>JAZHEH010001132.1:1440000-2160000 GCA_036589455.1 Ateles fusciceps
ACCACACCTGGGTAATTTTTGTATTTTTAATAAAGGTAAGATTTTACCATATTGTCCAGGCTGGTTTCAAACTCCTGACCTCAAGTGATCTGCTCACCTTGGCCTCCCAAAGTGCTGGGATTATAGGTGTGAGCCACTATGCCTGGCCAAGAATTTTTTTTAAGTTTCATTTTAAGTCTAAAGGGTGCCCTGGAGACTGTGTGTTTGATCAAGTACTATGTGGGATTTCAATACATTTAACATAGCTTTGTTTAGCATCCTGGGAATCTAAGCTACACCTAGATTCATTTAGGGAAATTTTTTTTTTTGAGACAGAGTCTCTGTTGCCTAGAGTGTAGTGGCACGATCTCAACTCACTGCAAACTCTCCCTCCTAGTTTCAAGTGATTCTCATGCCTCAGCCTCCTGAGTAGCTGGGATTAAAGGTACGCACCACCATGCCTGGCTAATTTTTGTATTTTTAGTAGAGACAGGGTTTTATCACGTTGACCAGGCTGGTCTCAAACTCCTGGCCTCAGGTGATCCGCCTGCCTTGGCCTCCCAAAGGGCTGGGATTATAGGCATGAGCTACTTACTGCTCCTGGCTTATTTAAGGAGAATTTGATAAAGTATTTTTCCCCAGTTTGTTAGAAGGGGAAACAGTTGCATTTTCCACAAATATAGTTAAGTATAAAATATGTAGGAATTCTTTTCTTCATGGTAATTTCATATAATATTTGGGATTCTTGTCTTTCAGAAGCAGCCTGATGGGTTTGCTATTGAATAGTAGCTGAAGTCTTTTCTTTGTCTTATCTTAAAGACCACTTAGGCATGTTGCCTTTCATCTCTCATGTCATCTCAGATTTCATGTTGTTTCTTTGAGTTTAATACAAACACAGCAACATTTCTCCTGTTTTACCTGAGTTAGGAGCAGCAATGCTGAATAGTCTATTTTGATTCTTTTACTATCAAGAAAAGAAAAAGCACTCATGAAATTCAACAGTGTTTCAAAGTATTTATAATATTACCTCCAGGGTGACAACATTCGCCTTAATCAGCGTTTCAGTATCACAGCTCAGCTTTTGGTGCTCTACTACATACTGTCTTATGAGGAAGCTCTTCTAGCAAACACAAAGACTTTAGGTAAGTTATGCATAGAGGAGTGGTTCTAGTGGTAGTATTTTATTAGCTCGTATTTTGTTACTTTCCAAACTGCTTTTTGATAAAAGAAGGGCAATATTCTAACAAACTCTAGTATCGTTTTATAATCTTTGCAATGTGGGCATTGTATACTTGATACATAAATCAGGCATGTTTGGGTACATAACCACAATTTATGGCTCAATCCTCCTTATAGTAGTCTAAATTAACAGATAACAGAATTTCCTGTATTTTAACAGTTGTATAGGTCTTGTTTACTAAATATAAATTTAAAAGATAAACCTGATGGAGCTGTAACTGAATTTTTTTTCTTGATTTCAGTCTTTACCTGGTCTCCTTCCATTAGTGTGAAGAGTAACAACCGAACAAAAAACAATAGAAAAGGCTGGGCACGGTAGCTCACACTTGTAATCCTAGCACTTTGGGAGGCTGAAGTGGGCAGATCACCTGAGGTCGGGAGTTCGATACCAGCCTGGTCAACATGACGAAACCCCGTCTCTACTAAAAATACAAAAATTAGCCGGGCATGGTGGCTCATGCCTGTAATCCCAGCTACTCAGGAGGCTGAGGCAGGAGAATCACTTGAACTCAGGAGGTGGAAGTTGTAGTGAGATGGTGCCACTGCACTCCAGCCTGGTGGACAGGGTCAGACTCCATCTCAGAAAAACAACAAAGAAACATAGAAAAGTTTTGTTTTGCTGTTAACATTGGGCTAGGCATGGTAGGTCATCCCTGTAATCTCAGTACTTTGGAAGGCTGAGTTGGGATGGTCACTTATGCCCAGAGTTTGAGACCAACCTGGGAAACAGCAAGATGCCATTCCCCCCCCACTCCACCACACACACATACAAAAAATGTCATTGAAATGGGCTTTGAAACTTAGTTATTTCACATAATATCAGAAGGTCAGATTTTGCATGCACGATATCAGTGTAAAGTATCTTTTCCTGTATTGTGGCTTACTACATGTGTGTAGTTCATTTCATTTCATCTATTTATTTTTCGAAGACAGGGTTTCACGCCGTTACCCAGGCTGGAGTGCAGTGGCACGAACATGGCTCAGTGTAGTCTTGACCTCTTCAGCTCAAGGGGATCCTTGTCTCAGTCTCCCATGCAGCTGGGACTACGGGTGGATGCCACGATGCCTGGCTCATTTTTTAAATTTTTTGTAGAGATGAGGTTTACCGTGTTGCCAGGCTGGTCTCAAACTCCTGGCCTCAAGCAGTCCTCCTAGCTTGGCCTCCCAAAGTGCTGGGATTACAGGTGTGAGCGATCCACCTGACCTTTGTGAGTAGTTTTTAATTTGTTTTTCTTTTTTTTTTTTTTTGAGACAAAGTCTCGTTCTGTTACCCAGATTGGAGTGCAGTGGTACGATCTCAGCTCACTGCAGCCTCCCCCTCCTGGGTTCGAATGATTTTCCTGCCTCAGCCTCCCGAGTAGCTGGGATTACAGGTACGTTCCACCATGCCTGGCTAATTTTGTATTTTTAGTGCAGACAGGATTTCATTGTGTTGGCCAGGCTGGTCTCGAACTCCTGACCTCAAGTGATCTACCCGCCTTGGCCTCCCAAAGTGCTGGGATTACAGACGTGAGCCACTGTACCCAGCCTTAATTTTTTTTCATGCTTGAAATAAAAAGTGTTATTTAAGGGCTGGGCGTGGTGGCTCATGCCTGTAATCCCAGCACTTTGGGAGGCCTAGGCGGGCAGATCACGAGGTCAAGAGATTGAGACCATCCTGGCCAACATGGCGAAACCCTGTCTGTACTAAAAAAATACAAAAATTAGCTGGACATGGTGGTATGCACCTGTAGTCCCAGCTACTTGGGAGGCTGAGGCAGGAGAATTGCTTGAACCCGGAAGGCGGAAGTTGCAGTGAGCCGAGATCACGTCACTGTACTCCAGCCTGGTGCCTGGTGATGGAGTGAGACTCTGTCTCAAAAAAAACACACACACACACACACACACACACACACACACACACAAAAGAAAACAACAAAAATTGTTATTTAAAAAACTAGCCATTGATTATATAATGTAGGCGAAATTCTTTTAAGAGGTGTTATTTTGCCACAGCTGGGTGATTTTACTTTTTTGAAAAGCTATAAATTAAAGTCACTTTTCAATGTTTGGTGATCAGTTTTTTTTTTTTTTGTGAAGTATTATATTTTAACTATACTGCGAATTTTGTAGCTGCTTTCTTTCTTGATTTTAATTGTCGAGATTTTACAGATGATATCCCATAACTGCTATTATAGTCTTTGTTGTATTAAGGAAAAGATGAGCTAATAATAAGCATTAGGTAATAGTCTCCCACATTTATTCACATATAGACAATGTTTTCTGTTAAAGAATATGATACAGGCTGGGTGAGGTGGCTTATGCCTGTAATCCCAGCACTTTGGTTGGCCGAGGTGGGCAGATCACCTGAGGTCGGGAGTTCAAGACCAGCCTGACCAACATGGAGAAACCCCATTTCTACTAAAAAATACAAAATTAGCCGGGCATGGTGGCACATGCCTGTAATCCCAGCTACTCGGGAGTCTGAGGCAGGACAGTTGCTTGAACCTGGGAGGTGGAGGTTGCGGTGAGCTGAGATCACGCCATTGCACTGCAGCCTGGGCAAAAAGAGCGAAATTCTGCCTCAAAAAAAAAAAGAATGCGATACTTGCGATGTAATGAGTAGGTGGTATAAGAATGATGCCAGATATAGGTGATGGGGGAGGAAGGCAGTAAATCACACTGCCATGTGTGTACCTACGCAACAATATTGCATGTTCTTCACATGTACCCCAAAACCTAAAATGCAATTAAAAAAAAAAAACAGAGCACTGACTTCCCTGCAGCTCATTGTATATAAGGATACAGCCTTCTACCTACCAAGAGGGAAGCTGCTCCCCTAGACCATGAGCTTTCTAAGGGGAAAGGTTGTGTTTGGCTTGTCTTTGTGTCCCTTGCATCTAGTGTAGTGCCTGGTACACAGGTTCTCAATAAACATTGAATTGAACTAGAAAAAAAAAAAGAATGAGTTACTAGGAGATATTCTGGGGGAGAGTTCAGACTGTTAATACTGTAGCAGGGGACCAAGATATAATTTAGTTGTTAATTTCATAAATTAAATTTGAAAGAGAGGAGCCAGTGTTGATTTAGAGGCCTTTGGCCTGAGAAGAAAGTATAGCATAGTTATCAGTTGAAATAAGAAAGAGCCTGGAGGAGTAACAGGTTTGTTGGGGATCAGAAGCTCAGTTTTAGACATGTTGAGATGTCTGTTAGATTTTCAAGTGGTGATGTTAACCAGGCAATTGTATATACTGGTCTGAAATTTAGGGGAGATACCTGGACTGAAGCTCTGAAACTTGTTAACATATATATGACAATTAAAATTATGACCTTAAGATCACTAAGGGAGCGAATGTTAGAGGAAAATCAGGAGGATGTGGTGTCCTGGATGCCAAGAGAAGAATATTTCAAAGAGGAAGTGGTGGTCATCTATGTCAGATGGTCTTGATAGAGCAGGTAATAGTAGAACTGAGGCTTAGCTGATGACTGTGTAGCTTGTTAGAGGTCATTTGACTCTTATAGTTTTCCTGGTAGAGTGGTAGGATGAAACCCTGATTGTAGGCCGGACATGGTCTCTGCAAAACCTACAAAAATTAGCTGGATGTGGCAGTGTGCACCTGTAATCCCAGCTATTCAGGAGGCTGACGCAGGAGAATGGCCTGAACCTGGAGGCGGAAGTTGCAGTGAGCCGAGATTGTGCCATTGCACTTTAGCATGGGCGACATAGTGAGATTCTGTCTCTAAAACAAACAAAAAAACAAAAAAGCCTGATTATAGTGAATTTAAAAGAGAATTAGAAGAGATATACCTGGAGATAATGAGTAGAGACAGCTCTTTTGAGGAGGTAGACAGAGGAGAGAAATAATAAAGTAATTGGGCTGGGCATGGTGGCTCACCCCCTCTAATCCCAGCACTTTGGGAAGCTGAGGTAAGCAGATCACTTGATGTCAGGAGTCTGAGACCAGCCCAGTCAATATGACGAAACCCAGTCTCTACTAAAAAATATGTATGTATATAAAAATCAGCTGCATGCATAGTGGCACATGCCTGTGATCCCAGCTACTCGGGAGGCTGAGGCAGGAAGATCACTTGAACCCGAGAGGCAGAGGTTACAGTGAGCTGAGATCGTGCCACTGTACTCCAGCCTGGGCAACAGAGTGAGGCTGTTTTTTTTTTTTTTTTAAAGAAATGATATGGTAATTAGGAAAGTGAGGTTAGGAGATGGCTTTTTTTTGTTTAAAGATGAAAGAGCTAAGAGAATGTTTATATGCTGTTGGGAATAATCTAGAAGAGAGGGAAGGCTTGGTGATGCAGAAGAGGAACAGTCCCTGGAGTGATATTCTTGATAGGTGGGAGGAGATGGGATGTAGAAGACAGTTTGAGGGATTGGCCTTTCCTTAGGGAAGCTTTCCTCCTGGTTTAGGAGATTTTTTTCTAGTCTAGTTTCTCATCTCAAAGGGGAATAAACAACTGCATGCTGTGTCATGGCATGAGTGAGTTTTGCTCTTCTACAGCCAAAAGTATAATTATTCTGCCTCAGATTTATTACTGGCAGCCGGGTGTAGTGGCTCACACCTATAATCCCAGCACTTTGGGAGGCTGAGGCAGGTAGATCACTTGAGGTCAGGAGTTTGAGACCAGCCTGGCCAACATGGTGAAACCCTGTCTCTGCAAAACATACAAAAATTCACTGGGTATGGCGGCGCATGCCTGTAGTCCCAGCTACTTGGGAGGTTGAAGTGGGAGAATTGTTTGATCCCGAGAGGTGGAGGTTGCAGTGAGCTGAGATCACGCCACTGTACTCTAGCCTGGGCGGCAAAGTGAAACTCCATCTCAAAAAAAAAAAAATTATTCCTGGCTATGAAATTGTGTTGTAGTTTCAATACCTTGCTGTTTCATGGTTTTATTATAAACATTATTAGGAGCTGCTAAGTGGCTACAGAAGCTCAAATAGGGAATTCTGAAATTTCAGATAAAGCCAACTATCAGGATCAGAATTAGAATATCATAGCCATTAAAAAATAGTGTATGTGTATATATTTTTGATTTGTTTAAAAATATTTATAATAAATGTGTATATATTAGTTTTAGTTAAATATTGATTAAGTATTGATCGAAAAGAATAATGTAAATCCCTGTATACCTGGTTAAAATATGAACGTAACCATTACATTTCAAGTTTTTATTTTTTATTTTTTGTTTTTTGAGACGGAATCTTGCTCTATCACCCATGCTGGAGTGCAGTGGTGTGATCTTGGCTCACTGCAACCTCTGCCTCTGAGGTTCAAGTGATTCTCCTGCCTTAGCCTCCTGAGTAACTGGGACTACAGGAGCATACCACCATGCCCAGCTAATTTTTTTGTATTTTTAGTAGAGAAGGGGTTTCACTGTGTTAACCAGGATGGTCTCGATCTCTTGACCTTGTGATCTGCCCGCCTCAGCCTCCCAAAGTGAGATTACAGGTGTGAGCCACTGCACCTGGCTCATTTCAAGTTTTTATAATAAAAAAAATTGTTTACTTTTTATTATCTGAAAATTTTATTACTGGGTAAAACTGTTTATTTTTAGATATTTTTGAAGTTTAAGATAGTAGTAATTAATACTGTACATAAAAGGAACTATTTCTGTTTCTGTAACCAGTAGGATCCTAAACATGATTATTCTCACTCTTTTAGTAGCTAAAAGTGTTACTTATTTAACTCACCCTTAAGTTTCACTTCATTTATAAATTTTTAATTTTTCTTCTGTCCTTCTGTTATGTGTGAAATTTCCATCTTGGTCACCAACAGAACAAGACACATCTGATGGTACTTGGGAAACTGTTATGTTCACTGGCTCTAAATTCTGAACTTGAAGTTTTTCTTTGCACTTGATAGTTAATTATTTTCTTCTGAGAAGAAGTATTCCATCCGCCTCTTCGAAAATGCAGGAGCTGGCCGGGCGTGGTGGCTCACGCCTGTAATCCAAGCACTTTGGAGGCCAAGGCGGGCGGATCACCTGAGGTCAGGAGTTCAAGACCAGCCTGACCAACATGGTGAAGCCCCGTCGTTTTAAAAAAAAAAGAAAATGCAGGAGCTTTTAAGCAAATATTGGCAGATGTTACTTCTCTACAGCTTAAAGTTTCTGAGCTGTAAAATACAGAGTTAAATCAAGTTTTGACAAAAAGGGTTCTAATGGTTACATGACTGTATTGTAGAGTAACAGTTTAATAATTTAAGCTTATTTCATTGCTTACCTAGTTGTTTACATATCTTACTTTATGTAAAATAGCTGGTTTTTAAAATAAAAATGTTTATTAAAAAATATGTCTACTGGGTTAGGCACAGTGGCTCATGCCTGTGATCTCAGCACTTTGGGAGGCCCAGGCAGAAGGACTGCTTGAGCCCAGGAGTTCAAGATCAGCCTGGGCAACATGGTGAAACCCTGTCTCTACAAAAAATACAAAAATTGGCTGGATGTGATGGCATGTGTCTGTGGTCCCAGCTACTTGGGAGTGTGAGGTGGGAAGACTGCTTGAGCATAGGAGGTTGAGGCTGCAGTGAGCTGTGATTGTGCCATTGCAGTCCAGCCGAGGTGACAGTGAGACCCTGTCTCAAAAAAGAGAAGTGTATTTGCTGGAGAAAATGTAGGAAATGAGAAAAGAACTAAGCATACACCATCCGTAATTCTACTACCCAGAGGTAATCACTATTAGAAGTTCAGTAGAAAACCTTTCAGTCATTGCATATGTGATAGCTTTTGCAAAGTTGAAATTACTGTATCTATCTATCTACCTATACACACACACACACACTCTCACATATGTACACACACTCTCACATATGTACACACACACACCTATATATATATATATGTATGTATATATGTATTTGTTTTTCTTGCTTCCAGTGGGGTCAGAGATAATGTATATTTTTATATACTCTAATAATACATTTAAACATTTACTTGTTATGGTAATTAAAAAAATATCTTCAGTAGCTGCCTAATATTTTCTCATAATTATGTACCATTAATTTTTTTTTTTTTGAGACAATGTCTCACTCCGTCACTGAGGCTGGTGTGCAGTGGCACGATCTCAGCTCACTGCAGCCTATGCCTCCTGGGTTCAAACGATTCTCACACCTCAGCCTCCTGAGTAGCTGGGATTACAGGTGTGCGCCACCACGCCTGGTGAATTTTTTTTTTTTTTTTTTTTAATAAAGATGGGGTTTCACCATGATGGCCAGGCTGGTCTTGAACTCCTGACCTCAGGTGATCCACCCACCTCGGCCTCCCAAAGTGCTAGGACTACAGGCGTGAGCCACCACGCCCAGCCTGCGAATTTTTATATTTTTAGTAGAGATGGGGTTTTGTTGTGTTGGCCAGGCTGGTGTTGAACTCCTGATCTCAAGGGATCCACCCTCCTCTGCTTCCCAAAGTGCTGGGATTACAGGCATGAGCTACCACACCTGGCCGCATTACTTGTAACAAATTCCTTATTGTTGGACATTTACATTATTCCCAAATTTTGTCATTATAAACAGTTGAAGAATGAATATTCCTAGAGCTAGCTCTGTACACAGTCATGATTATTTCTTTCTTTAGGACAGATTCCTACGTGTGGAACTGCTAAGTTAAAGATTGTGAAAAATTATATGATTTAAAAAATTATTTTTATTTTTTTTAGAGACAGGGTCTCACTCTGTCGCCATGCAGCCTCAAACTTATTGGCTCAAGTGATCCTTCTGCCAGCCTCCTGAGTAGCTGGGACTATAGTTGCATGCTACCACACCTGGTTGATTTATTTTTATTTTTATTTTCTGTAGAGACAGGGCTATGTTGCCCAGAAACTGTAAGTTTTTTTTTTTTTTGAGATGGAGTCTTGCTCTTTTTGTCAGACTGGAGTGCAGTGGGGCATGATCTTGGCTCACTGCAACCTCCATCTCCCAGGTTCAAGCAATTCTCCTGCCTCAGCCTCCTGAGTAGCTGGGATTACAGGCACGTGCCACCATGCCTGGCTAATTCTTGTATTTTTAGTAGAGATGGGGATTCCCCATGTTGGTAAGGCTGGTCTCGAACTCCTGACCTCGTGATCTGCCCGCCTCGGCCTCCCAAAGTGCTGGGATTACAGGTTTAATTTTATTTTTTCATAATTGGTTATTAACATTACATACCTGTCATTTTCCTATTACTTTAGAGGACTGCTTTTATGTATGTCAAAGTGTTATTACAAACCTATATCTGTTTCTGGATTTTCTTTTGAGACAGAGTGTAACCCAGGCTGGAGTGCAGTGGGCGTGATCTCAGCTGCAACCTCCGTCCCCGGGTTCAAGTGATTCTCCTGCCTCCACCTCAGGCATGTGCCACCACACCTGGCTAATTTTTGTATTTTTAGTAGAGACCGGGTTTCACCATGTTGGCAGGGTGGTCTCGAACTCCTGATCTCAGGTGATCTACCCGCCTCAGACTCCCAAAGTGCTGGGATTATAGGTGTGAGCCACTGCACCCGGCCCAGATTTTCTTTTTTATGTTTGACATTTTCTGTGCCTTTGACCTTATCAGTTCTTGTTTGGAATTTCTATTCTTACATATTTAATCTTTTCTGAGAACTTTATAATAATTTTGTTAAATTTCACAAATGAAAATTATATTGGGATTTTGAGAAGAAATTATATTAAATTTACAGATTATTTTGAAGAGAATTTACATCTTTGCAAGTCTTAAGTCTTCCTGTCTAGAAACATGAAATAATTTTGCTGCTTTTTAATTGTACACATATAGTTTGCTCTTTTTTTTTTGTTTTTTCTTGAGACAGAGTCTTGCACTGTTGCCCAGGCTAGAATGTGATCTCAGCTCACTGCAACCTCCACCTCCCGAGTTCAAGTGATTCTCCTGCCTCAGACTCCTGAGTAGCTGGAATTACAGGCGCCTGCCACCATGCTGGCTAAATTTTGTGTTTTTAGTAGAGATAGGATTTCACCATGTTGGTGAGGCTGGTCTAGAACTCCTGACCTCAAGTCATCTGCCCCCCACACCCCCGCCCGACCTCCCAAAGTGCTAGGATTACAGGCGTGAGCACCGTGCCCTGCCTTAGTTTAGTCTTATAGTTAACTCATGTAAACCCTCATAACAGTTCTGTAAGGTAGGTGGTGGTTACGTTTATTTGACAAGGGGAGAATACTGAGGCACAAGGAAGTTAAGTAACTTCCCTAAGTTAGTATTAAGTATTGTATTAAGTATTGGAACCAGGATTTGACTATTTCTGGAATCTGTAACTATTGTTTTAACTGCCTTCTGATGCTTTCTTTTCATAAAAGATTTGTATTAAAAACTATGCTAATTTATTGAAAGGGAGATTATATCTAATCAAGTATATAGGCTGGGTGCGGTGGCTCACACCTGTAATCCCAGCACTTTGGGAGGCTGCGGATCACCTGAGGTCAAGAGTTCGAGACCAGCCTGACCAACGTGGTGAAACCCCGTCTCTACTAAAAATACAAAATTAGCTGGCAGGGAGGGGTGGTGGCGCATGCCTGTAATCCTAGCTACTCAGGAGGCTGAGGCAGGAGAATTGCTTGAACCCAGGAGGTGGAGGTTGCGGTGAGCTGACATTGCGCCATTGTACTCCAGCCTGGGTAACAAGAACAAAACTCCATCTCAAAAAAAAAAAAAAAAAAGAGTATATGATATATATGTGGTCTGTATAGACAGTGATTCTTAACGTTTATTCTAACACTTACACTTTCATACTTCTTGTCCTTAAACGAAAAATGGTTGAGCTTTACTGTTTGTTGTTTATAAAAGAATAAACATTGTATATCCTTTTTCAAACTATAAACACCCTGATTGAAATTCTCATATATTCTTGTGGTATAAAGGAAAGTACCTTGAAATGAGATTTTGGTGCCAGGCATATAGAATATGGTAGAGATGAGACAGAGAAAGATAGTGTTGACTGGCAAGGACCTTTACTCTGTGTGATCTGAGTATTCACTGAAGGTGGCCAAGTCTGTATTTAAATAAGAGGACTATGGCCATTGGGTGAAGGATATATTAAATTGGAGGCAGGGAAAGTGGGCCATAGAAAATATTTAAACAAAGGGTGAGTAGTCACTGAATTAGGATAGCAGCAAAAGTATAGAAATTAAAATGGACTTAGAAGGATCAAAAGGGTAGACATGGCTGGTTGAAGGTAGGAGTTATGAGAGAAGGAAGTCCAATTCATATTGCCTGACTTAATTTAAAAAGAATTAGGTCGGGCATGGTGGCTCACTCCTGTAATCCCAGCACTTTGAGAGGCTGAGGCTGGTGGATCACCTGAGGTCAGGAGTTTAAGACCAGCCTGGCCAACATGGCAAAACCCCATCTCTACTAAAAATACAAACCTTAGCCAGGTGTTGTGGTGGGCACCTGTAGTTCCAGCTACTTGGGAGGCTGAGGCACAAGAATTGCTTGAATCCAGGAGGTGGAGGTTGCAGTGAGTCAAGATTGAGCCACTGCACCCAGCCTGTGCGACAGAGTGACTCGGGGAAAAAAAGTCAGTCACCACTATTGTATATAATATGATAAAATTGGCTGGTGGCTCATGCCTGTAATCTCAGCATTTTGGGAGGCTGAGGCGGGCAGATCACCTGAGGTCAGGAGTTCGAGACCAGCACGGCCAACATGGCGAAACGCCATCTCTACTAAAAATACAAAAATTAGCCTGGTGTGGTGGTGAGTGCCTATAATCCCAGCTACTCAGGAGGCTGAGGCAGGAAAATCACTTGAACCTGGGAGGTGGAGGTTGCAGTGAGCTGAGAGCACGCCACTGCACTCTATCCTGGGCGATAGAGTGAGACTCCGTTTCAAAAAAAGGAACCGGTAATTTTATCTTTTTTTTTTTTTTTGAGGCAGAGTCTCACTTGTTTTGCCCAGGCTGAAGTATAATGGCATGCTCTCAGCTCACTGCAACCTCTACCTCCCGGGTTCAAGTGATTCTCCTGCCTCAGCCTCCTGAGTATCTGGGATTACAGGCTCCCACTACCACACCTGGCTAATTTTTATATTTTTAGTAGAGATGGGGTTTCACCTTATTGGCCAGGCTGGTCTCAAACTCCTGACCTCAAATGATCTGCCTGCTCAGCCTCCCAAAGTGCTGGGATTACAGGCGTGAGCCACCACGCCCAGCCACAGTTTTTTTTTTTTATTTAAGATGCGTTGGAATCATGAAGCTCTAGGCCATATGTTCGTGATCACATTTGATCTTCCCAGTCAGATTTGGGAAAAATCTTGACTCATTTGTTGGTTCTTTTAGTGTAGGGCACTTTTGCACATGGCTTCTCTCACCTGTTATGAATTTTGTCCTGACTAGTTTTCAATTCTAGGGCATTTTCCAGATCTTGCCCCAGGTATGTTGTTGTTCTTCCTGTGTAGCCACTTGCTTTCGTAATTATTCTTTATCTTTTATATGCTATATTTGCAGGTTAAGTGCATTAAAAGTAATTGAGGGTTAAGACTTCTGTTGTTTCTGGACATTTTATTTATCTTACACTTTTTATTTTTGATAGCTGCCATGCAAAGAAAGCCAAAATCATATTCTTCTTCTTTAATGGATCAGATTCCTATTAAATTCCTTATTCGACAGGCTCAAGGGCTACAGCAGGAGTTGGGAGGTATGTTTTATTTGCCTTTTATTGCTAAAGTTTATTGTTAAAAAAGCCTTACTGTTTATAATGTTATAAAGTGTAATAGGTGCTTAATGTTAAAAATTCGAACAATTCAGGAGTGAAATTCCTCTTTGCTTCCCTCAGTAAATCTGTTATTTCAGTTATTGCAAACCACCCTGCCCCCTAAAACACAACGCTAGCTGTTTTCATTTTGGTATATATTTTCAGGCTTTTTTCTCCTATAGGTTGAACTGTGTGAAATTGCAGGTATTCAACTAATTTAGAGCTACAGAAACAGTAGGTTTATGTGGTTGAACCTAGCAGATACTTACACAAGTAAAAAAAAAAAATTTTTTTTTAAACTCTGAGTAGTATTGTACCCTGCCTCTTTTTTTGTTTGTTTGTTTTTGTTTTTGAGACAGTGGCTCACTCTGTCACCTAGGCACAAGATCTTGCAGTGGCACGATCTTGGCTCACTGTAACCTTCACCTCCTGGGTTCAAGCGATTCTTATGCCTTAGCCTCCCAAATAGCTGGGATTACAGGCATGTGCCACCACATCCATCTAATTTATGTATTTTTAGTAGAGATAGGGTTTCACCATGTTGCCCAGGTTGGTCTTGAACTCCTGGCCTCAAGTGATTTGCCCACCTTGACCTCCCAAAGTGTTGGTATTACAGGCATGAGCCACCACATCCAGCCTCCCTGCCTCTTCTGAGGCTTGTTTTTTTCTTGGAGTCTTGAACATTTTTACATATCGGTACAGGTAGATCTGCCTTACTGTTTCTGATTGTTTCATATTCTATAGTATGGATATATTATAATATTTTTACTATAAATCATGTTAAATAGAAATATAGTTGTGTTTTTTGAAATTAGATATATATATATATTTTTTTTTCTTTAGGGAAAGAGTCTCACTATGTTACCCAGGCTGGAGTGATGATAGCTCACTGGAGCGTCAAACTCCTGGGCTCAAGCATCCTCCTACCTTCACCTCCCAAGTAACTGGGACTACAGGCCTATGCCACCATGTGCAGCCAATTTTCTAGAGACTTTTCTTAATTAAATACCTCTTATAATGTTTGAGTGTGGGGTGTTTTTCTTTCTGTTAAGTTGGCATTTTCTTTTTCTTTCTTTTTTTTTTTGAAATGGAGTTTCACTCTTGTCGCTCAGGCTGGAGTGCAGTGGCGTGATCTTGGCTCGCTTCAACGTCCACCTTCCAGGTTCAAGTGATTCTCCCGTCTTAGCCTCCTGAGTAGCTGGGATTACAGGTGCCTGCCACCAAACCCAGCTAATTTTTGTATTTTTATTTATTTATTTTTTGAGATGGTGTCTCACTTTGTCTCCCAGGCTGGAGTGCAGTGGCGTGATCTCAGCTCACTGCAACCTCCACTTCCCAGGTTCAAGCGATTCTCCTGCCTCAGCCTCCCTGGTAGCTGGGATTACAGGTGCGTGTCACCACGTTCGGCTAATTTTTGTATTTTTAGTAGAGACAGGGTTTTACCATATTGTCCAGGTTGGTCTCGAACTCCTGACCTCAGGTGATCTACCTGCCTTGGCCTCCCAAAGTGCTGGGATTGCAGGCATGAGCCACCGCATCTGGCCCTAATTTTTGTATTTTTAGTAGAGATGGCATTTTGCCATGTTGGCCAGGCCTGTCTCAGACTCCTGACCTCAGGTGATCTACCCTCCTTGGCCTCCCAAAGTGGTAGGATTACAGGCGTGAGTCACCGCGCCTTTTTCTTTCTTTATTATGGTTGGTTTCAAGGAGAAACATAAGCCTTCACTGGTCATTGTTAACCAGATGTCTGCAGCATTTATTTACTTATGTCTTTGTATTATCTCTTTTTTTTTTTTTGTAAGTAGAGACAGGGTTTCATCATTTTGGTCAGGCCAGTCTTGAACCCCTGACCTCAAGTGAAGAGCCTCACTCAGCCTTTCAAAAGTGTTAGTATTACAAGTGTGAGCTACTGTGCCTGGCCTCTTTGTATAATCTATTTCCAAAAAATGTTATTTTTAACAGCTTTTGGCAATTGATATGCTTTATTGAAAAGAGTATGAAATGTAGATTAGTGTACACTTTCATTAGCAGTCTTTTTTGTGGTGGTTGGGTATAGTTTTAACTGTACATATATTCCTGTATGCATTTAGTAATTCAAATGTTAAAGTGATGCCATTTTTTTTTTCAGAAGAATGTAGTTTGAGATTTATTTAATATAAAACATTTGTGCACAGTGTTAACAAATACAGTTTTTACAAATCTGTTTTGAAAATGTGGTAGATATTTATTTGGGTTTGATACTCTTAATTACTTCATCCATCAATTTTTTAACTTCTTTGTGTCTTGTAACTGCTCGGCTCATACAGTCCTGAAGTTTAGCTCCAGTTAGCCGGCTTCCACCTGTTTGTGAAGACAACAGAGCTTGCCTTCCTCATCCATTACTATTGTTAAGGTTCCTGTTGCCAGATGTTCCTCCTCTCCAGTAGGGTCAACTATAAGCAAAGTGTCATCAAACACAGCAAAGGAAGTTGCAACTGGATGAGTTCTAATATTCAAATAACTTTTCTTCTTTAAATTAACTTCTGCTAAAGCAGTTTCTTCATTTATAGTAACTTCAAGCAACTGTACATTTTTTAAAGCCGCTAACAAAGCAAATGTGCAGGCATCCAAAATGTTTCCATTATAGTCAAGGCAAAAGAGATCACAGTACAGAACCCAGGCAAGCTTTCCTGGAGAAATGCATAAGTCCTCTTTCTGAATTATCTGTGAATTTTCAATGACATCTGCAATGAACTGGCTAGCCATTTGGGCTCTTCTCCAGGAGGTCCAGCCCGGAATCTCGATGAACACAGGGGTGGTAGATCCACATTAGGAACAACATATCCTTTATCAAGGGCATCTGTTGGTGGTGCTGCAAATTGCGCTTTAACTCCACAGATTACTGTAGTATTTCCCAACTTCACTAAAGCAGAACCGTCTGCAGTACTAATTGAACCTACGTTGACAGTTGTGGTTCTGAAGTCACCAAGTTCTCTTCCATAAGGACGGCAGTTCTCTTTCAGAAATCTCCTGTAATACTCCAGAGGTTCCACAGTTTTGAACCCAACCGCCATTTTCCCGCCCGCGCGTCTGCGCCTGCGCCGCTCTCGCCTGCGCGCCTAGTAATGCCATTTTTTATTGTTACAGTGTCTTTTCTTTCTTTTTTTTTTTTTTTTGAGATGGAATCTTGCTCTGTTGCCCAGGTTGGAGTGCAGTGGCGTGATCTCGGCTCACTGCAACCTCTGCCTCCTGGGTTTAAGCAATTCTTCTG
The DNA here is from genome assembly GCA_036589455.1 of Ateles fusciceps. Taxonomy (NCBI): domain Eukaryota; kingdom Metazoa; phylum Chordata; class Mammalia; order Primates; family Atelidae; genus Ateles; species Ateles fusciceps. The sequence goes on from JAZHEH010001132.1 coordinate 1,456,138, forward strand.
CCTCGGCCTCCCAAGTAGCTGGGATTACAGGCACCTGTCACCACACCCAGCTAATTTTTGTATTTTTAGTAGAGACAGAATTTCACCATGTTAGCCATGCTGGTCTTGAACTCCTGACCTCGTGATCCACCTGCCTTGGCCTCCCAGACTGCTGGGATTACAGGCGTGAGCCACTGCACCCGGCGTACAATGTCTTTTCAAACACAGAAACATCAATTTTAAGTTGTTTCTGTGAGAAAAGAATTGGATATTTTCTCTACTGGGATTAAGCGGTGGTATAATTTGATTTGCATAATAAGGGAATAATTAGATCTCAAGTACTTTGATTCCTACTACCACTGCGTAGGTCTCACTATTCTAATGATGATGATGATGATGATGATAGTGCGGTAGCAACAATATTTATTAGGTACTTATGTGCGAAGCACTTAGCATAGTACTTCATTAATTCATTAAGGAGACATTTTTATGGTGTCATAATTTTTTTTTTTTTTTTTTTTTTGAGACAGCATCTTGCTCTGTTGCCCAGACTGGAGTGCAGTGGCACGATCTTGGCTCACTGCAACCTCCACGTCCCAGGTTCAAGCAATTCTTGTGCCTCAGCCTCCCAAGAAGCCGGGATTACAGGTGTGCACCACCACTCTTGGCTAATTTTTGTATTTTAATAGAGACAAGGTTTCCCCATGTAGGTCAGGCTGGTCTGGAACTCCTGACCTCAAGTGATCCATCCCCCCTCAGTCTCCCGAAGTGCTGGGATTACAGGCATGAGCCACCGCACCCGGCCTCTCATTATTAACATTATACATAATAGTCGTGAGTAGTCAAACTGTGATATAGGTAAAATGTTATAAACAAGGCTTTGATTTGGTAACAGGAAGTTTTCTCATTTCTTTCGATCTCCTTTAACTCTTCTTGAACCAAGAAAAAGGCCCCCTGTTGTGGGTATCATCAGTACTGCTTCTCTTGGCTGACATACGTAGCTGTGTGACTTTGGGGTTGTTAATATTAATAAATGTCTTTCAGCCTGTTTCGTTCCTTACAGTAGAATGGAGGCATTGTTTACTTTGTATGAATGTTAGGGAGAGATGAAAAAATGGACATAAACTACCTGAGACCTTTTAGGTTTTCAAAGTGGGCAACTAATTTTACACATCTATAGCAATGATTCTCAACAGGGTTGGAGGAAAGGGTATGTTATCTACAGAACCCTATCAGTATTTCTGAGTAGGACCTTTTCCAAATCATATATGATAGCCCACAAATGAACATTATTTTTTCTTCCTTTTCTTTCCTCTTCCCTGAACTCTTGAACCATTGCTATCTCAGACAACTTTAAGAGACTGTTGTTGCGTGGGGCAGAAGAAAGTTGTAAAGCTTTTTATATAAGTAGTAGTTCCCAGCTCACTGTTCATCATATTACTTGGGGATCTTCATTTAAGCTGTTTCCTTTGCTCAAACTACTATACAGAAGTTCTTAAACTGTAGTTTGCATGCACAAGAAGTGCACATTCCTAGGGCTCCATTCCAGAGCTTCTGATCTAGTCATCTGGGATGGTATTCGTCATTCTGCACATGAAATAAACTTCCTAAGCTTATGATGCTAGTGGTGCTCTAATCATTCTTTGAGAAACACTGACTTAAGAGTGTAATTCTCTTTCCTTGTGAGCTGATGGCTTGATAAAAATGAGAGGGATGGGGGAAGCTTCTGGTGTTTGAGCATGAAGAATCCAATTGATTTCCTGTAAATTTTCAAGGGTTGCATTCAGCTTTACTACGTCTCCTTGCTACTAACTACCCACATTTATGTATTGTGGATGACTGGATCTGTGAAGAAGAAATCACAGGGACTGATGCCCTGCTACGGCGAATGCTCCTGACTAATAATGCTAAAAATCATTCTCCCAAACAACTCCAAGAAGGTACAGTAAATTATTGATACTCCTTTAACCCCTTTTGTAGTACAAGGAGATGCTAGGCTAATTAAAATCTTACAATCATACAGAATTTTCCTGTGGATATAACAATGTTTTGGTGAATATATTTTAAGTATATAAAATACTCTTTGGGTTTAAGGAATTTTAACCATTTCCTTCCTTCCCTTCCTCCCCTCCCTCCCTCCCTTCCTCCCTTCCTCCCTTCCTTCCTTCCTTCTTTTTCCTTTTCCTTTTTTTTTTTTTTTTTTGAGACAGGGTCTCACTCTGTCAGCCAGGCTGGAGTGCAGTGGCATGATCTCACCTCGCTGCAGCCTCCACTTCCTGGGCTTAAGCAGTTCTCCTACCTGAGGCCCACAAGTAGTTGGGACTATAGGCGTGAGCCACCAGGCCTGGCTCATTTTTTTAGTTTTTGTAGAGACAGTGTTTCACCATGTTGCCCAGGTTGGTCGCGAACTTGTGAGCTTGAGTGATCCTCCTGCCTTGGCCTCCCAGAGTGCAGGGATTACAGGCATGAACCAAATGAGCCTGGCCAGGAATTTTAACCATTTATTTCTGATGTGCTCGTATCTTTTCTCTCATAGGTCCTCTCATAGGTCCTATCACTAAAAAGGTGGTGTGGTTTTAGAGAGGTTCTAAACTGGTTAGAAGTAAGTGTAGTGGAATAGGACTGTATACTTGCTGTTAATGGAGAATGTTCTAGATCAGCACTGTTAAATAGAAATATAATGTGAGCCACACCTATAAACTTTCCAATAAAAAGAAACAGCAGTAATTTAAATACTAATTTTATTTGACCAAATCTAGCCAATATTATTTCTTTTTTCTCTCTCTTTTTTTTTTTTTTTTTTTGAGACAGAGTCTCGTTCTGTCGCCTATTCTGGAGTGCAGTGGTGCAATCTTGGCTCATTGCCTCCCAGGCCCTAGCAGTCCTCAGCTTCCCCAGTACCTGAGACTACAGGTACATGCCACTATACCCAGCTAATTTTTGTATTTTTTGTAGAGAAGAGGTCACTATGTTGCCCAGGCTGGTCTTGAACTCCTGGGCTCAAGCAATCTGCCTGCCTTGGGCTCCCAAAGTGCTGGAATTAAAAGCATGAGCCACCATGCCTGGCCTGCCAATTATTTCATCATGTAATCAATATTAAAATTTTAATGAGATATTTTACCCCTCACTACACTCCTGTACTTAGTCTGCAATCTGTTGTATATTTTACACATATAAGAACACACCTCAACTGGGGCTAGTTATTGCATGTGCTCAATAGCCAGATGTGGTTAGTTAGTGATTATTGGAGAGCATAGTTCTAGATATTTTTTAGTAACAGCAATCTTCTGGGTGCTTACGTCCTGTAAAGGGGGCCACCTGGGAGGAAAGTATCAAGAAGTTAGAACCTTTCAGATGAATGTTAGCTATCAAAAGCAATACTTCAGCATATTTTCCTTTCAGTCCTGTTTTTAAAATTAATCTGGGCTGGGTGCAGTAGCTCACGCCTGTAATTGCAGCGCTTTGGAAGGCCAAAGCGGGAGGATCACTTGAGGCCTGGAATTCAAAACTATTCTGGGCTCTTCATGGGTAAGGGCAAGAAAAAAAAAAAAAGACCAGCCTGGGCAATGTAGCAAGACCCCACCTCTAAAATGAAAAAATAAATGAAAAATAAAATCAGTCTGAATCACCCAGAAAATGAGATTAATCTCTGGGTCAGTAAAGGGATTTTTTTTTTTTTTTGAGACAGGGTCTCACTCTGTTGTCCAGGTTGAAGGCTGGAGTCCAGTGGCAGGAACAAAGCTCACTGCAGACTCCATCTCCTGGGCTTAAGGGATCTTTTCGTATCAGCCCCTTGAGTACCTGGTATTACAGGTGCACCACCACATCCTGCTAATTTTTTTTACTTTTTTAGAGATGTGGTCTTGCCATGTTGCCCAGACTAGTCTTGAACTTCTGGACTCAAGCAATCCTCCTGCCTCAGCCTCCCAAATTTTTGAGATTATAGATGTGTGCCACCACGCCTATCCCATTAATGTAATTTTTTTTTAAAAGATAGTTTTGTTCTTTATGAAAGAACAACTACATCTCCATGAGTTTTTCTTAGGGTTCTTATTCTTTACTTTTTAAATTATTTTTGAGATGGAGTTTTGCTCTGTCACCCTGGCTGGAGAGTGCTGGCACAATCTCAGCTCACTGCAACCTCTGCCTCCTGGGTTCAAGTGATTCTCCTGTCTCAGCCTCCCAAGTAGCTGGGATTACAGGTGTCCGCCAGCATGCCTGGCTCATTTTTGTATTTTTAGTAGAGAGGGGGGTTTCACCATGTTGGCCAGGCTGATCTTGAACTCCTGACCTCAAGTGATCCACCCACCTGGGCCTCCCAAAGTGCTGGGATTACAGGTGTGAGCCAACGCATCTGGCTGTCCTTTAATAAGTTTAGTTGAAACTGTATCTAGGTTTCCGTAGGAAACAATAGCAAGTAACTATAGTTACTTTTTAGCCAAATTGTTTTCTTGATTTGTTTGGCCTGTAGTCTGAGAGAACAGCATTACTTCCTGCTTGTTGAACTGTACAGAATTTTGATTATGATTGCTAAATTTTCTTTCTAGCATTTTCAGCTGTCCCAGTAAATCACACACAAGTGATGCAGATTATAGAACACTTGACCCTACTCTCTGCCAGTGAACTTATACCATATGCAGAAGTGTTAACATCTAACATGAACCAGCTGTTGAATTCAGGGGTTCCACGGAGAATTCTTCAAACAGTCAATAAACTATGGATGGTTCTTAATACTGTGATGCCCAGAAGGTAAATTCAGTGTATTGTTACATGTAATAGATAATTGTATAGCAGTAATAATTAATGTACAGTAACCTAAACTTAATCGTTGAAAAAATTTTTCACAAGACCACTCATAGAAGTATTTGTTGAGTATATGACAATATCTCCTTTCTGAAGACTACTAAGTAGTTGTTGTATCTTTAAGTAAACTTTATTGAAATAGAAGCCACAAATAACTACACATGATAACCCAATTTTCAAGAACTTCCTAAAGTCGGAAATACTGTAATGTTTCTGACTTTAGGAAGTTCTTCAAAATTGGGTTATCATGTGTAGTTATTTGTGGCTTATTATGATTTAGATCACTGTTGTATCTTGCATCTTTGCAGTTCCAGGTTTTGCTACACATTACAATCGCCTGGAGAGTTTTTACCACTGCTGGTCCCCCAGGTTGGAACCCGCACCAGTTAAATCAGACCGTGGGTGGGAGTTAGGCATCAGTACTTTTTAAAAGGATTCCCCAGGTGATTTCAGTGTGCAGCAAAATTTGTCTTTAGTTATTGGGTCTCTGCTGGTTCATAGATGGCATCAGTAACACCTGGACAGGTCTAGAAAACAACACTGGGCTTGAGTTAACTCACATTTTGATTCAGTAGGCCTGGGTGGGATCTGGTAATATTTATACTTTGGAAATTTAATTTTTACTTATGTCAGTAAATGCACATAGCTTAAGAAGTTAGATAGTATATAAGGTCTGCCTCACACTTTTCTATTTTTGACTTTAGCTCCCCAGAGACAACTATTTTCAGCTCTTTTATGTTTTTATTTTGGCATTTGTATCCTCCCCATGTATCTCTTATAATGACTGTGATTTCCTGATTTTCCAATTTAGAAATTATCTTGATTTTCTGCTCTACAAGGTGAAGGTTAGTTAGCTCTCTTACTTGCTTCCTCTCCTGTGAGTCCCACTTCTTCTGATATACCTTTCCCCCTTTTCCTGCTTCTCCCAACACAGGTATATTACAATTTTTGTTAAAGCAGTATTTAATGTGCATATTATTATGACTACAGAAATGATTTCATAATTGAGTTATGTGATAATACTTTGATTATAATTTCATTCTTATGCAAGTGCCCTCCCCCATACTCAGCATATACCCTGGGTTAGTTAATAGTTACCTTGTTTTCATTTGCTCAGTTTTTTTTAAAATTGGTTTCAATAACTAATAACTAATTCATCCCCAAGCTTCATTATTGAGGGGAAATTTACAGTTAATCATAACACATCAGAAAATGTATCATTAACATTTTTTTTGGATGGGTGCATTATCTCATGCCTATAATCCTAGTACTTTGGGAGCCTGAGTGGGGTCGATCACTTGAGGTCAGGAGTTCAAGACCAGCCTGGACAACATGGTGAAACCCTGTCTCTACAAAATATACAAAAATTAGCAGGGCATGGTGGTGTGTGCCTGTCTTCCCAGCTACTTGAGGGGCTGAGGAGGACGATTGCTTGAGCCCAGGAGGTCGAGGCTTCAGTGAGTGGAGATTGTGCCACTGCACTCCACCCTGGGTGACAGTGAGACCCTGTCTGAAAAAAAACAAAAGAAACACTATTTTTTTTCTTGGAGACATTCCTTTCATAGCTTTCCATCTTCATGTTCCCATCTGGGACATATACATTTGCCATCCTAGAATTGCTATTGTTACTCTTCTTTGTTGGATTCCATATTTTTCTGTTCCTTATATTCTCATTTGTATCCTCATTCCATGGTTTTTCTCTTTCTTATATCCTCATTTTAGTGAATGGAACACACACTCATTTTGCTTCCTGAGAAAGGGAGTGTGGGGAAACTTTTCTGAGACGTTGAATTATTCTTATATGTGATTGATATTTAGCCTAAGTGTAGATTTCTAGTTCATTTTTTTTAAATTTATTTTTTATTTTTATTTTTTAGAGACAGGGTCTTGTTTTGTCACCCAGGCTGGACTGCAGTGGCACAATCATAGTTCACTGTAACCTCAAACACATGGCTCAAATGATCCTTCTGCGTTTCCATATAGCTGGACTATAGCTGTACACCACTGTGCCTAATTTTCTTAGTTTTTGTAGAGATGGGGTCTTGCTGTGTTGCCCAGGCTAGTCTTAAACTCCTGGGCTCAAGTGATCCTCCTGCCTCAGCCTCCCAAAATGCTGGGATTACAGGTGTCAGCCACTGTGCCCAGCCCTGTTCTTAATTTTTCTAAGAGCTATTTGTTATCTGAATATTTTGAAATGCCTCTTGTTCTTGTTTCATGTATAAAATATTTTATTCTTTTAGGATATTAGTAGTTCAAAAATTTTTTTTCCCTTATTCCTACATTTTCTGTGTGTGTGTTGTTTTTGGAGTTCCTTTGTTTCTGTTTGTATATTTTAATCTTTTTCAAAGTAAAAGCTTTCTTTAAGTGTCTGATGATCCTTGTTTGTACGTTCATATCTAAGAGGGAAGCTCTCTGGTGGATTCCTGGATTTCGCTGTAAGATCAAGTACCTTCCACATTGGCATATCCCTTAGTAATTATGATGTGCAGTCATTTAGTAACCACTTTGATCTTCTATTAATGTTTACTCTCAGAGTGGCCTCTCACTTGGAGACATGATGATAAATGCAGAATAATGACATATCTATGGAACCAGATATGGAATGTTTTGTTAAGTCTTATTTCATTTACAGATATTATATCATTTCTAATTTACATATGAGGAAACAGTTTAGAGAGCCTCAGTGATTTACACAGAGTTATATAGCAAGTATGTTATAACTAAGGTTTTAATTTTATATGCCATGATTATTCCATTACAACTGTGAACGTTTTTGAGACCACTTTGTGTTCGCTGTTTTATCTCTGTTTTTTTTAGAGATATTATAATAGGTTAGATGTCTGTAGCTTACATGTTTTCAAAGTTTATTCATACCTATTTTTTAATTATTTATTGAATATAACTTTCTAAGATAGAAAGGACTGGATGGCTACAGCTTTTAAGTATATAATAACTGTTTTGAACATGTGATTATTTCTCATCAGGTTATGGGTAATGACTGTTAATGCACTTCAGCCTTCAATAAAGTTTGTACGACAGCAAAAGTATACTCAGAATGATCTGATGATAGATCCTCTCATTGTCCTAAGGTGTGACCAGAGAGTTCACAGGTACGTGTCATTTGAGTTTCATTTTTATTATAGAGCTGTACTTTGAAGAGTCAAAATAAATTGACGAAATTCAGTTTAAACTTATATCTTAGTGTTCTTGCAGATAACTAGGCAGTATGACCTGCACTTTTTTGTCTTATTTTTTTAGTCATATTTATTCATGAAATGTATATTCATTTTAATATTTAATGTGATTAAATATTGGTTTTGGTACTATCAATAGTGGTTTTTATCTGTCTCTCACAATTTAGACCAGTAAAGAATAACACTATTTCTGCTCTCACATTAAAAAGGTTTTTAAAAAACTGGTGCCTTGTGAATCATTACCTGCATTAAAACTGTGACCTTTTTGGCATACCCAATAGTGATATTAGCTTCATTGATTCCACATTTGATTCTGAATCCTTACCAATTGCTAAACTTAAGCATTGCTTTGAAGTGGCTTCATTTCAAAAGGTAGAATTTAGTTTATTCCTATTATTAATCTTTGAGTTACAGTTGTTATGATAAATACTGTCAAACATACATAAGTTGAGGGACTTGCCTTTAAAGTGGTTATCATCTGCATAGGGACATAAGACAGATAAGTGGTAAGTTAAATAATATGGTCATGTGGATGAATGGTGTAGTAAATAAATGTTTTTAAAAGTTCAGGAACGATGCAAAGGAGAGGAAACGTGGGTAATGTTTTAAAGAATGGAGTTAGGGCTGGTTGGAGTGTAGTGGTATTTACAACTGATTGATCACAACCAGTTACAGATTTCTTTGTTCCTTCTCCACTCCCCACTGCTTTATTTAACGTTAAAAAAGAAGAGTTGACATAGGGTTTAGGTGAGTATTTGTTCATCTAATGGTGTAAAGATGGGGGTTAGGGAGTCAAGGATGGTACTTTGAGAAAAAGAACAGTGTCAGTATTACAGGTGTGCCACTTTGCCTAGTTTATATTCTTATATTAATTGGCTACATGGTATTCCATTTTATAGATACACTGTGCTTAACCCAATCCCCTAGGATATTTTGTTTCTAATTTTTTGCTATTATCGATAGTGCTGTGGTGATTATGTTCATTTCCCCGTGCTGAGTATTTCATTAGAACAGAAAAATGGAATTATTGGGGCAAAAGTATCGTGTTCATTTTCAAGACTTTTAATTCATATTTTCATTCTACTGTGTAGAAAGGCTGAACTGGTTTACATTCCATAGCAGTGTTTGATATTATATACTTTACTGCACTATTTTATATAATGTTTTCCAGTTTGATAGGTAAAAATAGATTCCCATTTTAATTTATATTCTTGTTAGATTGGACATTTAACTGTATTTATAGGCCATTTTATTTCGTCTTTATATTTTAGCCTATATTTTTTATTGACTTAAAGAGCTCTTTATAAAGAATATCAGCTGTTTGTACACATATTACAGTTTTTTTTCTTCATGCACTATTGTTTTGCCTGCACCCGGTCGTCTTTTCTTTAGAGTTTACATTATACATATTTGACTTTAGCTAATAAGATGAAACAAATGATACTATTTATATAATTTTGAAATATAGAGAATAAGAAATACATATTAAACTTTTGAGAATGAATATTTCAGTGAGAAAAGCTACTATATGCTACTCAGGTTTTTCTCAGCAATTTAACTATATTGATCATGTTCTGGCTAATTTATAAATTTATATTTATCTGATATATTTATCTTTTCTGCTTTTCTTGTTTAGATGTCCCCCACTGATGGATATTACTCTACACATGTTGAATGGATATCTTCTTGCGTCGAAAGCCTACCTTAGTGCTCACCTGAAGGAAACAGCAGAGCAAGATAGGCCTTCCCAGAATAATACAATCGGTTTAGTTGGACAAACTGATGCTCCAGAAGTTACCAGAGAAGAATTGAAAAATGCATTACTGGCCGCTCAGGTAAATTTTGCTAAAGTAAAATTTAGTCAAAAAGAGCAAGGGCTTCTCTACTAATGTAATCAGTAGAATAGATGGCACATTATGCCCTCTATGTCCTTTGTGACATATTGTGCATTTCTTTTATTATAGAATTTATTATGATACTACCTTTGGTTCTGAATATCACATATATTGTATTTCGGAAATCAGGAATAATCTTCATGATATGAATGAAACAGCCATTTAAGTAAGATTTGTATTTTAATAAAATTTAAGTTTACCTATTCTGAGTTTAGAGTTATATGTTCATCCAGTCAACAAATTTTTTTTTTTTTGAGATGAGTCTCGTTGTCGCCCAGGCTGCAGTGCAATGGTGTGATCTTGGCTCACTGCAACCTCCGCCTCCCAGGTTCAAGCGATTCTCCTGCCTCAGCCTCCTGAGTAGCTGGGACTATAGGTGCATGCTGCCACGCTTGGGTAATTTTTGTATTTTTAGTAGAGATGGGGTTTCGCCATGTTGGCCAGGCTGGTCTTGAACTCCTGACCTTAGGTGATCTGCCTGCCTCAGCCTCCTAAAATGCTAGGATTACAGGCATGAGCCACGGTGCTTGGCCTCATTCAACAAATATATATTGGACCACCTACTATGTGCCAAACATTGCTGCAGGAACTGAGGATATAGTGTTGAAGAAGACAAAATCCTTGGTTATTTGTTTCTTAAGATCAAATGGTAGGAAAAAAATGTCAAATTATGGAGACAGACAATAAACAGAAACATAAGTGCATGTATAGTAAAATGTCAGGCAGTGATAAATACCATGACAATATAAGCACTTCAACTTCATATTTAGAAAAGTTTTTTGGCCGGGCATGGTGGCTCATGCCTGTAATCCCAGCACTTCGTAAGGCTGAGGTAGGCAGATCACCTAAGATCAGGAGTTTGAGACCAGCCTGGCCAACATGGTGAAACCCCATCTCTACTAAAAATACAAACAATTAGCTGGGTGTGATGGCACACGCCTGTAGTCTCAGCTACTTGGGAGGCTGAGGCAGGAGAATGGCTTGAACTAGAGAGGCGGAGGTTGCAGTGAGCCGAGATTGTGCCACTGCACTCCAGCCTGGGCAACAGAGTGAGACTCTCTCTCAACAACAACAAAAATAAAATAAATGTGTTCCTAGGAGATTCAGATAAGGGATTGAAGATCATAAAAGCTAACATCTGTATAATGCTTACCGTATGGTAGGTACTAGCCTAACTTCCTTAAATATATTAACTCATTTAATTTTTATAACCTACCTATGAAGTATAGAGTATTATCTCCATTTTTTACAGAGTAGGAAAATGTGACCCAGAGAAGTTAAGTGACTTGCTCACGGTTACACATTTAGTAAATGGCAGAACCAGGATTCACTCCTAGGCACTTTGGCTCCTGAGTCAACAACAACAAACAATAACCAAAAACCAAAAACCCCTTTCCCCAAGCACCATGATTAGAAACCATGAGAGTCTAACCTTTTTTTTTCTGCTCTGTCACCAGGCTGGAGTGCAGTGGCACAGTCTCGGCTCACTGCAACTTCTGCCTCCCAGGTACAAGCAATTCTCCTGCCTCAGTCTCCTGAGTAGCTGGGATTACAGGCACATGCTCTCGTCCAGCTAATTTTTGTATTTTTAGTAGAGACAGGGTTTCATCATGTTGGCCAGGATAGTCTGGATCTCTTGACCTCGTGATCTGCCCGCCTCGGCCTCCCAAAGTGCTGGGATTACAGGTGTAAGCCACTGCGCCTGGCTGTATTATTATTATTTTTTGAGACGGAATGTTGCTCTGTCGCCAGGCTGGAGTGCAGCGGCCAATCTCGGCTCGCTGCAACCTCTGCCTCCTGGGTTCAAGTGATTCTCCTGCCTCAGCCTCCCGAGTAGCTGGGACTACAGGTGCGTGCCACTACGCCTAATAATTTGTGTATTTTTAGTAGAGGCAGAGTTTCACCGTGGCGAGGATGGCCTCGATCTCTTGACTGCGTGATCCACTTGCCTTGGCCTTCCAAAGTGCTGGGATTACAGGTGTGAGCCACTGCACTCGGCCAGCTCTCCTTTTTATATAGAGGCCTCAAGTATGTTGCCATTACCCCCTCAAAGTACTGTTCTATACAATGATGCTCAAGCCTGTAGACTGAGCAATGAGTTGTGCAGGTTGAATGGATGGTAAGGTAGACTCTTTCCTTGTAAAACCAGAGCCTTAAACAGTTTGTATTCAAGTTAAAGAGCTATGGGAAGTCACTTCTAGGCATTATTAACAATAACCTCAGAGCAATCAAATAGTTGGTAGCCAGGTTGAAAAAAAGGGAAATCAGGATAATTTCCTGGGGAAAAGTGGGAGATTAAGAGGAAGGAAAGGATGTTCTGGTAGAAGTCATTTTTGCCTAGGGCCTGTTTTGAATGTAACTGAATTCATAACTCTTCTAGTAGATATTCTTCAACTGGAGTCCATGGATCTATCTAGAGATATGTGACATCATTATGGAATGATGTTCGGTTATGTATGTTAATTTTTGTGGGGGAGAGGGTGTATTGTTTTGTTTAGATTTCTGTGGGGTTCATAATCCTAAAAAGGTGAGAATCACTGCTCTATAGGTTGCTCACTTTTGCTCTTAGAAGTACCTCTGTGTGTGTGTGTATGTTTAAGAAATTAGTTATTTTATCATTTCTGTTCATGTGAAAATAAAATCTGATTTGGTTTTTAAACCAACTTCTCAGAAACTTCTTACATTTACTATGTTTTGTTTGCTTTTAGGATAGTGCAGCTGTCCAGATTCTCTTAGAGATTTGCTTACCTACTGAAGAGGAGAAAGCAAATGGTGTCAATACAGATAGCTTGTTAAGAAATGTTCAAAGTGTTATTACCACCAGCACTCCAAATAAGGGAATAGAGGAAGGAGAAGACAATTTACTCTGTAATCTTCGAGAAGTTCAGTGCCTTATCTGTTGTCTCTTGCATCAAATGTACATTGCAGATCCCAACATTGCTAAGCTTGTTCACTTTCAGGTCTGTTTCCAAAAAATGATGCTTTGTGTTTTGTTTTTCTTGGGGGCTTTGAATACTATATTAGCAGGGATCATTTAGAAACCAGAGAAAACACAAATGATCCATGGGCCTTTGCAATATGGAGAAAAATCCAGGTTTTTAGTTATTATTATTATTTTTTTTACCTAATGAAATATTTGATAATTTAATCTCTATTCTAGTGAATCAGAAAAGTGAAATGCCAGGTTACATATAGGGCACTGTAGCCTTCTGAGCAACTTTTACAGAAAGGAAATGAAATCTTTCATTTGTATTTTTATCTGTACTTGACTTTTATAGTTATTTTATTTCTGACTTTTTTCCTCTTTCTTGTTGAGATAGGGTTATCCATGCGAACTTTTGCCTCTGACGGTTGCAGGTATTCCATCTATGCACATCTGTCTAGATTTCATACCTGAGCTTATTGCACAGCCAGAACTTGAAAAACAGGTAATGAGCATTTTGGAGCTTTGGGACAATTGATCTCTCTCTCTCCAGTCTTACTAGTTATACAAAACATTTTATAGTTTTTAATACCTAAAGATAGTCTTGAGAAACATGCAATATCTGGATTTTGTATTGCAGATATTTGCTATCCAGTTGCTTTCTCACTTGTGTATCCAATATGCATTACCAAAGTCACTTAGTGTGGCTCGTTTAGCTGTCAATGTCATGGGAACTTTGCTAACAGGTATGTAGCCAATCAGCATCAACAAACACCTAGCATAAATTATTAATAGTACCTGTATTTTCTGAATTTAGTGATGTAATATGTTTTTTGTGTCACTCAGAGACAATATGATATAATATGTGTTAATACTAGTTTAACTTATGCCATCTTTTGAATTCTTCTTTTGAAAATTTTTCTGTTTACAAATGTGATTTATAGTGTAGTGGGAATGAATAGGTAGGCAAATTGTATTTTTCATTTTGTGAATGAGTGTATATAGATTTGTAAATATAAGCTTTCTAGATATTATAAATGGAAAAAAATATACTTTCTGAATGTAATTATGTCAGTAGAAAACAAATGGTCATTTATTACAAATGCTCAGTTCCAGAAAAATATCATCATATGTATAAATGAATGATAAATATATTAGATGTGTCCATAAGTTCTAAAACATATTCTGACATTTTAACTACCTTCTGGTTTGTAGAATAAAATGGTCTTAAAATAAACTACCTTAAAATATATGAATTATAATTCAACCCTTAATGTTATGACTTAGTTAATTTAGTATTCTCATTATAATATTTCCATGATACCCTGTCGTTTTTCTTTTCATCGTATTTACGTCCTGTTATAATTATTTGTAGTGTAAGAGTTTACACTGCCTGAGTTCAATCTCAGCTCCACCACTTACTAGCTTGTGATCTTTGACAAATTTCGTAACCTCTCTAAGGCTTTTTAAAGAATTTTCTCATCTATAAAATGAGTGTCATAATAGTACTTTGGTCACCCATAAGATTGTAGGAATTCAATGAATTAATACATGTAATGTACTTATCGTGAAACTTGGGCATAGTTTGTATCTTGGATAAAGACAGAGACTACTAGATTGTGAGCTTTCTGAAGACGGGCTGCTGTGTTTAGAGAACTTCATATTTCCAGGACAGAGCATAGAACCCCTTGGTATGTTGTATTAGCTGTGTTGATTTTATATTTGTAAACTAAAATATTGTTTCATTTCTTTCCAACAGTTTTAACACAGGCTAAGCGGTATGCTTTTTTATGCCAACTCTGTCAAGTTTGGTCTCTTTTTGTCGAGCATTTCCTCCATTGTATGAGGATATTATGTCTTTGCTGATCCAAATAGGGCAAGTTTGTGCCTCTGATGTTGCCACTCAGACAAGAGACATTGATCCAATTATTACACGTAAGTGGTAACTTATTTTCAAGGATTATCTTAATATCTCAAACAAAAAGGCCAAATTGTTTTCCAGATTTCTTGGCCTTAATTTTTTTTTTTCCTTATGTTATAGGTCTTCAACAAATAAAGGAGAAACCAAGTGGATGGTCTCAAATCTGTAAAGATTCATCTTATAAAAATGGATCCAGGGACACTGGAAGCATGGATCCTGATGTACAGCTCTGTCACTGTATTGAAAGAACAGTAATTGAAATAATAAATATGAGTGTTAGTGGAATTTAAAACAAAATTTAAAACCCAAATATGAAGCTGTTTGCTGCATATACCCAACATGAATCTGCATATTATAACAACTCTAAACTGAATGGGAACAGTAAAGTAATGTCTTGGAATCACTAAAACAATTCAATTCAACATGAATATAATTTAGAACTTTATGAGAATTATGCTTGCTTGTATTTGATTGGCACGTCTTTGGATCTACTTTGCTGGTATGTTTATATTGTAGCAGCTGAGCTTTTTTTTCCCACTGGGAACACATGTAAGAAACTCATTACTGGAAAGGGAATTTGGCTTTGTATTTAGCTTTTGAAGTGAAGAAAGACTGCCATGCCTTTAATTTAATTTCTTATAAAAATGAGTCTGTGGGTAGCCCTAGTGTTTATTTTAACTGTGAGCTTGTAACAGAGTGTGACAAAGATGCAAAGATGGGAGAGGAAAAAGTGTATAGAGAAAGGAGAATTAAGGAAATATTAGGCGTTAAAAACCCAAGTGGGAATCTCAAAAGATTTGCAATGCAAGTAATAGTAATGCAAGTTGGAATTCTAGTTCTCAAGAAGAGTATTGAGAAAGCTTTTAAAAAGGCACGTAGCTTTTGTAAATGATTTCTGTGGAATTACAGATGAGGATTTAAAGATTTCACATATTTGCTTCAATTTTTATTCATATATGAAGCCATATGTTTAAAGAGATACTTGAATAATTTGGAATTTTAAGATACTGGTATAAAAGTGTTTACAGAAACATCTTTGTTCAAAGAAGAACCTGAGAGATCTCATTTAGTTTTTTGTTTTACATTTATTTTTATAATGCTTTATTAACTTACCTAATGCTCAGAGGGTGGAAATATGTATCAAATTACATGAAGGTAGAGCAATAAAACCCACTGGATTAAAGAGCCCTTGACTTGTCATTAGGATTATAATTCATACATTACTTTGACAAGATCTGTGAGTAAGAAATTACAGTGTTTGAACCTCAGGAAAAATTAAAATGTAGAAAATATTGTCTTGCTGAATGATTTTGCAGTCCTGTCAGTAACTTCCATTGATTAGGCAGACACATTCAGGTAAACTGTAATCCTCATTTGAAAAATAAAATTAAGTATTCAATGTAGAAAGTACTTCCCTTTTCTCTCTCTGAGATATACCTCAGTCACACACTTCCTTACCCCCCACTTGAAACTGACCTCTTCACTTGTGTTTTCTTTTGTTTTTGTTTTGAGGTGGAGTCTCACCCTGTTGCCCAGGCTTGAGTGCAGTGGGGTGATCTTGGCTCACTGCAACCTCTGCCTCCTGGGTTCAAGGAATTCTTGTGCCTCAACCTCCTGAGTAGCTGGGACCGCAGGCGTGCGCCACCATGCCCAGCTACTTTTTGTATGTTTAGTAGAGATAAGGGTTTGCCATGTTGCCCAGGCTGGTCTTGAACTCCTGGCCTCAGGTGATCTGCCCACCTTGGCCTCCCAAAGTGCTGGGATTACAGGCGTGAGCCACCCAGCTAGACCTCTTCACTTGTAAAAATTAGTGAGGGTACTAAGAAGGTGTAGTTTTTAAGAAATGAAATTTAACTTCAGCCTTTTCACTAGTAAATAGTCACATCTCATTTTCTTCCTTTGTAAAATGGGGTTACTACTGGCCCTACCTCATATTCTGTGAGAATGAGTTTGTAGCTATTTCAAATCATGAAGTGCATAGTATCACATGTGATAGAATATTTATAACTTTTTATTAGATGCTTAATGTTCAATTAAGTAATTTCGATGTGAAAAATAAAAGCATATGCTTAAAAATAGCATAAGAATTTTCATATTTTTAAACAAGGCAGTTTTGTAGTCTCTTAAGATTAAATACAACTGCTCTTTTTTTTTTTTTTTAACTGAGGCCTTGCGATATTTTATGTGAATAGATATGCCCTAGGAGTTCAGAAAAAGTTAGTTTTTTAACTAAATGCAGTGTACATTCCTGGATCAATTTTCAAAGACTGGTCATAGCCTGCTGTGTTAAAATAATCACATTTGCTGTTTTTCATCAGATTTGTTGATGTAAATAAAATGTGTAAATATATTAGTAAATGTTAATATTCATGTATTTTAAGTTAAGGTATAAAATTTGTCACAATGGGATTTTTTTATTCAAGTGAAAACAGATGTGTGCAGCTATTTTGAATATTGGTTTATAAACATTCATATTCTTTATCAAACCAACCTGTAGTTTTTTGTGTTTCATTCCACCAGAGTTAACCTGAAGGGAACAGTTCAAGGGACTGTATTCTAGGCCTGTATGGTTCCAAGGGCCTATGTGTATCCCTTTCTCTTATGCCACATACATTAAATGGCAATACAAGGTGAGAGCCAATTGAAACCCTTAGTAATTTATGAGAGTAGTTATCCTGGAGCAGTAACTCAAAAGATTTGGTGTTTTAAAAAATTATAAAAGAGAAATAATTTGAAGGTATTTTTAAGGATTTTTTTTTAAACATTATCCTTGCTTTGCTTTTTTTCACTTAACTTTATGCGGGATTTTTTTCTTGCAAGTTTATTTTATTTTTTTTGAGACGGAGTTTCGCTTTTGTTGCCCAGGCTGGAGTGCAATGGCGTGATCTCGGCTCACCGCAATCTCCGCCTCCCGGGTTCAAGTGATTCTCCTGCCTCAGCCTCTGGAGTAGCTGGAATTACAGGCATGTGCCACCACGCACGGCTAATTTTGTATTTTTGGTAGAGACATGGTTTCTCCATGTTGATCAGGCTGGTCTCGAATTCCCGACCTCAGCTGATCTGCTTGCCTCAGTCTCCCAAAGTGCTGGGATTACAGGCGTGAGCCACAGCTCCCAGTGCAAGTTTAATTTTTACAATTTTATTGGCTTCATAATGTATTGAATTCATCTATCATAACCACCTTTATATTACTAGACTGGTAAGTTCATAATTTTTTTCAGTATTGCAAATAGGTATTGTCAATTGAGGTATCACATTTTCTTTTGTTTAGATTACGTCTTTAGGATAAATATCTGGAGCTCAGATTACTAGGTCAAAGGGTAGAGTTTATTTTTATAATTACAAGTTTTGTCATTTTTGGTAAGATATCACAGTTGACAGTGAGGCAAACAAATCAACCAGCCCTCTTCTGCTTTTTCTTCCCAGCAAACTCCTTCCCCAAACTAGTTAACTTGAATTTGAGAAGCAGTATTAGGTTTTGGCCTTGGGGGTATTATTATTTGAGCCAAGTTTAGGTTATACAGAATTAAAAAAAAAAAAAAAATACAAAACATAATTTAGACCAGGCGCGGTGGCTCACGCCTGTAATCCCAGCACTTTGGGAGGCCGAGGCAGGTGGATCAACCTGAGGTCGGGAGTTCGAGACCAGACTGACCAACATGGAGAAACCCCGTCTCTACTAAAAATGCAAAATGAGCTGGGCATGGTGGCGCGAGCCTGTAATCCCAGCTACTCCTGAGGCCGAGGCAGGAGAGTCGCTTGAACTTGGGAGGTGGAGGTTGCAGTGAGCCGAGATCGCGCCACCGCACTCCAACCTGGGCAACAAGAGCAAAACTCCATCTCAAAACAAACAACATAATTTGGCAAGATCATGATGAACCTCCTTTTCTTTGAGTAAATTAAAGTACTATTGGCAAATAATAAATGGTCTTAGGAGGGATGGAAGGCGGATAAAAAGCCTTAATGAAGGTAGAAGTGATCTGATACTGGAGACAATGACAGCGTGTCTCTGGCTTTAGTATCCGGGAAAGCACTGAATATTATGAAGAGAGATTGTAGCCCGTTGTCACAGAGCAGCCTGGCAATTCTCGCCTCATTCTTTTCACTACCCTGGCTACTGCAAAGCTGGGAAATGTAAACTGAGTGCCACTGATGAGTGCTCAAAGAGCTTGGCAAAGCTTAAAGATGTTTCCTTTCCGCTAGTATACGGATGTGAAGAATGAGGCTTACAGTTTCCAAGGAATTTGCTGTACAGGCTCTATCGCCGGTTTCAAAAGTCAAACCGGGAAGACGTTTTCCTTCAAACAAACTCAAAGGTTTTGCTCCAGTGGCGATAGCCTTCTTGTGCCGCCGCACACCGTCAGTCTGTGTTTTTTTTTTCTCGGAGACTTTCATTGGGTGACGGAGTTCTCGCCCCCCTCACCTCGCACCAGGATTGGTTGACTCCTGGCGTTGACGGGTGATTGGTCGAGCTCGTAGGGCGATTGGGCGTTGGAGTCGAGGGGGCGGGAGGCGGGAATTCGTCTCGCGCTGTGTGGTTGAGGGGTCTGGTGAGCGCTGCTGCGGAGGAAGGGTACGGCAGCCGCAAGCTTGCACACCAGGCCGGGGGAGTAGCAGTCCCGCCAGAAGGAGGGAGGAAGAAGGGCTCGTGCCCTTTCTTCTTTTCCAAGGCTCCGCTTTATTTGCTCTCAGAAATCAGTTTCCTTTTCTTCCGTGAATCGGAGTTCAGAGCGTTGCTTCAGTTTCCCTCCAGACAGGCAAGTCGGAGGGAAGTCCACGGGAAGGGCTTGAGTACTTCTGCCTTCGTTCAAGCCGCCTGCGGGCCCATCGGTGATGACTGGATCACCAGGGGCTCGGGGATCTCAACTGGCTGTGGGAGGAGGGAGCCTATCCTTACCTTCTCTGAGCACAGGCCTGTTCTTAGCCCGGGGCGCTGCGTTACTTCTTGGCGGGAGGCAGAGGGGTTTGTTTGTCCTTTATGCAGTATTTGGGGGGGAAGCTACATCATTTTGAGACAATTGTTGCCACAGCCTGGTACCGGACAGGTTGATTTCTAAATTATATCTGAGTAACTAAACGTTGAATTGTTGATTTATATTAAGAGGTTCAATTCCACCACATCTCATTCTCAGAGCTTTACAGATAGAATCTCAAAATGTTAGAGCTGGAAAATACCCCAGAATCGTGGTTCTTCACTTTTGGAACACACAAGCGGTGGTTAATGTTATTGCCTTCATAATCTGTTGAATTGCTATTTTGACCATCTCTTCATCCCCAGATTGAATTTACAATTTTTTCTCCCACGGCTGCAAATAATTCCTTATTTGATAACAATACATGTAATTTCCCCCCACTATTTTGATTTCCTTGAAATCTATTTAGGGGAAGCGAAATCTATGGAGTTTCTCTTTGGAAAAATGCAATTATGCAGAGAAACCTCTGCATGCAATTTCAAGAGGTCATTGTCTGAATTACATCCGTGGATCCTAGGTTAAGAAAAGGGGTTTAGAAGAGGTGAGGATTAAAGTGATCACCTCATCTGTGTGAGATCCTGGGCTAATTTTCATAAAAACCCTGTCAGGTAAGTAGTATTTCAATTCCATAGATGGAGAAACAAGCTCAGAGAAGTTACGTGATTCACACAGTGGAATTCAAACTTAGGCTTGCTTTACTCGAAAGCCTATCCTCTTTCTATAATACTCTACTGACCTTTAAATAAAATTTTTGAGTGCCTACTATGTGCCAAGGCATCTCCTCTCTCTCTCTGTTTTTTTTTTGTTTTGTTTTGAGACGGAGTCTCGCTCTGTCAGGCTGGAGTGCAGTGTGCGATCTCAGCTCATTGCAACTTCCACCTCCCGAGTTCAAGCTCATTGCAACCTCCACCTCCCGGGTTCAAGTCCATTGCAACCTCTACTTCCTGGGTTAAAGCGATTCTCCTGCCTCCCGAGTAGCTGGGATTAGAGGTGCGTGCCACCATGCCCAGCTAATTTTTGTATTTTTAGTAGAGACGAGGTTTCACCATGTTGGTCAGGCTGGTCTGGAACCCCTGACCTCGTGATCCGCTTGCCTCAGCCTCCCAAAGTGCTGAGATTACCGATGTGAGCCACCACGCCCGGCGGGCATTCTCTTTTTTACAACAGCCTTTAAATTAAATTAGGGGTCATCACAGATAAGGCTGTTAGACTCAGAGAAGTAAAAATATATGTCAAATACCCTGTCAAAATCTGGTATAGAACCTATGCTTCCTGACTTCTGGTCCACAGTTTTTTCCTTCTAACTGGAGGACTGCAGAAAGGGTAACACAAGGGGAAGAACAGGAGGAGAAAGTGGGGTGGTATGGAGTTTTCGAGAGAGAGGCCTCAGGAACTTGTTTCTGTAGGTTGATTACATCTGATGTAATTGTAACAAGAGCTCATATTTAATCTGGTATGTACTGTATCATATTTGCACATTATTTCACTTAATCATTACGACAATCCTATGGGGTACATGCAGTCACTATGGTTTAGAGAGGAAACTAACTTTCCCAAAGTCACACAACTAATACATGGCAGAGCAAGGGATGCAAATCCTGATTTGTTAGACTCTAAGACCATGCTCTTGACCACTGTGATTTATAATACTAGCAAATTCTTTTGTTTCCATTTGTTTTGTTTATGCTTTCATTCCAGTTTGTATTTTCAGGCTTCTCTCTTAGTTTTGGTTTTCTGGTTTTCTTTGAAAGGTGTGTCTCAATATTTGATTTTCATTTCTGTTGCAGTTGGGAATCTGAAATAAACAGGAAAGCACTATGTCTGCAATGTGGTCTGAATATACAATTAGCGGGGTGAAGATTAACTTTCCTTATAAAGCTTACCCATCACAGCTTGCTATGATGAATTCTGTAAGTATTTTTCAGCAGTTAAGTTTTTAAGATATAGATACTTATGATCCATAAAGTACATTGAGTATGTGACTGCATTCGTATTTTCAAATAGTAAATGGAGAGTATTTTCTGGGTTCATTTGGAAGAACATCTAACCTCTGGGAAACTAATGATTGCTAGTAAATGTATATATCCGTGGTTAAGACAAAGAAGAAAATTCTGAAAAATGTTCTCAGCTCATTTGGAATTTCTATACTTTTAATGAAAAACTGCTTTCTACAGAGTATTTACCATCTTTTACACAGGATACTATATTTCTCACCATTAATTGTTTTGTTTGAATCACGTAGAAAATTAACATACAAATTTGAGTAAACCAACTTTCCAGTTTTGTTAAATCTATTTTGCCATATGTACTTCATTTTTCTTTACTGGTAACAAGATTATTGGTATCCTAATTTGTTCTTTTCCTTTCCTAGCCATGTTTTTATACTTTTATTGCATATGTATATATCCATAAATAATATAAAATATTATTTTACATATTTTTAAACTTTATGCATCGATGTGATACTGTACCTTATCTTTCTGCAGAACTTGAGTTTTTAAACTTGGCATTATTTTTAGTATGTAGCCCTGTTGATTCTTAATCCATTTTAACTGCTATGTATATTCTATTGGATTATTGGATGAATATACCAGAATTTGTCAGTCCATTTTCTTATTGATGGACATTTAGGTTGTTTACATTCTTTGCAATTACAAACAGTGCTGCTGTGAACTTTCTTTTTTTTTTTTGAGACAGGGTCTCTCAGTCTGTCTTCCAAATTAGAGTGCAGTGGCACAATCTCCACTCATTGCAACCCCCACCTCCCAGGCTTAAGTGATTCTGCCTCAGCCTCCAGAGTAGCTGGGATTATAGGCATGCACCACCATGCCCAACTAATTTTTGTATTTTTAGTAGAGACAGGGTTTCACCATGTTGGCCATGCTGGTCTCGAACTCCTGACCTCAAATGATCCAACCGCCTCGGCCTCCCAGAGTGCTGGAATTACAAGTGTGAGCTACCCTGCCTGGCTGCTGCTGTGAACTTTCTTATGCATGTTTTCTTGTGTTCATGTGGGAAAGGTTTTGGTTGTACACATAGAGCTGGACTTGCTGTAGCTGGACATCTTCACTTTATAAGAAGTTGTTTATTTCTCTACCAAGTAGTTGCAATAATTTATACTCTCACTAGCAATATCTTTCATTAAGTTTTCATCAGAGATATTGATAGGTAGTAATGTATTCTGGTTTTACAGAAATCATTGGTGCTTGCATAATTCTGGAATAGATTGCTCTTTTCATTTCTTCTCTTGTGCTTGATATTTTGGTAAGTCCGAGATAATCTCAGGGAGAGGTGTAAAGGAATAAAGTTTGGATTTAACGGAATACGAGTTCCTTCTGCTATTGTTGTGTTCCCTGGAGTGCAACCTCACTTCTCCTTGCTGTTATATTTGTACTTCAGGTGGATAGAGACCTTTATAAAGTAAAATGTTTATTAATCTTTCTCATTGGTTTCTGTGTCCATAGATTCTCAGAGGATTAAACAGTAAGCAGCATTGTTTATTGGAGAGTCCCACAGGAAGTGGAAAAAGCTTGGCCTTACTTTGTTCTGCGTTAGCATGGCAACAGTCTCTTAGTGGTAAGTAGTTGCTTGATATCTTCAGGTTGCTTACTGGGACCTGAAAAAACATAATACGGTATTCTTTAACTAGACTGGCTCAGCCATGCTCTAGCTAATTTAAATATTCGTTTAAAGATGTTTCTTTAAAAAAGTTACGTATCTGCCAAAAGAGTTTCAATATAGCAAAATATGTTTCATTAATGCTAAAATAATATTGAACATAATTTCATCTTTTGATGAGTCGGAAAGTACATAAAGAGTTTTGGCAGCCTGGGCAACTATGGTGAGACCCCATCGCTACAAGAAATGAAAATCAATTACCCAAGCATGGTGATGTACACTTGTAGTCCCAGCTACCTGGGAAACTGAGGTAGGAAGATCGCTTGAGCCCAGGAGGTTCAGGCTGCAGAGAGCTATGATTATGTACTCCAGCCTGGGTGACAGAGTGAGACCATGTCTTAAAAAACAAACAGAGTTTTGGATGCTTAGGGTTATCATTATGAGAATAATTAGATGATAATTTGTATGTACAAGATGTCAGAGATGGGCTGTCATGATGCTATAACATACTAATGGCTTTTTTAATTTTTGAAAATCCCTTAATGTATTTCCTTGCCTATTCCTTTCTCATAACATTAACGCACGGAATATATAAAAAAGAATACATTCTAGTTGATCTTTCTACTTGTTTGGATGCCAAATAAGCAGAAATTTATTATAATATTGTTTGTATGAATTTATATTACTTCCCATTACTTTTTCTTTTTTGAGTGGAGTTGCCCAGGATGGAATGTAGTGATGTGATCACAGCTCACTGTAACCTCAAACTCCTGGGCTCAGTGATTCTCCTGCTTCAGCCTCTTGAGTAGTTGGGATTACAGGCATGAACCACTAGGCCAAGCTGTTTTTACTTTGTTTGCTAACAAATGTCTATTAATATTTACTTTTATGAAAGACTATATAATCTATATAATGAATCAGAAATATAATATTGGATACATTTTAGTGACATGATTAGATGGGTTTAACCTAAAGTATTAGGAGAATTTGAGGTTAAACATGGTATGTGTATGTATGTATGTATGTGTATGTAGGTATATATATATACATTTTTAAAATGAAATGTTTGTTACTAATGAGAACATATTAATAAAAAGTAAATATTTCTGAAGTCTTTTTCTCTATTCAAAAAAAAAAGAAAAAATAAATGTTTCATAATCTTTTGGTTGTTCATTTTGATTCTTACTGATGTTAATTTTGGGAAAAGTGAGTTTATCGTTACTAACTTCAGGTCTTAATGGCAGATGTCTGAAAAATAGAATTAGGAATATTTATATGATATAAATGGGAAAACAGTATCGATACTGATTATTTTTAAAAAGAAATTATTTAGCTTTTTTGGGGTATATGAGTTGTACATTTGTATACAATGTAGGCACACAGTGTAAACTTACAATTTTGTATGATTTTTAGGCACCAAAATTACCTATTTTATTGATTTGAATATTGACCTTAAAATGTATTTTGATGCATGTATCAGAATTAATACATCAATAAACATGTTCCTATTTGAAATAGAAATATAATGTGGGGAAGCTTTAACCCTTATGTGTTACATTATTATTTAATGTATTGAACTTTCAAATTCTTCATTTAGGGAAAGTAATAATTAAGAATTTACTTTAGGTCCTTATTTCAATCTGTTCTTGAATTTTAAATAAATCTTAATGAATATTTGAGTGGTTGTACTTTTATTACATTATTAATCTTAGATTATTAGATTTTTGCAGATTACATAAATAGGTGATAATTTCTCTATAAATGTTTTTGCTTTTGTTTTTGAGACAGACTCTTGCTCTGTTGCCTAGGCTGGAGTGCAGTGGCGTGATCTTGGCTCATTGCAACCTCTTCTTCCTGGGTTTGTGCAATTCTCTTGCCTCAGCCTCCTGAGTAGCTGGGATTACAGGTGTATGCCACCATGCCTGGCTACTTTTTGTATTTTTAGTAGAGACATGGTTTCACCATATTGGCCAGGCTGGTCTCAAATTCCTAACCTCAAGTGATCTGCCCGCCTCGGCCTCCCAAAGTGCTGGGATTGCAGACGTGAGCCACTGTGTCTGGCCAAACATTTTTGGCTTAAGTATTTCTCTCCTGTCCAAATTTGATGGTACAGATAAAGTGACCAGCTTGTCCAGGTTTGCCAGGTACCTTCCTGGTGTTAGCCCTAAAGATCTTGTATCTTAGGAAACCTCCCAATCCTGGGGTGAACTGGGCTGGTTACTTACCCTAGCTGCAGAGAATGATTAATGTTTATTTACTTAGATATATTATAAATAGAGGTTCTTTCATTTTTAGGGAAGCCAGCAGATGAGGGCGTAAGTGAAAAAGCTGAAGTACCACTGTCATGTTGTTGTACATGCCATTCAAAGGATTTTACAAACAATGGCATGAACCAAGGAACTTCACGTCATTTCAACAATCCAAGCACACCACCTTCTGAAAGAAATGAGACTTCATCAGCTTGTCAAGGTAATTTGTATTTTGCCTGGATCAGTTGATATCTGTAATAAGAGTCTTAATTATTCCTGTTATAAGCCCTAATTTATATAAGTTTGGTTAGCACAACTGATTATATATTTCTATTTAGTTCTCTGGAATTCTTTTAAAATAACACAGAGTGGTCAAAAAGTTTTTAAGTCCTTGGTTTGACTTTTAATTGATTGAGACATTTTGTTGGCCTAAGTAATTTTTTAATGAAGGCAAGGCAAAATAAATGATTTTCAGAAATTGATGTTATTTGTAGCCAGTTTTGTTAATTGTATGTTAGAATTCTATGAAACATAATGTTCGTATCCTAAGACAAAATCTAATTAGCCTCACTGATTCATTCTTGATAAGTTTGCCATCTGGCCTTCTGAGGCCAGTATCCTACATGAGAATCAGATATATTTATGTGTGATCCTTAAATAATTCTTACTAATTTTAGAGAAATATATTAAGAGTAATATAAGATTATTAATAATATATTTAGAAAAATACTTCTCCTGCTTTTGGCTGTATAGAAGGGATAGACTATTATTTACCTAAGACGGAAACCTAGGGAACATCCTGGACAGTGTACATCTCCATATCCATTGGTACCTCCATCGTCCAAACTACCATCTCTTGTTTAGAGCATCCAGTAACCCTTTTTCTGTTTTTGCTCATGCTATTTCTTAACCAGTCACTGTCAGGGAGACAGAGGTTGCCATGATTGACTCAAGTCCAAACAGTATCCATTTCCTAAAATCAAGGATGGAGTTAGCTTCCTCTAAAGCATATAACTATACAGAGGAGGGTAGATGATTGAACTTCCAATAGGAACGAGGAAAAAGAAGTGGAATAGTTGTGAAACAGGTGACCAGTAGTGTTGTCTACATTGTTCTGATTTTGGCCTTTTGGATTTTTTTTTTCCTTCAAAGATTTATGCTCTCTTCTGCCTCAGAGCCTTTGCTTGTATTAGTGTCTCTTCTGAGCAAAGTTCCATCTTCAACTTATTATCCTTTTTTCCCTCAGTTTACATGTCACATCCTTGGGGTATCCATCCTCATTTTTCTGTCAGAGTAGATTTGATTTCCCTATTATATTTTGTCTTCTCATTGTATACCTTTCCTTTATAGCACTTTTTTTTTTTTTTGAGTTGAAGTTTCGGTTTTGTTGCCCAGGCTGGAGTGCAGTGGCATGATCTTGGCTCACTGCAACCTCCACCTCCCAAGTTCAAGTGATTCTCCTGCCTCAGCCTCCCGAGTAGCTGGGATTAAAGGCCTGTGCCACCACGCCTGGCTTATTTGGTGTTTTTGGTACAGATGGGGTTTCTCCATGTTGGCCAGGCTGGTCTGGAACTCCTGACCTCAGGTGATTTGCCTGCCTCAGCCTCCCAAAATGCTGGGATTACAGGTGTAAGCCACCATGCCTGGCCTGCACTTGTTACAGTTTGTATCATATGTGTCTGTCTAAATCTTTTATTAATTTCTGCTTCCGTAGTAGACTGTATACTTCATGAGGTCAGGAACGTTGTCAATTTGCTTACCATTGTATCCCTAGAACTCTAGCAGGGTCCCTGGCATATGGTAGGTGCTAAATAAATATTTGTTGTTATGAATGAATGGGATTAATTTTCAGCTCATTATAGGAACTCTGGTGTATAATAGTTATATACACGCTTTGCTTTTAAAAATAGCTTTATTGAGGTTTACTTGACATAACAAATTGCATGTATTTAAATGGTACACTTTTTTTTTTTTGAGACAGAATATCTCTCTGTTGCTCAGGCTGGAGTGCAGTGGTGTGATCTTGGCTCACTGCAACCTTCACCTCCTGGGTTCAAGTAATTCTCCTGCCTCAGCATCCCGAGTAATTGGGATTACAGGCGTCTGCCACCATGCCTGGCTAATTTTTGTATTTTTAGTAGAGACAGGGTTTCACTGTGTTGGCCAGGCTGGTCTTGAACTCCTGACCTCAAGTGACCTACCCATCTTGGCCTCCCAAAGTACTGGGATTATAGATGTGAGCCACCGCGCCCACTAAATGGTACACTTTGATACAGTACACTTTGATACATTTTGACATATGTACCTCCATGGAACTTTCACCAGAATCAAGATAGTGAACATACACACCAACCTTATATTCACTTTCTCCAAATTTTTTCAAACATACTCACTTTCCCCAAAAGTTTTCTCATGGACCTTTGTTATTGCCCCCTTCCTATCCCTCCATGACTCACCTCCCCCAACCAACCACTTAACTCCTTTCTGTTACTATAGATTAGTTTGCATTTTCTATAGTTTATATAAATGGATTCATAGAGGATGTATACTAATTTTGTCTGGCTTCTTTCACTTACAACAAATATTTTGAGATTCATCCATGTTGTTGCGTATGTTAATAATTTGTTTCCTTTTATTTCTGAGTAATAGTCCATGGATATACCACAGATTTGTTATTTAGCTGTTTATGTATAATTGGGTTATTGCTAGTTCTGGGCTATTACAAAGACAGATACTATGAACATCTTTGTGTCTACATCTTTGTATGGACGTATGTTTTAATTTCTCTTAGGTAAATACTAGGAGCAGAATGACCAGATTGTTTTGTAGGTGTGTATATTTAACTTTTTTTTTTTTTTTTTTTTTTTGAGATGGAGTCAGTCTGTTGCCCAGGCTGGAGTGCAGTAGCGTAATCTCGACTCACTGCAACCTCTGCCTCCTGAGTTTAGGCGATTCTCCTGCCTCAGCTTCCTGCGTAGCTGGGATTACAGGCATTTGCCACCACACCCAGCTAATTTTTGTATTTTTGGTAGAGATGGAGTTTCACCATGTTGGTCAGGCTGATCTTGAACTCCTGACCTCAAGTGATCTGCCCATCTCAGTCTCACAAAGTGTTGGGATTGCAGGTGTGAGCCACCTTGCCTGGCCAGGTTTTTAAGAAATTTCCAAACTGTTTCATGAAATGGTAATACCATTTTACATTCCCATCAGTAGTTACGATAGTTCCAATTTCTTCACATCCTTTTCAACACTTGGTATGGTCAGTCCTTTTAATTTTAGCCATTCTGGTTTTTTTGTTTGTTTGGTTTTTTTTGAGATAGGGTCTCACTCTGTTGCCCAGGCTGGAGTGCAGTACTGTGATCTTGGCTCACTTGGCTCATTGCAACCTCTACCTCCCGGGGTCAAGTGAGCCTCATACCTTAGACTCCTAAGTAGCTGGGACTACAGCCACACACCACCACATCTAGCTAATTTTTGTAGTTTTTGTTGGTTTTACCGTGTTCCCCAGTCTTGTCTTGAACTCCTGGGCTCAAGTGATCTGCCTTCTTCGGCCTCCCAAAGTGCTAGGATTATAGGTGTGAGCCACCACACCTGGCCTTAATTTTAGCTACTCTAATAGGCATGCGGTGGTATCTCATTGTGGTTTTAATTTTTATTTCCTATATTTTCATGTGCTTATTAGCTATCCATGCATCTTGCTTGATGATATAGCTGTTGAAATAATTGCCTATTTTTTATTGGGTTGTTTTCTTATTGTTAAATTTTGAGACTTCTTTAAACATTTTGAATACAAGTCTTTGATCAGATAGAATTTTAGGTTTTACATTTAGGTTTAAGTCCATTTTGAGTTAATGTGTGTAGATGGTACAAGGTATGGATTTATTGGGACAAGTCCTAACATGTATGATAAAGTATATTGCTTGCTAGAAGAATGGCAAGGAAAACCTGGCCACGCCTTGCCCAAGTAGAAAACTGCTTGGGGCATTCTAAAGTAGCAAAACAGTATATGTATGTCATACACCAATTAAAACAGTTCTTTAAGCACGGGATATGTAACTATGCCCCCGTGGCTCCCTTGTGGAGAATACTTTCTGGTTTGTCCTTGATTAGTGGTAAGCAGGCACCAGCTGCCTACCTAGTTTATCTCTAGTCTCTAGGAGAAAACACAGAGCACCTGTTTGTTAATAATAATCACCTGTTCAGAGAGGATAAATACGTGGGTCAGACTCTGCTCGAGGCTCTCAGCTCAGAATGCTGTCAGTCCCTGAAGCTCTCAGCTTGGAAGGCTGTTGACCCCGGATAGTCCCACTTTGTTGTTTTGTCAGGGTGTCTGCTTCTTAATGTCTCCAGCGCTGCTGGGATGGGGTCTCTACGGCCAAGCTGGTTTCGGTATGGATTAAAGTTTGTTTTTTTGCATGTGGATATCCAGTTGTTCAGCACCATTTATTGAAAAGGCTATCCTTATCTACCACATTGCCTTTGTGTCTTTATCAAAAATGAGTTGTCCATATATACCAACTTGATTTTGACATTACTGAGTCAGTGTTATCTAGAATAGTCTAAATGGGAAAAGTCAAGGTTGTATTCTGATATCCTCTTTATATTTGTAAGTAAATTCTTTATCACCTAAATACAGAAAAACACAAATCCTAGGTGTATGCTGATGAATTTTCACTGTCATAACTACCACATAGATTGTCTGGACATGCAGAGCTCAAAATTGCCTGTCTTATCTAAGATATATTATGTAATGCAAAGGACTAAGAATAGCCAGGACGCTTTTAAAGAAGCAGGTCAAGGTGAGAGACTTGATCCCCCAAATACACTGATTTATTGTATGTAAATGTAGAGTAATTAAGATGGACTGACTTGAGCACAGTGAAGTGCTAATAGCACTCTAATTCACGGTTCTCTATACCTGTCTATACCTAAAAGTATAGACAGCCCTAATTTAGTTCCACACGTATCCAGAAACTTGATGTATTTATAGAAGTGCCCCTACAGAGTGGAGGGGAAAGGAAGAACTTGGGTAATGCTGGGACTATTAGCTGTCCATATGGAAAAAATTGAAATTGGAGCCCAACTTTATACCTTACACAAAACCCCTTCTAGGTAGATTAGAGACCTAATTCTGAAAGGCAAAACTATTAGAATTTTAGAGTATAGTGGTTTCCAAACTGTGTTTCTAAGAACCTTATAAAGAAAC
The DNA here is from genome assembly GCA_036589455.1 of Ateles fusciceps. Lineage (NCBI taxonomy): Eukaryota > Metazoa > Chordata > Mammalia > Primates > Atelidae > Ateles > Ateles fusciceps. The sequence goes on from JAZHEH010001132.1 coordinate 1,486,899, forward strand.
ACAACTTGTAAGGGAAGGGGAAAGTGGATCAGAGAAGTTCTAGGTCTTTCATCTCTATTTTGGAAATTTTAAGCAACATTTCTTTTTTGAGATGGAGTCTTGCTCTGTCACCCAGGCTGGAGTGCAGTGGCATGATCTTGGCTCACTGCAACCTCTGCTTCCTGGGTTCAAGTGATTCTTGAACCCAAGTAGCTGGGATTATAGGCATGTGCCACCATGTGCAGCTAATTTTTGTATTTTTAGTAGAGACAGAGTTCTGCCATGTTGGCCAGGCAGATCTCAAACTCCTGGCCTCGGGTGATCTACCTGCCTCGGTCTCCCAAAGTGCTGGGATTACAGGTGTGAGCCACCGTGCCCAGCTGCAACATTTCTTTAAAAAGAAAATAGTCCTAGACTTTAGAAAAAAACTTGAAAATCAGTGCTGTGTGGCATAGGTTCATTTCTGAGTTTATGAGGTCTCAAACTTGCTTTTTTTTTCTTTTCTTTTTTTTTTTTTTTGGAGAGAGCCTTGTCTGTTGCCTAGGCTGGAGTGCAGTGGTGTGATCTCTGCTAACTGCAAACTCTGCCTCCCAGGTTCAAGGGATTCTCATACCTCGGTCTCCTGAGTAGCTGGGATTATAGGCCTATGCCACCATGCCCAGCTAATTTTTGTATTTTTAGTAGAGATGGGATTTCGCCATGTTGCCCAGGCAGGCTTGCACTCTTGGGCTTAAGTGATCCACTTGCCTTGGCCTTCCAAAGTGCTTGGATTACAGTCATGAGCCACTGGGGTCAGCCTTAAACTTATTTTTTGAAAACAGTATTAGACCTGCTCATATAGGTATTTCTCTGCTGTAAATATTCTGTAAATCCTTTAGGGCCAGGGATTCTCTTTTCATTGTTTTTCCATGGTATCCGGTCATGGGATAGACTAAAATGATTGTTGGCTGGGCGTGGTGGCTCACGCCTGTAATCCCAGCATTTTGGGAGGCCAAGGCAGGTGGATCACTTGAGGTCGGGAGCTTGAGACCAGTCTGACCAACATGGAGAAACCCTGTCTCTACTAAAAATATAAAATTAGCCAGGTGTGGTGGCTCATGCCTGTAATCCCAGCTACTCAGGAGGTTGAGGCAGGAGAATCGCTTGAACCCAGGAGGCAGAGGTTGTGGTGAGCCGAGATCGCACCATTGCACTCCTGCCTGAGCAATAAGAGTGAAACTCCATCTCAAAAAATAAAAAAAGATTGTTAAATTAATTCAAACCATGAGAGTAGAGAATGTTTAGAGAGAAACAAACAGGAAGGAGGGTACCTTTAAGAATATTTATATTTAGGAAAAGGGAGAAGAGAGAAACCAATGTATGAGAATAGTTAAGAACACTGTTACAGACATTAAGGAGGAAGAAAATGTATTTGTTGTGTTCCAAGAAGACAGTGTTCGCCTGTATGCCTAAGAGTTCACATGTATGGAGGTTGGAGTCACACAGCAGGATTCAGTCACATCCAAGCTCTACCACTTACTAACTGTATGATACTGGGTCAGCTACTGGACTTTTTAAAACCCTAGTGTTCACATTTGTAAGATTGGGATAATTGGCAGGATGCGGTGGCTCAAGCCTGTAATCCCAGCACTTTGGGAGACTGAGGTGGGCAGATCACTTGACGTCAGGAGTTTGAGACCAGCCTGGCCAACATGGTGAACCCCTGTTTCTACTAAAAATACAAAAATTAGCCGGGCATGGTGGCATGCACCTGTAGTCTCAGTTACTGGGAAGGCTGAGGCAGGAGAATCACTTGAACCCAGGAGGAGGAGGTTGCAGTGAGCTGAGATCGTACCACTGTATTTCAGCCTGGGTGACAGAGTGAGACTCCATCTCAAAAAAAAAAAAAAAGATTGGGATAATTAATGTTGTTTGGTGGTTAAGCGGTCCTTGATGACCTTGAGAAGGAGGTTTCAGGATTGTGGGATTAAAAGACATTATATGAGTTTGATTCTATAATCAATGTTTTTGTTCTAAAGAACGTGGAAAAACTTAGTAGGAAAGAAACACTGATACTGTAAAGAAAGATTTTTACACACATGAAATATATTTCTCCAGAGACTCTTGCAGTTATACATTTTAAATCACATTGGGTGTAGTCTACAAGTACATAAAGCTATTTAAAAAATCAAATTGGACTTTTCCTATTGAAAGCACATTTCTCAAAATCTTTGGTAAAGTAAACTGAATGCTAGAGAAGTACTTTTTTAAACATGTTTAAGTTTCATGTTTTAGATTATGGTATGAAATTTCTAAAAAACTTTACATCCTGGTTCCAGTTTTCTTTTAGAAAAATTGCCTATGTGTAAGTTATTTATGCTAATTTTTTTATTACTTCTTATATAAGATTCCCCTGCAAAAACCACTCTGGCTGCAAAGTTATCTGCTAAGAAACAGGCATCCGTATACAGAGATGAAAATGATGATTTTCAAGTAGAGAAGAAAAGAATTCGACCCTTAGAAACTGCACAGCAGGTAAACAGAATTTATTGGCAGTGAAATAATCCAATTAGTTATAGCTGAACATGGTAGTCAAGTATCAATTAAGTTTTTAATGCCCTTGTGGGAGATTAGTTGGGTCATATGACAGCCGTAAATTAAATGGTAATTTGTTATAATTTCATTTTGTACAGTTACTTGTTACAAAGGAGTTTGTTATTATAGCAGATTATTCACAGTAACATGTCATTCAAGTGAAACTGCATGGCGTTTCACATATGAGGAATTTGATAGTAAAATGTTTACTTAAGGGCTCTCTTGGTAATATACTGCTTTGCACTTTTTAACTCTTCTATTGTTTTTATCTTAAAATAGTATTTTCTTTTGGCTAAAATACCTTTGATATGATCATTCATGTTATGGATATTTTGGAATTGATAGTATTAATGTAATGAAAAGATTTATTCTTACTGAGTTTTTTAGATTGATACATGATAAAATATGTATATTTATTTCTAAAAATTACAAAAAGACTTGAATTACCAGGTATTTTAAATGAAATGTACTTTTCATAGATGAACACAATATTTTCTACAAATTCATGGCCGTGAGGTAGGGAGGCTGGGATTTTAATAGATTTAGTTACAAATAAAAAAGATAATTATTAGGCTGGGTGCAGTGGCTCATGCCTGTAATCCCAGCACTTTGGGAAGCTGAGGTGGGAGGATCTCTTGAGTCCAAGAGTTTGAAACCAGCCTGGGTAACATAGAAAGACTCCTGTCTCCACAAAAAAGTTTAAAAATGAGCCAGGTGTGGTGGCGTGAGCCTGTAGTCCCAGCTACTTGGGAGGTTGATGTGGGATGATTGCTCAAGCCTAGGAGTTCAAGGCCATAGTGAGCTAAGATAACACCATTACACTTCAGCCTTGCTGGCAGAGCAAGACCCTGTCTCCAAAAAATAAATAAATAAAAACATAAACTAAAAACCATTAATTAGCATGTTATTTGTAGGTAAGTAATTGGGTACTTTTAATTGAGAATACCCAAGGTGCTTGCATTCTTATGTAGTTTAACTGTTCCACTCACAATCTTTATAAATTTCTATAATTCAACCTTATTTTTAGAAGTAGAGTGAACTAGTTTATTTTTATCAAAGCACCAATGACAAATGAGGCGTGAATCTATAGAGATTCCCCCCCCCCTCACAAAATGTGTACTAGAGTTCCGTGTCATCAGGTAGGGCTCAACATAAAACGTTTATTCCCTTATTTCGTTGGTTCTCATTTCATTTTTGGTAGGAAGGAGATTATCAATAGAAATGCTTTTCTCCCAATTATAACTTTAATGAATAGGTCTTTCACAAGTAGGAAAAGCATGAATACAGTTTGGAAAGAAAACTTAGTGGTATTTATAAAAGAAATTTAATCAAAGACAACTTGGTTTATCAAATATTTAGTAAGTAATAGTAATAGAGTAATTTATTCTACATTGTAGGAAATCATGACTGTTTACATTAAAATTTTTATTCTGAGTTCTTTTCAATGTAGAATTATACTTAAATTTTGATTTACATTTATTTTCCAATTAGATATGTGATTGGACTTTGCTGTAATACTAGATTTTGATGTCCATATGGTGGTACTATTTTATGAGAAGTTCATTTTACAATACTCTAATTTTGATGTATCACTAATCAAAGCTAGTTTGGCTAAGATTTGTGAGTCATTACTGTGTTCTGTTTTATTTGTGTTGTCATGAGGTGCTTATTTGTGTTTTTAAAATTTGTGTTATTATTGCCAGTTAGAAATAGTCTTTTTTTTGGATGCAGAAAAAAAATGCATAGATCTATTTTGGCCTTTGAGAACAACTAGCCTGTTAAACTTCTAGTTTACCTTAAACTTCATTTTGGTTCTGTGTTTACAGATTAAGAAAACGTCATTGCTTTGGAACAGAAGTTCACAATTTGGATGCAAAACTTGATTCAGGAAAGACCATAAAACTCAACTCTCCACTGGGAAAGATAAACTCCTTGTCTCCACAAAAAGTATGTATTAATGCCATTGTTCAATTTTAAAGAAGGAAAATATAGAATTTTCTAAATCCATTTTTGACAAAAGAGGAAGAATAGTATAATACAAAGGACAGTAGAAAAGAACTCAGAAGTCCTCAGTGCTGTCACAGCTCTGTTACTAATGTGTGAGACGGTAAAGCCTGTTTCCCTCTGTGCCCTCAGTTCCTCATTTATAAAATAAGAGAATTGGACTAGAGACAGATCTGAAAGTTGTTTTTTCCTGTTTTATATTCTAATGTTTGTGAATTCTCCCATTCCTCAAAGTTCTTTCAGTATCCTTAGGGCAGCGGTTCTCAAGGAGTAGCCCAGGGAGTTCCAGAGAGAAGATTTTTTGGGGTGGTGGTCTCCGAGGTGAAAATTATTTATTAATAATATTAATATTAATTTAAGATGTTGTAGGCCAGGCATGGTGGCTCATACACATGAGCTGTATTTGACTTTTTTAGATTCCATGTATAAGTGAGATCATGTATTATTCTTCTGTCTACATCTGACATATTTCACTTTGCATAATTTCCTCCCTCTACATTCATCCATGTTGTCACAAATAGCAGGATCTTTTTTAGGGCTAATATTCCATTGACATACACGTACACACCACAATTTCTTTATTCATCCATTGACAGACACTTAGGTTGTTTTCATATCTTGAGACTGCTTGGATTGTAATCATTACTCTTTATTAACTGTGTAACCTTGATTTTTTTAAACTCTTGGTATTACGTTTACCTGTTTGCTAAATGGGGTTCGTAAATAGTACCTATCTCACAGGGCTGTTAGGAGGATTAAACAGGTTAATACGTATACAGTGCTGAGAATATCTGGCATACCTTAGAGTTGAAGTGCTAGGTGGTAGTAGAAGTAGCAGCAGCGGTAGTAGTAGTAGCAGCAGCAAATGGATACATATTTGTAGTTCTTACCTTTAGCTGCTGCTGCTAAAAGATACTACATAATACTGACGAATAATATTACATATTTGTAGTTCTTATCTTTATTTTTAATTTTTGCTGACATGTATATGGGATTCAGTGTATAATTTTTATACATGTATATGATGTGTAATGATCAAATCAGATTAGTTAGCATATCCATTGCCTCAAACTTTTGTCATTTCTTTGTGTTGTGAACATTTGGAATCTCTCTTCTAGCTTTTGAAAATATGTAAGAAATTATCGTTAACTGTATTTACCCTAGAATCCTACAGAATACCAGAACTTATTCCTCCTGTTTCTCCAATCTAACTGTAGTTATGTATTTGCAAGCTCACCTCTCCTTATCCTCCCCACTCCTCACCCCTTCCCAACCTCTGATAACCACAATTCTCCTCCACTTCTATAAGCTCATTTTTTTAGCTCCTACGTATGAGTAAGAACATGCAGTATTTACCTGCCTGTGCCTGACTTATTTCACTTAATACCTTCCAGTCTTATCCATGTTGCTGCAAATAACAAGATGTTGACTTTTTTTTTTATTACTGAATAATAGTCCATTGTGTATATGTGTCACATTTTCTTTATCCATTCATCTGTTGATGGACATTTAGGTTGATGCCAATTCCATATCTTAGCTATTATGAATAGTGCTGCAGTAAACATGGGGTTGACTGGGTATGGTGGCTCACACCTGTAATCCCAACACTTTGGAAGGCTCAGGTAGGATAATTACTCAGGCCAGGAGTTTGAGACCAGCCCTGGCAACATACCAAGACCCCTCTCTGTACAAAATTAAAAAAAAATTAGCCAGATATGGTGGTACATGCCTGCAGTCCTAGCTAGTTTGGAGGTTGAGGTGTGGGGGATCACTTGAGTCTAGGAATTTGAGACTGTGGTGAGATATGATCATGCCACTGCACTCTAGATTTTCTTTGCTTTGGATAAATACTCAGCAGAGGGATTGCTGGATTATATGGTAGTAATATTTTTAGGTTTTTGAAAAGCTTCCATACTGTTCTCCATAATGTTTGTACTAATTTACATTTCCACTAATAGTGTATGAGTTCCTTTTTCTCCACATGCTCAGCCAACATTTGTTATTTTTTTTTGTCTTTTCAATAGTAAGCCGTTCTAACTGGGTGAGATGATATCTCACTGTGCTTTTGATTTACATTTCCCTGATGAGTAGTGATGTTGAGCATTTTTTCATGTTCTTGTAGGATTTAAGTATGTCTTTTGAGAAATGTTTATTCACATCCTTTGACCATTTTTAAATCAGATTATTTGTTTTTTTGCTGTTGAGTTCCTTGTATATTCTGAATAGTAGTCTCTTCTCAGATGAATAGTTTGTAAATATTTTCTCCCCATTCTATAAGTTGTCTCTTTACTCTGTTTCCTTTGCTATGCAGAAGCTTTTTAGTTTGATATAGTCCCATTTGTCTGTTTTTTTTTTTTTTTGGTGCCTGTACTTTTGAGTTCTTACCCATAAAATCTGCCTAGACCAGTGTTCTGAAACTTTTCCCTATATTTTCTTCTAGTAGTTTTATAGTTTTGGGTCTTATGTTTAAGTCTTTAGTCTGTTTTGAGTTGGTTTTTGTAGATGGTGAGAGGGATCTAGTTTTTTCTTTTTGCATATGGACATCCAGGGTTCTCAGCACTATTTATTGAAGAGGTGCCCTTCCCCAATGTGTGTTCTTGGCGCTTTTGTCGAAAATCAGTCAGCTGTAAATACCTGGATTTATTTCTCAGTTTTCTATCTGTTCCATTGGTCTTTGTGTCTGTTTTATACTAATACCATGCTGTTTTGTTACTATAGCTTTGTGTAGTACATTTTGAAATCAGGTAGCGTGGTGCTTCCAATTTTCTTTTTGCATACTATTACTTTGGCTCTCCAGGGTCTTTTGTGGTTCCATATGAATCTTAGCATTATTCTTTCTATTCCTATAAAGAATGTTATTGGTATTTTGATAGGGAATACGTTGAATCTATAGATTGCTTGGGATAATATGTAGTTCTTATTTTTATTTATTTAATTAATTAATTAATTTAGAGGCAAGTTTTGGCCATGTTGCCCAGGCTAGTCTTGAACTCCTAGGCTCAAGCAATTCACCTGCCTTGGCCTCCCAAACTGCCAGGATTACAGGTCTGAGCTACTGTGCCTGGCCTTGTAGTTCTTATTTTTCAATGCTGCTGAAAGGTATTATTAATGTTACTGTTGATAATACTGATCAACATTATACATTTTTGAGGAGTTAGATTTAGAGTTTAGTAGAAAATTCTTTTTTTGAGAATTTTCTCCCCTGTCGCCCAGGATGAAGTACAGTGGGGCAATCTCGGCTCACTGCAACCTCTGCCTTCCGGGTTCAAGAGATTCTCCTGCATCAGCCTCCCAGGTAGCTGTGATTACAGACACCCGACACCACACCTAGCTAATTTTTATATTTTTAGTAAAGATGAGGTTTCGCCATGTTGGCCAGGCTGGTCTTGAATTCCTGACCTCAGGTGGTCCGTCTGCCTTAGCCTCCCAAAGTGCTGGGATTACAGGTGTGAGCCACCATATCTGGCTGAAAATTCTTTTGATATCTGTTGAAGATGTTTATGGCTGAACCCTGTTGAGTCTAGACCACTTGAACATAAGCACAGCTACTGTGCCCTTGGTTGAGTACCTTAATTTTAAGCCTAGTGCTTTGATTGATTTCTCCTTTTGGTTGTGTAGTATGCTGATATACGTTGATCATTTATTATGGTCTTCTCATTGGTAAAATATAGGTGTATCTATAATTGTATATCTGTATCTTTATATCTGTTTTATTTTTAAACCAGAAATTACATATCTTCTTCCTTGGCTTTAGGTGGTATATTTCTCTAGAAATGGAATAATTTTTCATAAGCAGGTGATTTATTACTCATAACATTAAGTTATAGGCCTCTGACAATTTCTCATAAGTTTGAAAATTTATTGAACAAGTTAAATCTCTCAATTAAATCTAGTCCCTCAAATGATAACATTTCACTAGTGTGACACTGAACTTTTGTTTGCAAGAAGACATAAGTGATAGATGCCATACTGATTAAACATGCGTAAAGTAAATTTAACAGACATCAAAGCACTTTTGCAATGGAAAGAACATATGGTTGAGCTCTAATATTTGTTCTTTTTTTTGGTAGTCTATAATGAAAAACATGAATATATAAAGTAATTTTATGTGCTTTCTGAAAGGAAAAAAACCCCCACAAATGCTTAGGTAAAATGATTTGCATTTTTAGTTTTAGTTTTTTCTTCCTAACATAAAAATAGAATAAGCAGTTATAATAGAAATATAATCATTATAAAATGTCTAGTTTTAGGGAATATGAAGATTTCTCTTTTTTGTATGTTAAGTAAATTTTTAGTAAATTTCTCATGGATTTCTAGCATTAAATAATACGTCTACTTTTTCAGAGAACAAGGACTAATTATCTCCATGAATATAATATAAGAAAAAATAATGGGGCTATGATTAGAGGTAAATTATTTAAAGAATGGGATCTTTGGGTGTCATAGGGAGTGTATATTTCCTTGAAAGAACTTACTTTGGTTTCTGCTATAACATTTCTTTGTCTTTGCAAAGTGATTTATTTTAAATGATAAAAATATTTTTTGTAGATTTTGGGATAGGGGGTTTCATAAAAAGTGGAAGAAAAATAAATAGTTTCATGTATATTAAGTTCATAAATTTTAATATTTATTACACAGCAGCTTTTGAAATCAGTTTATCACCAAAACTTTCAGATAAGTAATTGAAAAAATGCAGTCCATATATTAGAACTTATGCTGACAGGTCATATGCCTCACATTTTTTAATATTTTATTTTTATTTTTGCTTTTTTGTTCAGACCAAAATGCCTCACATTTTATCTATTGTATTTTAATCTAGACCTTGTAATAATCTTAAATAAGGTAAATTGAGAGAGTGGGGGTAAGTAACTTTTTTTGTCAAAACCTCTTCTTTCATATGGAAGGAAAAAGAATGTGGGACTAGATTTTAATGATACCTTATATCTCATTGAATTCTAACATCTTTAAATTCTTAGGATACGTTCTCTATCTTGGTTCGTATTATATGGTATTGGGGGTACAGTATTTTTTTTTTAATACAAATACTTCTTTGGATCCATAAATTAATGGTTTAGTTTCTCTTATCCCTACAAAGATGTAAGTCTTAGAGTCTTCACATTTTTCAAATCTGCAGTTGCATTACTTTTGACAAACTTCCCTCTATAAGTTAAATGATAAATTAGTTTAATGATTTCTATTTTCCCCTGAATTTGACATTAAAGTTTTTAGGTTCTTTCAAATATTCTTAATTTTTATTAAAATAACTTAGTTTTCACCCAGTGGATTGGAGAATTAAATAGTTGTCTCTCTGTTTTCCTATCATTTCTAGTCTCCTGACTGTCTTTTCAAGTCAGAAAATAGTGTCAATACCTTTTCTTATACGATTAACTTTCTGACATCCACTGCTTGATCCCTTTCCTTACAGTTTAGATTCATTTTCTTAATCTGATAATCCATATGTCAAAGAGCTAGTGAGGCATCAGTCTCCACATGGTCAAAATACAGTTAAGAAAAACATTAGTTTTCAGACCAGTATGTTAATGTTCTGATATTACTTTGTTCTATCATTTGTAATCATTTTCTCTACATTTATTTATATTCTGTTCATTCTTTTAGTAAATCCTCACAATGGACAAGATTTTCTTACAGATACATTCTTATGCTTATACCTGCTTTTTATTTATTTATTAAATAAATGTTAACTTTCTTTATATACTTTAATAAAAGTAATTATGTTTGATTTAATGTAGCAGTAGCATATTGTTTTAGTTCATTACTTGAGCCTGGTATGTAGAAGACACTTGGGTCCAGCAGAGTGCGCCGTTGACCTTCTTACAAAGTGTTAACACTGGGGAGATCCTTAGGCTATTTTTTTTCTTTTTTATTCCTCCCATACCCCATTTTTTGTTCCTTCCTTCCCTTCTTTCTTTTAATTCATAGTTTTAATTTACTCTTATTTAAAATAGCTATTTAATGTAACTGCATATATATGGTGATACTGGTGCTTACTGTGTTATGTGCCAGACACTCTTCTAAGCACTTTAGAAATTTTAATACACCTGGCAAATACAGGTTCATGTGAGTTGATGCTTATTGTCATGTTCTTTTAACTTTTCTTTGGGTTTGACAGTTTTAAAATAATTTACCTCAATCTTTATAACAAACCTATGAGGAAGGTATTAATATTTTCCCAGTTTAACCTTAGGAAACTGAGGCACAGAGTATTTAACTTGTTCGTGTGACAACCGTGGTGAGTAGAAGCTGGATTAAAACCCAGGCAGTCTGGCTCTGGAATTGGTCCTCTAAACCGTCTCACTATTCTGTCTCTGAATAAACTCTTCCAGATGACTTTTTGATGACAGTCCATTTTTATACTATTACAGGTCATTTTATATGCAGTACCTTGTAGATAATTTATTCAAGATTCGTCCCTCTTTTAGTGTCTCGACACCCTGTCCTTTTTCTTTACAATGCTTACTAAACCTTATAATGATTTATTTATTTGTAGGTTTAACTGTTTTGTTTCGTTTGCTTCATTACCAGACTGACCATAAGGACAAGTGTAATGTCTCTTTTTAAAAAAATTTTTATAACCAACATCTGGCACAGAGCCTACACCTAGTAGGTACCTATATGTTGAATGAATGAATGAAAAAAATGGCCAAAGTTAGTAGATGCATGATTCACCACTGTTTCTTGTAGCTTCCAATTTTTACTCAGATCCTATGCTTGAGGGGGGTGTGACAGTATTGTTAAATACAGGTGACTTAATGCAGATTTAAACATTGTTTTTGGCCAAGCATGATGCCTTATGCCTGTAATCCCAGCACTTGGGGAGGCTGAGGTAGGCAGATCGCTTGAGCCCAGGAGTTGGAGATCAGCCTAGGCAACATAGCGAGACCCGATCTCTACAAAATAAACAGAATTAGCTGGGTGTGATGGCACATGCCTGTGGTCCCAGCTACTCAGGAGGCTGAGGCAGGAGGATTGTTTGAGCTCGTGGGCGGAGGTTGCAGTGAGCTGTGATCATGCCATTGCATTCCAGCTTGGGTGACAGAGCAAGACCCTGTCTCAAAAAAAACAAAACAAAACAACATACATTGAAAAACCTTTAACATTATAAACGAATACAGAATAAAAATTAAAATATTCTCCCTTATATTAATCCCATCCCCCTTCTGCTTCCCAGAAACAAACATCATGAACACTTTCATGAGGATCTTTCCAGATCCTTTTTTATAAATTTATAAGGATATTTTTAATAGTTCTTTTATAGTTTTGTTTGTACATTTAACTCTCTTGTTTATGGGATTTATTTTCATACATGTATGAGGTCAGACTGTAATTGTATATTTTTGCAAATAGTTGATCAGTTGTCCCAGTGTCACCTCATAATTTTTCCTGTTTTGAAGTTTTGCTGTTATCATATACTAAATTGTTATATGTACTTGGATTGGTTCCTGGACTTTCTTTTTTCTCTTTAAATTTTTATTTTTTTTTCCACTGTGCGTGTGTGTATTTATATATGTATGTCAAAGAATTCCACTTGGCTTCAAAGAGAAAAGCAATAGACTCCTGCTTTTTGAATTGAAAAATGATTTTCAATCATTTTTCCTTTTTATTCTGATGCTTTTTGAGGTAGCATGTATATTTTGCTTTTCTCTTGAGTTTTTGGTTTTAGATACTTTCTGTTGCCTTCCTACTATCCTTTTCTCCTTTCTCATTACTTCTCCCCTTTAGCCTCCCAGCATTTGGTGTTTGTATTATTATAATTCTGTAAATATTTAAAACTGATTACAGTTCTTTCCACAAAGCAGTATTTATTTATTTATTTATTTTGGTGCCAGTAGTTGTCTTGTCCCTTGCTTAGTTTTCTATGTACCTGTAACTATCTCCAAACTGTTAGAACTTAAAATCTATGCATGCATTTAAACACATCAGGTCAAGATGTCCATATTTTTAGACTCTGAATATTTAGTGGAAATAATGAAAATACTTTTATATTGAATTAAATTTCATATTTCTAAATAACTTTTTTCTGATTACAAAAGCGTATCTTTTCTTAGAGAAAATTTGGGAACCACCAAAATGTGTACTTAAATTATTAACATTAATCCTTAATTAAACTGTCTCCTCAGTATCAACCCCTGATATTTTGCCCACTGTCTGTTCTTAAGTGCGTGCACACACACATGCAATTAGTTATCTATTGCTGTGTAACAAACCAACCATTGATTTAGCTTACGGTTGTGGGGGGTCAGCAACTTAGGCTGGGCTCAGCTGTGCATGTCTTCTGCTGATCTCAGGTGGCCCTCTCATGTGAATGTGGTCAACTGCAGGTCAGCTGCAACTCAGCAAGGCAGCTCTACTTCAGGGAGTTGACTGGTAGTCAGCTGGGACCATGAGGTAGGTCCCTCAACATCTACCAGGCTAATTCTGGTTTAAGTATATGGTGGCCTTAGGGTTCCAAGAGCAGCAAGAGAACAAGCCCCAATGTGCAAATGCCTTTTGAGTCTCTGTGTCAGGTTTGCTAATGTTCCAGTCATCAAGAGCAAATGACATGACCAAACCCAGACTCAGTGGGTAAAGTTCACATCTTGGTGGGAAGAGCTACAAAGTAACCTTAAAAGGGGGCTTATATACAATGATAAGTAGAATTTGTGGCCATTTTTGTTATGTACTGTATATTACATATATGCTTTTCCCCCCACAAAATTAGAATTATAGTGTATAGCTTTTATTTTCCGCCTAATATATCATGGTCATATTAAAGGCTTTTAAAATCCAAATTTAACAGGTTGATTTTGGTGGATACTTTTTTGTTGTAATCTTTTTTCCTATGCCAGTGGTTGGCAAACTATATGACCCATGGGCAGAATACAGCCTGCTGCCTGTTTTTATAAATGAAACTGTTTTGAACGCATTTTCTATTTGTTTATACATATTGTCTGTGGAACTTTTGTGCTATAACAGTAAAGTTGAGTAGTTGTGACAGAGACCATATGGCTCAAAAAACTTAAAATATTTTCTCTTTGGCCCTCTATTTATTTATTTTTCTTTCTTTTCATGCTCAGCCAGCAAGAAAATCTCTGGCCCTTTAGAGAAAAAGTTTGCCAACCTCTGTTCAATGCTGTTTTAATTTTGGTTAAGTTAGGCCAGCGGTTAGTGGAGTTAGTGTTGACTGTCTTGCCTTGTCTGCAAATTTGCCTAAGGGTAGGATGATTGAGTGAATGACCAATTGCTTGAGTGTTCCTACAGCTCCAATAGTTATGATCTTTCTTTTTGAGGTGGAGTCTTGCTCTGTCGCCCAGTCTGGAGTGTAGTGGTGTGATTTTGGCTCACTGTAACTTCCGCCTCCCGGGTTCAAGCGATTCTCCTGCCTCATCCTCCCATGTAGCTGGGATTACAAGCACGTGCCACCATGCCCAGCTAATTTTTTAAAATTTTTAGTAGAGAAGCAGTTTCACCATTTTGGCCAGGCTGGTCTCAAACTCCTGACCTCAAATGATCCACTCGCCTTGGCCTCACAAAGTGCTGGGATTAAGGCGTGAGCCACCGCACCTGGACCAATAATTATGATTTTTTGAGAGCTTGGAGAAAACATAGTAGTGTTCTCTATAATGCAAATTGAGTCATACTCAAAAATTTTTTTAATTTTTTTTTTTTAAAACCCTTGAAAATAAATTCTCAAAAATTTTAAATCATCATATTGAGTGAACTTGGTGAATATTTCAGAGGAAGTTGACAAAATTCAGCCATTTCTGTAAGTTTTCTTGATGTGTAGATACATTTAATAAATCATGTAAAGCAACCTAGCCGACATGAGTGTACCTATTTAGTGATAATATGGATACTGGGTATGGAAAGATAACTTTACCTTAGAAAACTACTTTGTTAATAGACCAACTGTCTGCCCAGTAGATTTATCTTTAGGTTATTTTAGCTTTTAAAAATTTTGACAGTCACAAAATTATAGAGAAAGTAGAAGTACAATACAAATATCTTTTTTTTTTTTTTTTTTTTTTTGTGAGACTCTGTCTCACTCTGTAGCCCAAGCTGGAGTGCAGTGACGTGATCTTGGCTTACTGCAATGTTTGCCTCTGGGGCTCAAGTGATTCTCCTGCCTCAGCCTCACGAGTAGCTTGGACTATAGTCACATGCCATCATGCCTGGCTAATATTTTTGTATTTTAGTAGAGACGGGGTTTTACCATGTTTCTCAGGGTGGTCTCGAACTCCTGAGCTCAGGCGATCTACCCACCTTGGCCTCCCAAAGTGCTGGGATTACAGACCTGAGCCACCATGCCTGGCCACAAGTGTCTTTTTTTATTGAGCCATCTGAGATTAAGTTGTTGCCCTGGTGCTCCCTCACCCTGAAATACTCTAGTGTTTATGTCCTGTAAGCATAAGCATTTTTTTTGAGACGGAATTTTGCTCTTGTTGCCCAGGCTGGAGTGCAATGGCGTGATCTCGGCTCACTGCAACCTCCGCCTCCTGGGTTCAAGGGATTCTCTGCCTCAGCCTCCTGAGTAGCTGAGATTACAGGCGTCCACCACCATGCCTGGCTAATTTTTTTGTATTTTTAGTAGAGACAGGGTTTCACCCTGTTGGCCAGGCTGGTCTCGAACCCCTGACCTTAGGTGATCCACCTGCTTCGGCCTCCCAGAGTGCTGGGATTACAGGCGTGAGCCACCGCGCCTGGCCAGCAAAGGCATTCTTATATATAATCACAATATAACCATAAGAATCAGGAAGTTAAAATTGATTCATTGTTGCCATCTAATACTCAGAACCGGTTTAAATTTTAGCGGTTGTCTTAATAATGCTTTTACAAAAGCAAAAGAATCCAGTCAGAACCATGCATTGCATTTAGTTGTCACTTTAGTAACTTCTTCAGTCTGGAATACTTCCTCTGTCTTTCCTTGACTGTCATGATCTTGACACTTCAGAATATTACAGCCTATCTAAAATGTCTCTTAATTTGGGTTTTCTCCTAATTAGATTGAGGTTATTTATCTTTGGCAAGAATGTCACAGAAGTAATGCCATCTGCTCATTGCATCTTATGAGATGGCACATAGTTTCATTTTCTCTCATTACTAATGATTGATAACTTGATTAATGTGATATCTGCTAGATAAAAGATACCACTTTACAGTTATCTTTTACCTTTATTAAAGAGGACTTTATGGGAAGAACTCTGAAACTGTATAAATAACATTCCCTTTAAATTCAATTTATTTTATTTATATCTTTATGGATTTGTGATTTTCCATTTTATTCACTGGGTTATAATTATATGATTTGTTTTGATACTTAAGTGGGAAATCAATTAAGTTGCTTGTGTCTTTCTGACATGTATCAGTCATTCTTGGAACACTTCCTTATTTTTTGGCACCAGATGGTGTTCCAGGCTCACCTTATATTTTCCCTGCCCTAGTCTTGGATTCAGCCATTTCTCCAAGGAACCCTGGTTCCATTTAGTGAAAAATAGCATTTAAACACTGCGTTCTGGGAGTTAGCTTTTCTCATTGGTGTTGGAGTTGCTGCTCCAAGCCCTTTTAGCAGACAGCTGGAGAATATATGTATGTATATATACATAATACATGCACAAACCCAGACTCACAGCGATATACATTTATATCTACCTTTTGTCTATATCTGTCTGTGTGGCAATTGTGAATGGGATTTCATTCCTGATTTGGCCCTTGGCTTGACTGTTGATGGTGAATTGGAATGTTGGTAATTTTTGCCCATTGATTTAGCATCCTGACAAGTTGTTTATCAGCTTAAAGAGCTTTTGGGCTGAGACTGTAGGGGTTTCTAGATATAGGATCATGTCATCTGCAAACAGAGATAGTTTGACTTCCTCTCTTCCTGTTTGGATGCCTTTTATTTCTTGTCAGATTGCCCTGGTCAGGACTAATACTATATTGAATAGGAGTGTGAGAGAGGGCTTCCTTGGCTTGTCCTGGTTTTCAAGGGAAATGCTTCAGCTTTTGCTCATACAATATGATGTTGCCTTTGTCCATTTTGCAATTGGATTGTTTTTGTTGTTGTTGAGTTGTGGAAGTTCTTTATGTATTCCAGATATTAACACCTTAACAGATACATGATTTGTAAATATTTTCTCCCATTTGGTGTGTTGCCTTTTTCCTCTTGATGATGATCTATGATACAGAAATGTTTTTAATTTTCGTGAAGTCCATTTTATCTATTGTTTATTGCCTGTGATTTTGGAAAAGTTTTTTGATTTTTGCTTTTATATTTAAGGTTTTGGTCCATTTTGAGTTAATTTTTGCATATGTTATTAGGGTACAACTTCATTGTTTGTATGTAGATATCCAGATTTCCCTGCATCATTTGGTGAAAAAACTTTTCTTTTTCCATTGCATACAGGTCTTGATAGCCTAGTTGAAAATTATTTGACTATATATGTGGGGGTTTGGTTCTGGAATTTCTATTCTCTTCCATTGGTCTATATTTCTGTTTATATTCTGCCAGTACCGTGCTGTTTTGATTATTGTAGCTCTGAAGTAAGTTTAGAAATCAGGAAATGTGAGACCTCCAGTTTTGTTCTTTTTCAAGCTTATTGTGGCTATTTGGGGTTCCTTGAGAATCCACGTGAATTTTAGGATGGATTTTCTATTTCCGCAAGAAACTTCATTGGGTTATTGGTAGGGACCATTGATTTCAGTTTTGAAAGATGTTTTCACTAAGTATTGAATTTTAGGTTGACATTTTTTTTCTTTTGTCACTTAAAAGATATTTTGCCCTTGGCTTATCTTACATAATTTCTAAAGAGTATGTGGCTGCTTTAAAATTTTTATCTTTTTTTTTTTACATGGTGTCTCACTCTGTTGCCCAGACTGGAGTGTAGTGGCGCGATGTTGGCTCACTGCAACCTCCGCCTCCCAGGTTCAAGAGATTCTCGTGCATCAGCCTCCTGAATAGCTGGGATTACAAGCGCGTGCCACCATGCCCAGATAATTTTTGTATTTTTAGTAGAGATGGGGTTTCACCATGTTGCTCAGGCTGGTCTCAAACTCCTGACCTTGTGATCCATCTGCCTAGGCCTCCCAAAGTGCTGGGATTACAGGCATGAGGCGCCGCGCCTTGCCAAAAATTCTGTCTTTATTTCTACTTTCAGCAATTCAATTGAGGGGTGTGTGTGTGTGTGTGTGTGTGTGTGTGTGTGTGTGTGTGTGTGTTCTGTGCTTGGGCCTCATTGAGCTTTTGGGATCTATGGCTTTATACTTTTCATCAAATTATGAAAAATTTGAGCCATTTAAAATTGTTTTTAAGTATCCATTTTTTTCCTTTCAGACTTCAATTATGTGTATATTAGACAGCTTGATATTATACATCACTGACTGTATGTTCATTTTTTTCAAGTTATTTTTCTTTGTGCTTTATTTTGTCTACTATTGCTTATTTGTCAAACTCTGATCTTCTGCTATTTCTAATTTGATGTTAATCTTACTAGTGGATTTTTCTTTTCAGTTATTGTGTTTTTATCTGTAGAAGTAAAATAATATAGTTATGACCTCTTTGTTTCCTTGTCTCTGAGATCACAATTCAGTGTCTGAAAACTATTGTTTAATATATTTTGTTCAATTTGTTAGTAGTTTATTGTACAAGCATAAGATTTCTGTTTTTTTCTTATGGCTGGCAGAAGTCCCTACATGCGTATTTTTAAGGACATTTATTGTTTCTTTAAATGTTGGCTTTTTGGAAAACTTAAATATGTGCATTGTTTTAAGTGAAAACTACTATAAACCAGACATTGCATTAATTGTATAAGATTAACGTTTCATTCAGAAGATAATTGATATTGACAACAATGTTGGAAACGTGTGAATCTTTTAAAGATAGATGCTTTTGAGGTTTAGTGAAGCAGCCACACATCAAGGCACTAAAAATGTCAGATTCTCTTTGTTACTCAGTGAATGTGGATTAACAGGAGAAACAGTCACCATCTTTGGGTACTTCATGATCTGTGTTGATGATCTCCTATTTTGACCATAGTTTCTCAGCCTTCTTGGAAACTCATGACCTAATTTAGCCATTAATTCAACAGCACCACTATACACTGGACTTAATTTTCATTTGGAACTGTCCACCTTTAAACTGAAAACTTGTTGGTCCCCATATTAGTCATACAGTGCCCTTTTTTTTTTTTAATAAAAAAAGACACAAACTTTTCCCCCATTCACATTCCACTGCACATTTACTTGTCACTGGATGTTAATTATTTTTCCTCCTTCCTATTGATTCTTTTCCTTAACTATAACCATGTTATGTTTTCTCCCGTCCTTCACAAGGAAACCTTGTCTCAGCTGTTTCCTTAATCTAATATTCTGAACAGTAATAGATGTGAGAGCAGTCTGTTTTCTATTCAGTCATTTCATTAACCTGTATGATTGATTTGACTGGTGTTACTGGATAGTCCGATTCTCCTTCTTCCCTGGTGCTTTTTGGTGCATTTTTCCCAGAAGGCACATACTTAATCTATTAATAAGAGGAAAATCTTATCAAATTGAGTAAAATGATTCTGCAAGCCATGAAAAACTAGTTACTTCTCCTTTTGGTAGTATCTCTATCCTGTATATTGTTTTCTTTTCTTTGTATGTTTTTTAAAAATGTAATTGTTTTTATAAAAGTGATATTTGCTTATAAAAAATTATAGTAACATCAAAGATTTTACAGAAAAAAATTTATCAGAATCTCATTATCAAAGTCCATTTGTCAAATAGCTTTTCTTCTCTTATTGTCGTTTATTTTTTGTCATTTACTAATTTTGTTGAACGTTTATGGAGAAGACATTTCATTAATTTACTTTTCTAGTCATATCAAGTTTTTATTGATTATGTCTTCTGTCATTTAGTTCTTTTTTCGGTGGCTATTACTGATTTTTCTGACAATTTTTAGTCAATAACAAATGTTTTCATGTGCAGTTTTAGTTAATGTTAGATTTATTTATTTTGTTGCTTATTTCTACCAGTAATGTTCATTGAGCCTTCGGTATCTGTTAAGAATGAAATGGTGGCCCGCTGTGGTGACATGCACCTGTAGTCCCAGCCAATTGGGAGGCTGAGGTGGAAGGATCACTTGAGCCAGGGAGGTTGAGGGTTGAGAATGAAATGAGTTATAATTGTGCCATTAAACTCCAGCATGGGCAAGAGAGAGAGAACCTGTGTCTTAAGAAAAAATTTAAAAAGACAAAAAATGCAAAAAGTAGCCAGGCGTAGTAGCATGTGCCTGTAGTCCCAGCTACTCGGGAAGCTGAGGCAGGAGGACTGCTTAAAAGCCTAGGAGTTTAACGTTGCAGTGAGCTATGACTGTATCACTGTACTCCAGCCTGGGCGAGAGAATGAGACCCTGTCTCTAAAAAATGAAAAATGAAAATATAAAAAAATACAAGAAAAAAAGAATGAAATTGAGGCAGGAGAATAGGGTCTGGAGGCAGGGAACTCAAGGCCGATTCACACTGACTTACTAAAACTGAAGCAAAAGGAAAAACTCACCTCTCCAAGCCCAAGTAACAAAAGGATCAGAGACTACTCCCTTTGCCACACCCCACCTTTCTATTGAATGGCAGATGAAAGAATGGAAAGTAGCTGTGATTGGTTCCCTCCCACAACTAGTCTTCCTGTGCATAGGATGTAACTTTGTAACTTCACTTCGGCCTCTGATTGGTCCCCCTCTCAACCAATCAGACTGGGGGCCATGTCTTGATTTGCATAGGATGTAACTGTAGCTTCCCTTCGGCCTCTGGTTGGTCACCTCCCACAACCAATCAGACTGGTCACAGGCCACGTGTTCATTTACATAGTGTATAACAAAATAACCAATGGGAAACCTAGAGAGAGTATTTAAACCCCAGAAAATTTTGTAACTGGCACTCTTGAGCCTCTTGCTCAAGCCCCCTCTCGCTCTGTGGAGTACACTTTTTTCTTTTTTGAGACAGAGTCTCGCTCTGTCACCAGGCGCCAGGCTGGAGTGCAGTGGCTGGATCTCAGCTCACTGCAACCTCTGCCTCCCTGGTTGGAGCAATTTTCCTGCCTCAGCTTCCCGAGTAGCTGGGATTACAGGAGTATGCCACCACGCCTGGCTAATTTTTGTATTTTTAGTAGAGACAGGGTTTCACCATGTTGGCTAGACTGATTTTTGAACTCCTGACCTCAAGTGATCGACTCGCCTCTGCCTCCCAAAGTGCTGGGATTGCAGGCATGAGACACCATGCCTGGCCCTTTTCACACTTCTATACCCAGGGTTGGCAACTTAAATGAGCACCAGATAGGTAGCATTTATGAAGGAAGAGGTCTAAGTATAAGTACATGTCATTACATTCTTTAAGTATATATCTCATCCGAATGTGGCAATCTAGTCACTATTAGTGGATTGCTGTCCTGTAAGAATATAGGTCCAATGTGGCCAGTCAACCAGTTATCCTAGAAGAAACCAACACTATGAATTTTCATCTCATAATTTTTAAGTGGTTTAGATTTATAAAACTTGGTGTAGCATTCAAAACATGATTGTGAACCAGGTATGATTTGTAGACCTTCAGTTTGTGACTTCAGCTACTAAGTAAGTTTATTTTAGTGGTGTTTTAGGTGGGAAGGAGGGCTAATGTGTGCACCTAATCTGCCATATTGGACTGGAAGTCTCATGTTTTCAGTTCTTATATATTAATCTTTAATTCAACTGTAAATTATTTTGACATAAGGTGGGAGATAGGATCTAATTTTTTCCCCAAATTGTCATTCATCTAAATATTAGTTGAATAACGTCCCCCACAGATTTGGAATGTCACCTGACTTAAACAGGGTGGTTTGCTTTTTTAAAAAATTTTTTAATTTTGGTGGGTACATAGTAGGTATACATATTTATGAAGTATGTGAGACATTTTGATACAGGCATGCAATGTGTAATAATTATATTAGGGTAAATGAGGTATCTATCACCTCAAGCATTTATCCTTTGTGTTATAAATAATCCAATTAGACTCTTTTAGTTACTTTTAAATGTACAATTACATTATTTGTTTTTACTATAGTCACCCTATTGTGCTAGCAAATACTAGGTCTTGTTTATTCTATTTTTTTTTTTCCCTCCATTAACAATCCCCACTCTCTCCCCACCCCACCTCTGGTGACCACTCTTCTACTCTCTATCTCCATGAGTTCACCTGTTGTAATTTTTAGCTCTCACAAATGAGGGAGAACATGCAAAATTTGTCTTTCTGTGCCTGGCTTATTTCACTTAACGTAATGACCTCCAGTTCCATTAATGTAGTTGCAAATGACAGGATCTCATTTTTTTTATGGCTAAATAGTATTTCGTTGTGTATGTGCCATATTTTTTAAATTCATTCATCTGTTGGTGGACACTTAGGTTGCTTCCAAATCTTGGCTATTGTGAATAGTGCTGCAATAAACATGAGAGTGCAAATATTCCCTTGATATACTGATTTTCTTTTCTTTTGGATATATATATACCTAGCAGGGGGATTGCTGGATCATATGGTAACTCTATTTTTAGTTTTTTGAGGAATTTCCAAATTGTTCTCTATAGTGGTTATACTAATCTACATTCCCACCAATGGTGTACAAGGGTTCCCTTTTCTCCACATCCTAACAATAACACGCATTTGTTATTGCCTGTGTTTTGGATAAAAGCCCCCTCCCCTCCCCTCCCCCTGTCACCCAGGCAGGAGTGCAGTGGATAAAAGCCATTTTCTCTTTTATCCTTTGTGTTGCTCACGAAATCTCTGCCTCCCGGATTCAAGCGATTCTCCTGCCTCAGCCTCCTGAGTAGCTGGGATTACAGACATGCACCACCACACCTAGCTAAGTTTTGTATTTTTAGTAAAGAGATGGTTTTGCCAAGTTGGCCAGGCTGGTGTCAAACTCCTGACCTCAGGTGATCTGCCTGCCTTGGCCTCCCAAAGTGCTGGGATTACAGGTGTATGCCACCGCTCCTGGCCGATAAAAGCCATTTTAATTGGAATGAAATTATATCTCATTGTAGTTTGGATTTGCATTTTTCTGATGATCAGTGATGTTGAGCACCTTTCCATATGCCTGTTTGCCATTGGTATGTCTTTTGAGAAATGTCCATTCAAATTTTTGGCGAATTTTTAAATTGGATTTTTAAGGGAGTGGTCTGCTTTTTAAGAAATAGAAACCCACCAAAAGAAAGGTCATGCAGGACATATAATTGCCCTCATTGGAACTGAAAAGTTTTTAGGCAGCTTCTCCGTTCTCTCTGGGGCCTCTAGTGTGATACTGGCATTTCTCAGCAAAGTTTTCTCATTATTTTTTGTAGACTGGTTTTTCTGGATATTTATACTCTTTCATATAACCTTATCATGACATCTCAAAGTGGAAGCCTAAAATCTACCAAATGATGTGGCTTATTCTCTGTTATTAATCACTGAGTCTAAATGCCCACAATACAAATTCCTAGGAAAGCTAATTTAATTGATCTTGCTATGCCTGAGAGTGTCTTTGGGCATGGTCATGTGTTATTAATGTGGATATTAGGTTCAGCCTTTCACCAGGGATATAGATGATTTCAGAGTAAATGGGTGAACACATGTCCAGAGAGGTGCCTAGTACAGCATCTTTATCATATATTTGAAATTCTTACATCTGTAGGAATACATACCCTCCTTTACCCTCCTTGCTCATCTTTTTTTTTTTTTTTTTTTTTTTTTCCTATTAGAGATGAGATCTTGCTATGTTGTCCAGGTTGGTCTCGAAATCTTGAGCTCCAGTGATATGCCCACCTTGGCCTCCTAAAGTGCTGGGATTACAAGTGTGAGCCATCACGCCTGGCCCCATTTTGTTTTTCCAAAAAGTTTTGGTTATTCTTACTAATTTATTTTTAAGATTAAATTTAGAAACATATTTTAGTTTACCAAAACAAAACAAAAAAAATCTTGCTAGGATTTTGATTGGAATTCAGACAAAGATTAGAACAAAAAAAGATTAAGAAAAGTAGTTTACTAATCTACAAAAATTGTGGACCCAGTTTTCATGAGCTGCAACCCTGCAGAACCCATTTTTACCTCTGAGCACACAATTTTTACAGTGTACTTTTACCTTTTTCCTCTCTAACTTGAATTTATGGAGAGAATTTCTCACACATACGTGCACGTGCAATAACCATTGCAAACACTTTAGGAACTAGTATCTCTGATAACACTTTAAATGTATTCTGTCCACTAGCCACATGTATTTGTTTTTTGATTAATTAAAATTCAGTTAGATGTATTAATTACATTTCAAGTGCCCAGGAGGCTAATGGCAAATATATTGAATAATGCAGATAGCAAATACCCTGTCATCACAGAAAATCCTATTGGGTAGTGCTGCTTTAGAGACTTGTATGTTAATAATAGCTAATTTAATTTTTAAAGCCCAGAGGAGAAGCAAAAATCTCTATTTCATATGTTTTGTTTATAGCATTTTGGTTGATATGTGGAAAATGACAGGATAGTGTTGTTTTCTCATTTTAAAAGGTTAATTGAAAAAAGTTTGAAAAGTACTATAAAGGAGAAAGTAAAAATTATCTGCAATCTCAAGGGATAGGCTTTTTAAAAATCCTTTTTGAAATATAATCTGTAACCCAGTGTACATACCATAAATGGATTAATTTTCACCAACTAAATAATATATATATGTCTTTTTATCACAGTTTCTCTATTCTCAGGTTCTTTTTCCTTCATGTCTTGATTTAATAATCATGTAGTTTTATTCAAGATGGGCGCATGAGTATGTTTCTTATATCAGGAGGCATATGAAGCCAGTTAGTCTCAATACCATTGATGCTGAATTTCACCACTTGGTGAAAGTGGTCACCACCAGATCTCTTCATTGTAAAGGTGCATTTTCCTGTTGTAATTAATGAATAATCCGTGGGGGTGATATTTTGAGACTTTGTCAATATTCTGTTCCGCAATAACTTTTCACTGAAAGATTTCAGCATCCATTTATGTTATTTGCCTGAATCAGTTAGTACATGAAAGTTGCAAATGGTGATTTTTAAAATTCTATCATTTTATTTTCAATTTTTAACTGGCATTCTTGTTTAAAGAAAAGATTTTCTTCCTATCCACCCACTTCCCCATTATTCTCTTTTGAGTCTTCTTTTTCCCTCTTTATTTTGTTATAAATACCCTGGGTATTTCTCAGGAAGTTGATCAGTGTGACTCATCACTGCTTTGAGACTCATTGCTATTATCACATCTATATCAAGTTCTATTATGCCAGGATAATTTTCACTTTTTAGCAGGTTGGTCATCTTTATGAGCTACTTGTTCTTAAACTGAGTATTCTTATTGATTAGTTCTCTTAAAACACAGACTTTCAGAAACTGGAGCAACTGTGTTAAGGAATTCCCATTTACACTAGGCAAGAAAGTAAACAGTAAGTGGAGAGTAGGGTAACAAACACTTATGGTATCAAAAAACAACTGTGAAAAGGATCTGTCTTAATGTGCTAGCCCACTGCAGTTTAACATATTGCTTACAACCTTCACAATAGAATTTGAGTGACTTCAGTTACACATTCCAGGAGACTGGCAGTCTGTTACAATCAGAGTCTGAACTTTAGAGCAGGCTAATTTACAGCGATGGGATGAAGAAAGTTGTGGATTTGTATTACACACTCTCACCTGACACTGTATCTGATCCCTTACCTGCTGATTGACATCTTGAATGAGCTCTTTGAAGCAAGTTCCAGCTTAATTAAAACGTTTGCTTGGTTAGCAGTGATCTGTGAAAGCCTGTGATAAATATTGAATCAGGTTCACCTGCTGGTTGCTGCGAGTAGATAAACAGCTGCTTTGTGCAGTATAATCATGAAACGGTGGCAGTAGAGTACTACTACTGTTTGAATTTTTTAAAAAGAATAGTTGAAAAGGTATAGTTATGTTACTTTTGCTATCTTACTAGAGTGTGTGCTAATGTGAGATTTTGCACAGCGGGCATTCAGTACCTATTTAGATGGCTTTGACAACAGCAAATGGTTGATAAAGATTAACAAACCCTTTTTTATGTCTCAAAGATTGTAGTATAATTCTATGTTCATTGGCCTTTTACCACTAGCTCTTCATGTGGATGACTTTTTGAAATAAAGGGCAGTATTTTGCGTTTTTGCCTAAATGGTAGATGAAAACAATCCTGTTAAAGCTTCGCTATAAAAGGTTATGAATTTCAACTTCTCCACAAATTTGTTGTGTATTTTGTAGGAACTTGAATAATTATTTTCAATTTCCTTTTTTATCTGTAAAATGAAGTTAGAAATACACATTAGTGAGCTAAGTATTTTAGTATTAGTACTAATATACATTAGTGAACTAAGTATTTAATATTAGTATTAAGTAATTAACAGACATTAAAATAGAAATGAGTTCAGAAGCAGTGGAGGAACCTTTATGAAATTATCTTCTTTTGTCTACTTTTTATTCCTTTACTGAATAACTACGTCTGGCCAATTTGGTTGTAAAGAAAATGTTGTTTCCATTTGATTTTCGTTATAAAACCAGATATAAATTCTGGAATAAAGCCGTCACCCAAATCAGTCACAATTTCCTTTGAGCACCTGATGCAAGTTATGGATTCACTTTCTAAAAATGCACAGAAAATTGCATTTGTAGTCTTTGGGTGATCTCAAACCCTCTGTAACAGCCCATGAACCTTAACTTGAGAACCCATTTCCTAATACATTAGGTTGAAAACTTTGGGAGGGGGAGGGGTTAAGATGAAAGCTATTCTGCCGCGTATGAAACAACTGAGGAGAAACCAGAATAGAGTGTATTTACTGTGTGTGTGTGTGTTTCAGCACTTCTAGCATTTCTCAGGTATATTTTTCAAGACAATTGTTAGCTCTGTAAAGATTATCTTCCATAGTAGTGATTCCTCACTCTCTACCTGAAGTTTTATATTTTTGTTTCTATCATCAACTTATTTAGAATTTTATGGGGAAAATAAAATTTTGTTTAAGCCATATTCGGCCTGTTCAACATTGTTTGTTCATGTTTATCAATGTTGATGCATACAACTGTCATTCATATTTTTCCATTATAATATTATTCCATTGATTGGAAAAATCCCCAAAATTTGCTTATCCATTCTTCTGTTGATACATGTAGCTTGAGCTTGTTTTTCTCACTATTAAAACAATGCAGCAATTAATATTCCTCTTGTATCTGTCTTAATGTGCAAGAGTTTCTCTAGCATGCATACCTAATGGTGTCATGCTGGGTCAACAGGTATATGTATCTTTGATTTCACCAATTTGCTCTCCAAAGTAGTTGTGCCAATTTATACTTAGGTCAGCAGGGAATAAGAGTTTCTTCATAGCTTCTCCATCACCCAATCTGGTGGATAGAAAATGGAATCTAATTACGGTTTTAATTATCATTTTCCTGATTAGTAGTGAAGTTTTACATTAGTTGGCACATCTTTTCAGATATTGATTAACCTTTCAGCTTTTTGCTTCTGTGATATGCCTGTTCCTGGTTTTCTGTAGGGTTTGTCTTTTAAAAATAGATTTATTGGAATTCTTTAATTGTTATAGATACTGATCCTCACTTGGTTGCATGCATTGCAAATATCTTCTGTCAGCCTGTGCCCCCTTTTAACCTATTTTTCTTTCTTTCTTTAAGGAAGATGTCTTTTTAAATAGAAGTTTAACATGTTAATGAAGCTATGTTTTCAGTCATTTGTGCTTTTGGTTTATTGTTTTAAGAAATCTTTCTCTAAATTTGGATCATAAGAGATATTTTCCTATGGAAGAAGAGACCATATAGCCTTCAAAGCTTAAAATGTTTACTGTCTGGCCCTTTTGCTAACTCTTGCTCCAAAGAGTCTATTAATTGAAAGTTTTTGTTTGTTTTTCCCTTGGGAGACATAACATGGATCTTATTATAAAATATGTGATTTAAATGTCAACTAATAAGTTAAAACAATTTTTATAAAATAAAACTTGAAGTTTATACTTAGGAATATTTTGTAATTGCATTCATAAAATAATAGAACTAACTTTAAACAATTTCTTAGGTTATGAGTGAAAATGGTTTGACGAACTTCAACAACTACGCTTTGTAGAACAATTTAAGAATGAAGCTCTCGGCCAAGTGTGGTGGCTCACATTTGTAATCCCAGCCCTTTGGGAGGCTGAGGCGGGTGGATCACCTGAGGTCAGCAGTTTGAGATCAGCCTGGCCAACATGGCAAAACCCTACCTCTACTAAAAATGCAAAAATTAGCCAGGCATGGTGGTAGGCACCTGTAATCCCAGCTACTTGGGAGGCTGAGGCAGGAGAATTGCTTGAACCCGGGAGGTGGAGGTTGCAGTGAGCTGAGATCACACCACTGCACTCCAGCTGGGCGACAGGAGGGAAACTCCTCTCCAAAAAAAAAAAAAAAAAAAAAGCTCTCTTTGTCAGTAAGATGAGGTGATCCTTGTCATTGTCTTCTTTGTGGCTTGGTGTATCAGGGATTCTAATGTCTCTTGAGTCAATGAATGAATGAAATGGGATATGACATAAAATATGGTTAGCACAAGGACAGCCTTAAAAAATGGCAGTTACTATTAATACTGAAAATACTGGGATATATGTCATGACTAAAATACTAGCATAAAATGATTTTTCTTTTTGGCCTTGAAAAATAATCATTGTCCTGTACTTTTTCCTTTAAAATCGAATCTGGATTTTGAAGTAACTTTTTGATATGTGCGGCACTTCCAATTAGGACATCATTTAAGCATCTGTCAGATTTAATTGTAATGCATGGGTACAGTAGTTGGTTCAGGGACATTTAGTCATAGTTCATCAATTTAAAAAAAGTTAATTTACAGTTATGTGCAAAACACCACTCTCAGTGAATTAGCTATATAAAGAAATGTAAGACATGATTTCTGTCTTCAAGGAATTTGCAGTGTGGTTGGAAAGATAATACATGCGCATGTGGAAAGTTATGGAAAAATACAAGTTACTGTTTCATTGACCTGGTTTTCCTTTTATTCAAACAAGTTTCTCTTCAGTCTCTTTTTCTCTCTACTTCTCTATGTACTTAGTTTTCATACTCATGCCTGCTTTTAGAATTCAATTTGTAGTCTCCTTTGAGAAGCTCTTCTGATTCACAGTTAGGAAAGGAGGTTCTTTTTTGGCAATAGAATTAGTTTCTAACTTTTATCATTTTCCATTTCTGAAAATATTTAATCATCATGCTCATTTTTCAAGTATTTTCAGGTATTCAGGCTTAGTATATTTGTGTGTGTGTGTGTGTGTGTGGTAGGGAAAGTTTGGAGAAAACTTATTACAAAACTATTAAGTTGACATTGTGGTATGTTGCCATTTGAACTTATAATTATAGCTTGTGAAAGGAATAGTGGCAAGGACTCAGCAATTTGCCTTTCTTTCAAGATCAAATCTTCGAATCCTTCATCTTTGAAATAATTTAGATATGTCTCTATATAATATAACAAGAGAGGGAATAGAAGGTATTAAACACAAGAAAAATTTTCTGAAAATCCTTGGTTGCTGATGTTCTAAGAACAATTTTCATAATTGTAGATTTGAAATGTATTTTTAAACAATTGACTGCTACATATGGAAATATTACAGCTGTCACATCCACATGTATCTCTTGTGTTTTTCTTTAAATGATAGTATATTTTTACAGTTACTTGGGTTGGGTTTTCCTGCCTTTTCTTGAAGTCAAAGGACTCTGAACAGTTTCTACCTTGGAGAAGAAGCCATTTCTTAAAGGGTTTGGTTCTGGCACTGTGTAGCCTCTTAGAGGTCTTAGAGTTTACAAATTTTGGGAAGCCTATGTGTTTTATGTATTGATTTTCAGATACATTGGATGACAGTGAATATTTTAAAATTTATTCTCTAGTTTCCTGGAGAAAAGGAAATCGCTGTCAATTTAAACAGCAAAGGGAAAAGAAAAAGTCTTGTGAAAGATAAGCATGATTATTTGTTAGCAGGAAAAATAATAAGAGATATGAAATTTTTTAATTTTATTCATCTAATTGTTTTAAGACCCCTGCATCAAAGGGTTTCAGAGAGAGCCCATGACGTGTTAGCCTGGTGATTTGACTGGGGGATATTCTGACCTCCTGATGCTGCTGGCATCAGGACCCTTCCTCTAGTTTTCTTAGAGCATTGAAAGCTGCTGATTTTGGTACAAGTTTTTATAACTTTTCGTTTTATTTTATAACTTTTGTTATACAATAAATGACTTTTTGAAGCTTCTGTTACATTACTATAATCAGTTTTTCTGTCTTCAAATATGGTTGTACCAAATCTTATATTTTATTATTTATTTATTTTTGAGATGGAATTTTGCTCCGTCACCCAGGCTGAAGTGCAGTGGTGCGATCTTGGCTCACTGTAACCTCTGCCTCCCGGGTTCAAGCGATTCTCCTGCCTCAGCCTCCGGAGTAGCTGGGACTACGGGAGCATGCCACCATGCCCTGCTAATTTTTGTATTTTTAGTAGAGACGGGGTTTCACCATTTTTGCCAGGCTAGTCTCGAACTCCTGACCCCAAGCAATCCACCTGTCTCGGCCTCCCAAAGTGCTGGGATTACAGATGTGAGCCACTGTGCCTGGCCTGTACCAAATCTTTTAAATGGACACTTTAATAGAAGATCATTTCTGAAGAAATAATTTCTGTTTAGTAATGCAATGGAAAAAGAATTAACTTACTTTCTTAATTCCCACCTTATACCCTAGTTGCCTAAGTACCCATTGAAAACCATCTTCTTAAGGAGTCTACTCAAGTTCGTAGATGTTATAATTTGTTCATATCACTTTACAACTTAAAAACAAAAACACGTTTAATATAAAGTTAGCTGTGGTTTATAATCTGAATTATGGAGTAAAAAACAGATTTAAGATCCTAAATAAAGTGAACTCTAGTGAGAAAAGTTTTCTGAAACTAGTTCTTGATCTTTTGCTTTTGTTAGTACTGGTACTAGTATAACATTTTAAGATCAGTAAAATTAAATTATTCTTACCAAACTTATCCCTTTTAAAAATTAAAAACTTCATACTCTGGTTTCTCTTCAGATCATATATATCTTTTGCCTTTTACTAAAGATTTCCGTGGGGGAGGAACAGTTATGAGTCTTTATCCAATTTTTTGGAGGCCTCGTGTTTCACGAGGCTAAATAAAAAAAATAAAAATAAATAAAATTAAAAACTTTGAAAACAAAGTAGTTGTAAAACTGTATAATAGTATCCCTTTTTATTTGAAAAAAGATATAAAAGGTATGTATATATGAAGGTCAGTAAGTTATACACTAAATTCTTTGTGATGGGATAGTTGAATTTTTTTTTTTTTTTTTAGATGGAATCTCGCTCTGTCACCCAGGCTGGAGTGCAGTGGCACAATCTTGGCTCACTGCAATCTCTGCCTCCCAGGTTCAAGTGATTCCGCTGCCTCAGCCTTCCATGTAGCTGGGACTACAGGCACAAACCACCGCGCCCAGCTAAGTTTTTGTATTTAGTAGAGATGGGATTTCACCATTTTGGCTGGGATGGTCTCGATCTCCTGACCTAGTGATCCATCTGCCTTGGCCTCCCAAAGTGCTAGGATTACAAGTGTGAGCCACCATGCCTGGCCAGGATAGTTGATTTTTAAAAAATATTTCTGTATTGTTTGAATTTTTTTGGCCAAGAGAAAAGGTGGAATTAAAAGGAGTAGATGGTAAAGCTTTAAGTGGAATTAATGTTGAAAAGTGTAACATCAAAAAGTTTTCCCATCCTTGAGAAAAGCTACTTTATTAGATTACTTTTATGCTTAGATAGAATGTATCTATGTACATTATCTTCTATATCTATAAATACTATGGCCCAACCCTGCACTGGGCCATGGCATTCTAGTATTCACATGAATTTAACTATATAATAAGGAAGAGAAATAGTATAATTGAATGAAAAGACTGATGGTATGAAAAAGTAAATTAATTCTACTAGAGTTACCTTAATTCTTTTTGTATGTTAATTGATTAATGTGATCATTGCAAAAGCCAAAAAAGAATTGAGTCAGGAATATCATGATATAATTTGCATTCCATTTTCTGTGTGACCATAAATTGTTGGATATTGCAACATATGTAACATAAACCACATGTCAGCTGTTTCCTGCCTCCCTGTTGACAAGAGCCCCATTCATAACTCTTCTTTTTATCCTTTTAGTGAATAAGTAATTATTCAATATAGAAGGCAGGATATTTGGAACTGGCTATTTAATGTGGCAGCACTCTAATGAAATCTGCTGTTACTGGCAACCTGAGAGGAGAATGTAACAATTCCAGCACGGCTGTAACTTTATCTGCTTTGACTGACTGTTTATTTGGCACATCAGTGAACCTTTTATCCCAGTGAGTGACAGCTCCAGAAGGGTCACATTTACATCCATTCTATCATGTATTGTAATATTTAATGGTGGACAAGGTTGAGTGAGACTGGGAGTAATTTGAACTTGCTTTTCCACTGAGTTGAGGCTAAAAGACAGCTTGATCCCCAGTACTGTGGTGTAACATGCTATGACTTAGCATTTGTTTATGAAGGCTAATCTTACTGATTACAATAATTTAAAAAAAAAGTCAAGTAGAGTGTTTTCTACTAAATTAAAACTCTTTAGCACAAAGTCTTTTTTTAAAAATTGTTATATTTTTAAGTTCTGGGGCACATGTGCGGAAGGTGCTGGTTTGTTACATAGTTATACATGTAGCACATAGTCTTTAAGTTACAATGCTATTTACCTTTTTCCCTCCCCATCAGTGACCACTTCTATAAATTATCCATTTTACACTATTTCTCTAAAATGAGACTTTGTTCTGTGTCATTCGGTGTAATAATTGAGACTTAGAAGGGAGTAGTTATTAAGAACCTGTGAGTTCTAATATATAGCATTAAACTTTTTTTTGTTTTTAGTATTTGAGAATTTGGAAACAGAAGAGAAAAATCAGGTAAATTAAGTAGAGTATATTCCTGATGTTCCATATGGTTTGTTTAAAGAGACATTTATATAACTATTTAAATTATGAAACTGAGTTACGAGTGAAATTGTCCAGGAAAAACTATCCTGGATGATAATTTTACTGATGGGTTTGCATTCTATGACAGGTAATTGAATTTCAGATATACTTGTTCCACACAAGCAACCTGCTTTCATTATTAAATATTAATATTTTGCGTTCATTTTCCTACCTTTGCTAAAGAAGAATTTTCTCTTCTTGAAGTTAAGTGATACTTTAGATTCAACTTGATAATTCTATTCTTTTGTAAACTATATTTAAAAGCTTTTTAAAAGCATTGGTATATTAAGGAATATTTGAATGAACTATGCTGTGAACAAAACTATTAACTCTAAACTATAAATCACAAGTTCATATAAAGCCTAAGCAAAAATTAAAATTTTTCTTACTTTTATCATTTTTATAATTTATGAAAGAGGAGAGTTAAAATGTACTCAAAACATTTGGAATTGGAGAGTTAGAGTGGTATATTAGAAAGAATGCAAATGTGGAAACATCATTTATAACTTAAAGAATGAGGACCAATTTTAAACTGAATTTGTAGTTTTTCTTTAATGGCAAGTTTTAGGTACTGTAATATCTAATAATTTCTCTTTATTTGATTATTGTTATTAATTACTTACAGGTTCTCATTCCATGTGAGGTTTGATAACATTTTTTATGGTAGTTTAGATATTAGTTATCATTTCTTTCTTTTCTTACAGCCCCCTGGCCACTGTTCGAGGTGCTGTTGTTCTACTAAACAAGGAAGCAGTCAAGAGTCGTTGAATTCCATTAAGAAAGATCATACGGGGAAATCCAAGATACCCAAAATATATTTTGGGGACGCGCACACACAAGCAGATTGCTCAGATTACCAGAGAGCTCCGGAGGACGGCATACTCAGGGGTCCCAATGACTATTCTTTCCAGCAGGGATCATACTTGTGTCCATCCTGAAGTAGTTGGTAACTTCAACAGAAATGAAAAGTGCGTGGAATTGCTGGATGGGAAAAATGTGAGTAAAGTTATTTTGTTTTAGAGAAAAAAATAAGGCTGAAAATATTTAAATTACTCAATATATGTTTTATATGTACATTTCTAGTGATAATTAACTTTGGAAAATCAAATTAACTGCTAGTATTGATATCTTTTGAAAAATAATTTACCGTTAGAAAGTCTTTAGTCAAGTTTTAAAGTGTGGGATTTGGTTTTAAAGCTTGGGGATATTTAATTCCTTGAAATTAATTTCCATTGTAGTCAGATATCTTAGTTTCTTCTTTTAAATCCTGCTACCAAAAATAATTAAATGTGGATGATGTCCTATGAGAAACAGAAGTGTTTAAATGATTTAGTCTAATTAGATCTAATTAATATACTTTACACACTTAAAAACTTCAAAAGCAGGTAGTTTATTTAGACTCTCTGTTCGAGCAAATCTTGAATTTTTTAATTGAATGAGAAATACAATGATTATCCCATCTCATAATTCTGATTAATACAAACTCCTCTTTTAAAAGTTATACTGAATTATTAACTTTAAAAAGATGCTATTAGTGGTTTTGAAATTTTCTAGGGAAATAAGAATAATAGGAATTTGAGCTTGGTGGAAATAAAGAAGGCTTTCTTACTGAAGACTTATATGACTTTCATATAATTTTTTTTGGCAGTATTAGTTTTGGAGTCTGTGTTCTGGTGTGATAATTACTTTACTCTAAAATTGAAGTTGCAAGTATGAAATTATACCCAAAAATCAGTGAACCATAAATTGATAACTATGAGGTGACCAACGATATTTTAATATATTTTGAAAGTTGTTTTGTCTTTCACTGGTATCTTATCAGTTGGTTCTACACAAAAAGCTGTGAGCTATTGCCCCTAGAGTTTCATTTTATTGATGTATCACCCCTTACCATATAATGTTAATGTGAATTAGTTATTTTGTTTTATGCTTTTCTTCCTTAATACTCTCTTTTATTGGATGAAAATTTATTTAAACTTTAGGGATAGTCAAAAGATATTTTAATAGATACTCAAGTGAGATTATAAAGTATAAGTAGTAAGGTGGTCCAATGGCAAAACTTGAGTGACTGGTTCAGAGCCAGGAGAGAATACAGAACTATTGAATCAAAGCCATTGTTGAAATTCTACAGTCATATTTATTTCCAAAGAGTTCTTTCTAACTAACTGAGGAATTGTGAAATCTCTTTACTCTGTCTATTAAAAACCTTCTCTTCAAGGAGAGATGAAAGTATTAAGTGTTAAGTGTTCAAAAATAATAAAATAAAGCTCTTCATGGTAAAACATCATACTTTTCATGCATAAGTAGACTGCTTTCCATAGTGACTAAAGTGATCTGCTGAATTCCTCAAATGCTTGAAATTTATTTTTTGGCTATATAGCCTGTGCAAGACGACTTGCTGGCATTGTCACTGTATTTTTATCTTTTTTTTAAACTTATTATTGGGAAAATTATTATGTATTTGTAAAAAATACATTGTCCGGGCATGATGGCTCACCCCTGTAATCCCAGCACTTTGGGAGGCCAAGGTGGGCAGATCGCTTGAAGTCAGGAGTTTGAAACCAGCCTGGCCAACGTGGTGAAACCTATCTCTACTAAAAATACAAAAAATTAGCTGGATGTGGTGGCACATGCTTGTAATCCCACCTGCTTGGGAGGCTGAGGTATGAGAATCGCTTGAACTCAGGAGCTCAGGAGGCGGAGGTCTCAGTTAGCCAAGATCACACCACTGCACTCTAGCCTGAGTGACAGAGCATGACTGTCTCAAAAACAAACAAACAACAAAAAACATACACTGGTAAAATACGTTGGTAAAAGTGATGATAAAGTGTAAGATTGTGTATTGAAGGCAGATAGTTTTATTTTGTGTAACCTAGAAACCTGCAGCACTGGTTATGTCTTTATTGATCTTTACTTGTAAGTTTGAATCATATAAAAATAAAAAGTAGTTCAATAGACTTTAGTGTTCAGAATTTTTCATTGCCTTTAGTTTGTCTTAAAGTGAACAGGTACTTTATTTTTGAATATTAGCAATATGAATAATTGAGGTATCTGTTTGTGGTTTGCCTTGACCTAATTCTGCCTCAGAATTCTTACCTCATGGGCATACACGAACATCCTTTTTCTTGTTCTCAAGCCCTCTTAGTAATTTGGTATTGTAATGAGGGCCAATTACAAAGTCACCATAGGTGTCTGTGTTTACTATGACTGAATTACCAAAGCGAAATGATAAATAAGATAACTGACAGTTTGAATGAAAGTGTTTAAAGTGTGATAACACTTCAATTGACAGACTTCCTCAGGGTTGTGTTACACTGCTAAAATGGATGAGCTTTTCTGGTTTTGCTATCAGCCTGCACAGGGGTGTCATTCTAACTGCCCTTAAAGTGTAAACTTTCTGATTTTTTGGCTTGATCCAAGGCACATGTGTTTCTTGTTCATTGTTTCTTTTACTGAAGTGCCCTTATACTGGAAACGTATACACTTAGCTGTTAAAAGTTATTTTTTGTTTCAGTTAAGAAAAATAATTTTAACTAGCATCAGGGATGACAATTCTGAAATATTATTTCAGATATATATCTTTTTGGTTAAAATGAGACTTAATAGCTCATAGTCACAGATTCTCAAGGCACTATAGTGATAATTTTCTATAAAGATAAGCTTTCAGAATTGTATGAAAGAAGCTTGGAATGAACAAATGGTGAATGTCTTATTATTAAACTCAGTCTGTATCAAACTGAGTTTGAAAGATGATTGACACATCTTTACCTGAATCACAGAATTTTAGAGCTGGAAGGAATTTTAGAGATGATACAGTCAGTGAGTCAGAAGAAATCTTACAAACCTTCTGGGCCAAATATTCTCTTAATGCTTAGTCACATGAGCAAAATGGGCCGTGAAGTTTGCCCCGTCAGACAAGTAATTAGCAAGGAGGAACAAGAACCCAAATTTTCTGATTCTTCATCCACTGCTATTTTGAGTACACTAGAAACAGAATCCAAAGATGGCATTGAGGTAGGGAGAAGTTGTCACAGTATGAAGAATAAGAACAGTAGAGGTTAGAAAAAGTAAGTGATAATAATGTATAAAGTGACCTAAACAAATGTAGTTAGATGAGCCCTTTCCTTCTCATTTATTTATTTAAGACAGAGTGTCACTCTGTTACCAAGCTGGAGTGCAGTGGTGCGATCTCAGCTCACTGCAACCTCCCTTTCCTGGGTTCAAGAGATTCTCCTGCCTCAGCCTCCCATGTAGCTGGGACTACAAGGCACATGCCACCATGCCCAGCTAATTATTTTGTATTTTTAGTGGAGATGGAGTTTCACCAAGTTGACCAGGATGGCCTTGATCTCTTGACCTCATGATCCGCCTGCCTTGGCCTCCTAAAGTGCTGAGATTACAGGCGTGAGCCACTGTGCCCAGCCCTTATTTTTATTTTTAATACTTTGGAGGACCAACAGGTAGTATCCTTTAACATGGCTGAATACAAAGCTTTAAGAGAACTGGTCCTCAGCTATTCATGTCTTGTCATTTGACTTGCTGACATTCTTTTATAGGTTATGAATCTTTTATGGTTGACTTTGTTTCTAGCAATATTTAGATGCATTTGTGTATGTACTGATATATGTATGTTTTGAAAACATAGATTTCTCCTTTTGGATAGTTCATAGATAAAAATACATATAAAAATACATATAAAGATTTTATAAAGACAGAAATAGAGTATATTTCATCCCGCCTTGGCCTCTTAAAGTGTTAGGATTATAGGCATGAGCCATTGTGCTCAGCCTGTAATGACATTTTTATTTCCATTAATACAGTGGCAAAGGACATTAGTAGTTAACATAAAATAATAAATTCAAATTACTGTTGAACCTTGTTAGAGTAGTCAAACAATATTATGTTAAACCTTGCTAGAAACTATAAAAAATACAAAAAAAAAGTGTGTGTATGTATATATATATATATATATATATATATATATATAGCTTCCTTAAAGTCTTTTATTCCTAATGTAATTTATGTATTTTATATATAGTTGTTTTTTGTTAAGGACAGCAAACTAGGAAAAATAAATATTTTTATTTCAAAATCTTTTTAAAAATAAATACGTAGAATTAATGAAAATAAAAGTAGCCCATTATTCTATCACTTAGCTCCAAACGACAGTTGAAAAAGAAAAGTAGTACATGTATGTGGTTAGAAAATGAAAAGAGAGGCTCTCTTTTCCAGCTCCTCCCATCTCTTTAACCCTTAAAGGAAACTACTGTAAAATTGTGTGTGTTTTCTACCAGAACATTTAAAAAATGTATTTGTTATAATGTATGTGTATATATGCTTTAAAAAAAACAATTTACATGAATTTAATCATTCTATACATATATTCAACATGTTTTTTCTTAACATAGAAAACCTAATCAGCACATAGACAAATCTAAATCATTTTCATTTTTAAGGGCTAAAGTTTTTGTATTAATTTACCATATTTATTTAACATGTCTCCTATGGGTAGACATTCGGTTTATTTCCATTTTTTTTGGCTATTTAACAGTACAGTGTACATCTATTCACATTAATGGTAAAATTTTAAATTTTGTTAGTTTTTTTGACAAATTGCCTATGTACTTCTACTAAAATATTATACTTCTAAAAATATGTAAGCTTTTCTAATTTTATATATTTTTAATAGTATATGAGACACTCTTGTTAGGGCTGGGTTTTATCAAACATTTTATTTTTTTATTAATGAATGTAATGAACTCTTTTTTTTTTGAGACAGGGTCCCACTCTGTTGCCCCAGGCTGGAGTGCAGTGGCGATGAAATTTTTTATTTCCAGTAATAGAATGGGGTGGAGTGCAGTGGCTCATGCCTGTAATCCTAGCACTTTGGGAGGCTGAGGCGGGTGAATCGCTTGAGCTCAGGATTTCAAGACCAGCCTGGGCCACCTGACGAAACCCTGTCTCTACAAAAAATGAGCCGTGTATGGTGATGCGCTTGTGGTTCCAGCTCCTTGGGGCCTGAGGCACAAGAACTGCTTGAACCTGGGAGGTAGAGGTTGTAGTGAACTGAGACTGGATCACACCGCTGTACTCCAGCCTGGGTGACAGAGTGAGACTCCCATCTCAAAAAAAAAAAAAAAAAAAAAAGTAATAGAATGGTAAAGGACATCAGTAGATAACATAAAAGAAGAAACACAAATTACTGTTGAACCTTGTTAGACTGTGTATACAACATTATGTTAAACTTTGCTAGAAACCGTAAAGAATATAAATCAAAACAAGATTCTATTTTTACTTTTAAAATAGAGATAAGAAAAGATACTGTTAGTGTTGATAAGGATGTGGGAAAAGGGTAATGCAAAACAGTATATACGTTCTGGAGGATAATTTCAGTATATGCTTTCAAGAAACTTAAAAATACTTCATAGCGTCTGATCCCATAATGGCATTTCTAAAAATGTATACTAAGAAAATATTTAGAAACCAGCATAAGAATGCTCACTGCAGCCTTATGTATACAGTGGAAATTGGTAACAGTCTATAAGCCCAGTAATAAGAAAACTGGTTCATCAGCTATGGCACATTAATTCAATGTACATATATGATCAGCAATGAAAAGATGCTTAGTGATGTCAGAAGATTTTCCTGGTGTGATTTTTAATATACTAGGCAGAGGAAAACAAAATGAACACAGTTTTATAAAAAGTTTTATTTGTTGTGGCTAGATTGTTAATAATCCTCAATGTCTGGGGAACATTTGCTTTGTTCTTGTTATTACTATTTAGAGATAGGGCTTTGTTTTGTCACCCAGGCTGGAGTGCAGTGGCGTGATCATAGCTCACTGTATCCTCAAACTTCTAGGCTGAAGTGATCCTCCTGCCTCAGCCTCCTGAGTGGCTAGGACCACAGATGTGCGCCACCAATCCCAGCAAAGTTCTTATTTTTTGTAGAGACGGGGTCTTGTTACATTGCCCAAGCTGGTATCAAACTCCTGGCCTAAAACAATCCTCTTGTCTCAGCCTTCCAAAGTGCTCACATCTGTAATCGTGCCTACCTTGTTCTTGTTATTTTAATATTGGGTCACATTGCAGAGATATCCTTATGTGTATATGTATAGAAGAAATATGAAATGAAATACACCAAAATGTTTCTAGTGCATTCTTTGTGTAATGGAATTATGAATAATTTAGACTTTTTTTGGTATTCCTGAATTTTTTTTGTAGTGAATACTCTTTCTTTTTTTCCCTGAGGACATTCCAACCTACCTGCTTACCTTCCTTCCTTCTTATTTATATTTGAATAAGAAATACTGTCACATGGCTCAAAATTGAAAAGGTACAAAAGGGTCTACAGAGAAAAATCTCCCACTCCTGTGCCCTGTCACTTAATTCTCATCCTGGGAAGCAACTAGTGATACCATTGTTTTGTGAATCCTTCCAGAAATATTTCATTCCTAACATCAGTTTAATCAGAAAAAAGCCATAACGAACATATTTTAAAAATATATTTTTTCAAGTTAATTTAGGGTATTTGGAGCTCTTCTGATTTGGAGTTCTAGCTAAGTGTGAGTCAACCAGACTTGGTTGTGATTCTAGCTATGGTATTGTCTGTTTCCAAAAAAGACAAAAAATTAGTCGGGTGTGGTGGCATAGTCAGTAAAATCTAAGGCTTGTGGCTTTAATGATGTTCCTCAAATTCTGAAATAAACTTACTGTATTCATTGGATTCCAGTATGGCTCACAGTTTCGTTATGCATATTTGTTTCTAGGGAAAATCCTGCTATTTTTATCATGGAGTTCATAAAATTAGTGATCAGCACACATTACAGACTTTCCAAGAGATGTGCAAAGCCTGGGATATAGAAGAACTTGTCAGCTTGGGGGAAGAAACTAAGGGCCTGTCCCTATTACACAGCCCGAGAACTAATACAAGACGCTGACATCATATTTTGTCCCTACAACTATCTTCTAGATGCACAAATAAGGGAAACTGTGAGTATATGTGTAAAATTTAGAACTTTTTTCCTACTCATGGGGATATAAATGTTGAATATAAAAGCTTTTAGATGTTTTAATGTGTTTTTTTGCTTTAATTTATGTAAATAAATTTCTGTAAACAGAGTACTGAAAACATATTCTAAGGTGTATTAAAAACAGTTTTCGACCCACTCATTTTAGTTTCCAAAGTAAGCAGTTTTAAGGAACATAGTGACTGAAGTGGGATTATAGCAGGGTTTCTCTTTGCATTTATGAAATATTCAAAAATAATTATTTAAAACTGTGTTTTGAAGAACTTATGTTGGGAGAATATACACACTATGCAGATTATGCCTTGTGAAATTTTGAGAAGTGAACTTCAGATATGGCATTTGTGTTTATTTGCCTGGTTCTTTTTAGAGACATGCAATTGTTAGCAGCATAAGACAACAAGTGAATAACTTGGCAGAGTCAGTTGTTATTCCTGTCTTCAGGTCTGACTGCACAATTCATCTCAGCTTTCTAGTTCTTTAAGATCCAAATTAATAGGCATTATGTTTACTGCACCTCGTATCCTACTTCTTATTTGGTTATCTCTTAACTAGGTCTCTTCCCTCTAAGACATTGTGCATATAAATGCCAGGTCAGTTTTCCAAATATTGCTTTTATTACATCCTTTTATCTGCTTAAAAATCTATTTCTTCCTTTGTGCATGAGATAAAGTTTATATTTCTTAAGCTTACTACACTCAAGATGCACCATAGTCTGACCTGGATCTGCCCAATTTGAATCTTTCAAAAATTACCTCATACTCCCTTGAGGATACCTTGTTCTTTATCTTTGCTTTTGATGACACCTCTTTGGAATGCCCTACTGTCTCTTTGTCTGTCTAAATTCAAATCCTACTTATCTTTTAAACCCCAATATATTTCCTTCTCTTCCATGGTTCTTTCTCAACTTTTCAGCTCTCCATGTATTCTTACTTCCTCAAAATAACTCATTAACAATTGCTTTGTGACAGTTCCTTATATTAGTCAGTACGCTTTCAATTACAAGTGACACAAACCCAGCCTAGAAAGAGCTTAAGAAAAAATACTTGATTCTCTTTATTGTGATGGCTTTATTCTCAGGCAAGGTCTCACTCTTGCTTATGGAACAAAGATAACCATAAGTAGCTAGCTCACCTGGAGGAAAGAGCATGACCACATATTAGTCCCTCCAGATTACTCTGATTGGCCTAGTGTGGATCACATGTCTATTCCTGAACCTGAACTAGTCACTCTGACCATAGAAGGATGGAATACTCTATTTAACTGACAATCTTGGCTTCTTCCCCCACTGTGAAAGTACTGATGTTCTTTGATTCATAGGTTAATAGTCCTTTGAGCATCATTTGGGAGTTAGAGAAGAACAATTCTCCACCTCCCATGTTGGAGAAGGATTGCAGGACAGATTAAAATGAAACAGATATACACTATATTATGTTAGTATTTTAAGAGTCATTTTAATCTTGTGTTTTGTTTGTTTGTTTGTTTGTTTGTTTTTTGAGACCAAGTCTTGCTCTGTTGCCCAAGCTGGAGTGCAGTGGTGCAATCTTGGCTCACTGCAACCTCTGACTCCCTGGTTCAAGTGATTCTCCTGCCTCAGCCTCCTGAGTAGCTGGGATTACAGGCATGCACCACCATGCCCAGCTAATTTTTTTTGTTTGTTTGTATTTCTAGTAGAGACGGGGTTTCACCATGTTGGCCAGGATGATCTCCATCTCTTGACCTAGTGATCCACCTGCCTTGGCCTCCCAAAGTGTTGGGATTACAGGCATGAGCCACTGTGCCTGGCCTAATCTTGTATTGTTATTTTACTTTTAAAGGTTTTATGCTTGTAATCTTTTATTGTTATTTTACTTTTAAAGGTCTTATGCTTAGTTTGTAAAAATATTTTGGAAACGTTTTCATAGTGGGATTTTATACCCTTCTGCGCAGTCAGTGGTACCTTGATCCAGGCTCACTTACATATTTTTGTTGTTGTTGAGAGGTTTGCAAAGTATTTTGAGAGTAAAAAAGGGGCAGACTCAGTAATGTAGAGCTGATATTTAGTTGGCCTCAGTGTTTAAGTTTTATTTAATTCCTAAAGTCAGTTGCTTATGTAATTGCATTTGCAATATTGGCCTATAGTGTGAATTTTTAAATGAAATATCTTACCTGCTATTATTAAATCCATTTGGTCAAATGTTTTACAACAAAATCTTTTATCTTATAGATGGATTTAAATCTGAAAGAACAGGTTGTCATTTTAGATGAAGCTCATAACATCGAGGACTGTGCTCGGGAATCAGCAAGCTACAGTGTAACAGAAGTTCAGCTTCGATTTGCTCGGGATGAACTAGATAGTATGGTCAACAATAATATAAGGAAAAAAGATCATGAACCCCTACGAGCTGTGTGCTATAGCCTCATTAAGTAAGAATATATGTTTATTAGTGTATTTGTGCTGCTTTTATATTAAAAACATGTTTGATTATATCACAGTATTTTAAAGTCAGTAAACTTTTGGTTAACTAGGCTTCTTGGGAAATGGATTGTTCCTTGCCAATTAAACTTTAAAAACAAGGCAGTCCAACCTTTTGTCTTCTTCATAAGAATATAATGAACATAAGTGATTTTTAAAAATGAATAATTGTGAATCTTATTCCTAATTTGGCAGGATAATTTAACAGCCCCAAAGGATGTGTATAGGATATTGAACCAGAAACTAAACATTCTTTTAATTAATATATTTGAAAATTCTGGATCATGACTTTAATTTATTGCTTTATTCTCCAATTTAAATAGGATTCTAGTTTCATGAGTTTTAATTAACTAAGATTTCAGTACTCTCAAATAATATATTTAGTTACTAGCTTTATGAAAATTTACACTAGATAATTTTTCTTTTATTAGACATTAAGTTATTGATCTAGAGTCTTGTTATCATAGAAAAAACCTCTTGACTCTGAATCCCATTTCATTTATTGTAGCATTTTTGTTTCCTTCACATTATACTTTAAAAAAATCTGAATGTTATACAGTCACATGGTTTGAACATAAAATGTATAGAAATTTATATAGTAAAAACCTCCCATCCTTCTGGTTCCCTGATCTGTTT
The DNA here is from genome assembly GCA_036589455.1 of Ateles fusciceps. Lineage (NCBI taxonomy): Eukaryota > Metazoa > Chordata > Mammalia > Primates > Atelidae > Ateles > Ateles fusciceps. The sequence goes on from JAZHEH010001132.1 coordinate 1,530,642, forward strand.
AATGTCTGTGTTCTCCTAAACAAATTTATCATGCAATGCATATTACTCATTTATGAGCCAATATTAGATACCTTGTCCCTCATTGTCCAAATGATGGCATACTATACATATAATTTTCTGCAACTTGCTTTTTTCACTTCACAGTTTATTTTGGAGACTTTTCCATGTTAAGACCTAGAAGACTTTCTCGGTTTTTAAAAAAATAGGTACCTAGAATTCCATTAGATAGATATGCAATAGTTTATTTAACAATAGAGGAGGTTGTTTCTAGTCTTTTGCTGTTATACTGCTGTAATGAATAACTTTGAACATACATAATTTCATTGGTATGCAAGTATATCTATAGGAAAGTTTTTAGAAGTAGAATTGTTGGGTGAAAGCATAGATATATTTTTAATTTCAATAGATACTGCTAAAATTTACCCAATAGGTGGATGAGAGTGGGGGCTAGTGTACCAGCAATGCATAAGAGTATGGAAATTGTTTTTTCCTAGCCTGCTAGGTGAAAAGTGGTTTTAATATTCATTTAATATTCAATGTAGTTTTAATATTCATTTTCCTTAATATGAGTGGAATTAAACATCTTTAAATGCCATTTATACTTCCTTTTGTGTAAACTGCCTGTTGACATCTCTGTCCTTTTTTTTGTTCTTATTTTGGTTCTTTTCCTTAATGATTTATAGAATCCCATTTATATATTAGGGAATTGAAATCTTTGCCTGTAATAAGAGTTGTAAATACTTTCTACCCCATTTTGCCATTTGCTTGTGTCTTTTCTTGTGGTGTTTTCCATGTAGATTTTTGTGTTTTTTTTACAGCATAGTTTGTTGGAAAAGTTGTCTATAGTTGCTAATTCTATTTTCTAACTTGACATTCTTCCCTCATCAATCCTAGCAGTGTTGCTGTCTGGACAATTCTACGGAAACTGTTCTTATCAAGATCACAAGTGATCTCTATATTGCCAAATACAGAGGTTATTGTTTGTTTTATTTTAGCTAGTCAGTGGTGTTGGGTAGTTGATGACTACCTCTTTGAAAAGCATTTTTGTCTTGGCTTCTGTGACATCTCTGGTTTTTCTCCTCCTCACAGTCCATTCTTTCATCATTTCTTTCGATAATTCTTATTCTTTTTGATATCTAAATGTTGGAGTGCCTCAGGACTTACTTGGTACTGGGACCTAGTTTCTTTTGTAGCTCGTATTTTCCCTAAATTATATAACCCAATATCATAGCTTAGAATATAATCTGCAGTACCGATGGGCCTGAACCTGTGTCTTTAGCTTCAACCTCTCTCTAGAATGCCATTCTCATATCCAACTGTCTACTTTATAGCTCTTTTTAGATATCAAGTAGACATTTCAACTTTACATCTAAAACAGAATTCTTTCCCTTCCCTTGTGTTCTGTTTTCTCCCTAGTCTTCCTCATCTAAGCAAACAGTATGCACCAGATCCTCCAATAAAAAAGTGAAATATTATCCTTGATAATATCCTTACTGCCTCATCTCGTCCAATTAATCAGTAAGTCTTATAGATGCCACCTGCACAGTATAGCCCCAATTCCTCAATTTCATTGACTGTTCATATCTATCATCCTACAATCTTGTCTCAACAAGAATATTATAACAACCTCCTAACAGGTCTCTATTTTCACTCGTCTTTCTCCAGTAATCAATTCTAGCTTAGTAGCTGGAATTATTTTTTAAACATATGAAATAGATTTACATCTCTTTCATTTAAATAGATTTACATCTCTTTTATTTAAATATATTTAAATAGATTTACATCTCTTTTATTTAAAACTCTGTATTTAAAACCTTCTCACCAAAAGGAACAGCACGATATTGGCATAAAAACAGACATACAGATCAATGGAACGGAACAGAAAACTCAGAAACAAATCCACACACCTACAGCAAACTCATTTTTGACATAGGTGCCAAGAACATACACTGGGGGGAAAGACAATCTCTTCAATAAATGGTGCTGGGAAAACTGGATATCCATATGTAGGAGAATAAAAATAGACCCCTATCTTACATCATATACAAAAATCAAAATAGATTAAAGACTCAAGTCTATGACCTCAAGCTATGAAACTACTACAGAAAACATTGGAAAAACTCTCCAAAACATCAGTCTGGGCGACTTCTTGAGTAATACCACACAAGCACAGGTAACCAAAGCAAAAATGGACAAATGGGATCACATCAAGTTAAAAAGCTTCTGTACAGCAAAGGAAACAGTCAACAAAGTGAAGAGACAACCCCCAGGATGGGAGAAAATATTTGCAAACTACCCATCTGACAAGACATTAATAACCAGAATATATAAGGAGCTCAAACACCCCTGTAGGAAAAAATCTAGTAATCTAATTAAAAATGGACAAAAGATTTGAATAGACATTTCTTGGAAGAAGACATACAAATGGCAATCAGACACAGGAAAAGGTACTAACGTCATTGATCAGAATTTCTCTGCTGATCAAAACTACAATGAGATATCATCTCACCCCAGTTAAAATGACTTTTATCCAAAAGACAGGCAATAACAAATGCTGGCGAGGATGTGGAGAAAAGAGAACCCTTGTTTACTGTTGGTGGGAATGTAAATTAGGACAACCACTATGGAGAACAATTTGGAAGTTCCTCAAAAAACTAAAAATAGAGCTACCATACGATCCAGCAATCCCACTGCCAGATATATACCCAAAAGAACGGAAATCAGTATATCAAAAGTATATCTGTACTCCCATGTTTGCTGCAGCACTATTCACAATAGTCAAGATTGGGAAGCAACCTACGTGTCCATCAACAGATGAACGGATAAAGAAAATGTGGTACATATACACAGTGGAGTGTCCTTCAGGTATAACACAGAAGGAGAGCCTGTCATTTGCAACAACATGGATAGAACCGGAGGTCATTATGTTAACTGAAATAAGCCAGGCACAGAAAGACAAACATCACATATTCTCACTTATTTGTGGAATCTGAAAATGAAAACAGTGGAATCCATGGAGATAGAGAGTAGAAGGATGGTTTACGAGAGGCTGGGTAGGGTGGTAGGTGGGGATCATGGGGGAGGTGGGATGGTTAATGGGTATAAAAAAAATTGAATGAATAAGGCCTAGTGTTTGATGGCACAGTGGTGTTACTATAGTCAATAATGATTTAACTGTACATTTAAAAATAACTAAAAGATTTGACTCAATTCATTCACTTCAGAGGAGCAAAAAAACACAAAGAATATAATTGGATTATTTGTAACACAAAGGATTAATGCTTGAGAAGATGGATACCCCATCTTTCATGATGTGATTATTACGTATTACATCCCTGTATCAAAACATCTCATGTACCCCATAAATATATACACCTAATGTGTACCCACAAAAATTAAAAATTAAAAAAATCCCAAGCCTTCCTGTTGCACTTTGAATAAATTCAGATTTCTTATTGTGACTTAAGATGACCTGATTTCTGCTTATCACTCTGACATTGTTCATACCATTATTTATTTTTACCCATTGTGCTGCAAATCATATTGGCTTTCTTTCAGGTCCTCAAACAAGCAAAATTTGCTAACCACCTCAGGACCTTTGTCCTAGCTATTCCTTCTGCTTGGATATTTCTTTCTTTCTGATCCTCCCATGTCTGGATACTTCTTGCATTCAGTTGTTAGAAAAAAATGTCACCTCAGGGAGAGCATTCTTGACATTGAAATTAAAGTAGCAACTAGGTTACATTAAACTAATTTATTTTCATGTTGTTGTATATCATTACCTGATTTTTGTTTTCATTTTATTAGAACTTTTTTTTTTTAACTTTTAAGTGCAGGGGTACATGTACAGGTTTGTTACATAGGTAAACATGATATGGGAGTTTGTTGTATATATTATTTCATCACCCAGGTATTAAGCCTTGTACTCATTAGTGATTTTTTCTGATTGTCTCCCCTCTTCCAACCCTGCATCCTCCAATAGGCCTCAGTATGTGTTGATCCCCTCTTGTCCATGTGTTCTCATCATTTAGCTCCCACTTATAAATGAGAACATGTGATGTTTGATTTTCTGTTCCTGCTTTAGTTTGCTAAGGATAATGGCCTCCAGCTCCATCCATCTTCCTGTAAAGGACATGTTCTCGTTCTTTTTTATGGCTATATTGTTTCCCATGAGAACCTGATACTTTCTTGTTTATGTATTTGTTTCTATGTTTATTCCTGTCTCCCTTTACTAGAATGTAATTTCCATGAGAGTAAGGACCTTGACTATTTTATTTAACTGCTGTTATTTTCACTACCCAGAACAATGTCTGGAATAAAATAGGCATTCCAACACTTATCAAATGTATGATTGTGTATATATATCAATGAATATATTTATGTATTTTCTAGTAATTCTTTTTTGTGTTAATATGTAACACTTTAATTTCTTTATGCGGTTGCTTTCATTTTCTTTTATGTATATTTGGGATAAGTACCTAAGACATGGCTCTTAGTTGAAGAGACATTAGCTAAGTAAAGCAGTGTGAATCCATAAACCAAGTGGGAAATCATATGTATGTTTGTTTCTTCTGAATAAAAGCTTTCTTTTCATTTAATGTTTATTTTGCAATATGAGACATGCATGCTTTTCAAAAGGTATCTTAATTAATCCACATTGATGTCCTAAGAATGTCAATGCAAGACAATAATGACGATTGTCTTGTTCTGTTGAAATAGTACGTGTAAGGATAATACTGGCTGACAAAATGGTTTTATTTTATTTCAGTTGGTTAGAAGCAAACTCTGAATATCTTGTAGAAAGAGATTATGAATCATCTTGTAAAATATGGAGCGGAAATGAAATGCTCTTAAATTTGCACAAAATGGGCATCACCACTGCTACTTTTCCTATTTTGCAGGTAAGATTTTTTTTCCACCTGTGAAATTTATTTAGTGAGTTAGAAGTGATTTAATCATGACTAAATCCAGATTAAATCTAGTGAGTAACCCAAAAATTTTAAATATAGCAATTTAATTTTTTAAATTTTATTTTATTGTCTATATTTGATCATCTTTGAGTGATATCGTGGGTGAAAATATAGCATTATTTAGTTTGAAGGAAATTGTCTTTAAAGGGATTAATTGCTTTAAAGCTAAAAGGAGTCAGTGTTTTTAGGTTGTAGATTTACTTAGTCAATTGTAAAAGTTAAAATATTAGAAAATAAAAAGAGGAGAAATTCCTATTTTGTTCATCTTAATTGAGAAATGATAAACCTGATACTCATGGCGAGATCACGAGTAGGCTTTGGAAGAGTGTGAACCGTATGAAGCTATAGGCAACATTTTATGAGTATGTATTTTTGTACATTTTTCTAACTAGAGGCTGTATAAATTTCATTATCTTCTCTAGTGTTTTTTGCAGATAAAAATGTTTTTTATTCCTATTTACTTATTTAAATTAATAGATTATGTATTTTAGAATGATTATTTTAGGTTTAGAGAAAAATTGAGCAGAAGATCCAGAATTCTCATATATTCCCACTCCCGGCCACACACCTATACGCATACACAATACACACCCACTCCACAGTTTCCCCATTATTGATCTCTTACAATAGTATAGTATATTTGTTATAATTGATGAACCATTATTAATACATTAGGTTCATTAAAGTCCATAGTTTACTTTAGGGCTTACTCCTTGTGTTGGAGAGTTCAATTAGGTTTTGCCTAGGAATCTACCATTTACAGTATCATACAGAGTGTGTTCACTGTCCTAAAAATCCTCTGTGTTACACCTATTCATTCCTCCACCACACCACGCCCACACCCACCAAACCCTTGGCAACCACAGATTTTTTACTAACTCCTTTGTTTTGCCTTTTCCAGAATGCCATATAGTTGAAATCGTGCAATATGTAGTCTTTTCAGACTGGCTTCTTTAACTTAGCAATATGCATTTAAAATTCCTTCATTTTTTTTTTTTTTTGTTTTACCTTGATAGCTCATTTCTTTATAGCTGAATAATATTTCGTTATCTGGATGTACTACAGTTTATTTATCCATTCACCTACTGAAGGACACATTGATGGTTTCCAGTTTTTGACAATTGTGAATAAAGCTGTTATAAACATTTCTGTTAGTGACATGTGTTCTACTCATTTGGATAAATAGGAACACAATTGTTGTATTATATTGTAAGACTGTGGTTAGCTTTGCAAGAAACTGCTAAACAGTCTTCAAAAGTGGCTCTACCTGCCAGGTATGGTGGCATGTGCCTGTAGTCTCAGCTACTTGGGAGGCTGAGGCAGGAAGATTGCTTGAACCCAGGAATTTGAGGCTGCAGTGCACTATAATTGCATGCTTGTGAATAGCCACTGCTCTCCAGCCTGGGCAACATAGCAAGACTTTGTCTCTTGACAAAAAGTGGCTGTACCATTTTGCATTCCCACCAGCAATGAACAAAAAGTTCCTGTTGTTCTACATCTTCACTAGTGTTTGGTGTCAGTGTTTTGAATTTTAGTCATTCTAATAGATGTGTAGTGTATCTTATTGTTTTAATTTATAATTCCCTGAAGACACGATGTTGAACATCTTTTCATATGCTTATTTGCTGTTGGTGTAGCTTCTTGGTGACATGTCTGTTCATACTTTTTGCCCACTTTTCAATTGGATTTTTTGTTGTTGAGTTTTAAGAGTTCCTTGTATAGTTTGAATATGTCCTTCCTCAGAAAGGTATTTGCAAATAAGACAGTCTGTGACTTGTCTGTTCATTCTGTTAACATGGTGTCTTTTGCAGAGCAGTTTTTAACTTTAATGCAGTTCAGCATATTCAATTTTTTTTCTTTTATGGGTCATGCTTTAGGTGTTATATCTAAAAACTCATCCCAAACTCATGATCACCTGGATTTTCTCCTATCTTCTGGAAGTTTTATAGTTTTGCATTTTACGTATAAATCTGTATTTAATTTAGAGTTAATTTTTGTGAAAGATGTAAGGTCTGTGTCTAGAGTCATGTTTTATTTGCATTTGGATTTGCAGTTATTCCAGCACCATTTGTTGAAAAAACTGCCCTTTCTCCATTGGATTATCTTTTTGTTCCTTTGTCAAAGGTCTTAGTGTATTTGTTGTGTCTTTCTGGGCCATCTATTTTGTTCCACTGATCCTTTTGTCTGTTCCTTTACCAATACGACATTGTCTTAATTACTGTAATTTTATAATAAGACTTGAAATTGGGTAGTATTATTTCTCTGACTATTCTTCTTCAATGTTGTGTTGAGTGTAACCTGGGTCCTTTGTGATTCCATATATATTTTAGGATTTTTTTTTTATTTCTGTGAAGAATACCATCTTTCCATTTTTTGTGTCCTCTTTCATCATCATTTTATAGTTTCTGTTGTAGAGATCCTTTACTTCTTTGGTTAATTCCTAGGTATTCAGTTAACCTGTGGGATTTTGATTGGGTTGAATCTGTAGATGAAGTTGAGAGCACTGGCGTCTTAACAATGAGTCTTCTTATTCATGAACATGGAATATCTCTCCAGTTAATTAGATCTTTGATTTCTTTCTTCCATTTATTATAGTTACCATCATAGAGTTTCAAAGAGGTTTTCCCTCCTACAATTATTAAGGTATGATTGACAAATAAAAATTGTATATATTTAAGGTATACAATGTGATGATTTGATGTATGTATGAAATGATCACACAGTCAAGGTAATAAACATATCCATCATTTCACAGTTACCGTTTGTGTGTGTGGCTGTGGGTGTGTGTAGTATGTGGTGAGAACACTTAAGATTTGCTCTCAGCAAATTTCAAGTATACATTATTACTATTATTATTATCTGAGGTGGAGTCTTGCTCAGTTGCCCAGGCTGGAGTGCAGTAGTGCGATCTCAGCTCACTGCAACCTCTACCTCCCGGGTTCAAGTGATTCTCATGTCTCAGCCTCCTGAGTGGCTGGGATTACAGACATGCACCACCACACCTCCCTAATTTTTCTCTCTATATATATTTAGTAGAGATAGGGTTTTACCATGTTGGTCAGGCTGATGTTGAACTCCTAACCTCAAGTGATCCACTTCTCTTTGCCTCCCAAAGTGCTAGGACTACAGGCATAAGCCACCATGCCTGGCCTTAAGTATACATTATTATTAATTATAGTCATCACATTGTACATTAGATCTAGTCATTTTATAACTAAAAGTTTGTATCTTTTGGCCAACATCTCCCCATCTCCCTGGTCCCCAGCCCCTGGTAACTTTGGGGCTTACGACTCTGCTTCTACAAGTACAACTTATTTAGATTACACATATGAGTGATAGCATGCAGTATTTGTCTATCTGACTTATTTCAGATAGCGTAATTACTTCCAGTTTCACCCATGTTGTTGCAAATGGCAACATTTTCTTTTTTAAGACTGAATAATATTTCATTTTATATATATGTGCCACATTTTCTTTATTTCATTAATCACTCATTATATTCTCACTTTACCTTATGGGAAGAATTCTGGGCTAATGGAGGCTCTCTTGGCACTGAGTTGTACTTCCGTGGGGCAGGGGTGATGTAGGTAATATGAAGCTATACTTATTGGCCTCTTCAGTGCATCTGCTCTTGGATATTTTGCTCCAGTGGGGTCCTGGAACTTCTCTGCTGGACTCCTGGACTCTTAACAAAGGAACTCTCATATGTGAGTGATTGTCAGAATTGGTTCATTGTTGGGAGATGACAATGGAAAACTCAAATTCTTTTTTTTGAGATGAAGTCTCACTCTCTTGCCCAGCCTGGAGGGTAGTGGCATAGTCTCAGCTCACTGCAACCTCTGCCTCTCGGGTTCAAGCGATTCTCATGCCTCAGTCTCCTGAGTAGCTGGGACTACAGGCATGCCCCACCATGCCCAGCTAATATGTGTAATTTTGGTAGAGACGGGGTTTCACTATGTTGGCCAGGCTGGTCTTGAACCCCTGACTTCAAGTGATCTGCTTGCCTTGGCCTCCCAAAGTGCTGGACTTACAGGTGTGAGCCTGCGTGCCTGGCCGGAAAACTGAGATTTCTCCATCTTGCTGATGTTACTTCTCAAAGAGGTTTTTGAACAAAAAATGATGAAAATAATTGCTAACATGATCACAATAGCATTCTGGGCATGTGACTATTAAAACATACATTTTAGGCCGGGTGCAGTGGCTCATGCCTGTAATCCGAGCACTTTGGGAGGCTGAGGCTGGCAGATCACCTGAAGTCAGGAGTCTGAGACCAGCCTGACCAACATGGTGAAATCCCGTCTCTACTAAAAATACAAAATTAGCCAGGCATCACATGCCTGTAATCCCAGCTACTCAGGAGGCTGAGGCAGGAGAATCGCTTGAACCCAGGAGGCGGAGGTTGCAGTGAGCCAAGATCGTGCCATTGCACTCCAGCCTGGGCAACAAGAGTGAAACTCTGTCTCAAAACAAAAATAAAGCCATATATTTTAATCAGGATATACTTAAATTTTTGCTCGTCATTTATAAAATACAACTTGGTATCTATTAGAAGAATTTTTCCATATCGTGACATCTTTCATATTTTTTGCATAAGTGTTTGCTTTTTTTGAGACAGAGTCTTTCTCTGTCGCTCAGGCTAGAGTGCAGTGGCGTCATCTCAGCTCACTGCAACCTCCACCTCCCGGGTTCAAGCGATTCTCCTGCCTCAGCTTCCTAAGTAGCTAGGATTACAGGCACCCACTACTGCACCTCGCTAATTTTTGTATTTTTAGTAGAGATGGGGTTTCACCATCTTAGCCAGGCTGGTCTCGAACTTCTGACTACCCACCTTGATCCACCCACTTCGGCCTCCCAAAGTGCTGGTATTAAAGGCATGAGCCACCTGGCCAAAATGTTTACATTTTGAAAGCTATGTATATAACAAATAAATGAGGCTGGGGGTGGTGGTGCATGACAGTAATTCTGTGCTTTGAGAGGCTGAGGCTGGCAGATGACTTGAGCCCAGGAGTTAAAGACCAGCCTGGGCAAGTAGTGAGACCCTGTCTCTACCAAAAAATACAAAAAAATTAGCTGGTGTGGGAGCAGGTGCTGTAGTCCCAGCTACTTGGGAGGCTGAGGCAGGATATCACCTGAATGTAGGAGGTTGAGGCTACAGTGATTGTGCCACTACACATCAGCCTGGAGCACAGAGCAAGACCCCCCTTTTTTTTTTAAAAGGATAAATTGTAGCATATTTCTGTAGTGGAATACTACACAGCAATAAAAAATGAACTTACAACACAACCATGTAGATGAATTTTGGATTCATTTTGTTTATGTTGTGAATTTATGAATAAATTTTTTCCTGTATGGATAGAGAATTGTCCCAGCACTATTTCCTAAATAGTGCATATTAATTTCCCTCTAATTTGTAATGCCACCTCTGCTACATATTCAATTTTCTTTTTTTAATGAAAAAAAAATATTTTTTTACTTTTTTTTTTTTTTAAGAGGCAGGGTCTTGCTATGTTGCCCGGAATAAAGTGCAGTGGTACATTTGTAGCTCTCTGTAACCTTACATTTCTGGTCTTAAGGGATCCTCCTGCCACACCTTCCTCAGTAGCTGGGACTACAGGCATGCATCACCACTCCCGGCTAATTATTTACTTATTTACTTATTTATTTATTTTGAGGCAGAGTCTCATTCGTCATGCAGGCTGGAGTGCACTGGTGTGATCTCAGCTCACTGCAATCTTCGCCTCCCAGGTTCAGGCAATTCTTGTGCCTCAGCCCCCTAAGTAGCTGGGACCACAGGCATGCCACCATGCTGGCTCATTTTTTGTAGTTTTTGGTAGAGATGGGGTTTTATGATATTGCCCAGGCTGGTCTGGAGCTCCTGAGCTCAAGTGACCCACCTGCCTCGGTCTTTCAAAGTGCTGGGATTACAAGCATGAGCCATCCATACCTGGCTTAATTTTTTTTATGTTTTGTAGAGACTGGGTCTCATTATGTTGCCTAGGCTGGTCTTGAACTCCTGGCTTCAGGTGATCCTCTCACCTTGTCCTCCTGAAGCACTGGGATTATAAGAGTGAACCAGCAAATCCAGCCCCTCTAATTTTCATATATGTGTGAATTTATTTCTGAACATAATTCTGTTCTACCATTCTGTTTCTCTAATTTGTCACATTTGTTAATTACTGACTTAAGAAAAGTGCTTATATATATTAGAGCATATCCCTCACTTCATTATTTTCCTTTGGAATTGTATCAGCTGTCCTTTGTTTTACTCTGCCATTTGAATTTTAGAATTAGCTTATAATCTCTAGGAAACGTTTTGTTGGAATTTTTATTGGAATTGCATTGCATTTATGGATTAATTTGGAAAGAATTAATGTATTTACATTATGAAGTTTTCCCATTCATGACAAGATACAGTTATTTATTATTCTTATCTTTCAATAAAATTTTATAATTTTATTTTTAAAAGATTTAGATGCTTTTGGTTAGACTTATTCTTAGGTAGCTTAAAGTTTCTGTTTCCATTACAAATGATGTATTTTTAAAATTCCATTTTTAATTGTTATTGCTATATAAAACTGATGGTTAATTTTTTAAACTTATCTTATAATTGTCTTGTCAACTACCTTGTTGAATTATTTTGCAGGTTTGCCCACAGATTATCTTAAAATTTCCATGTAGATAATCATATTGTCTGTATAATGATCGGTTTCTTCTTTCCCATTTCTTTCTAATTTCTTCATGTTTCTATTTCTGATTATGCTGGCTCATACTTCAGTGCGTTATCACAGGCAACGAAAAAGACACCCCTGGTTTTGTTGCTTACTTTAAAGGAGTAATTACTAGTATTGCAACCTTTATTGAGATGTTTGCTGTAGTTAAAAATTCTTTTTTAATTCACAACTTTATTGAGCTGTAGTTCACATGCTTAAAATTTACCTTTTTAAAGTGGATTCTGTGGGTTATGATTAGTTATTTTTATTTAATTAAGGAAATTTGCCCTAATTCTAATAGGCTAAGAAATTTATCACTATGGTTATCAAAATTTTTAGAAATTAATTTTTACCAAAGTAGTATACCTATAGAATTTAAAGAGTCAGTCAGTTCTGTTGAGAAAAGCATTCTTCTGACTAACTCCTCAATCCCAATTCTCACTTTGGAGTACACTTTTGTCTCTTAATAGTGGTTTCTTCTGTTGTTAACTGCATTTAAAAAAATAACGTGGGTTCTGCTTCTTTTGAGTTTTCAATTTTAGATGTTCTCTGTTGATTTCCTGTTAAGTATAATGATGATTTATCTCCTTTAGACACACATACCCTCACACACACTTTTCTCTCTCTCTTTCTCTCTCACACACACACACACACACACTCACACACACTCATGTGCTCTCTCTCTCTCTCTTCCTCCTATGCTTCCTGCTTTTCTGCCCTTCTTTCTTCTCTCTTTCCACTCTCTATTCTGCCAGTATAGTTATATTGATATTCAGTGTGGATATCATCACATGTATGTATTACTATAGCTCACGAGAGTAATGACATGTAGCTTGCTTGATTATATTTTTATACAACTTTATGTATGTTTCCTAAGGAACCATAATTATTTATTTTTTCCATTGCTTAGTTTTCTATTTTTTTACCCCCCAACTCAGCTGCTAATATTTAGGCAGCCTGCCTGGAGTTGAGCTTGGTGTACTCTCATGATTCAATATGTAGGATTTCATTTAGCCCTTCTGTTTTTGGTACAGTGCCTCACCGTTAGTAGTTTGTATTTTCTATATTTTATCAGAGTAAATTGCTAGTGTTCTGCCAGTGTTGGAGAAGAATATTAGCCTTGATGTAAGGTGTTGCTGAGTGGACTCCATTTTTCAAAAAGAATGATTTGATATTTGTATTTCAGGGCTGAATATTTTTCTAAGTTCATGTTGTCTTTCTTGTTTGTTCTTTGTTGGTTGTTTTTTTTCAGGTCTTTCTACTTATTTGTATTCTTTAATATTTTGTTCAGTGAAGGGGGATTTTTTATTCTTATAGATTTGTGTTGTTTCATGATATATCTGAATATTAAAATGTATCTTTCTTATCCTATTTCCCCATTTTATTTTCATTGAACACATTTTATTGTCAAATGTCAGAGTTGTCACTAGTATGTTTTATTGCTTCAGTATTCAGAATTTTCTCTTTTACAATGCGGGAAGCATACTGTTCTGTTTTCTTATAATTTTTTCTTAATGTCCACACTTTCATCCATATTAAAACTAATAAGTCATGTAAAGACTAATGAGGCAGTTAACATGCATTTTCTTATTTAGCATGTATTGTTTCCTTAAGTCATTTAATTTTGCTTGTGATGTAGTCATATTATTCTCAGCATCAGAATTACTCCCTGGAAATAATTAATGGATTTAAGGCAACATATCAACACTTTAAAGCCCTTTGGAGAAGCCATTTGCCACATTTTTATTTAATTCTTTACTTCTGAAAGTCACCAAATAATACCCTGATTGAGAAGTAATGACTCTTCAAAATGCCTAACTTATTATTAAAGAGTCTTTGACTCTGAGGAGAATTTTGCTAATATGGTGATCTAAAATTAATATTGTTAGCATTGTGCATTAATAATTGTCTTAGTCTGTATTGCTATAAAAAATACGTGAGGCTGGGTAACTTATAAAGAAAAGAGGTGTATTTAGTTCACAGTTCTGTAAGTTTCACAAGAAGCATAGCACCAGCAACTACTTTTGAAGACCTTAGCCTGCTTCCACTCATGGCAAAAGGTGAAGGGGGAGCTGGTTCGTGCAGATCACATGGCAAGAGAAGGGGAGAGAGAGAGGGAGGGAGAAGAGAGAGAGAAAAAGACAAGGGAGGGAGGGAGGGAGAGAGGGAGGTGTCAGGCTCTTTTTAACAACCAGCTCTCATGGGAACTAATAGAGCAGTAATTCCCCCTCCTCTCCATCTAGGGAGGGTGTTAATCTATTCATGAGGTATCTAGCCTCATGACCCAAACCTCCTGTTATGCCCCACTTCCATTATTGGGGATGAAATTTCAATATGAGATTTGAAGTTAGACTATCAAACTATAGCAATCCTGTTTACCTAAAATTTCAATGCATATTTTGTTTGGATTTCACTATATTTTTGAGAAGTTTCTTTTTCTGATTTCCTCCCAATGCCTCTATACTTAATATGGTAATTTCTTATAGGGACATTTTTCTGCTGTTCTTCAGAAAGAGGAAAAAATCTCACCAGTTCATGGTAAAGAGGAGGCAAGAGAAGTGCCAATTATTAGTGCATCAACTCAAATAATGCTTAAAGGACTTTTTATGGTTCTTGACTACCTTTTTAGGCAAAACAGCAGGTAAGTGAAGATAACTGCTGTGTATTTTCCTTTTAAAAATAGCCTAATTTGGGTGCTAGCATGTGTTTAATACATACCAATTTGGGGTGAGTAAATAGGAGAACTGAAAATAAATGTTATAGATATTATTATATATTTGCTCTTATTGACACAGACCTAGAGGAATTGAAATTAGTCTGATGTTTTTTTGAGACGGGGTGAGGGGGGGCGCTTGCTCTGCCACCCAGGCTGAAGTTCAGTTGGATGATCACAGCTCACTGCAGCCTTGACCTCCTGGGCTTAAGCAGTCCTCCCACCTGTTTCCTGAGTAGCTGGGATTACAGATGTGCACCACCCATGCCCAGCTAATTTTTTAATTTTTTTTTTTTTGTTAGAGATGAGATCTCACTATGTTGACCAGGATGGTCTTGAACTCCTGGCCTCAAGTGATCCTCCCACCTCAGCCTCCCAAAGTGCTAGGATTATAAGCATGAACCCGCGCCTGGCCAAAATTAGTCTTTTATATTAATGAGTATTGAAATCATTAAATAAATATGTTTAATTAATTAATATTGTTATCTTCTGTTGCTAAAGTTTTCTTATGTTCCTACAGTGTCAGAAAGTCTTTTTTTATGGCAAGCTGTGGAAAATGAAAAACAACCAACTCCTCTTATCCTATCACTTAAGTTGTAGTAATACCTAGTTCTGGTATTTTTTTTGTTTATTTTATTGTAAAATATACATAAAATATACCATTTTAACCATTTTACATATACAACTCAGTGCCATTAAATATAGTATATTTGCAATGTTGTACATTGTACTCATTTCCAGCAATTTTTTTATCATTCCAAACAGGAATTCTGTACCTATGAAATAATAACTCCCTAGAGTCTTTCCCCTCATCCCCTGCTAACCTATATTCTATTTCCGTCTTATGAACTTATCTTTTCTAGCTATTTCACATAAGAGCAATCATACAGTATTTGTCCATTTGTGTCTGGCTTATTTCAATTCACTTAGCACAGTGTTTTCAGAGTTCATTTTTGTAGTAGCATATCAGAATTTTGTTTCTATGACTGAATAATATTCCATTGTATGTGTATACCATATTTTGTTAATTTATTATTATGTTAATGGACATTTGGGTTATTTTCATCTTTTGCCTATTGTGAACAATGCTACTATGAACGTTGGTATACAAATATCTTATTTCTACCTCCAGTTCTTCTGGGTGTATGTACATACCTAGCAGTGGAATTGCAGGATCATATGGTAGTGCTACATTTAACTTTTTAAGGACTCGGCATTCTGTTTTCCACAGCAACTGCACTATTTTGCATTCCCATTAGCAATGCACAAGGGTTCCAATTTCTCCACATCCATGCCAACAGTGTGTATAGCAGCATATATCAGAATTGTTATTTTGCCGACACTTTTTGTTTTTTGTATAATAGCCATCCTAATAGGTATCAAGTGATATCTCCTGGTTTTTATTTGTATTTCCTAATGACTAGAGATATTGAAAATCTTTTCTTGTGCTTTATTGGCCAATTGTATGTCTTTTTTGGAGAAATATCTATTGAAGTATTTTGCCCATTTTTGAATTATTGGGTTTTTTGTTATTGAGTTGTAGTTATTTATATATTCTGGAGATCAATCCTGTAAGAGATATATGCTTTACAAATATGTTCTCCCATTCTATGGGTTGTTTTTTCCTTTATTGATGGTGTCCTTTGATGCAGAAAAGCTTTTTAATCTTGTTAAAGTCCAATTTCTTTTTCTCTCTTTTTTTTTTTTTTTGGTTGCCTGTACTTTTAGTGTCACATCCAGTAAATCATGGCCAAATCTGATGTCATGAAGATTTCCCCTTTGTTTTCTTTTTATTCTCCACAGTTGTTAAGTTCGCAGCTTTAATTTTGAGATCTAATCTCTCTAGGAGTGAAATCAATAATGAAATACTATAGTGAAGACATGGTAGAGATACCACATTTTATTCTTTTTAAGCTTAGCCATTTTCTAGATTCTTATTGAAAGTAGTTATAAACTGGATGGGATCACAGATATCATCTGGTTCAGTACCTTCATTAAAAGTAGATAAAGGCTGAGACTCAGGTTTCAAAGGAATGGAAAAATTTTATAATTAGCTGCTAACACTTTAAAAACTTTAAAACTTATCTTCCTATTTTCTCATGTAATAAAAAAGTATAACCCACCTTTTAGTTCCTTTAACCATAATACTGTTTTCTACTTTGTAACTAATCATATAGTAGAGAATGCAGAGAGCTCTGGACTGGGAGTTAGGAGGCCTGGATTTTAATTCGCTTCTGCTGTGACATACATAATGTTTGAAAATGAGGTTAGAAAGTACCTGGTAAAGGATAGATGGTTAGATGATTGCTGATATTCCCTCTGAGAATCAGTTGATTCTAGGATTTAATGGCTTAATTGATATCAGAATTACTGAATTTAATTAATGGTAAGGAGAATGTTATCTTTGAATGGGAAGGTACCAGCTCTTTCAAATGAGTTTTAATATAATCAGTTTTTATATTGGATGTAGCTGGATTATAGGTTTTATAAAGTTTTGCCATTTAATTAACATTTTCTTTGCATCTAGATTTGCAGATGATTATAAAATTGCTATTCAACAGACTTACTTGTGGACAAATCAGATTGATATTTCAGATAAAAATGGGTGGTTGGTTCTACCAAAAAATAAGAAACGTTCACGACAGAAGACTGCAGTTCATGTGCTCAACTTTTGGTGCTTAAATCCAGCTGTGGTAAGCTCATCATATAAATGGAAATTTTGTCTTCTTGCTCAGTACCAGCATTTTAGTGAACGTGGTAGACTCTTTTAAAGATAGTTGTTTTTTTGAGGCAGGGTCTCAATCTTTCACCCACGCTGGAATGCAGTGGTGCAATCTCGACTCACTGTAGCCTTGACCTCCTAGGCTCAAGCGATCCTCCCGTCTTGGCCTCCCGAGTCGCTGGGACTACAGGCATGCGCCACCATGCCCAGCTAATTTTTGTAATTTTTGTAGAGATAGGGTTTCAGCATATTGCCCAGGCTGATCTCAGACTCCTAGACTCAAGCATTCTCCTGCTTCAGTCTCCCAAAGTGCTGGGATTACAGGTATGAGCCACTTTGCCTGGCCTTTTTAAAGATAATTTTATATAGCTAATGTTATTTTCTTTTAGGCTTTTTCAGATATTAATGGCAAAGTTCGGACTATTGTTTTGACATCCGGTACATTATCACCAATGAAATCCTTTTCATCAGAACTTGGTGTTACATTTACTATCCAGCTGGAGGCTAATCATGTCATTAAGAATTCACAGGTTAGTTATTTTTGTTTGTTTGTTTGTTTTTGAAGGGCTTCAGTGTTTCTTACTTCAATATAATTCTGTTTAAACAAGTTAGGAGGTACCTGAAGTGCCAGCAAGTAAATCTTGATAGGAAATTCAACATTCCAGGTTTACAATAAAAGAAAATCTGTCAGCTACTTAATAGTTTGTCAACAGAAGGAAATAATCCAGTCACTTGGGATACAAAGGCTGTATTTCAGCTTCATTTAAATAAGTTTTAGTTTTGTGATGAAAACAAATTTTTGATTTCTTTAGTTCTCATTGTATAATTATTTGTGTGTGTGTGTTTATTTATGAGACGGAGTCTTGCTCTGTTGCCCAGGCTGGAATGCAGTGGTACTCTCTCAGCCGACTGCAATCTCTGCCTCCCGGGTTCAAGGAATTTCCGACCTCAGCCTTCTGAGTAGCTGAGATTACAGGTGTGTGCCACACGCCCAGCTAATTTTTTATTTTATTTTTTTATTTTTAGTAGAGACAGGGTTTCACCATGTTGTCCAGACTGGTCTCTAAGTCCTGCCCTTAAACGATATGTCTGCTTCAGCCTCCCAAAGTGCTGGGATTACAGGCATGAGCCACCATGCCCAACCTATTTATGTTTTATTTATTTATCTCTGTATTGTTATTTTTACTTTTATTTTTTGAGACAAGGTTTTGCTCTGTCGTCCAGGCTGGAGTGCAGTGGTGTGATCTTGGTTCACTGCAGCCTTCACTTCCCGGTTCCAGCGATTCTCATGCCTCAGCCTCCCGAGTAGCTGAGATTATGGGTGTGAGCCACCATGCCCGGCTCATTTTTATGTTTTTAGTAGAGATGGAGTTTTGCTACTTTGGCCAGACTTTATCTTTTTAGAGACAAGGTCTTGCTATGTTGCCTAGGCTGGCTTCAAACTCCTGGGCTCAGGCAGTCCTCCTGCCTCAGCCTCCTGAGTAGCTGGGACTTACAGGCATGTACTACCATGCCCAGCTTGTATAATTACTTACGCTTCTCTTTTCCATTAAACTACAGTGTATCCTGTTTCTTCCTTTCACATCCACATTCTTCCTCTGTGCCTAGATTAATAGCTGGTATTTGGCAAGTATTGAGCAAGTATTGAGCATGTGAAATGAATTAAAAGTACTCTTACAAATCCTATGATTTAGCATTCTAATGTTTTATAATGATGCCTAATAAATGTTATTTTAATTTTTGTAGAAATGTATAGATTGTCATTTTTCATTATGCCTTCTGATTTCTTTTATGAAGTGGTTAGCTGTGGGCTTAACATCACCTGTGTGCCTAACACAATGCTAGTTCTTTATTAAACTATACATACAGGTTTATAGGTGGGGAACATTTTTGGTTCTCACAGTTACTTGGGAGCAACTGTGGCATTTGGTAGTTGGGAACTAGAATGCTAAACTCCTATGTAGCTAAGAATTGTGCTTTCCAAAATGCTAGAGTGTTCCTGTTGAGAATTGCAACTATGAACAACAGTGAAGGAAGAATACATGTTCCACATTTTCAAGTTGCTTTCTTGAGGCACAGATAAATATGGGAAGTTGGTAAATTCAGCATACGTTTTCTCCTAAGAATGTTATTACAGGCTCTGTGTTCTCAACCTACTGTACAAAAGTTCATTTAACCTATAATGTCACTGAATTACAATAATAATGGTAGTTGTGCCACTGGATTCTGTTATACTATAATATTTTCCCTAAACTTAAATTTTTAAAAAAATTTTAATTGTGGTAGAATACACATGACATAAAATTAACCATCTTAACCGTTGTTGAGTATACAGCTCAGTCTTATTAAGCATGTGCATATTGTTATGCAACCAATGTCAAGACTTTCTCCTCTTGAAAAACTGAAACTCTGTTTCTATTAAGCAACTCTCCATTCCCTCCCTCTCCCCAGCTCCTGGTAACTACCCTTCTACTTTCTGTTTCTATGGACTTGATTACTATAGATACTTCATATAAGTGGAATCATAAATTACTTGTCTTTTTTGTGACTGGCTTATTTTACTTAGCATAGTGTCCTCAAGGTTTGTCCATCTTGCAGATAATGTCTTCAAAGTTCATCTATGTTGTAGCGTGTGCCAGAATTTCCTCTTTAAAGGTGAATAGTGTTTCTTGTGTGTATATATGCCTGTGATATTATAATATATATATATTTAATCTTCCACTCCATTTCCTGGCATACAACTCCTAAAATCCTTACAATCTCCAAAGTGACATTTTGTATGCTAATGAGATGACTAATGTTAGGGGGTGCTAGGTAGCATCAGGATGGGGGCTGGTCTATAGGAGAGTTGGGAATTTCACCCCCCATTCCTTACCCTCTGGGGAGGGCTTGTGGGAGATGGTGCTAAAGGTTAAGTTTATCCTAATGGCCAGTGGTTTAATCAATCATGCCTACATAATGAAGCCTCCATAAAAACCTGGAAGGACAGGGTTCAGAGAGCTTCCAGATAGCTGAACACTTGGAGGTTCCGGAGAGTGGTGTGCCGAGCCCCTTTGCACATACATCTCTTTATCTGTATCCTTTGTAATATCTTTTATAATAAATCAGTAAGTGTAGGTAAATGTGTCCCTGGGTTCTGTGAGCAGCTCTACTAAATTAATTGAACCCAAGCAGAGGGTTATTGGATGCCCGATTTCTAGCTGATCAGTCAGAAGCACAAGTAAAACAATTGTGAGTGGCAACAGAAATTGGCGGCAGTCTTGAGGACTGAGCCCTCAATGTCCGGGATCTGAAGTTATTTCCCAGTAGATAGTGTCAAAATTGAATTGAATTAGAGGACACCTAGTTGATGTCTGTTGCAGAGTTGTTTGCTTGCTCGATATGTGGAGAAACCCCCCAGACATTTAGTCATAGAAGTTTTCTGTGTTGATCGTTGTGGCATGAGAGCAAAGGGAATAGTTTATTTTTTTCTACTCAATGCCACATTTTGATAATTCATTCATCCATTTGTATTTCAAAAAATTAGAAATTTCAAAAAACTTGGGAAAAGACTATTAATATAGTGAATATCTTTATATCCTTCACCTAGATTCATCACTTGTTAACATTTTGCAAAATTTCTTCTCTCTTCATCTCTCTACATATGAGGGAGATAGAATTGCAAATAACTATAAAATGTAGTGGGTATGATTTTTATATGACCAAGGATCTTTGAACACCAGTGAATTTTTGAAAGAGTAGTTCCTGTCATTTTTGAGACTTGCCTATAACAAATTGTACTGGCCTTCATCCCCAGTATTTTGGAATTACCTGATTCTGCTATTGGCATATATTCATTTCACTTGTTTATTTATTCACCTAACAAAAATGTGTTACATGCTTAAATTTTGCAAAGCTATTAAGTAAATAGAGACAGGTACAAACTGTTTTGCTTTCAAAGAATTTTCACTCTAAGAAAATTTAGTGATCTGTCAAAAGCAAAACTGTTATAAGTTAAATCTGTATACAATGAAGTAAAGGTAATTAAAAAAACCTCAACAATTTAAAAATAAATTTTTGTTAAACTTACTGCTTAATCTTTTATGTAAATACTTCCAAATAAATACTAATTTCCATGCGTTTTTCAGGCATAACTCTAATATAATGACATACTCATATTCTAGGTTTGGGTTGGTACCATTGGATCAGGCCCCAAGGGTCGGAATCTCTGTGCTACCTTCCAAAATACTGAAACATTTGAGTTCCAAGATGAAGTGGGAGCACTTTTATTATCTGTGTGCCAGACTGTGAGCCAAGGAATTTTGTGTTTTTTGCCATCTTACAAGGTAAGGGAATGTTTATTGTTTCTCTTGGCTTTCAATAAGCATTTACATTTTAAATATTGTCATGCCAATTTTAAAAATTACCACAGTAAGCTTCCTAGGGTCAGAGGCAACAAGGTAATAATTATAGTTTTCTAAACGTCATATATTATTTTACTTATTTTTTGATTAAGATACTGCCTGATTGTCCTACCTCTGTTTTACTTGAAAGTCTGAAAGAGCAAGGCTGGACATGGTGGCTCATGCCTGTAATCCCAGCAGTTTGGGAGACTGAGCCGGAGGATCACTGGGGGCCAGGAGTTCGAGATCACTTTGGGAAACATGGTGAAACCCTGCCTCTGCAAAATACAAAAATTAGCTGGGCGTGGTGGCACACACCTATAGTCCCAACTACTTGGGAGGCTAAGGTGGGAGGATTGCTTGAGCCCAGGAGGTTGTGGTTACAGTGAGCCATGATTCCCTCGCTTCACTTCAGTGTGGGCAATAGAATAAGATGGTCTCTAAAATAAAATAAAATAATCTGAAAGAATAAAAGTCTTCAAGCAATGTTAGTTATATAGGAGAAGTGTTTATGTGTACATTATTTTTATTCTTAGGGACAATTTGTTATTTTCAGAGTTGAAAGAAAAGGAACATTCTTTGTTACTTTCATAAATTACATTTCTGAATGTTTCATTAAAGTTAATCTAAGCCAAACTTTCTTTGTTGCCCTCATTTTACTTTATGTATCTGGCAAGAAGAATTTTGTTGTTGTTTTTAGAGTCAGTCTGATTTTTAATAATTTTTTTAATTAATTTGAAATTATGTAGTGTATTTTGGTCCTCCTAATATTCAAAGCATTGACGCCACATATAATTCCTGAAAGTAACATCACATTGTATTAAAATCTAACCTAAATACAATGTAGGGAAGTGGCATTCCCTTCTCTTTTTATCCACAGGAAGTTATACCTCTAAGGACAGAAGCATTTGAAGCAATCTGTTTGAATGACAATATTGATACTTTGGACTCTTCTATTGTCTTTCTGTACATATGTATTTTGAAAGCTAGGGATACACTAAAGCAATTAGTCTCTTGTAGGTAAAGGATTTGTTTTCAAAAAATATTTAATCAGATAATTTTTTACAAGAATATTTAAAAATAAAATGGACATAAACATTAAAAAAAATTTTTTTTATATTTTATTGCGTTTTAGGTTTTGGGGTACATGTGAAGAACATGCAGGATTGTTGCATAGGTACATACATGGCAATGTGGTTTGCTGCCTTCCTCCTCATCACCTATATCTGGCATTACTCCCCATGTTATCCCTCCCCAACTCCCCCACCCCCCGCTGTCCCTCCCCTAGTTCCCTTCCACAGATCTCAGTGTGTGATGCTCCCCTTCCTGTGACCATGTGTTCTCATTGTTCAACACCCGCCTATGAGTGAGAACATGCCGTGTTTGATTTTCTGTTGTTGTGTCAGTTTGCTGAGAATGATGGTTTCCAGGTTCATCCATGTCCCTACGAAGGACACGAACTCATCATTTTTTATGGCTACATAATATTCCATGGTGTATATGTGCCACATTTATCCTGTCCAGTCTATCATCGATGGGCATTTGGAAGATTTATAATCCTTTGGATATATACCCAGTAATGGGATTACTGGGTCAAATGAAATTTCTATTTCTAGATTCTTGAGGAATCGCCACACTGTCTTCCACAATGGTTGAACTAATTTACACTCCCACCAACAGTGTAAAAGTGTTCCTATTTCTCCAGCATCTGTTGTCTCCAGATTTTTTAATGATCACCATTCTAACTGGCGTGAGATGGTATCTCAGTGTGGTTTTGATTTGCATTTCTCTAATGACCAGTGATGATGAGTATTTTTTCATATGTTTGTTGGCCTCATATATGTCTTCTTTTGAAAAGTGTCTGTTCATATCCTTTGCCCACTTTTGAATGGGTTTGTTTTTCTCTTGTAAATCTGTTTTAGTTCTTTGTAGATTCTGGAAATTAGCCCTTTGTCAGATGGGTAGATTGCAAAAATTTTTTCCCATTCTGTTGGTTGCCGGTTCACTCTAATGATTGTTTCTTTTGCTGTGCAAAAGCTCTGGAGTTTAATTAGATACCATTTGTCTGTTTTGGCTTTTGTTGCCAATGCTTTTTGTGTTTTAGTCATGAAGTCCTTGCCTATGCCTCTGTCCTGAATGGTTTTGCCTAGTCTTCTAGGGTTTTTATGGTGTTATGTCTTATGTTTAAGTCTTTAATCCATCTGGAGTTAATTTTAGTGTAAGGTGTCAGGAAGGGGTCCAGTTTCTGCTTTCTGCTTTCTGCACATGGCTAGCCACTCTTCCCAACACCATTTATTAAACAGGGGAATCCTTTCCCCCATTGCTTGTTTTTGTGAGGTTTGTCAAAGATCAGATGGTTGTAGATGTGTGGCCTTGCCTCTGAGACCTCTGTTCTGTTCCATTGGTCTATATCTCTGTTTTGGTACCAGTACCATGCTGTTTTGATTACTGTAGCCTTGTAGTATAGTTTGACATCAGGTAGCATGATACCTCCAGCTTTGTTCTTTTTGCTTAGAATTGACTTGGCTATGCAGGCTCTCTTTTGGTTCCATATGAAGTTTAAGGTGGTTTTTTCCAGTTCTGTGAAGAGGGTCATAGGTAGCTTGATGGGGATAGCATTGAATCTTTAAATTACTTTGGGCAGTATGGCCATTTTCATGATACTGATTCTTCTTAACCATGGGCATGGAATGTTTTTCCATCTGTTTATGTTCTCTCTTATTTCCTTGAGCAGTGGTTTGTAGTTTTCCTTGAAGAGGTCGTTTACATCCTTCGTTAGTTGTATTTGTAGGTATTTTATTCTCTTTGTAGCAATTGTGAATGGCAATTTGTACTTGATTTGGCTCTCTTTAAGTCTGTTATTGGTGTATAGGAATGCTTGTGATTTTTGCATATTGATTTTGTATCCTGAGACTTTGCTGAAGTTGCTTAAGGAGATTTTGGGCTGAGATGATGGGGTTCTTCTAAATATACAATCTTGTCATCTACAAATAGAGGCAATTTGACTTCTTCTTTTCCTAATTGAATACCCTTTATTTCTTTTTTCTTGCCTGATTGCTCTGGCTAGAACTTCCAATACTATGTTGAATAGGAGTAGTGAGAGAGGGCATCCTTGTCTAGTGCCAGATTTCAAAGGGAATGCCTCGTTTTTGTCCATTCAGTATGATATTGGCTGTGGGTTTGTCGTTAATAGCTTTTATTATTTTGAGATACATTCGTTGATACTTAGTTTATTGAGAGTTTTTAGTATAAAGGGCTGTTGAATTTTGTTGAAGGCCTTCTCTGCATCTATTGAGATAATCATGTGGTTTTTGTCTTTGGTTCTGTGTTTGTGGTGAATTACAGTTATAGACTTGCATATGTTGAACCAACCTTACGTCCCAGGCTGAAGCCTACTTGATTGTTATGGATAAGCTTTCTGATGTTCCATTGCAATCGGTTTGCCAGTATTTTATTGAAGATTTTTGCATCTATATTCATCATGGATATTGGCCTGAAGTTTTCTTTTTTTGTTGAGTCCCTGCTGGGTTTTGGTATCAGGATGATGTTGGTCTCATCAAATGATTTGGGAAGGAGTCCCTCTTTTTTGGGTTGTTTGGAATAGTTTCAGAAGGAGTGGTACCAGCTCCTTTTGTATGTCTCAGCTGCTCACTTTCAGGCTTTGTGCATCCTTAAAAGCAAATCTCTTGTAGGCAGCATGTAGATGGATCTTCTTTTCTTACTCTTTCTAAATTGCTCTGGCAATTAAGACTCTATGTCTTTTTGTTAGAGTGTAATTCATTTACATTTAAGGTAGTTATTGAAAGGTAAAGTCTTATTACTGCCATTTTTTATTAGTGCCATTTATTTATGACAGGGTCTTTCTCTGTCACCTAGGCCAGAGTGCAATAGTGTGATCATAGGTCGCTATAACCTTGAACTCCTGGGTTGAGGGGTCCTACTGTCTCAGCCTCCTGAGTAGCTGATACTACAGGCGCGTGCTACCACACCCAGATAAATTTTTAAAAAACTTGTTTTTTTCTTTTTTTTTTTAGAGTCAGGGTCTTAATGTTTTGCCCACACTGGTCTCAAACTCCTGGCCTTAAGCAGTCCTTTTGCCTCAGCCTCCCAAAGCGCTGGAATTACAGGTGTGAGTGACCATGCCCACCCAGCATTGTGAATTACTTTCTAGTTGTTTTTGTGTAGGTACTTTGTTTTTTTATTTCTCTTGTTGTCTTCCTTTGTGATTTGATGGTTTCCTGTAGTGGTACACCTTGATGCCTTTCTATTTGTTATGCAATGCATTGTAATTTAAATATTTTTCTTTCCAAAACATTTCTTTTCAAGTTTTAGAGCAACAGATTTACAGCAGATTCAGATGGCAATACTTGAAAGTAGTAATTTTTAGGCAACATTATAGTGGTTGCTTCTTATTCATTTGCTTCCCTTAGCCTGGATTCTAATAGGGCAAGTGCACTGAATTCATTACTTATTAATTAATTATTAGCCCATTTACAGAATTATAGAAAACTAGTTGCCTTTTTTGCCTACAGTTAATCTGTTCAGGAAAAGAATGAAATGTATAGTTGAGTTTGTGTGAATAAGTTTATTCATTCACATTTCGGCCAACATTAACTCAGCCAACAGTTCTTCACTCTGAAAAAGTAGTACAAGTCAAATGATATACATTTTAACTAAATGGTTACTTCAGACACTGATGAATTAACTGTTGATGAAACAACAGTAATTCAGAATTTACATTTCAAAGAGTTAAGAATTTGTTCCATACATACATAGTATTGAGTTCTTATTGTTTTATTTTTTATTTTTTTTAAGACAGTGTCTCACTCTGTCACCCAGGCCAGTGAAGTGGTGCAGTCACTGGCTAACTGTAGTCTTGGCCTCCCCAGCTCAGGATCCTCCCACTTCAGCCTCCTGGTTAACTGGGACTACAGGAACATACCACCATGCCTAGTTAATTTTTTGTAGAGATTGGGTTTGGCCATGTTGCCCAAGCTGGTCTTGAAATCCTGAGCTCAAACGATCTGTCTGCCTTGGCCTCCCAAAGTGCTGGTATTACAGGTGTGAACCACTGTGTTTGTTTTTTTTTGTTTTATTTTCACATGATTTCAGGAAAGTAGATTTTCATGAGTAAATATATTGTTTTACAAATGTCATTTAAAAATTTTTTTTGCCTTGTAAATACCTCTGTATATTTTTATCAGAAACTATCAAGAAGTAACCAAATAAATGTGTCACTAGTGTAATAATGCACTAGTAGGGCAGCTCTGGCATTTTCAGAGTTCTCAGTATTTTAACTAATTTATGAGAGGGAGTGTTCCTTTTCAGAGCGGACTATAGGATCTTCATTTACAGTTAGATTGCCAACAGAGGTCTTACTTCCACTTCAGGGCAGTATTCGTGCACTACTGACTGCATCTGTGTTCACTGAAAGTTTGATTCTGAAATATAACCCAGCCTTTTGCAGTGAAGGTGCTGAGTCAGATATCACCAAACCAGACATTGTTTCAATAGAAATTAATATTCTTGGTTTTCTTATATTTTCAGTTTGTATTTAGCAAAAATTAAGGATATTCATTTTTATTGTAACTAAAAAAGTTATTTAAAGAATACTACTTTTTTCATTTTTATTAGTATTTAAAAGAAACTCTTTTTTATTTCTAACATATGCTACCTATGGGTACATATCAAGTGAATAAAAGAAAGTAAACATTTAAAACATATGAATACCTCATGAAATGAATAATGAAGAATCATCTTTAGATGGAAAAATATAGCAGGTTCTACCTATGAAATAAATTATGTGAGTAAGATTACAAAAGATGGTAGTCTGTTTAGGCAGACCTATTAAAAGCATTAAGACTTGAGTACTGGCTATTACAGTGAGTATAAATGGCAATATTATAAAGTTAAACACATGCCAAAAAACATTTTCCAGAGGACTGGGATTGTAACAATACCATTAATGAGGGCAAAGAGGTCTTAATGCAATTTGCACTTTCTAAAGTTTCAAAAAGAGGCTTTGAGTTAGTGTATTATTAATGTACTGAACATCTGGAACTGTGTAAAAGCTATGGACGTTGAGCAAATGCAGGATTTCCCCACTAGGTTGCATTCTAACTTATTGCCTCCCTAGTGAGAAACTGGTTTTAAAGAAGTTTGACAAAGCAAAATGACAATATCCAGATAAGGCATGAACATTCCAAAGTGTCTTTTAGTTTGTGAAATCTGACCTTTAAAAAAATTGCCTCTGAGGTTAACAAATCGAAGCGATGTGAATACCAATTAGTAAATTAAATCATCTCTATTACTATATGTTGGCTGGTCTCCCTATGTGAATAGTATTTACCATTTATGAGCTATTAAGTAAGATATTTATAACAAAGATACCTCATATTCTTCATATATGTAAGCCATAAGACCTGAGAGACAGCTCCGTGTCATTGTACTTTCCTTTAAGTTATTTGATTTTTAGATGCCTAGTTAGGATACCTAAGAGAATTTAACAGTTTAGTTATTTTTGGGTTTAGTTATTTATGTGATTTCTTTGGCAAGATGGAAATAGTTAAGCTGTCTAAGTCTGTAATTTGAGTGTCACCTGCAATGAGAATGTAAAAACTGTAGATCTAAATGGTTCGTTATCTGAAACTGAAAATTTGTTGTAGGCCATTTTTGCTAAAATAACCAGTATGTTTTTGCTATAGAATTGTACTCCAAATTTGCATGTAGCCACTGTGTAATCCTTAAGAAAACGTTTTAAGGTACTTAAAAAAATCTCCACTGAAGAAATTAAAATAAACATATTTTGTTCTGTGGAAATGAGTCGTAGTCACCAAATTCTCCCTGTTATGAAGTGTTCCTCATAGCTCTTTGCCTGAACTAAAATCCAGATAGATCCAGAGGGCGCACCACTTCGTCAGACCTTCCAAATTGTGACCATCTTTTCCTCTCATAACCTGTACTATCTCAGATTTAATATCCTATTTACTTTCCATTGTTCTTTGTAAATCTTTAACTGTTTGTTTTCTTCTGGAAGGAAGGAGAGAAGAAAGGAAGGGAGGAGGAATGAACAAAGTCTCACCAACAAAAAAGTAGTCTAGTCTAGCTAGTCTCTTTGCTCATGTCTTTTAGTCATATTCTTCTTTCCCCTTCATCTTTGTCATCTTACAAAGCATCTGGACACTCTTATTTTTAAAATTTTATTTTATGGTTTTTTTTTTTTTTTTTTTTTTTTGAGACAGGATCTCTCTATTGCCCAGGTTGGAGTAGAGTGGCATGATCACAGCTCAGTACAACTTCAACCTTCAGGGCCCAAGCAGTCCTCCTACCTCAGCCTCCTGAGTAGTAGCTGGGATCACAGGCACACACCACCACACCCAGCTAATTTTTGTATTTTTTGTAGAGACAGGGGTTTACTAAGTTGCCCAGGCTGGTCTCAAACTCCTGGGCTCAAGTGATCCTCCAGCCTCAGCCTCTCAAACCTGCTGGGATTACAGGTGTGAGCCACTGCACCCAGCCAGCTCTTCTTTTATCAAGGACTTCAGCACCTGGTTTTGCAGTTATGTTTTTACCTCTCCCTACTCTCCTCCCTGACCTTCCATTGGTTTGAATCTTCATTTTTCATTCATTTATAAAATTCATTCAACAGGTATTTACTGAGCACTTTCAGTCTTTTTTTTTTTTGAGATGGAGTGTTGCTCTGTTGCCCAGGCTGAAGTGCAGTCGAGGGATCTGCGTGATCTCGGCTCACTGCAACCTCCGCCTCCTGGGTTCAAGCAATTCTCCTGCCTCAGCCTCCTGAGTAGTTGGGATTATAGGCTCGAGACACCATGCCCAGCTAATTTTTGTGTTTTTAGTAGAGACGGGATTTCACTGTGTTAGCCAGGATGGTCTTGATCTCCTGACGTCGTGATCAGCCCACCTTGGCCTCCCAAAGTGCTAGGATTACAGGTGTGAACCACTGCGCCCAGCTTACTGAGCATTTTCCATATGTCAGGTACTGTTCTATGTACTGGGCAATTGACAGCAAGTAGAACAGACAAAAATCGTTGTCCTTTTGTTTTCCAGGGTGAGAGACAGAAAATAAATGAGAGACATAGAAAGCTACTAATATGTTAGGTGATATTATAGACTGAATGTTTGTATCCCACCAAATTTTTTATGTTGAAACCCTAACCCCCGGTGTGGCTATATTTGGAGATGGGGCCTCTAAGGAAGTAATTGAGGTTAAATGAGGTTGTAAGGGTGAGGCCCTTATGTGATAGGGTTAGTGTTCTTCTGAGAGAGACACCAGAAAGCTCCATTGCTGTCTCTGCCTGTCCCTCTCTGAGTACAGAGAAAAGGCCATGTGAGGACACAGAGAGAAGGTGGCCATCTGCAAGCCAGTAAGAGAGCCCTCACCAGAAATCATGTCAGCAGGCACCTTAATCTTGGGCTTCGTAGCCAAGAAGTAAGAAATAAATTTCTCTTGTTTAAGCCACTCAGTCTGTGGCTTAAACTAATAACTGTAAGAAATAAACTTCTGTTGTTTAAGCCACTCAGTCTGATATTTTTGTGTGGTAGCCTGAGGGGACTAATATAGACGGTGGTAAGTGCTATATAGAAAACTAAAGCAAGGAAAGGGGGAAAGAGAATCCTGGGGTTTGGAGGGTGGTTGTTTACGATTTAATTGGATGATTTGGGAAGGCCTATCTGGGAAGGTGACAGTGAGTAAAAGTATAAACCATTCTGATTTAGGGGGAAGAATGTTTAGATAGTGGGAATCTTGAGATAGGAGAGTACCTAGTTTGAGCAAAAGGAAGCCAGTGCAGCAGAGTAGGACCAAAGTATGGGGAATGGAAGGAGATAAGTTCAGAGAAATAGCTGGGTAAAATCATACCACACTAAGAATTTAGATTTTGTTCTAAATGCAATAGGAAGCCATTGGAGGCTTTAAACTTAGTTTTAAAAGGATTATGTTGGCTGCTATATTGAAAATGGACTTTAGAGAGCATAGGCTGAAGCAAGGTTGACTGTTAAAGAGTCTGCTGTAACAATCTAGATAGATGGTGGTGGCTTGGACCACTTTGGTAGCAGTAAAGATAGTGAGAAATGTTTAGAGTCTAGATATCATATAAAAGTAGAGCTGGCAGGATTTGCTGATGGATTGGATGTGCAGTAATAGAGATGAGGGGCTGGGTTTGGTGGCTCATGCATATAATCCCTTTGGGAAGCCAAGGTGGAAGGATTGCTTGAGCCCAGGAGTTCAACACCAGCCTTGGCAACACAGCAAGACCCTGTCTGGTTTTTTTTTTTTTTTTTTTTTTTAAAGCCAGACATGGCAGCACATACCTGTAGTCCCAGCTACTTGAGAGGTTGAAGTGGGAGGATTGCTTGAGCCCAGGAATTTGAGACTACAATGAGCTGTGATCACATCACTGCACTTCAGCCTGAGCAACACAGTGAGATCCCATCTCTAAAAAGAAAAAAAAGAGAGGAAGTAAGGTTTTCTTGCTGGTCCCCTTTTTAAAATCTGTACTCTCCTGCTAAGCAATTTCATCTACAAGCATTCTTCTACTTTTATCTTTTGTCATGCTTTCCTAATATATAATTCAACTGTGACTTCTACCTTAAGTACTAAGCCCATATATTCGACTGCCACATCAACATTTCCATTTGAGTATCTTAAAGGCAACAAACTTTTAATCATTCCTTCCAGTCTTGGTTCTTTTCCAGTGTTGCCTGTATGAGTGAATGGTCCTGTCTTAGTTCATTTTCTGTTGCTTATAACAGACTGCCTGAAACTGGGTGATGGATTTTTTAAAAGGAATTTATTTCTTCCAGTTATACAGACTGAGAAGTCCAAGGCCAAGAGGCTGCATCTGGTGCAGACCTTCTTGCTGGTGGGGAACTTGGCAGAGTCCCAGGATGGCTCAGAGTATCACAGAGGGCTGAGTGTACAAGCTCGAGTCTCTATTACTTTTTGTATAAGGCCACTAGTTCCACTCCCATGATAACCCATTAATTCATGACTGGACAAATCCATTCATGAGGGCAGCACTCTCGTTACCCATTCACCTCTTAAAATCCCCCATCTCTCAATGCTGCCACATTAAAGATTAAATTTCAACATTTTGGAGAGGACAAATGTTCAAAACATAGCAGATACTGTAATCGTATTTGGACTAATCATATGCCTACAGAGTACCTGTGAACCTTTTTCTCCCTTCCCTGTCATGTCCAACCCAACACCATACCTTATTCATTTTAATTTTAAATATTTTTATGATCTGTTCACTTTTATTTCTCTGCAGTTAATTTTCAAAAAGATAAAGTCATGGCTCACATATAAAGTTAACACCTATCACAGATTTTATTAAACTCACTGATTATTGAAGAAAAAGTGTGATGTTATGGCCAATTCAGAGAGCATTTAAGGATTTATGTACCTATAGGCAATTTAATAGAGGGATAGACTATAAGAAAACTGGTTGATGTACTATAGGGAAATAAATAGTAACCTTTGGGGTTATCTTTTCTCCTGGACACAAATGATTTGTATTTCTGTTGGACAAAAATGTCTAAGTTGAAATATAATTTTGTTAAGTCTGAAACCTAAATAGTAAACAGTGAGTTCAACAAAGTGTATTTCCCTAGATAATCTTGTAGTGGGCCTTTGCCTCCATTTGCAATGAGTTTGTACTGTTTATCTTTTTAATCTTACCCTCAAGGTTTGCATGTTTTTTTTAACTCTTTCTAATTCAAACTACCACCATCTCTGGATTACTATGTTAGTAGCCTAAATGTACTTCTTCTAACCCCTCGTCTCACTCATTATATTAATATCAGAGTAATGTTTAATTTTTATATTTTGTATTTGTGAAATATGTGTATATATAAGTCTACAAAAGTAATACATACATTTTAAATAATAATAAAATGGAGATCTGAGTATTCATCACCCAGCTTAAGAAATAGAACATTATTTCTACATTAGAAGCCTCCATCTGGCCTAGTGTGGTGGGCACTTTGGGGAGGCCAAGGCAGATGGATCACCTGAGGTCAGGAGTTTGAGACCAGCCTGACCAACATGGTGAAACCCCATCTCTACTAAAAATACAAAAATTACCTGGGTATGGTGGCATATGCCTGCAGTCCCAGCTACTCAGGAGGCTGAGACAGGAAAATTGCTTGAACTCAGGAAGCGGAGATTTTAGTGAGCCGAGATGGTGCCACTGCACTCCAGCCTTGGTGACACACCGAGACTCCATCGCAAAAAAAAAAAAAAGCCCTCCATTTGCAATTCCCAATTGTATCCCCCCCAAAGCTAAAGACATTAGTTTTGGGAGTTTTTTAAAGTTATATATTTTTTCTCATAGAACATATTGTCTTTGAACTTTATATAAATGAAATCATATTTGTTGTCTGTCTATATTTACATTGTTTACTGAACATCTAAAAGTTTGTGATTCATCCTTGTTAATATGTGAGAAACTAGTTCGTTATTTATGTTAATACATAGTACTCATTTGTGTGTTCTTTTCAATTTTTAAAATTTTAGTAAAATACACATAACATAAAATTTACCTTTTAAGCATTTTTAAGTATGCAATTTAGTGCCATTGAGTACATTAATGATGTACAACCATCACCGCTATCCCTTTCCAAAACTTTTAAATCATCCCAGTCAGAAACTGTACTGATGGAATAATGACTCCTGTTTAGTCCCTTGCCTCAGGCCCTGGTAACCTCTGTTCTACTTCCCATCTCTATGAATTTGTCTATTCTAGGTACCTAATATAAGTGGCATCATATAATATTTGTACTTTGTGTATAAAAATACAGTGGCTTTTTTTTTACTTGATGTTTTCAAGGTTTATCCATATTGTAGCATTTGTGAGAATTTCATTCGTTTTATAGCTGAATAATTTTCCATTGCACATAGGTCATACATTTTGTTTATTCATTTGTTGATGAACACTTGAGTTGTTTCCACTGTTTGATTATTGGGAATAATGCTGCCATAACCATTGGCATACAACTATCTGTTTGGATCCTAGTACTTTCAGATATTTGGGGTTATATACTTAGGAGTGGAATTGCTGGATCATATGATAATTCTATGCTTATGAACTTTTGAGGAACTACCAGACTGTTTTCCACAGCAGTTGTACCATTTTACATTGCCACCATGAATGTGTGATGGTTACAGTTTCTGCATGTCCTTGCAACACTTACTTTTCTTGTTTGGACAGTAATTATACCAATCGGTGTGAAGTGGGATTTCATTGTGGTTTTGACTTGCAGTTTCCTAATGACTAAGGATGCTGAGCATCTTTTCATGTCCTTTTGGGCCATTTTTAAAATCTTTTAAGAAATGTCTATTAAAGTCCTTTGCCTATATTTGAATCAGTGTTTTTTGTTGTTGTTGTGTTGTAGGAGTTCTTTATACATCCTGGATGTTCATCTTGTATCAACCATATGCTTTGCATTCTGTGTAATATCATTTTAACTTTCTTGACAGTATCTAAAAAAGTTTTATAATTTTTATGAAATCTGAGTTTATCTGTATTTTTCTTTTGTTACCTATGCTTTGGGTATAGCCAACAAATCATTGCCAAATCAAAGGTCATAAAGCCTTCTATTTTTTTTCTTCTAGAGTTTTACATTTTTTAGCTCTTTCAGTAAAGTCTTTGACCAATGTTGAGTTAAGTTTTGTTTATTATGTAGACAAGATGTTATTTCATTTTTTTTTTACATGGGGTGATCCAGTTTTCCCAGCACCATCTGCTGAAAAGAATCTTCATGAATTGTTTCAATAATGCAAGAAAGCATTTGACAAAATGCAACACACTTTCATGATAAAAATTCTCAACAAGGCAGGAATAGAAGGAAATTACCTGAGTATAATAAAGGTCATATGTATAAAGCTCATAGCATACTCAGTGGTGCAAACTGAAAGGTTTTTCTCTAAGATCAGAAACAGGGCAAGGATGCCCATTCTTGCTACTTCTGTATAACATAGTACTAGAATTCCTAGCGAGAGCAATTAGGCAAGAAAAAGGAATAAAAGTCATCCAAATGGGAAAGGAACAAGTAAAATTGTTCTTGCTTGCAGGCGTGATCTTTCCTGAAGACCTTATTTTTTAAAAACTGTTAGGACTAACAAATGGGTAAAGTTGCAATATGCAAAATCAACATATAAAAATCAGTTGTATTTCTATACACTGACAACAAACTGTCTGAAAAGGAAATTTCCATTTGCAGTAGTACCCAGAAATAAAATGCTTAGGAATAAACTTAAGAAGGTAAAAGACTTGTATATTGAAGCCTATAAAACATTTCTATATATACCGTTTTATGTTTATTCTTTTATTTCCTTTTCTGTTTTCCACAGTGGCTATGCCATTTTATATTCCCACCAGCAAAACACAAGGATTCCAATATCACAACATCTTCACTAACACTTGTTATTTTATTTATTTATTTTTAAATAGCCTTCCAAACAGGTGATAACTAATACCTCATCGTGGTTTTGATTTGCATTTCCCTGGTAATTACTGATGTTGACCATCTTTCCATATCCCTGTTAACCATTTATATGTCTTCTTTGGAGAACTGTCTATTCATGTCCTTTGCGTGTTTTTCAATTGTTTTTTTTTTAATATTGAGTTTCTTATATATTTTGGATATTAACCCCATATCAGATATATGGTTTGCAGATATTTTTCTCATCCTTTAGATTGCCTTTCCACTCTGTTTTTTACCTTTACTGTGCAGAAGCTTTTTAGTTTGTTGTGGTCCCAATTGTATGTTTTACTTTTGTTGCCGATGCTTTTATGTCATATCCGTAAAATCATTGTTAAATCCAATGTTATGAAAAATTTCCCGTGTTTTTTCCTAAGTGTTTTGCAGTTTCAGATCTTACATTTAAGTCTTTAATCCATTTTGAGTGAACTTTTGTGTATGGTATAAGATTAAGGTTCAGTTTTATTCTTTTGCATGTGGATGTTGTTTGCCCAGAACGATTTGTTTAAGAGACTGTCTTTTCCCCCATTATATATTTTTGGCACCCTTGTTGAAGACCAGTTGATAATATATGTGTGGATTTATTTCCGGGCTCTCTATTCTCTTCCAGTGGTCTATATGTCTGTCTTAATGCCAGTGCCATTACTATTTTGGTTATGGTGGCTTTGTAAGATGTAAATGTCATGAAGCATGATGCCTCTAGCTTTGTTCTTCTTTCTCAAGATTGTTTTGATTATTCAGGTCTTTTGTGGTTGCATATTAATTTTTGTATTTTTTTCTGTTTCTGTAAAAAATGTCATTGGGATTTTGATAGGAATTACATTGAATCTACATTTGTATTAGTCTTTAAAATCAATGGTCCCCAACATTTTTAGCACCAGGGACTGGTTTTGTGGAAGACAGTTTCCACAGACCTGGGCTGGGGATAGGGGTGATGGTTTCAGGATGAAACTGTTCCACCTCAGATCATCAGGCATTAGATTCTCATAAGGAGCATACAACCTAGATCCCTTGCACACACACTTCACAATAGGGTTTGCACTCCTATGAGAATCTAATGCTGCTGCTGATCTGACAGGAGACAGAGCTCAGGTTGTAATGCTTGCCAGCCATCCACCTCCTGCTGTGCAGCCTGGATCCTACCAGTACTTGTCTGTGGCTTGGGGGTTGGGGATCCCTGCTTCTAATGTTTTTTAGAAGACTGTGCACAGTGACTCACACCTGTAACCACAGCACTTTGGGAGGCCAAGGCAGGAGGATCAGTGGAGGCAGGAATTCAAGACCAACTGGGCAATATAGTGAGACTCCATACTTACCAAAAAAAAAAATTTACCAGGGCATGGTGGCACCTGCCTCTAGTCCTAGCTACTTGGGGGGGTTGAAGTAGGAAGATTGCTTGAGCCCAGGAGTTGCAGGTTACGGTGAGCTATGATCACACCACTACACCCTAGCCTGGGTGACAGAGCAAGACTGTGTTTCATAAATAAATAAAACAAAGAAATAAAAATAAAGTAAAAAATAAATAAAATTAAATAATAAAAATGTTTTGTAGAATTGGCATTGAGGCCATTTAGGTCCTTAGCTTTTCTTTGATGGGGGACTTTTCGTTACTGATTCAGTCTCCTTACTAGTCTGTTCAGATTTTCTGTTTCTTCATTATTCAGTCTTGGTGGGTTGTATATTACTAGGAATTTGTCCATTTCTTTATCCAATTTATTGTCATGTAATTTTTCAGAGTAGTCTTTTATTATTTCAGTGGCATCAGTGTCTCCTCTTTCATTTTTCTCTTTTTTCTTAACCAATCTAGGTAAAGACTTGTCAATTCTGTTGATCTTTTAAAAAAACCAGCTCTTAGTTTTATTGTTTTTTCAATTGTTTTTCTGTTCCCTATTTTATTTCTGTGCAAATCTTTATTGTTGTTTTCCTTCTGCTAACTGTGAGTTTACTTTGTTGTTTTTCTAGTTTCATGAAGTGTAGAATTGGATTACTTGAGAGCTTGCTTTTTTAATGTTGGCATTTACCACTATAAACTTTCCTCTTCCTACTGCTTTTGGTGTATCTCTTACTTTTGGTATGTTGTGGGGTTTTTTTTTCCACTGGTCTCAAGATAGTTTTGTAACTTTTGATTTCTTTTTTGACTCATTCATTGGTTGTTCAAAAGCATGTTACTTTTCATATTTTTTGTAAATTTTCTGGTTTTCTTTCTGATGCTGAATTTTAGTTTCATTCTGTTGTGGTTGCAAAAGATACCTGGTATTAATTTTAATCTTACATTTACTAAGACTTACTTCGTTATCTAACACATGATCTGTCCTAGAGAATGTTCCATGTGCAGTTGTGAAGAATATGTATTTTGTTGCCATTGGGTAAAATGTTCTATACATGTCTGTTAGGTCCATCTGGTCTCTAGTATTCAAGTTCTGTTTCCTTATTGATCTTCTCTTTGGATGTTTTATTCGTTGCTGAAGGTGAGGTATTCTACTTTCCTACTATTCTTATATGGCTGTTTATTTCTCTCTTCACTGCAATCAGTATTTGCTTGCTATATTTGGGGTGCTCTGATGTTGGTTATGTATACATTTATGGTTGTTAAATATTCCTGGTGAATTGACCCATTTGTCATTATATAATGTCCTTTTTTGTCTCTTGTGACCATTTTTGACTTAGAATCTATTTAGTATCCTAGAATTGCCACCTCTGCAAATGGTTACCATTTACAAGTAATAACTTTTTCTATCTCTTCACTTTTAGCATATGGGTATCCTTAAATTTAAAGTGAGTCACTTGCAGACAGCGTTTTTATTCAGCCACTTTATATCTTTTGATTAGAGAATTTAATCCATTTATATTTAAAACAATGATAGGGAAAGACTATTATTGTCATTCAATAATTGTTTTCTTTTTATAGCTTTTTAGTTCCTCTTTTCCTCCCTTGCTATCTTTTTCTGGAGAATAAAAAGTAATATAACTTCTTAGCTGTGTTTATAGAACTAAAGTAGTTCTTCCTGTTTAATTAAAGTATATTTGAATGATTTTTATGTAAAGAAAATTTTGTCAGTTATAAAATTTCCATTAACAATAAAATCTTAAGCGCTAATAGAAACTTAGAAAAATGTAGCCTATTTTTAGTATATCTCTGCTTTCTCCTTTTTGTTCTCTCCTATTCTCTGAAATTATAATTTTATATATAATCATATGCTGACAATTTTGTTTAAAAATTTAATACAATCAACTAAATGTTGAGTCAACAAGTTAACTGAGATATATCAATGATCCCAACAGCCATATTTTGAAGACAAGTTTTTTTTTAAAGACCCAATAGTAGTATATGGCAATTTGTTTTGTATTTGCTATAAAAGTTTTCTTATGGGATTGATACTACTTATTCTGCTTTTTTATTGTGGTACTCAATATTTATTTATGAATCTGGCTGTTTCATTGTACATAAATTTCTGAAGTCCTTAGAAACCAAAACAGTGAGCAGAAAGTTTTTCTTCATCTCTTGAAACAAATTGGAAATAACCACACACATGATACTTGCTTCAAAACAATTTAACTCATATTTAAGTCTTTCATACTCTGAATTCTTTTCTATATAATGGGAGAAAAAATCCCTGTGGATTTCTTTAGGAGAAATTTTGTACATTTTACCAATTCTTTGTTTCTCAAAGTTTTCTTTTCTTTTCTTTTCTTTTTTTTTTTTTTTTTTTTTTTTTTTTTTGAGACAGAGCTTCTCTCTGTCACCCAGGCTGGAGGCGCAGTGGCGTGATCTTGGCTCACTGCAACCTCTGTTCCGAGTTCAAGTGATTCTCCTACCTCAGCCTCCAAAATAACTGAGACTACAGGGGTGTGCCCCCACGCCCAGCTAATTTTTGTATTTTTAGTAGTGATGGAGTTTCACCGTATTGGCCAGCCTGGTCTCGAACTCCTGACCTTGTGATCCACCACCTCGGCCTCCCGAAGTGTTGAGATTACAGGCTTGAGCCACCGTGCCCAGCCCAGAGTTTTCTTAATAGATTTTTAAAATCTAATTGTAGAATATATTTTGGATTCATCAACATAGTGGTCTTATTCAAATCGCATGAGAGGTTTTTCTCCAGATCATCAACATTTGTAACTTACAGTATTAGAAGTTCATTTGTAACTTAGAGTATTAGAAGTTGTTAATATCTCATGATCAAGGGATCAGAGATAAAATGTTGTCTATGTTTTCAAATAGAGGAAAAACAGTATGTCTGTGGATTAAATTCCATTAATTATCAACAATTACGCAAATTCATGTCATGTTTCATTTGGTTTTATATCCTCTTGAGGTATTTTTATCCTTAGCTGGTTATTCAATAGATAAATCTAAATTTAATAAATTATTCTGAATTATTGGCTCTGTAGTAGGCTTTTCTCTTCAGTTGAAGACCCAGTGTCGCATATACACTGTTGCTCTGAATATTCTCAGAAGGTTTTTTTTTTTCTTCATACTTTCTGTGTACTGGTGAGAGAATTTGATTTAGAAAGGGTACATATTCAAAAGGCAAATAGCCAACCCGTGAAGCACTCAAAATAGAAAAGACTTTTAGATCAATGATTGCTCTGCTTTTAATCCAATAACATGGTTATTAGGGGAATTTTAATTTTTATTCATCAGGGAATCCTGATTACTGTATAGCAATTAACTATTTTACTAATTAGTGGTACAAAATTTGTTTTATGGTCTTATTAAGAAGTTTAAAAATAGTTAAAGGTAAAATTGAGGAAATGAACTATCTTATAAAAATTGATCAGTTGCTGTTTTCCAGAGAATTTGGGGTGGTTTCTTTAACTGGTCCACATTGTGTAGAACTCATAGTTTATGACAAGCTGATAAAACAGTTTAATTTAAATAATAATTTCTAATATTGGCTTTTGTCTTCTTCATTTATTCAGTTTTATTAACTTCTCTCTCTGCATTTGCTGTATTTTATTTTCTAGCTTCTTAGAAAGAATATTTGATTCTTTTATTTTGACATTTTAAAAATAAATATATTTAAAGCTATAAATGTATTTCTAGTATTGCCATTGCTGTATGCCACATGTTCTGAATTGTGAGTGCTCTCTCTGAATTTGCTGTATTTTATTTTCTAGCTTCTTAGAAAGAATATTTGATTCTTTTATTTTGACATTTTAAAAATAAATATATTTAAAGCTATAAATGTATTTCTAAGTATTGCCATTGCTGTATGCCACATGTTTTGAATTGTGAGTGCTTTTCTTATTCATAACTAAAGAGTTCATGAATCCTACTGTGTTTTTCTGTTTAACTCATATGGTTTTTAAGAATATGAGTTTTATGGCCATGTATGTTGGTTCACATCTGTAATTTCAGCATTTTGGAAGGCTGAGTCAGGAGGATCCCTTGAGACCAGAAGTTTGAGATTAGCCTAGGCAACAAAGCAGTATCTCGTCTCTACAAAAAATATAAAAACTAGCTGGGTATAGTGGTATGCACCTGTGGTCCCAGCTACTTAAGAGGCTAAGATGAAACGATTGCCTGAGCCTAGGAGTTTGAGGCTGCACTGAGCTGTGATCTTGCCACTGCACTCCAGCCTGAGTGACAGAGACCCTGTCTCTAAAATCAATCAATCAATCAATCAACCAAGATGGGTTTTTGTTTTGGGCTTAACTTTTAATCTACCGTGACTTTATATTATTGACTTTTAATCTACTGTGGCATAATTGTTGAAATGCATGATCAATATGATAAGGATTGCTTAAACTTTGTTGAATGTCCTTTTGTAATCTAGCCCATGGCTGTAAATGTTCCATTTGTGCCTATATATTTTTCTACTTCTTGGCTGAGTCTTTATTTATGTCTTTTTTCGATGCAGGTTATTAATGATGATCAAATATTCAAATAGTGAGCTTATCTGCCTATATACTTAGTAAAATGATCTTAAATCTTCTTCATTTGAAGACTATTTAAGAATATTAAGAAACGTCACCTTAGGTTTAAAGAGAGAACTTATAGTTTGTTAACTTTGACAGAGGTTTTTTTGTTTTTTGTTTTTGCTTTTGGGATTGCCAAGATAGTAGCAGTAGTAGCAGCAGCAGCAACAGCAATGTTGTTGGTAATGGTAACAACAGCAGCAGCAGCTAACTATGTGCCAGCACCATTCAGATCTCTCTAAATCTGTTAATAAATTTAACCCCATAACAGCTCTATGAGATATATTGTTTTCCTCATTTTATAGATGAGAAAAGACACAGAAAGATTAATATACTTACTTACTGTAGTCACACTGGCTTAAACAAATAAAGGTAAGTTTTGTTTAGCTAGACACATACAAAAATAATTGTTTTCTTTCCTCTCTTTAGTTATTAGAAAAGTTGAAAGAACGTTGGCTCTCTACTGGCTTATGGCATAAACTGGAGTTGGTGAAGACAGTCATTGTAGAACCACAGGGAGGAGAAAAAACAGATTTTGATGAATTACTGCAGGTCTACTATGATGCAATCAAATACAAAGGAGAGAAAGGTAACTGGAAATTATTTCGTGATACAATTATAATTTTATATTATCTTTTTAAGTGAATTACACTTAAGAGAAAAATTATAATCCAGAGTGAAAAGAAAATAAATTGGGTAAAGAAATTCTTTTAATTGCACTTGTCCTCCTATGAATATTTTCACTTGGGTATGCTGATTCAACTTTAAGAAAAATTATGCCATCAGGTATTATCTCACAGTCTTTGGTGCACTACCTGAAACAGTTTGTGCAAAAGGCAGTTAGGATATATAAAAATATATTCCTTACTAGCCAAATGAGACCTTTATTAGATGCAATCAGTACACTTTGTACTTATATTCTATTACATAAGGTAAACTTGAATTTTCAAAATGTAACTGAAAACTCAATTCCAAGTTAGAGCATATCCCTGAAGAGTTTGATGTGAGGCTGGGCGTGATGGCTTATGCCTGTAATCCTAGCACTTTGGGAGGCTGAGGCAGGCAGATCACTTCAGCCCAGGAGTTTGAGACTAGCCTGGGCAACATGGTGAGATCCCGTCTCTACAAAAAATACAAACATTAGCAGGGCATGGTGGTGTGTGCCTATAGTTCCAGCTACTCAGGAGGCTGAGGTGGGAGGATCACCTGAGTCCAGGAGGTCAAAGTTGCAGTGAGTTGTGATTGTGCCAGTGCACTCCAGCCTGGCTGACAGAGTGAGATTCTGTCTCAAAAAATAAATAAATAAAATGAAATAAAAAGTTTGATGTGAAGGGCTAATAGTAATAGTTTATGAACAATGCAAGAAAGAGGTTAATTTAACATGTCAATATCTTTTTATGATGTATGTGTATATATGGTGTTCTCTATGTGTGTTTTAAATACTTTTAAATATATTTATTCCATATGATATGTATTATCAATTAAATTATTTCATTTATTCTGAGAGTTACTTTCAGGTGGTAAAAGTAATAATGCAACTTCAATTTTTATTAAATAAACCTGTTTATAATCACACAGTCCTTATTCAATTGCTATTTTGACGTGTTTTTACTGTATAATTTATCTGGAAGATGCACAATTTGTAAATTGGTTTGCTACCCTTTTGCATTTGAACTTTTAAAACTTTATCTCATAATGCTGTTTTATTTTGATTATTTTAAGTTTGCTACTATAATTACTATTATTTATAAATCAAGTATTTTCAAAATGACAAAAAGATAAGCAATTTCTGAGAATTTTGGGTATGCTTTTTTCTCTTGCTTAAGATGGAGCCCTCCTGGTAGCAGTTTGTCGTGGTAAAGTGAGTGAGGGTCTGGATTTCTAGATGACAATGCCCGTGCTGTCATAACAATAGGAATTCCTTTTCCAAATGTGAAAGATCTACAGGTAGGCCATCGATCCCTTAAGCTTCATTATTACAGTAGTCATTGGTTTTGTAGAAAGTTAATTGCAGGGATCCCTCATTTTACTGCGCTTTGCTTTATAGTGCTTTTTTACAAATTGAAGATTTGTGGTAACCCTGCATTGTGCAAGTCTGTTGGCACCATTTTTCCAAAAGCATGTGCTCGCTTGTTTCTATGTCACATTTTGGTTAATTCTCACAATATTTCAAACCTTTTCATCATTATCATATCTGTTAGGGTGATCTAAGTGATCTTTGATATTACTATTGTAACTGTTTTAGGGTGCCTCATACTACACCCACATAAGACAGCGAACTTAATTGATAAGTGTTGTATATATTCTAACTGCTCCACTGACCAGCCTTCCCCCATTTTCTCTCTCCTTGGGACTCTCCATTCCCTGAGACACAACAATACTGAAATTAGGTCAATTAATAACCCTACAGTGGCCTCTAAGTGATCAAGTGAAAGGAAGTATTGCATGCTGTCTTTTGGACAAAAAGAGTTATTTTCAAAGTCTGGTCCTGGGTCAGGTGCATTGGTATCACCTGGGAACTTAATAGAAATAGACTTTCAGGCTCATCCAGACCTGCTGAATCAGAAACTCTGGAAGTGGAGCCCAGCAATTTGTGTTTTATCAGTCTTTTAACCACAGACTCGTGGATCTCTCTATGGAATTCTGGGTCTTTCGTCCATCTGACTCCCTTCTCTCTCCAGTGCCCCGCCTTGCAGATTTTGTGATTTGGTCACTCCATATTCTGATCTCTTCCACCTCAGCTCAACAGGACCACTGCACTCTGCTTGTATTTTAATGCTCTGTGCTGTGGTCAGGAAATTATACCCAACAGAGAGCTGACAGTAATGGAGTTCACCTAATGAATTCCATTTAGCTCCAGAATTACAGTCTTGTGCTGTCTGATGTCTACTACCTGAAAACAGTTGCTCTGTTTTGCCTGGTTATGCGATTGCTTACAATGGAAGAAATATTCTCAAACCAGTTACTCAATCTTGGCCAGAAACAGTTGTATCTCATTATCACTGATTATTTCCTAAACGATATATTTGGAAAACTATAGTAATAATTTGAGCCTAAGTTGAAGTTATTGTTCATCAAGGAGGATTTTCTTTTACTTCCTACAGGCATTTGAAGGTGAATCTGAGAAAATTTGAGATTTTCTGGCCACTGAGCTGACTCATTAATTATGATCCATATCCCTCCTCCCAGGGTACAGTTAGGGTCTCATACCAAAGCAGGAGTTCTTTCATTAGAATAGTTATCTTTTTAATTGTTAATACTTTACTAGGCACTGTGAATTAGATAATTTTACTTGGATTTTTCTAGTTCATAGCAGTCTTTAGGTAACATTAATAAGCAGTATTTCTTTTGTTAGCCCTCACTCTTCCCATAACCTCTGGACCTCTTCAAAATTTCTGAAAGTCCTCAGGGTATCTCACTTGATGATTCATGGTCATATTTCAGCCTCCAGTAACTTTGGTGGTTTCCACTACCTTTCTCCAATTAACCAGTGCTACTGCTGAGAGCACTAATGGCTATGCCCAAGGCTGGGTCTCCTATTCTAAAATGGCTCATGCTGCCTTGACTACTGCTACTGATGAAACAGTTGACATTTACCCAAGAAAACTCTTGTTGCCATCAACAGCTTCAGTGCTGCATTCCACTGAAGCAGAGTG
The DNA here is from genome assembly GCA_036589455.1 of Ateles fusciceps. Classification (NCBI taxonomy): domain Eukaryota; kingdom Metazoa; phylum Chordata; class Mammalia; order Primates; family Atelidae; genus Ateles; species Ateles fusciceps. The sequence goes on from JAZHEH010001132.1 coordinate 1,575,220, forward strand.
CTACTGATGGCACGGCTATTGGCACTGGTATTGTCTCCTTTTAATGTCTTATCATTTTACTCTAGCCCCACATTATTGCACTAAGGCTGCTTGTTAAAGTGGAAAGAATCTGTTTCCCTTCTTTAGCCACACATTTTCTTCCAATGTCTTAATAAAATACAAATTTTTCCTCGTAAAACTAATTCCATTTTTGCCTACATTCTCTCTCTTCCTTGGACCCTACATATGAGTTCTTAAGAGCTGGAAAAGAAGAAAAACTTTATGGCCATACTAGGTTGTGCTAGATATTATAGGTACAAAGTGACAAGGCCTAAAACGATCATTAAGATTATAATTCTGATTACATATAAGAAGAGAAGGGAATGATATTCAGAGTAGTTATCGAAAGAATTTTAACTTTTTCCATAATTTTTAGTAAAAGAAAACAAGCTGTAAGAAAACATGATGAGAATACAGGTATTTATTATGTTATTCATTATTTTAAAATTCTTAAAATTAAAATAACACATTTGTGAGGAAAGAAAATTACATTTCTCTTTTCTCCACCTTTGCCTCAACAGCTATGATTATGAACATTGTTAGTATACCAACCTGGGGGTCTTAATGCTTTTTTCTTCAGGATAAATTCTTCCTAGACAATATCTCAGTCTGTCATGCAAAAAAGATACCTGGTGACCTACTCTGACATTCCTCAGTCATGATCCTACTTGTCATAGTTCTGCTTATCTGAATCTCAGTGGGTTAAGTGCATAAAACAGCAAAATAACAGAAGCATGAATGGGTTCTGGGTAGAGGGGGAGGAAGGTGGTTCTAAAGGGTTATCCCTAGTGGTTCCCAAAAGGTGCCTGTAGGATGGACACAAGAGTAGTTCAAGCTACAGGGACAAGGGATAGAAAAAGTGAAATTGTGGAAGACGGTGTGGCGATTCCTCAAGGACCTAGAAATAGAAATTCCATTTGATCCAGCAATCCCATTACTGGGTATATATCCAAAAGACTATAAATCGTTCTACTATAAGGACACATGCACACGAATGTTCATTGCAGCACAGTTTACAATAGCAAAGACCTGGAACCAACCCAAATGCCCATCAATGATAGACTGGACAGGGAAAATGTGGCACATATACACCATGGAATATTATGCAGCCATCAAAAACGATGAGTTCGTGTCCTTTGTAGGAACTTGGATGAACCTGGAAACCATCATTCTCAGCAAACTGACACAAGAACAGAAAATCAAACACTGCATGTTCTCACTCATAGGTGGGTGTTGAACAATGGGAACACATGGACACAGGGGAGGGGGAGTATCACACACTGGGGTCTGTCGGGGGGAAAAAGGGGGAGGGATAGTGGGGGGTGGGGAGTTGGGGGGGGGGGGATAGCATGGGGAGAAATGCCAGATATAGGTGATGGGGGAGGAAGGCAGCAAATCACACTGCCATGTGTGTACCTATGCAACAATCTTCCATGTTCTTCACATGTACCCCCAAACCTAAAATGCAATAAAAAAAAAAATACAAAAAAAAAAAAAAGAAAAAGAAAAAGTGAAATTATTTACCAGCAGTATTAGATATACTGGGAAGTATATTTCTTATTGCTCTATGTCTGGATCAGTTCTTCCTCTGTAACAACTCCAAAACTCAGTGACTTAAATCATCAATCATTTATTACAGATGCTGCATCTATGGAGTGATTGGGTGGCAGATGATCTAGGCTTGGGCTTGGTTGGTCGGCTCTCTCTGATTTTAGATGGGCTCAGCTTCTCTGCCCTAGTTGGCTGATCTGTGTTGAAGTCAACTGAGTCAGCTCTGTTCCACCTGTATTTCATTCTTTGTGGACCAACAGAGCCAAGGCATGTTATCATTGCAATGGCAGTAGTACAAAAAGGCAGGCTTAACTGTGTAAGCAGTTAAGTCAAATACCTATTTACATCACATCTGCTAACCTCCTCTTGCCCAAAGCCTGTCATATGCACAATCTCAAAGGCAAGGAAGTGGAGAAAAGGGATAATTTCTACCACACATGGCAGAGGACTTAGAATCATGACTTCAAAAAGGAGTTCTCAGCTATGACATTTTTTCATAACTAAAGGGAATTTGTTAGTTATCCATTTATAAGCTTTAAGAGTATAAGCATGCAGTTTTTATAATGATTAAGAAGGCCTTTAATCATTTGGAAATGCCCAAATATAGGATATAGGATATAGCAGTCAATACCTAAAATATTTGAAATACATCAGAGCATCATTATGGGTGATTTCTTAAAATGTTTATAAATGGCTAAGCATTTGAAAATATTTATATGCCTCTATGGAATATAAAAGTAAAGTTTCAAATTCTAATGAAGTCCATTTGGCTTTTTGCCTGTCCTTCGGTGTTATATTTAGGGGAACACTGGCAAATCCAACATCATACATATTTGCCACTAATGTTTTCTTTGAAGAGTTTTATAGTTGTAACTCTGTTATTTAGATATTTGATTCCTCTTAAGTAAATTTTTCTATGTGATATATGGTGAGGTCCAACTTCCTTATATCTAAAGTGAATCTTCTATTGACAGCATATAGTTGGATCAGGTTTTTAAATATCCATTTGGCCAATCTCTGCCTTTCAATTGGAGAGTTTAAACCTTTACATTTAAAGTAATTACTGATAGGGAAGGACTTACTTCTGCTATGTAGCTATTTGTTTTTTGTGTGTTGTGTGCTTTATGTTTTTCAGTCCTTCATCATTGCCTTTTTTGCATTTAGTTGGTTTGTAGTATACTATTTTGATTCCCTTCTTTCCTTTTATATGTATTTTTATAGTATTTACCTTGGGGATTATAACTATCATCTGAATCTCTGTTCCTCCCTTTTTATATTGTTATTGTCACAGATTGCATCTTTATACATTTTGTACCATTAACATAATTTTTAATTATTGTTTTATGCATTTGTCTTCTAAATAATATAGTGACAACAAAGGAGTTGTAATTGAAAAGCATATTGTAGTATTCACCTGCATAGTTACCTTTACCAGTGTCCTTTATTATTTCTTAAAGCATATGTTTATAAATATGTTTTATAATCTATTACATGGTGTACCTTGAGGATAGTGGTAATTTCTTAAGCATCTTTGTGTCTCTACAACCAAGATATTGCCTAAGAACATAGTGTTGAATAAATATTTTAGTTATTGATTGAAAGGGGCTTTAGTAGAAGTTATTAAAATTGCATTTGACCTTGTTATTTGTTTTTAAAAACAACAGCAACCACCCTCCATTGGAGACTTTAAGGATGGAAATGATGTTAATCATTAGGTGATAATGAACAGGATGGTAGTAAACAGTGATACGACTCATAAGGAGGCAATGCAGTGTAGTTATAGTGGTAAATCATTACAGGATATGTAGAAGGGAATGCTCAATCCTCAATAGCATCTTATACTTTACCTAATACATAGTAGAATATAATAAGTGGAGGAAGTATCTTATATTGACTATATTGGCTATCCCTCTTTTATTATTTATTTTAATATTTTTATTTTATAGACAAGGTCTTATTTTGTTGCCCAGGCTGGTACAATCATAGCTCAGTTCAGTGGCACAATTATAGCTAGTGCAGCCTTTAGCTCCTGGGCTCAATTGATCCTTCTGCCTCAGTCTCCTGAGTAGCTAGGACTATAGGCATGTGCCACCACACCTTCCTAATTTTTTTTGGAGAGGTGAGGTCTTGCTATGTTGCGCAAGCTGGCCTTGAACTCCTGGCCTTAAGGAATCCTCACACCTCAGCCTCCCAAAGTGCTGGGATTATAGGTGTGAGCCATCATGCCCAGACTGTATTAGTTTTTTATTGCTGTGTAACAAATTATCACATAGTGGCTGAAAACAACACACATTTATTATTTCAGTTTCCATTGGTCATGAATGTGGGCATGGCTTAGGGTGGGTTCCACAAAATTGCTGCAATTAAAGTGTTGGCCAGGCTGTGTTCTTATCTGGCACTTGGGGTCCTTTTGTGGTTGTAGGACTGAGGTTCTTCCTAATCCACCCAAGAGGCAGGTTTTTTTTTTTTTTTTTGAAAACAGAGTCTCACTCCATTACCCAGGCTGGAATGCAATGGTGAAATCACAACTCACTGCAGCCTTGGCCTCCCAGGATCAGGTGATTCTCCTACCTCAGCCTCCTGGATAGCTGGCACTACAGGCACACACCACCACACCTGGCTAGTTTTTAAACTTCTTTTTGTAGAGACAGGGTCTTGCCATGTTGCCCAGGCTGGTCTTGAACTCCTGAGCTCAAGTGATCCACCTGCCTCAGCCTCCCAAAGTGCTGGAGTTACAAGCGTGAGCCACTGTGCCCAGCCCTAAGGAGCATTCTTGGCTTCAAGAAGCTATTCACAGTTCCTTGCCATGTGGCCTTTTCCACAGACCCCCTCGTTTCATGGCAGTTTACTTCTAGAGGCCAATAGGAAGCTCTCTAGCTCCAGTCAGGCAAGACAGAGTCTTACACAACTTGATAAAATTGTGGGTAAAACATTTTTTTAAATCATAGGAATAACTTCCCATAATTTTTGCTATATAATATAACTTAATTAAGACTGATTGTCTGGGCACAGTGGTTCACACCTGTAATCCCAGCACTTTGGGAGGCTGAGGCGGGTGGATCACCTGAGAAACAAGGTGAAACCCCATTTCTACTAAATATACAAAAATTTAGCCAGGCATGGTGGCGCATGCCTGTAATCCCAGCTAATTGGGAGGCTGAGGCAGGAGAATCACTTGAACCCGAAAGGCAGAGGTTGCAGTGAGCCAAGATTGCCCCACTGCACTCCAGCCTGGGCAACATGAGTGAAATTCCATCTCAAAAAAAAAAAAAAAAAAAAAGAGTGACTATTCCAGAACCCTTTCTGTATTCTGTTGGCTAGAAGCAAGTCACTCAAGGGGAGAGGATTACAAAGGTGTGACTCTCTGGTGCATCACCTTAGGGTGTGTCTGCCATATTTTTTATTCCCTATAAAAGGAGATGATCTAAATGAGCTCTATAGATGGCTCTTCCAGAACTAAAACTATGCTTCAAATTATAGGACCTTGAAGTAGAACTTTATAGTTTTCTTTTATGTTAATAATCTATCATGCAAGAATAAGTAGAAGTTATTTATTAAAGAAAAATTTAAATATTCTACCTTATAGAAATGAAACAATCTATTTCCGCATTATTTTGTCTATTTTTTGTTGTTGTTGTTGTTGGGTGGGGTAGCCGACGTCGCCGCCGACCCCGTGCGCTCGCTCCGCCATCCCCCCTCTTTGGGGGACGCGTGCGTGGCCCGAAGAGAACCGACCCCCCAGGCCCGACCTGCCTGGGGCGCACTGGGGACAGCTGCCCCGCCCCCTCCCGCGCGGACCCCGTCGCCGGGGGAGTGGGGGCGGGGGGGGGGTGGGGAAAGCGGTCGCACCATGGGAGGGGGCGGCCCGGCCCCCCCGATATTTTTGTCTATTTCATTTGAATTCACATTTAAAAAGGTTAAGAGATCATTGAGTCAGAAAAGTGATTTGAGTGGGAAAAAGAAGGCAATGACATTAATTTTATGATACTAAAATTTTTTCTTAAATTTGAGAAAGATTATGGAAGTAAAAGTTAAAATACAGTTTAAAATACTAACATAAGACTTTGCAGTCTCAATAGCGGAGTCTGGCTTTTTGAGAAGAAGGAAAATGTATGTTAGAGCCAAAAATATGACTCCTTTGGCTGTGACCAGGATTTCCTCTTCCCACCTTAGGGACTAGAAAGTAGAGGTAGGAAAATTTCATTTTGGAGCCAAGTGTGACTTGTTTAGTTCAAGTCATAATTTATTGCACATACCTGAGGGACCTGAAAATAAAGAAACTCACTATGAAATGTTGATAATGGGCTACTCTGAAGGTAAGCATTAAGCTAACTTTCCCAGTGAGAATTTTTTTTCACTTCCACCTTTCCCAGATGCTTCTGATCATTCATAAGGATATACTTAATCGTATGATAGTTAAAAAGAAAACTTTCTGTGCACTAAGCCAAAGTATTTGAGGGGCATGAGAATGAACCAAGGCTTTTATATGGCTAGATGTTGATGGAAAAGTATAACTAAAATAAAAGTTGTTTTCTTTTCATGTAATTAAGTAACAGTATAACAGGGCTGCCTTTTAATGGATATCTAAAACAAATCCTTTGGCCAATTACTATGATCTAACAACCACAGAAGTATTCAACTTTATAACTGCGGCATCCACCTCTCCACTGGTGACATGGACATAGTTTGTGAGACATGATAAGGTACAAATGTATTTAGGTTTTAAAATTGCATTTCATTTGTATTGCCTAGCATAGTTTAGTATAATAGTATATAGAAAAGTTCTCTTTCATAGGTATTGTTCCTTTACTTCTCCAAAGAAAAATTTATAAAACCATGGCACGTGGCTAAAAATGTTTATATTTTTTAAATGTTGAAGTGGTGTGTTAGATTTTTATAATTGGTTTAATAAAATTTGATGGTACTTTTCATTGTCAGAAATGCCCTTACAATGATTAAAATAATTTATCATGTTAATACATTTTATGTTTGTGTATTTTCTTGGTAATATAGTATGTTGTTACCAAATTAGATTTTATTTGGAAACTATTTAAAATTCACATAGTGATTTGAATGTGTATCTTACTATTAGCATACAATAACAATTACGAGTTCCTTTTTTAGGAAAATTTTCTTAGCTCTAATGTACCAAACTATTTGGGTATATATTATTTTGATCAATTTTTAAAAATTACATTTATGATTGAAAAATTCAGACATCTATTTTAGTTATATTAGTTATTGACTTTATAATAAGACACACACGTAAATAAATTGATAGGCTTCCATGCATTGTTGGCATTTTATAAACCACAGAAAAAGAGTGCTTTCCCTAAAGGATAACAGCATTAATAAAGTAGATGGAACATTAAACCATGTTAAACCAGTGCTTTCAGCTGTCAAAATGTTATCAGATGATGGTAGTATTGGAATTAAAAAAAATTTTTTTTGAGAGAGAGTCGCACTATGTTGCCTAGGCTGGTCCTGGGCTCAGGTGATCCTCCTGCCTCAGCTCCCGAGCAGCTGGGATTACAGACTTTTACAAGTTGCACCTGGCTATATTAGAACTCTTTTTTTTTTTTTTTTTTTGAGATGGAGTCTTGCTTTGTCACCAGGCTGGAGTGCAGTGGCGCAATCTCAGCTCACTGCAACCTCCGCCTCCTGGGTTCAAGCGATTCTCCGCCTCAGCCTCCCAGGTAGCTGGGACCACAGGCGCGTGCCACCACGCCTGGCTAATTTTTTTTGTATTTTTAGTGAGAGGGTTACACCATGTTGGCCAGGATGGTCTTGATCTTTTGACCTCATGATCCGCCCGCCTCAGCCTCCCAAAGTGCTGGGATTACAGGCGTGAGCCACCGCGCCCGGCCTATTAGAACTCTTAAATCCAACAGATTTCTTTTAAGGAGAATGATACTGTTCCATTATTATTCCTTTTGCTTTGACAACAATGTGAATATTCACGAGAAAATGAGGGGCAGGAATGCAAAGGACTATAGTATATCAAGAGGAACTTGGCTGGGCGTGGTGGCTCACGCCTGTAATCCAAGCACTTTGGAGGCCAAGGCAGGCGGATCACCTGAGGTGGGGAGTTCAAGACCAGCCTGACCAACATGGTGAAACCTCGTCTTAAAAAAAAAAAAAGAGGAACTTGATTTCAGAAACCTTTTAAGTAGATTTATCTGTTCCTTTTGAGTAGATTCATATATCCCTTTTGAATTACTTTTCTATCATGTTAATGATGGGAGGATGTGGTGACTCATGCCTGTTTTCCCAACACTTTAGGAGGCTGAGGTGGGTAGATCATTTGAGGTCGAGTTCAAGACCAGTCTGGCCAACATGGTGAAACCCCATCTCTACTAAAAACACAAAAACTTAGTCCAGCATGGTGGCACGCATCTGTAATCTCAGCTACTCGGGAAGCTGAGGCAGGAGAATCACTTGAACCCAGGGGACAAAGGTTGCAGTGAGCTAAAATTGCGCCACTGCACTCCTGTCTGGGCAACAGAGTAAGACGCTGTCTCAAAAAAAAAAAATTATGTTAATGATACTGAACGTTTTATGATGCATTTATTCATTCATTTAACAAACTTTTTTTTAAAAGAGCTTTGTAGAAAATGCAGCAGGTGTTAAAATGAACAAGATGCTATCTCTACACTAGTGATGTCAATAATTTGCTAAAGAACAGGAACATATAGGCTGGGTGCAGCGGCTCACGCCTGTAATCCCAGTACTTTGGGAGGCTGAGACGGGTGGATCATGAGGTCAGGAGATGGAGACCATCCTGGCCAACATGGTGAAACCCCTAAAAATACAAAAATTAGCTGGGTATGGTGGTGTGTGCCTGTAGTCCCAGCTACTCAGGAGGCTGAGGCAGGAGAATCGGTTGAACCCGGGAGGCGGAGGTTGCAGTGAGACAAGATCGCGCCACTGCACTCCAGCCTGGGAATAGAGCAAGACTCTGTCTCAAAAAAAAAAAAAAAAAAAAGAGCAGGAACATATAACAAGATGCTTTGGTGGAATAGAAAGCAGGTTCTCAGATGCTTAGGAAGACTGAAGTTGACCAACACCTTTTGCCTCCCTTGCAGATACCAATTTACTTTGACTAACTTGCCTAAAAGGGATGGCGGAGCCAGAGAGATAAGATTTGAATCTTCTCTACAGTGAGATTCAAATATACAAACATTTGATAACGTGGAATGGCCTCATCAGAGATTAGATTACAACAAAACTATTCAGATGATAAAACTATTCAAAATAGGCCGGGTGCAGTGGCTCACGCCTGGGAGGCCGGGGTGGACAGATCACTTGGGGTCAGGAGTTGGAGACCAACCTGGGCAACATGATGAAACTCCATCTCTACTAAAAATACAGAAATTAGCGGGTGTGATGGCATAATCCCAGCTACTTGGGAGGCTGAGACACTAGAATTGCTTGAACTTCGGAGGTAGAGGTCACAATGAGCTGAGATTGCACCACTGCACTCCAGCCTGGGTGACAGAGCGAGACTCCATTTCAAAAAAAAAAATAAAAAGAGAAAAATAAAATCTATTCAGAATTATAAAGCAACCATTTTAAAAAAAAAAATATCTGGCTAGAGTACCAAGTACTATAATAGACTCAGGGGACACAGTGATACACAGCACAGTTTATAGCCTCCCGTCTCATGTAGCTTATAGTCTAGCAAGGAATATTGACATTAACCTAATGAAGAAGCAATCACAGTTGTGATGAAGGCTATAAGAAAAGTCACAGGAACCCTGAGAACGTTATAGCAGGTCTTTGGGGATCAAGAAGGCTTCCTGAGGAAGTAATATTTAACCTGACACCAAAAAGAAAACTAGGAGTTATGAATGTGTACAGAATGGATAAGAGTATTCTCAACAGAGAGAACAGCATGTGCTAAGGTTCTAAGGTGGAAAGAGGATAGCAGTTTCCAAGAACTGAAAGAAGCTGAAATGGTGAGTTGGGAGAATGGCATATGAATAGAGGCTGGAAGAGGTATTTAGGAGCCAAATCACTTAGGACTCTGTATGCCATTTTCAGGATTTGGGACTTTATTCTAAATTATGGGAAACTAGATCCAGGAACACAGCCTGAGGTCAGAGTGAAATGGAGTTCTGGTTATAGTGTAGCATCTGATACAGAGACCCACCTGGATTTAGCTCTGATAATAATACATGGTTACCCAGGGGAAATGGCTGTGAATATACACGTAAAGTGCTGTAATACTTAACTCTTTAACATTTAGGAGTTCAGCATCTTGCTCTTGGAATTTTTGGAAATACTTAGGTTCTAACACAGATATGGAAGAAAAAACCTTGTCACCTCTCACAGTCTAGAATTAGTATATCCTCGATTACTTAAACCTTTTTTTTCCTCCTCAGAGTCCTTTTTTTCCCCTAGCTTTTTAAAAAATATATAATTTGGCCAAAAGTATTTTTAGAAGCAGTTTCTAAGTATATCTTGAAATTCCAAAATTAAAACCTAGTTTAAATCTGAGTAAGCTGTCTAGGTTAACAAATTGTATATTTGCCTTAGCCAGTAAAAAATGAGTTAATGAAACCCCTGTTTCCATTCCTTCTGAAAAACAAATGGATGAATTCCCCATATTTTTAAAGATATTTTAGAATCAAGGATGGAAATATTCAAAATCACAAAATTTTAAGAAAGTTCAATTGGTAACCTTTTTCTTCTAACACTCATGTCATTTTATTTCCTTAGGAAAAAAAAATCCATGTCTGAAAATATTGCTGCACATTTCTCTGGATAATTAATAAAACAAAAACTTTGTTTTGATTTTTGAACAATTATTTTCTTATAAGTTATAAGAAAATAACTTATTCATCTCATTTTTGGTAAGAACAGAAACTTTGATCTTTATATATTAATTTTGTTCTCAAACTAGATTGGAGGCTTTAAAAGTTAAATGATCACCCTGAGGACCTGTAAGGTTGATTGACACTTACCTGCTTACATTGTCATGGAGCATAATCAGCAGCTCTACCTCAAGGGCAGTGGTGGGATTGTTTTAGCTGCTCTGAAAATAACTCAATTTTTTTCTTTAGAGGAGACTTTGAGTTGTGAATTTTAATTAGTTTACTCAGTTAAATTCTCTCAATGCCTACAGAGTATAGACATGTAGATGGGTTTCAGGGGACTATGTCACTTTTTTTTCTAACTGTAAAGCTTTAAGATCTCAACATAAGCTGTAGTAGATATTGCTGTTCCATGTTTACAACGTCACTCTTTCCTGTTTTTCCCTACGATTAAAGGCTTCAAAGCTTGGGAATGAGTTCAGTTTATACTTTCTAACTATAGGATACATCACCCAAGTGTGTCAGTGATAAGCTATATGATAACTCAGAGTATTTTCCTACTACATCAAGTGTTCCAGATTTGTGGCTTGAAATTATTTTCAAGCTGTGTTCTCAAACTTGGCACTATTGACATTTTGGACTGGGTAATTCTTTGTTCTGAGGGTGTCCTGTGCATTCCAGGGTGTTTAACAGCATCTCTAGCGTCTACCCACTAGATGCCAGTTGTGGGACCAAGACACCTCCCACGGTCACCCTGCCACCGGTTGTGACAACCCAAAATATCTCTAGATATTGCCAATATCTTCTGGTTGTCAAAATTGCTCTTGGTTGAGCACCACTGTTTTACATAGTGAGGCGTACAAATGTATGCATTGAATTAAAATAATCTGTATTTATTTTTAAATTGTGTTTTATCAAGTTGAAAAAAGTCCAATAAAGCACTTACTAAGAGTCTAATATATACTTAATACAGTGGAGAGCTTTCTCTTATAATAGTCTTTTGGCCTCCACCCCACTCCCAGTTCCTGCTTCTGAGAGGCAGTGACTTTCACTTCTTTAACTATTTTATCTGGTGTTTACCTCCATATTTTATCTTTATTTAATCAGTTTTAGACATGAACTATTAAATTCCTATTTGAGACAGGATTTTAGCTCACTTACTCTGCTTTTTCCTTCTTATGGCTTCTCAATATAGTTATATTACAATTTTTAATTAAATCTAGTTATTTACAGTATCATGACTGAAAATACTGTTCACTGTAATCAAATGATTTCTTTTCCATTTTGAACTCTAGGGTTGATAGAACTCTTCTCTCTTCCACTTATTTTTTCTCTTTTAAAAGATCTTTATCTAAATAAATTTGTCGCCTTCCAATAGATGTGTGTCATGCCTCTCAATACAATTTTTCTATCGGACCTGTCAGATAACAGGCCAGTTCCTTTTTTCCCCAGGAGACATCACTTCTGGAGAAAGTGATCTTCTGCTTCAGTCAGAACTATTATCAAGCCCACCCAACTGCTAATATCCTGTGATTTTCCTTTGCTATCATCCTAGGAATTTGATTTGCCTATCTTCTGTGATGGATTGCCAGTTTCCTGGGTCTCAGATCTTCCTCTTGTTTCTAACTGTTTCGTCTTTGTGGTACACATCCTCCCAACAGTTTTATGCCTCCATTTCCTAAGAATTTCTGAACTGCTGCAGGTCAAACTGGCTTATGTCCCAGCGGTAGCTCTGTGGGTACGTTGGTTTGAACTTTCTCTTTCTGCTTAGTCGTTTACCGTTTGTCCATCTGTCTTTTATGTTATGTATTGGGACTTGGAATTAGATGTCTCTTACTTTTATTGAAGTTGGAGACTGTGTTTCTCTTTCCTATTTGTCTTTTAAATTGAAGGCAGTTTATCTGACAGGGAAGGGAAAAAGAAATGTCTGGATTTTTTTTTTTTTTCACTTATTGAAATCAGAAGTCTGCATTACTTTCTAAGACAAAGCATGAGTTATCAAAGTGCTATGATTCCATGTGTCTTATTAAAAGTTACATTCACATTTGAAAAGCTCTGAATCAAATATTCTTGGCAATAATAATTCAAAGGTAGAAAGTGATCATATATTTTAAAAAACCTTTGCGGCCAGGCATGGTGGCTCACACCTGTAATGCCAGCATTTTGAGAGGCTGAGGTGGACAGATCACCTGAGGTCAGGAGTTCAAGACCAGCTTGACCAAATGGTGAAACCCTGTCTCTACTAAAAATACAAAAATTAGCCGGGCATGGTAGTGCACGCCTGTAATGCTAGCTACTAGGGAGGCTGAGGCATAAGAATTGCTTGAACTGGAGGGGGCAGAGGTTGCAGTGGCCAAGATCGTACCACTGTACTGGGTTTATAATCCCAGCATTTTGGGAGGCTGAGGCAGGAGGATCACTTGAGGCCAGGAGTTCAGGACCAGCCTGGGCAACAGAGCAAGACTCCCTCTCAAAAAAAAAAAAAAAATCAAACCTTTGCTTATATTTGAAAGATAATATATATATATAGAGAGAGACAGGGTCTGTGTTACCCATGATGAAGTACAGTGGTGTGATTATGGCTCACTGCAGCCTAAAACTCCTGGGCTCAAATGATCTCCTCCTACCTTAGCCTCCTAAGTAGCTGAGACTACGGACTCCCACAACCATGCCCAGCTAATTTTTATTTTGTAGAGACAGGGTCTTGCTATGTTGCCCAGGCTGGTCCTGAACTCCTGGCCTCAAGTGATCCTCCTGCCTCAGCCTCTCAAAATGCTGGGATTATAAACCACCCAGGTGAGCCACCACACCTGGCCCTGACATATAACTTGGACATAATAATAAAAATCTAGATAGCAAAAGTGTTATACTTTGATCTTTTGGACTGTGGAGGTAATAAAGTTTTAAGGTTTTAAGTATATTTTCAGTATTTTCCAGTACTCAATCTTTTTTCTTATGTTCGTACTTGCTCTTGCTTATGTTTGTTTTTAGATGTTAGGGTTTAATCATATGAAAGCTGACTCTGAGCCTCCTCTCACTGGGATTAACTTTTACTTTTTATGCTACCATTGCCAGAAACCTTTATATAATTCCCTGAGTGCCATTATGCTTCATATTACATCTTCTGGTATCCAAAACCCTCTTCCATGAGCAGTCTTGCCTTTTTCCTGTGTTATGTAAGGTAGATGTAGGTCTCTGTCACCTGCTGAATACACTACTACTCATTCCCGTTATTAAATTATCTTAATATTGGCTCATTTCTTTAAGAATGTCTGGTTCTATTTACTGCTTTCTGACATAAGATAATATTTTATTTTGTTGTTTATTGCTAGCAAGAGTTCATTCATAGTTATTGGGCTCTCATATGTGACTTTAACAAGAAAAGCTCTAGATTGTAAGATATTTGAATAAAATAATGTTTAGACTAATATGGTACCAATGATGTACTCATTCTTACAGATTACACCACTAGCATATTTTATGTAGTTATGCTTTCAAAAACACCTCATCGGTTGAAAAGTGACCAAAAAGTATTATAGAGGATATTAAAGAGTGCTAATGTTAGCTACAATTTTTAAAGAAAATTTAAGATCAGTTGTAGAAGTTATTTTTTAAAAGATTTATTTCAAAACTGTTTGAACACTGTTCTGTATGTATTCTGCCAATGTATATATTTTCATTGATACTTGATGAAAAAGTAGCCAATCCAAGAACCCAAGAAACTTACTTTTTAAGTCACCTAAAGTAATGTGCCAATACATTGAATAATGTAGTCAAAGCTCTTTCAGAAGGAATTGCTCCAGGTGGTAAAATGATTTCGAGTGAACGGACTAAGGTAATGACTATGGCCTCCACAGCCATATGGCTTATTTCACATACCATGCAGCAATATATTATGACAGCCTTTAAAGTCCACTGAAGGACTCCATGTTTGGGTCCCCTTCCATAAACACTCCCTTCGTGGAAACCGTCTTTCTCTCTCCTGGATTTCCCCTCTGGAGTCCCCTTTCCACACTCTCTCATGGAAGCCTGTCTTCCTCTCCTAAACTCTATCTCTCTCTATTCCCTTCCACTCAGTGTGGAAGCTGCTTTCCTCTCCCTGGATTCCATCTTTCTGGATTCTCTCACTCAGTGTGAGAGTTGGCTGTTTCTTTCTCTCTCCTTCTCCTGTTTCTCTCTCTCTCTCTAAATAAATCACTTTCTACAAACAAAAAATAAAATAAAATAAAGTCCACTGAAACCTACACTGGGTTTCAGAAATATGGGGTAAGTAATGACTTTCCAGTCCACTTACCTTTAATATCTGATGCTTTACTGTTTCATGCATATTGTCATTTATTTCTTCAACCAATTCTATAAGGTAAGGTTGGCAGGAATGTTTCTGTCTTCTTATAGAAGAAGAAATTGAGAAAGGAAATTATAAAGGGGTACTGTGACTTGCCAAAGGTCAAACAACTGATGAGTGTCAAAGCCTTGACTCCAAGCCGTGTGCTTTTTCTTTTTTCCATTATACTTTCTTCCTCAAAACACACTATAGTATGAATAGTGGCATATTCTAGAGGTGATAATTTAGGTATTTGCAGGTTTGTTTGAGTAATATTTTAACATGGACAACCTAATTAAATTGACACAAAGGTCATTACTCTGAAAAATAATTTTTTTTGGCCAGGCATGGTGGGTCACACCTTAATCCCAGTGCTTTGGGAGGCCAAGACAGGATTGCTTGAGGCCAGGAGTTCAAGACCAGCCTGGGTAATGTAGTGAGACTGTGTCTCTAAAGTAATTTTTTTTTTTAATTAGCCAGGTATGGTGGCACATGTCTTTAAGTCCTAGCTTGGGCCCAGGAGTTCAAGGTTGCAGTGAGCTATGACCATGCCACTGTGCTCCATTCTGGGCGACGGAGAAAGACCTTGTCTCTAAAAAGTAAAAATAAAAATTTTAACTTAGTCCTTTACAGAATAATCATACTCAGATTTCTTGCATGTCTTGGAGTATTAACTTTTTAAATAGGAAAATATTAATCTCTATTTTTGTTCTGTGCTCTTAACAAATTATTTTCATAATTAAAAAAAAGCTAAGACTGACACAGTTTTTGCATTATTATTGTCAAAGCATTCATTCAGAAGTGTTTAGATGTTACTGTGTACCCAGTGAACTGTTCTGGATTGTAGCCACTAGCTAAATTATTATAACCAGTGGAGGCTGAATATGTTGAGAAGAGGAGATACCTGATTTGAGAGGGATATATTTTGTTCTATTTCTTAAATTTGAAATATCCACGTTATTTTTTGTTAACACTGACAACTAGTGATACTAAGTTTACTATAGATTTCTCTACAAAAAAAGCGTCTTATCCAAAATAGTCTTAAAGCATATGTGAAATATATTTTGCTGTTACGATGTCTTGATAGATCATTGTGGTCAAGTTGTAGCATAACAGGAAACAACTGTAAACCATTTCTAATGTGCTTTTATCATTATTATTCTTATTTAAAAGGGAGCCTGCCTCTTTAACTCTTGGCATTAACTAATTTTCCCCATTTAAAAAAAGTACACACATACACACACACACGCACGCGCGCGCACACACACACACACACACACACAGAGTATTTGGTTAACTGTGTCAGAAATCTTGAAAATATGCCAGATGAAATAAAACCAACTGTATTCTTTTTAATCTAGCTAAATTATATCACATACAAGATCTTATGCTGAGTTTATAATTCTAACCATTGGAATTTATATTGTGATACCCTGATAGAAGTGTTTATACTATGATGATATGGAACAGTAAATATCTCTAATGCATAGTCTCTGTCTTCCAGATTTGGTTCGCTGTAAATGTTTAGGCTTTAGGCCCTGTACCTTGGCTAAAGATAAAACTGTTCTAAGCGAGTGTTTGCTAGACAAATGTGTTTATTTTTCTGAAGCAAAGTTTTCGTAATATTTTTAATTATGGAGTTTAGCTGATTATTTGTTCTTAGTCTCATTTGGAGGCTTGAACTTTTGTCTTCAAGCTTACATATAAGAAAAAAATTATATTCTTCTATCGATTGCTTTCAGGAAGGCATATATTACTGAAATCATAATACATATTGGTATGGGTTGGGATAAATCCACCATCTTTCATGTGAAGTGGTGGTAAAATGAAGAGATGCATTTATGGTTGCAGCTCAAATTTATCACACCATTTATTTTTTTAGAAGCTACTGATAAAAAAGGCTACTCTTGTACAAAGCTGTTTAAGACCAACATTGTTGAGTTTGACTGAAAGTTGAAAAATTCTAATGTTAATAATTGTGACCTTAATTTCCTGTTGACATATGCAGTATAATCCTTTTGATTATTTCTTATTGTCTATTACTGCTATAAATACTCTACTACTTACCTGTTTCCAATAAAACCAAGGCATGGAGAATTTAAGAAACTTACTGTTCAGTCTCAAGTATATCATGATATAATAGTAAAAGTCAGAATCCAAAATCATATAACTTCTGCTTGAATGCCATCTGTCTATTGGGTATTTTTACCCATTCTAAACCACCTCAGTCTTAATTATCAATGCCTTTGCTATTGAGGATCTTATTTCTGCTTGTCAGTTAGGTTAGATTTTGATGCAGATACATATATATTTGTCTAAAAACTATCATAATAGGGGTGCTTTACCTTTGGTACAAACTTGAACTTCAATTATGAAATGATAAATTTTTGTGAATCTGTGCAGCATCTGAACCAATGTGTTGCAAACTCAAGCAGCTACATGAGTTAAACAGGTTGTTTAAACGAGTGCGTTAGAGGACAGTGGTGAAGCAGCCAGACTTTTAGATGGTGGCAAATAAATTCTAATTATTTTAAACCACAGTAAGGGCCACGCAAAACGCAACTATGGGCCTTCAGTTTGCAACCCTTTGATAAAATAGTTTGTCTTTTTCCTGCTGTTCACACCCCTCCAAAATTACACGTATACTAATTTATTGGGAATGAGGAGCAAGTGGTTTAAACTGTTTCCAGAAAGTACAATTAAGTATAGCTTTCTATTTTGGGAAAGACTTGTACAATGTATTTGAAAAGTAATGTTAACTGGTCTAAAAGATCATCTTTCCAACCCACACTTGAGCTCAGTTTATGGTGTTTACTTTCTGTCAAAACTTAGAAAAAACAATCACAGTTAACTTTCATAATGTAAAATGTCTGTCTCACTAGGCATTAAGGAAGCATTGGTCAACAGGTATAATGTTGTTAGATTATACGGCTAATGTGAATGTGGGTATGACCTCCCAAATAGATCAAAGACTAATCTGTTTGACAGTTACAAGATGGCAGAGCTTGCCTTGGGCCTTTTGCTTCTGCACATTGAAACTATTTGTTCGGAAAGCATGCCTGAAGGATAAGAATGTGTTTATAAGGATGAGCAGGTAAAAGTAAAAGGTTGTCTTTTGACATTTCAACTAATCCCTTCCAGCCTTTGGTTTACTTAACATTTAGGCTATTTGCTGGTAGGAGAAACTGGCTTTTTCACATATGCTGTATGTCATTTTAAATTGGGCATTGATTTTCATGCTTGATAATCCCTCAGTGTACAATGAAATAGATTCTGATGTCATTAAAATGAGGTGTACTCACTTTCTACCTTTTCTAAACCCTTAGTTTTGCTTTTGCCAATTGTGATCTCACAAAGTAATTTTTATTACATATTAGTTTTATATTCTGTTTCTTTATGTAGTAAGAAATATTTCAAAGTTAACCTTTATATACAGTTCATTTCAGGGTTTTGTTTTTTGTTTGAGGGTTTTTTGTTTTTTGTGGGTTTTTAAGCTTTTTATCTAAAATTAATTCCCTTGGGCAAAATATTGGCAGTATTTTAATGGCCATTTGGAGTGTAAAACGTGTTTGAAAATTTGTAATAAATAAAACAATGTAGATATACAGAAAATTTAAATTATGTTAATGAAAAATAAAAGACCAAGGAGACATAATTTTATTTAATAGTTGCTACGTTAGCTCTAAATATTCAGTTTATAACTAAAACTTCCTAGAGCAACTGTTGTCTTAGGAACAGTGACCACTGTAATATATCAGTTTGTCCATGTAGTAGGAAAATTTGAAAACACCTAAGCTATTATGCCTGACAGAGTAGATGTCAAATTTCTTTGAGGAAAATATTGTTAAAGCACAGAAGCTGCTTTAGTTACGTTTTTGAGAGATGGGTAGGAAACACATATATTTTTCCCAGTTGGAGAGAATTTTTAAAGTATTTTTCTTCTAATCATAATTATCATATGCTTTATTGCTGAATTTCCAGGAAGAGTGTTTACATATCATTTAATATTTACTATGGTGTTATATTATCTTTTATTACTTATTTATGTTGCCTTAAAAAGCAAAGTTGGGCTGGGCGCGGAGGCTCACGCCTGTAATCCTAGCACTTTGGGAGGCCGAGGCAGGTGGATCACAAGGTCAGGAGATCAAGACCATCCTGGCTAACACTCTGCAAAAATACAAAAAATTAGCCGAGTATGGTGGCGTGCACCTGTAATCCCAGCCACTTGGGAGATTGAGGCAGGAGAATCACTTCAACCTAGCAGATGGAGGTTGCAGTGAGCCAAGATCGAACCACTGCACTCCAGCCTGGGTGACAGCAATACTCTCTCCAAAAAAAGTAAAGTTTATGTCCTTTATATTCTAGTTATAAAGTTTTATTTTAGAAATTTGACAGATTATTTTGAGGGACTGTAAAATAAAAAGGGTGGGATTTTGAGTGGTTTTTTTTTTCCTCTCTGTGACTCTGTTAAAAAGCTTAGATTTTAGCTAGGTGTGGTGGCTCATACCTGTAATCTCAGCACTTTGGGAGGCCAAGGTGGGCAGTTTCAATGAGGTCAAGAGATTGAAACCATCCTGGCCTACGTGGTAAAACCCCGTCTCTACTAAAAATACAAAAATTAGCTGGGCATGGTGGTGTACGCCTATAGTCCCAGCTACTCTGGAGGCTGAGGCAGGAGAATCTCTTGAACCCAGGAGATGGAGGTTGCAGTGAGCCGAGATTGCACCACTGCACTCCAGCCTGACGACAGAGCAAGACTCTGTCTCAAAAAAAAAAAAAAAAAAAAAAGCTTAGATTTTACTCTTACAGTAAGATACAAATTTTTACCTCCCAATTTGAAAACTACTTTTCAGAAGTGTACTGTTCTGTTTTCTTTCTTTCATAGTGTTATAAACTACACTGAAAATACTTTATTTTTTCTTGAGTAGATTTATAACTTAGTAAAGTATTATGAAGTAAAATAGGGGTCACTTGAACCTAAGCACTGCAATACCATGACACTCGGTTAGACCTAGACAGCTGCTAAATGACTCACTGCTGGTTGTTAGTATGTACAGCATGGATACACTGGACAAAGGGATGGTTCACATCTGGGTGGGATGGAGCAGGATAGCATGAGATGTCATCATAATACTCAGAACAGTGGTCAATTTAAAACAGGAATTATTTCTGGAGTTTTTTATTTAATATTTTTGGACCACAGTTGACTGCAGTTAACTTAAACCACTGCAGATAAGAGGGAACTACTGTATAAGGTCTGTTAATTTATCTTGAAAGTCTAAAATTTTTCCAAGAAGTTTACTCTTTATTTTTTAGTTGACAGATAATCATTGTACATATTCATGGGGTACATAGTGAGGTTTTGATACATATGATGTTTATTGATTAGATCAGGGTAAATAGCATATCTGTCATCTCAAACGTCATTTCTTTGTATCGGGAACATGTAATCTCCTCCTTCTAGTTATTTGAAATGATGTAATATATCATTGTTAACTATAGTCATTCTATTGTGGTATAAAAGATTACAACTTATTCCTCCTATCTAGCTGTAATTTTATATTCTTTGACAAATCTCAGCCAGGTGCAGTGGCTCATGCCTGTTTTCCTAGCACTTTGGGAGGCCAAGGTGGGAGGTTTTCTTGAGTTCACTAATTGGAGATCATCCTAGGCAACATAGCAAGACCTCATTTCTACTAAAAATTAGAAAAAAAAAAAATTGACCAGGCATGGTGGTACATACTTTTAGTCCAAGCTACTTGGGAGGCTGAGGTGGGAGGATCACTTGAGCCTGGAAGGTCAAGGCTGAAATAAGCTGTGATTGCACCACTGCTCTCCAGTCTGGGTGACAGAGTGAGGTCCTGTCTCTCAAAAAAACAAATATCTCCTCATCCCTCCCTTTCTCCTCCCCTTCACATCTGATAGTATCCTTTGTTCTACTTTTTATTTTTATGAGATTAACATTTTTAAGCTTTCACATATGAGTAAGAACATGCGGTGTTTATGTTTTTGATTTATTTCACCTAAGGTAGTGTCCTCACTTCCATCCATGTTACCATGAATAACAGGATTTCATTCTTTTTTTATGGCTGATTAGTATTCCATTGTATATGTATACCACATTTTCTTTATACAGTCATCTGTTGTTGGATACCTAAGTTGATTCCATATCTTGGTTATTAAGAATAGTGCTGCAATAAACATAGGGGTGCCGACGTCGCTTCAATTTAATGATTTCCTCCAAGAAAGTAACTCTACATATCTTTACTTAGGCTTCTACCACAAAAATACGTAGTTAGCCCTCTGTATTTATGGGTTCTGCATCTATGGATTCACCAAAGTGTGAATCAAAAATATTTGAAAAAAGAGAAATTGCCTCTGTACTGAACATGTACAGATATTTTTTTCTTGTCATTATTCCCTAAACACTACAATGTAACAACTATTTGCATAGCTTTACATTATATTAGCTGTTAAAGTAATTCAGAGATTATTTAAAGTATGGGAGGATGTGAGTAGGTTATGCAAATACTAACTCATTTTATATCAAGGACTTGAATATCCATGGATTTTGGTATTTTAAGGAAGTACTGAAACCAATCGCCCATCGATACCAAGGGACAACTGTGCCATTTGATATACTTATCCTGGAATACTGCAGTTGTACCAGATTATTGCCTGGAGACAATTACCAGGCCACAGTGCAAGGAGAATAAACTCAAACAGAGCTTGGTGGTCATACTGAATTAAAGAGATAGAGTTTAGGGGAAAGTCCATGGCAGCTAGAATTTGCAAGGCAGAATATGAGAGAGGATGGAGCTACATAGAGAGAAAGCTCCAGGTATCTGCATAGGAATCCCCTTGAGTTTTTGGTCAAGTATTGATTGCCATATACGTGAGAGGAAGCTACATAAGGCCAGGGAAATAAGTATGCAGAAAAATTCCTAGAGCTCCCAAAGGTTTGGGAATAATTTGAGTTCCCAGCAGCCACAGGAGAAAAGACTATAACACACGGGGTACTTGATACAATGATCAGAAGAGTTTCACCTTTGTATGGGGGATAAATTAGCTCTAGACTAAAGGCTGCTCTTGACTTTCCCTAACAAGGGTAAACCTCAAAAGAATAAACTGGTTCCAATTACCCTAATTGCATTCACAACAAAATCCAGTAACCACTGACTTAATGCTCACAATGTCTAGTATCCAATCAAAAATTAGCAGGCATGCAAAGAAGAGAATTCAACCACTAATACAGAGGAAAATCAATCAATAGAAACAAAACTGGAAATGACAGAGATGTTAGAACTGGCTAGGAGACTAGGATTTTTAAAATATGTTTTGTGTTCTGTAAGTTCAAAGAAGATAGAAGAAAACATGAGCATACTGAAAAGAGAAACAGAAGCTACTTTTTAAATACCTATGTGAAATCTCTCGATATGAAACAAAAAATACACTGGATGGATTAGACAGTGCAGAAGGAAAAGTTAGTGAACTTGAAATCTTAGAAATAAGAATTATCCAAAATGAAGTGTAGAGTGAAAAAAGTATCAGTGACGTGGAGTAGTATAAAGTAGTCTAATAAAGTTGTAATACAAGAAGGAAAAGAGAGTGTTTGAAGGCAGAAGAATATGTATATTTACAGAAGTAATGGCTGAAAAATTTTCAAGTTTGATAGAAACTGTAAGCCCACAGATCCAAGAAGCTTAACAAAATTCAAGCAGAATACACATAACAGCACATTGTAATCAAATCCAAAGTCACTAAAAGAAAGGGGGACATTACAGAGATAGGACAATAGCATATTTTTTCTTCAGAACTATGCAAATCAGAAAATAATGAAAATACATCTTTAACAAAAGAAAAAACCTGTCAATTTAGACTTATTGATCAAGTGGGGCAATCTCTCAAAAATGAAGATAGTGAAGGCTTTTCAGAGAAAAACAAAAGCTGAAAGAACTCATTGCCAGCAAACCTACACTACTAATATTAAAGAAAGTTCTTCAGGTAGAAGGAAAATGATACCAGATGGAAATTTAAACCTACATGAGAAAATGAAGAGTGCCAGAAATGGTAAATCTGGGTAAATGCAATATCTTTTTAAAAGATAATCTTTTGAAAAAAAAAAAGATAATCTTTTTGGACAAAATGGAAATCTGAATAAAATACGTAGTTTATTTAATACTTAATGTACTACTGTTAATTTCTTAGTTTGACGTGCTATAGTAATATAAGATGTTAACATTGGGGGAAATTGGATAAAGGGTATAAGGAATCTCTGTACTATCTTTGCAACTTTTCTATAAATCTAAACTTATACACTTATTTAAAATTAAAAGATAATATACTGTTTAAAGCATAAATAATCAAAATGTTTTATGGGTTTATAGCATATATAAAACTAAAATGTATGGCAACAATAGCATAAAGGACAATAAAAGGAAATGGAACTATATTGTATTATTTTTACATCATATGTGAGGTGGTATAATATTATTTTAAGGTAGACTAATAAGGTTATATATTATAAATCCTAGAGCAATCACACACACACAAAGACATGGCTAATAATCCAGTAGTGGAAATAATATGGAAATATTAGTGGGGGGAAAAAAAAAAACTTGATTGATCTAAAAGATAAAAAGAAAATGGGACAGACTAGCGGGGAAGCAAGGTGGTAGTCTTAAACCCAATCATAACAATAACTGCATTAAATGTAAATGTTCTAAACATTGCAATTAAAGAGCAGAGATTACCAGACTGGATAAATGTAAAAGAATGAACTACTCATATATCGTTCAGCATGAATGAATACTAAATGAAAAAAGACACATAGTGTATGATAATATTTATATGAAATTCTATAAAGGGCAAAACAGAAGGCAGTTCAGTGGTTGCCAGGGCCAGCAGTGGAGGAAAGAAATTTCTATAAAGGGATAAGAGGGAACTTTTGGGGGTGATTAAAATGTTCTATTTTGTGATTATGATGGTGGTTATGTGACTATATATGTCAAGACTCAGCTACTTGTATGCTGAAAATGTGTGGATTTAATGAATATAAGTTCAGTAAATCTGAGATCACACAGCTGATTAGTTATATGCATTAAGTAATTTAAGGAATGTGAAGCTAAATAAGACTATTTTAAGTGAAATGAAAAAATAAGTACTGAAAAACAAAATAAAATATCTTTACCCTAAAAATATGTATTTTCAAACTATTAGAAGTTAATATGATGTTTAAAATGAACTTTTATTACCTACTAAATTTTAAAATATGTTTTAAAATTATTAGGTTGAACTAAAACGACAATACAATGACCACCATTCAAAATTGAGAGGTCTTTTACCTGGCCGTCAGTGGTATGAAATTCAAGCATACAGGGCCTTAAACCAGGCCCTTGGTAGGTAAGTGGAGTGAAATTTAATATAATGTAATACTATCTGTGACAGGGCTGTATATGTAAAGCTAGTCTTGCTACTTTACTCTTTGTAATAAATTTGGCAAAATTTTATTTAACTGGAACCTTAGGAACTGGTATATTTTCAATGAAGTAAAATTTGAAAAGAGTAAATAAGTTATTCCCAAAACAAAACTCACAATTTGCTAAAGTTTAAAGAATTTTGTGGGTCTAACAATGAATAGCACACAAAGATGCTTAGTAAATATTTATTGAAGGAAACTTATCAAAGTTTTGTCTTATGAATATCAAAGCTCAGATAATGATTTTTTAGATAAACAGACCTCTCTCCTCCCTTCCCCCAACATGTCAGGGAAGAAAATTGATATATCAGCCACTATGAGGAGATATTCTATTTGAAAGTGCACTTTCAGTAACTGAAAGTGTATAGAATCTGTGTATCTGTTAAATTACTTCATCAAATACAAACAATCTGTTTTACTGCCCAGTGACCTTTTGTAGTTGCACAATTTTTTATCTGGCTTCTATGTAAAGAAGATATCTGACAGAAAAAAGTACCATTTTCATTTTAATGTTATTTCTAAGGTTTAGATAACAATATGATTACCGTCTATACTTTCTTGTATCTTTTATGTATAGTGATAATGTTGAAGGATAACATTGAAACTGAAGGATATTGAATAATTAAAGAAAAAATAAAATAATAGTTACTTTTTTTTTTTTAAAGACAGTCTCACTGTCACCCAGGCTGGAGTGCAGTGGCATGATCTCGGCTCACTGAACCTCCACCACCTGGGTTCAAGCGATTCTCCTGCCTCAGCCTGCCGCGTAGCTGGGATTACAGGCGTGTGCCACCATGCCCACCTAATTTTTGTATTTTTAGTAGAGATGGGGTTTCACCATGTTGGCCTGGCTGGTCTGGAACTCCTGACCTCAAGTGATCCATCCACTTCAGCCTCCCAAAGTGGTGGGATTACAGGTATGAGCTATTCAGGAGGCTGAGGTAGGAGGATTGCTTGAGCCTGGGAGCTGGGGGTTGCAGTGAGCCAAAATCATGCCACTGCATTCCAGCCTGGGCAACAGGGCCAGACCCTGTCTGAAAAAAAAAAACAATAGAAAATCATTCAAGAAGGGTTAAAACAAGCCATAGTCATGGTCCTAAAGAATTAACACCAAATTGGGCCAGGCACAGTGCCTCACGCCTGTAATCCTAGCACTTTGGGAGGCTGAGGTGGGTGGATCACGAGGTCAGGAGTTCGAGAACAGCCTGGCCAATATGATGAAACCCCTTTTCTACTAAAAACATACAAAAATTAGCTGGGCATGGTGGCAGGCACCTGTAGTCCCAGCTATTCAGGAGACTGAGGCAGGAGAATTGCTTGAACCGGGAGGCAGAGGTTGCAGTGAGCTGAGATTGCGCCACTGTGCTCTAGCCTGGGCGACAGAGCAAAACTCTGTCTTAAAAAAAAAAAAACAACACCAACTAAACATTTCATCATGATACTCCTATTTCTAAGCATTCTTGCCCATTAAGATTTGTGCTTTGTGAAACTCATTTTTATATATTTTATATAGTCATGTATCACTTAATAACAATATGTTCTGAGAAGTGAGTTGTTAATCAATTTAATCATTGTGGGAACATTATAGAGTGTACTTACACAAACCTAGATAGTATAGTCTACTACACATCTAGGCTATATGGTATAGCCTATTGCTCCTAGATTACCTGCCTGTACAGCATGTTACTGTACTGTAGACAACTGTAACACAATGGTAAGTATTTGAGTATATAAATGTAGAAAAGGTAGAGTAAAAATATGGTATACAAATACAGTATATTAAAAACGGTACAAATGTATATGGTACTTACTGTGAATAGAGCTTATAGGACTATAAATTGCTCTGAGTGAGTCGACTGAGTAGTGAGTGAATGTGAAGACCAAGGACATTACTGTATACTACTGTAGGCTTTATAAACACTGTATACTTAGGCTATACTGAATTTATTTATTTATTTTTATATTTTCAATAATAAATTACCCTGAGCTTACTCTAACTTTTCTTTTGAGAGATGGGTGTCACTGTGTTGCCCAGGCTGGTCTCAAACACCTGGGCTTAAGCAGTCCTCTCACCTTGCAAGTAGCTAGAACTGCAGGCACACACCACTGTGCCCAGCTTACTGTAACTTTTTTACTTTATAAACTTTATATTTATTTATTATTACCTTTTGACTTTTACAATACTTAGCTTAAAATACAAATTATGCAGCTTATTCTATTTTTGAAATTTTAATTTTATTTTTAAATTTTAAACTTTTGTGTTAAAAATGAAGACATGGGGAGCGCAATGGCTCACGCCTGTAATCCCAGCACTTTGGGAGGCCAGGGTGGGCAGATCACTTGAAGTCAGGAGTTCAAGACCAGCCTGGCCAACATGGTGAAACCCCATTTCTACTAAAAATACAAAAATTAGCTGGATGTGGTGTCAGGTACCTGTGATCCCAGCTCCTTGGGCAGCTAGGGCAATAGAATTGCTTGAACCCAGGAGATGGAGGCTGCAGTGAGTGGAGACCATGCCACTGCACTCTAGCCTGGGCGACAGAGTGAGACTCCATCTCAAAAACAAAAAAAACATGAACACTCATGTAGTAGCCAGGCCTACACAGGATCAGGAGCATCAATATTCCTGTCTTCTGCCTCCATGTCTTGAATCACTGAAAGATCTTCAGGACCAATAAATAGCATGCATGGAGTGGTCATCGCCTATGATGACAGTGCCTTCTTCTGGAATACTTCTTGAGGGATCTGCCTGAGGCTGTTTTACAATTAACTTGTTTTTATATAAGTGAAAGGAGTACACTCTAAATTAATGATAAGAAGTACAGTATAGTAAATACATAAACCAGTAACATAGTTAATATTACTATCAAGTATTGTGTACTGTACATAATTGTATGAACCACTATTATATATGCACTCCACGTTGACCGAAACATCATTATGTGGCACATTACTATGCCTTGATTTCATATTGTAGGGCATCAACATCTCATTTATAAATGCTATAATTAGATTTTGTGCAAATTAATATTTTATATTCTCTGTGAAAATGTAATTAGCTTAACCATGTAATTATTTCCTAGTGAAGCTGTAAGGCATTTGGATAATTCATATAAAAGAAACAGGTTGGGCCAGGTACAGTGGCTCATGCCTGTAATCCCAGCACTTTGGGTGGCCAAGGTGGGTGGATCACCTGAGGTCAGGAGTTCGGGACCAGCCTGGTCAACATGGTGAAACCCCATTTCTTTCTACTAAAAATACAAAAATTAGTTGGGCATGGTGGTGCGTGTCTGTAGTCCCAGCTGCTGGGAGGCTGAGGCAGGATAATTGCTTGAACCTGGTGGGTGGAGGTTGCGGTGAGCCAAATCACGCCACTGCACTCCAGCCTGGGTGACAGAGTGAGACTCCGTCTAAAAAACAAACAAAAAAAGAAACAGGTTAAGAGTAAAATCATGAAAACATGACCAGTTGACATATTTTCACTTCAACCAGAAGTCCCACAGCTAATCATAATCTTACCCAGTCAAATCAAGCATTTCGATTTTTCCGGTGTCTTGTGTACTTACATTAGCCCATTTGTAAACCAGATTGCATTTGAGTTCAGGTTTGTGTATAGCTTATAACGTAGGACTACAACAACTAGATTTAAGCCCCAGAACATGTCACCCACTGTACTCCCCATCATTTTATTTTTTATTTTTAGAGAGTCTTGCTCTGTCACCCAGGCTGGAGTGCAGTTGTGCGATCTCTGTTCACTGAAACCTCCGCCTCCTGGATTCAAGCGATTCTCCTGCCTCAGCCTCCTAGTAGCTGGGATAACAGGCACACGACACCACGCCTGGCCAATTTTTGTATTTTCAGTAGAGACAGGGTTTCACTATGTTGACCAGGCTGATCTTGAACTTGTGGCCTCAAGTGATCCTCCTGCTTCAGGCTCCCAAAGTGTTAGGATTACAGGTGTCACCGTGCCCAGCCACTCCTTATCATTTTAGAATGGCATTCTGCATGTGCTTTTCTTCAAATTGTGTGATTCAGGTCCATGATTAAGCTACAGGGTTCCTGCTCCCCTTTCCTGCCTAGAAATCCCATTTTACTTGGAATCAAGTTGCACTGCAGGTTATTGAGGCATTACATCTGCTTACTTTGCATCTCTGTGGATTGACCCGTTTTTTTTTTTTTTTAATTTTAATATTCAGCTAACCGTTTCTAGGGAAGTATGACTATATTTTTGAAATTATTGACTTTTAGTCATTATACTCAATTTTAGGTAAATAAATATTCTTACCTCAATTGATTTTTTTCTTCCTTTTAGTATAAGCAATGCCTTCAATTTCAAGAAAGTATGTGAAACAAGTTATATTTGTATATGACTTTGTCGTTTACAAACCTTTTCCGCATATATTATCTCATTTGATTCTTCTACCGATCACTTCCAGTAGCAATGCATGTCACTACTTGATGTTGATGTTTTATTTGATTTGCTTTTTTTTTTTTTTTGAGATGGAGTCTCGCTTTGTCACCAAGTTCAATGACGCAATCTCGGCTCACTGCAACCTCCCTCCCAGGTGCAAGCGATTCTCCTGCCTCAGTCTCTTGAGTAGCTGGGATTACAGGTGCGCACTACCATGCCCAGCTAATTTTTGTATTTTTAGTAGAGACGGGGTTTCACCATGTTGGCCGGGCTGGTCTCAAACTCCTGACATCAGATAATCCACCTGCCTCGGCTTGATTTGTTTTTAAACTGGTTGTGAGAGATTATTATTTTTCTAAGGCCACACGGCTACTAAATGACCCTTTACATCTTGGTCCCATCCACTTCTAAAACTGTAATAACTGCTTTTTCATCCTTATCCTCTACCTCTAGCTACTGAATTTTTTAAACCTGTCACTATTAAACTATCAAACATACTATATTCTTTCATTATGCTCTGCCTTGGCTTATAAGTTACCATACAATTCATTTGGCAAATTTAGCAATCAAAGCCTCATTGAAAGTCATGTCTTTTATGAGGACCTTTAAAACTTCTCCAACTAGAGTTATTTATACCTTAGTAAACCTATAGCATTTTGGTTGTTATCTGTGTTATAGCACATATGTCATTGTATTGTAATAGCCTGTTTCCTTCCTTGAACACGTGTTATATGTTTTTGCATTCTCAGCAACCAACTATGTCTCAAATGCTTGTTGAATTAATGAAAAATGTGAGGTTCAGTGCTTTTTCCTACTATACCATATTGCCCAGGGAGCTTTTAGAGCTTCAAAACTTGCTTTGCTAGAATGTCATAAAAATCATGCATTTATAGTATTGATATATAATACTGTACTTTTAGTATTTTATTAACTTTTTAAAATGGAGAGCCTAGCTCTCATTTTATTGATTTTGAGGGAATAATATCAACAATTAATAATTTGTTACAAAGGACCTTATCCTTTTAAAAATCAATCAGTAAGTAAAATTTTTTTAATTAAAAAAATAAAGATCAAGCAAATGTTTTGTTATTTAATAAAACTCATATGTGTATTGATTGACAGAAAAGGTGCTTATACTCTGAGACACTCTTCTTGTAAGGGATACATCTAGAAGATCTAAAGTAAGCAGAAACCAATGGATTCTTTTTAATGTTATTTTTTTTAAGCCCACATGGGACTGTTAGAGTATTTGAAGTACTGTAAGTCTATGAAATACAAGAACAGCCTTTGGAAACATACCAGATGGTTTTGCAACCAGGTTACAACTGTGCTGTGAGTTTCCTAACTAGTCTTTGTTGCTTTGCTGAAAGCATAGTCAGTCTTTGTCTCAATCAGGCATAATTTGTTTAAGCAAGGCAGTTTGAAAACAATGGTGAAAAGAAAAGGTGAAATCTTTTTTCTTTTAACTGTTTTATTAACAGAAATACCATTCTACTATACCGTAGATAAATCATACTGGAACCAAAATACAGTGGCACACTGACTTTTCATTGACTTTCAGTACTCTTCTATAGTATTGACAATATTAATCTTCTTCCTATCCGCCCCCATGTTATGGTCTGTTGCCTTAAGAGCCTATAGGTTACTTTAAAATAATATTAAAAAAGAATGTCCTATAAAATTTAGATTATTTTAGTCGTTGTGGAAAAATTGAACATTTATGTTACTTTTTACCCCCTCAAAATCTTATGATAATAAAGGAATGAAAATGTCAAACCTACAATGTTACAAAGGGAGAGAGGAGACATTGACAATTTGTTGTGACAGACACAATAAATTTTGAACACTAGAAAACAGCTGAATGACTGAATGACTTGGTAGGAAGAGAAAGCTGAAATTTAAATCTACATTGTTGAAAGTCAACACGAACTTTAAGATTCATGCATGAAAAAGCCTAGGATTTGGAGCACTCTAAAATGTCAATGACAGTAAGGTTTGAAAAACAGGTGGCTTGGTTGCAGGTTAGTATAAGAAACAATTAGCCCCCTCCCTCACCCAGGTTTGCTTCTGGAAAGGTTGAACAACAGAGTCTCTGTATTCTTCAACACCAGGCACGGCTGAGGAAGTATTAAAGATAGAGGTTAATATTATATATGGAGATTCTATATACTGAATGTGAGAAATCCATCTCCTTTTTCTTTTCAGCTCTGTGTAGACTGACAATCAATCTTACATCTCCCAGGTGGAAATGTGTAGAATTCTTCTTCAGGGAAAGTGACCACCCCATGTGAAAGTGTCTACAAATTGGCACTGTTCCTACCAAATTACCCTATAGCAAACTTCCCAGCCTATAAGCTCTACCCATACATTCAGAGCTGCCAATCAGTGTTTTAGTGCCTTACCCTTAAGTAAGTGCAGAGTCTTCATCAGATTATCAAAGAAAATCTCTAACATGAAAAACAGACCAAAACAACAACAACAAAACAAGTCCAAAAAGCAAACAAAAACAGAGCAGAACTCCGAGAAAATAGAAACAGTACAACAGACTAAAACAAGAATTGGCCAATGTTTTCTATAAAGGGCCAGACAGTACAGTCGTCTCTCCTTATCCACAGAAGACACATTCCACAATCTCCACTAAATGCCTAAAGCCATGGATAGTACCAAACTCTACGTATACTGTGTTTTTTTCTATCTGATAACCAAGATGGGTACTAAGTGACTAATGGGCAAAAAGAGTATACAGTATGGACGTGGTAGACAAAGGGATGATTAACACCCCGAGTGAGACAGCATGAAATTTTTATCATGCTACTCCGAAGGGCATGCATTTTAAAATGTATTAATTATTTCTGGAATTTTCCATGTAATATTTTTGGACTACATTTGACCATGAGTAACTTTGACCATAGGCAAGATTGTAGCTGTGGGGGACTACTGTGTATATTTTAGGTTTTGCAGGCTATATACAGTCTCTATCACATATTCTTTGTTTTTTCCTTAACCCTTTTCAAAATGATCACTTGAGGTCAGCAGTTTGAGACCAGCCTGGACAACATGGTGAAACCCTAACTCTACTAAAAATATAAAAATTAGCCAGGTGTGGTGGCACATGCTACTCAGGAGGCTGAGGCAGGAGAATTGCTTGAACCCGGGAGGCAGAGGTTGCCGTGAGCCGATATAGCGCCACTGCACATCAGTCTGACTGACAGAGACTTCTCAAAAAAAAAAAAAAAAAAAAAAAAGTGAAGGCCATTCCTACATATTGAAGGCTGTACAAAAACAAGACGTAGGCTATTCTTGTGGGCACTATAGGCTATAGTTTGCCAACCCCCAGATAGAAATCTTCAAAAATATATATCTGTAATATCCATAGAGAGGTACCATATTGCCTCCAGGAAACAAGAGCAAAAGAATAAGAAAAAGTTCTTAGAAATTAACATTATACCAACAGTTTTTAAATGCATAATAGGGTTGGGAAGATAAAATTGAAATTTTCCAGATCAAAAGAGAAAGCGAGAAAGAAGAACTAGAAAATTAGAGGATCACTATGTGATAACCAACTTCTGATAAATAGGAGGCCCATATGACGAGTACAGAAAAAATAGAGGAAAAATATCTCAAAGAAATAACTCAAGAAACATTTTCAGAATTGAATAACATGATCTCCTGGTTGAAGGGGCTCACTCAGGCACAGGTAAAGGAGGAAAAGTTACAAAGTGCTTCGCTGTGCCGTTTCCAAGTATCTGGAGATAAAGAAGAAGTTTTAAAATCTTCCAAAGACAAAAAGACAGGTGTCTGTCTTACAAAAGACAGAGAATCAGAATCACAACAGACTTCTAAAAAGCAACACTGAAACCAAAAAATAAAAAAAATTGTCTTCAAATATTTTAGGGAGATTTTTGACTTGCAACTTAAGTTCTATACAAACCAAACTATCAATAAACTGTAAGACAGACTAAATCATTCAATATACAAGGACCTAAAACATTTACTTCAAATGGACACTTTCTCAAGATGTTACTGGAAGATGTGCTCCATCAAAATACAAAAAAAAAAAAAAAAAAAAAATTCAAAAAGAGGAATATCAAGGATGCAGGAAACTAGGATTCCAATCCAGAATAGAGGCAAAAATAATTCCTAAAACAACCAGGAAAGAAAACTTTGGAATGATAGCAGTGCAGCAAGTAGTCTAAATTGAGTTCAGAGGTTAGAGGGTTTGACCATGCTGGGAAGAATTTTTACAGCTATGGCATGGTTTGGGGATTAATTAATGATAGAAAACATTAAAAATTAATCCATAAAAAGAAGAGGCAATTATTAACTCCAGGGAAGACAAAAAGTCTTGTACAATGAAGGAAATCTAATTATAGTATACTATGTGACTCAGTTGTTAATAATCCCAGAAAGGAATAGTAAAGTATCAGTGGTATAAGAGAAATAAACATCTTCCCCAGGAGAGAATCAGTACATAAGTTCTAAAGTTAAAAAAACCAAGAAGCAGTAGGATGAATGTTCCTCAGAAATTTGGAGATAAATAACCAGAAGAACTATCTAAAATATTGAAAGTAATTGTTTCTGAGGAATGGGTATTGGAAACAGGAGGTGGGTGAGGAAAAGAGAGTTATGTTTTTCATTGAAAGCATGAAACTATGTGTTTGTGTTTCTTTGATAAAAGTTAAAATTTACAAAGCTATAATTAGCTTTAAAAAATGGTCTGGGCGTTTCAGTCCTAGATAAGATGAAGTAAGCATATTTAATAGTCAAAAAACCCTGGAGAGAATATGTGGAGTAGCTGTTTGAGAACTGTGAAAAATAAATACTAGTAGGTAGATTAGAAAGGAGACCAGAATTCAAAATACCAATGATCTAGCTCAAGTAACTCTATAACATCAGATAAAGTAGAATTCCAAGCAAATAAAATTAGTAGGGATAAAAGAGAACATTACATAATGATGAAAGAGTGAATTCAACAAGAAGACATAAGAATCATAAATGTGTATGCACCCCAAAACAGGGTTTCAAAATACGTGAAGCAAAACCTGACAGATCTGAAGAGAAAAACAGACTAATACACAATTATAGTTGGAAACTTCAAAATTCCTCACAGTAACAGAACTAGCAGACAAACTAATAAAGATATAGATGACTTGAGCAACATTATTAGCCAACTCAAGTCCAGTATGTTCTCTGACAGTAATGGAATTAAACTACTCATCTAGTTTAAACTAGAAATCAATAATAGAATAATGTCCAAATACTTGGAAATTAATCAGCATATGTCTAAATAATGGATAGGCAAAACAGGAAGTTTCAAGTAAAATTAGAAAATATTTTAAACTGATCAAAAATGAAAATACAGCATATCAAAACATAAGAACTGCAGCTAAAGCAGTGCTCATATATGTATTTTTATATTTAAATGCTTATTTTAGAAAAAAAGTCCTCAAATCAGTGATCTTAATTTCTACCTTAAGAAGCTAGAAAAAGAAGAGCTAAATAAAAGTGAGGCAAATAGGGGAAGAAAAGAAATAATAAAAACAAGTATAAATACTAAAATAATAAATGAAGTCAGTGAAATTAAAATTAGCCTGTTTGAACTAAGAGTTGAGCTATCGTTCAACTCAGCAATCCCATTACTGGTTGTATGCCCATAGGAAAATAAATCATTCTGCCAAAAAGACACATGCAGCTGTGTGTTCATCACAGCACAATTCACAAGAGCAAAGACATAGAAGCAACTCAAATACCTATTAACGGTGGACTGGGTAAAGAAAATATGGTACATAGACACCATGGAATACTACACAGCCATTAAAAAAGAATGAAATCACATTTTTGCAGCATCATGTATGCAGCTGGAGGCAATTATCCTAAGCAAACTAACACAGAAACAGAAAACCAAATACCATATGTTCCCACTTATAAATGGAAGATAAACAATGGGTACACATGGATATAAAGATGGGAACGTAGACACTAGGGAATATAAGAGGAGGCAGAGAAAGAGGGAAGCAAGGGTTGAAAAACTACCTATTGTGTTCTATGCTCACTTTCTGGGTAATAGGTTCAGTTGTACTCCAAACCCCAACATCATCCAATACACCCTTGAAACAAACCTGCACACGTACCCCTGAAATCTAAAATAAAAGTTGAAAAAGGAAAATAAGGTCTTTGAAAGATGAATAAAATTGATAAACCTCTAGCAAAATTGACAAAGGAAAAAAGAAGCCACAATTACTAATATCAGGACACTTCCAAGTGTCCTCTCCCAGTGGAGTTACACAGGACACACTTCCCCAAGCAATGAGTTGTGAAATATTGCCAATCAGAGGAACTCATTAGAGACTCAACACCCAGGGATTTTATTGGGGCTGGTCATATAGGCAGCCTCTACTTAGCAGTTTCCAGAAGACTAGACTCTCAAAAGAATAAGTGTTCAGCAGTAATATATTGTT
Organism: Ateles fusciceps; assembly: GCA_036589455.1. Classification (NCBI taxonomy): domain Eukaryota; kingdom Metazoa; phylum Chordata; class Mammalia; order Primates; family Atelidae; genus Ateles; species Ateles fusciceps. The sequence continues at coordinate 1,610,297 of JAZHEH010001132.1, forward strand.
TGCTCAAACAGTTTAGGCACAATAAGACACTCTTATCAATCACAGGAACCCTCCTGAATCTAAGTTTTCATTGATCAGCCCACCTTTAAACACACCTTTCTAGGGGTAAATAATCCAACCTACAGTGTTATTTCTTCCTCACCAGCATACAAAGTTTGAAGATATAATTTATATGACAATAACAACCCAAAGGTATTAGGTGAGGGAACAGAAGGACCATTTTTGTGTACTGTTGAAATTAAGTTGGTAATTATCCTGACTAGATTATTATTGGTTGATGTGTTTATTATACTCTTCAACCATTAATAAAAATAACTAAAAATATATAGTAAAATAAATGACAAGGGAATTAATATGAAATACCTGAAAATGTTTATTGAAGAAAAGGGTAGTAATGGAAAGACAGAAGAACAAAATACATAAGGCATAGAGAAAGCAAATAACAAAGTGGGTTTTCTACAAAATAGCCAAGTAAATCCTACCTTATCAGTAATAACATTAAATGTAAATGGATTAAACACTCCAATCTAAAGGCAAAGTTTGGCTGAATGGATTGAAAATAATGTGATATATGCTGTCTGCAAGAGACACTCTAAATAAAAAAACACAAATAAGTTGAAAATAAAGTTATGGGAAAAGACATACCATGCAAATAGTAAACAAAAGAGAGCTGGTTTAGTTATGCTAATATCAGACAAAATGGACCCTTAAAACAAAAAAAAAATTAATAGAAACAATGAACATTTTATAATGATAAAAATGCCATTCTGCCTGCAATCCCAGAACTTTGGGAGGCTGAGGTAGGCAGATCACTTCAGCCCAGGAGTTCAAGACTAGCCTAGGCGACATGATGAAACCCTGTCTCTACTTAAGGTACAAAAACTTAGCAGAGTGTAGTGGTGTGTACCTATAATCCCAGATATTCAGGAGACTGAGGTGGGAGAATCACCTGAGCCCAGGAAGTTGAGGCTGCAGTGAGCCATGATCTCACTACTGCACTCCAGCCTGGGCAATTGGAGTGAGACCCTGTCTCAAAAAAAGAAAAAAAAAAAAAAAAAGCTATTCTCTCAAGAATATATAACAAGTCTAAACATACGCAGTTAACTAAAAGGCCCCAAAACACATCCAGCAAAAAATGTAAGAAATCAATTAAGTAATACTTGGAGACTTCCATACCCTAATCAATAATGGATAGAACAAGAAGGAAAATCAACAGAAAAGAAAAGTCTTGAACAAAACTACAAACCAACAACTGCAAACAAACCAAACAGACATCTGTAGCACACTTCACCCAACAACAGGAGAATACACAGTCTTCTCAAGTGAAAATGACACACTCTTCAGGATAGACCATACGTTAATCCATAAAATATAAGTTTCTGTAAATTTTAAGAGGTTGAAATCATTACAGGTATTATTTCTGACCACAATGAAATGAACCAGAAATCAGTAATGGAAGGAAAAATGGAAAAGTCACAATATGTGGAAATTCAACAACACACTTTTAAACAACCAGTGGGTCAAAGAATGAATCAGAAGAAAAATTGAAAAATACATTATGATAAATGAAAATGGAAGCACAATGTCCCAAAATTTGGGGGACACAGTGAAAGTACTCCTCCCAGGGAAACTTAAAGCTGTAAACATCTATATTTTAAAAGAATAAACATCTGGAATCAATAATCTAACTTTCCACTTTATGGAATTAGAAAAAGAAGAGCAAACTAAACCCAAAGCAAGGCAATCAAAGGAAATACAAGAGATTAGAAAGGAAATAAATGAAATGGAGGTTTCAAAAAACAATAGAGAATAACCAAGATAACAAAAGTTGATTTGTTGAAAAAAATCAACAAAATTGGCAGATCAAGACTGACCAAAGAAAATACAGAGAATAGTTTACTAAAATTAGAAATGAAAGAGAGGATGTTACTACCTTACAGAAATACAAAGGATTATAAGATAATGCCTTCAAAAATTGTGTGACAACAAATTAGACAACTTAGATTAAATGGACAAATTCACAGATAGATACAAAATACTGAGAATATATCACGAAGAAATAGAATATCTTTTTTTTTTTTTTTGAGATGGAGTCTCTTGCTGTTGCCCAGGCTGGCATGCAATGGCATAATCTTGGCTCACTGCAACCTCTGCCTCCCAGGTTCAAGTGATTCTCCTGCCTCAGCCTCCCAAGTAGCTGGAATTACAGGTGCCTGCCACCATGCCTAGCTAATTTTTTGTATTTATAGTGGAGATGGGGTTTCATCATGTTGACCAGGCTGGTCTCGAAATTCTGATCTCGTGATCTGCCCACCTCAGCCTCCCAAGTAGCTGGGATTACAGGTGCCCACCACCATTACTGACTAATTTTTTGTATTTTTAATAGAGATGGGGTTTCATTATGTTAACCAGATTGGTCTCGAATTACAGCCATGAGCCACTGTGCCTGGCTGAAATAGAACATCTGAATAGTGTATAACAAGTAAAGATAGAATTTGTCATCGAAACACTTCTGTTTTTTTTTTTTTTTTTTTTTTTTTGAGATGGAGTCTCACTCTGTCGCTCAGGCTGGAATGCAGTGGTGCAATCTCAGCTCACTGCAACTTCCACCTCCCAGGTTCAAGCAATTCTCCGGCCTCAGCCTCATGATCAAATGGCTTCTCTGGTGAATTCTGCCAAAACTTTACAGCAGAATTAGCATTAATCTTTTATTAACTCTACCAAAAAATAGAAGAGAAATATTTACCAACCCATCTATGTGGCCAGTATTACCTGATACTATTACAAGAAGACTGTACAGCAGTATTTCGTGTGTCTATAGAAATAAAAGCCGTTGACAGAATCAGCAACATACTAAAAGGAATATACACCATGACCAAGTAAGATTTATCCCAGCAATCCAAGATTGGTTCAACATGCTTTATAAAATCAATTAATGTAATATACCATATTAAAAGAAGACCAAAACCACATGATCTTCTCAAGATGCAAAAAAAGTGTAAGACAGTATTCAACACATTTTCATGGTGAAAATACTCAACAAAGTGGGAATATCAGGTTATTTACTTGGTTTTAATGAGGTAATCTATGAAAAACTCACAGCTAACATCATACTTAATTGTGAAAGACTGAAACTTTTTTCCTAAGTTCAAGATCACAACAGTGATTTTTCACTCCCACCGTTTCTATTCAATGTTGTATTGGAGATTCTAACCAGGGCAGTGAGACAAGAAGAAGAAGGAAAAAGTACGCATATTGGAAAGGAAGAAGCAGAACTGTTTTTATTTACAAATGATATATTACACACAGAAAATTCTGAGAAATTCATTTTTAAAACAACAACTGATAGGTTCAGCGAGGGTTCAGGTTACAAGACCAATATTAAAAAATCAATGACATTTTTATTTGCTAGCAGCCCAAAATCTAAAAATGAACTTCAGAACATTCCATTTAAAATAACATCAGAAAGAAGAAAATAGAAATATACTTAACTAAGGATTTGAAAGATCTGTATATGGAAAACTGCAAAACATTATTGAAAGAAAATTCTAAATAAATGGAAAGAATCCCATGTTCATGGATTGGAAGACTTACTGTTAAGATATCAACACTCCCCTGTATTGATATAGAGATTAAATACAATACTAGTCAAAATTCCAGGTGACTTTCTGGCAGAAATTGAGAAACTGATTCTAAAATTATTATGGAAAAGCAAGGAACCCAGAATAGTCAAAACAATCTTGAAAAAGAAGAACATACTAGGAGAACAAACAGTTTTCTACTTCAAATTTACTACAAAGCTACAATAATCAAGACTATGTTGTACTGGCATAAAGACAGATGGTGTGGATAAATGGGTAGAATTGAGGGTCCATAATCAAATTCATACATCATACAATGAATTGATTTTTGACAAGAGTGCCAAGACAACTCAAAGAAGATTAGTCTTTTCGACAGATGGTGCTGGAACAACTGGATGTCTATGTGCAAATAATGAAATTAGACTCCTACCTCACACCATATACAAGAGTTAAAATGGATCAAAGACAGAAAAAAACAAACACAGAGGTATAAATTTTCTTGGCCTTGTATTAGGCAATAGTTTCTTCAATCTGCTATCAGAAGCATAAGCAACCAAAGAAAAAGTAGATAAGTTAGACTTTATTATAATTTAAATTTTTGTTCTTCAAAGGACAGTATCAAGAAATGGAAAAGAAAACTTACATATGGAGAAAATATTTGCAAATCATGTGTAGCAGGATCTAGTATCCAGAATATATAAAGAACTCTTACAATTTAATAATAAAAAGACAAAATAGGCCATTAAAAATGAACCAATAATTTGAACAGTCTTCTCCAAAAAAGGATACACAAATGGCCAGTAAGCACATAAAAATGATGTTCAACATCATTGGTCATTAGGGAAATACAAATCAAAACCATAATGAAGTAACATTTCATACTTCCTAGTGTAGAGATAACTTTAGAAGGGTATACAATAACAAGTGTTGGTGAGGATGTGGAGATTTTGGAACCCTTGTACAAGGTGGTGGGGGATGTAAAATGTGCAGCTGCTTTGGAAAACAGTGTGACAGTGTTTGAAAAAGTTAAAGATTTACCATATGACTCACAATTCCACTTCTAGGTGTATGCCCAAGAGAATCGAAAACATGTATTCATATAAAAACTTGTAACCAACTGTTTATAGCAGCATTATTCATAGCCAAAAAGTGGAAACATTAATTTATAAATGAAGTACTGGTAAATGATAGATATATGAGTGAATCTTGATAACATCATGCTCAGTGAAATATGCTAGATACAAAATGCTACATATTGTATGATTTCAGTTAAATGAAATGTCCAGAATAGGCAAATCTCTAAGAACAGAAAAATTAGTGGTTGGCAGAGGTAATGGGGAATAATTGGGATAATTTGGAGTAACAGCTAGTGGGCACAGGGTTTATTTGGGGTGGTGAAAATGTTCTGGGATAGATAAGTGGTATAGGTAATACAGCCTTGTAAATATACCAAAAACCACTGCATTGTACACTTTAAAATTGTTTAATAATTATTAAAAAAATAAAAGTCTGTTATTTTTTAATATATTTTTAAAAATAGCAAATTGAATCCAACAATCTATAAAAAGAATAATACACCATGACTAGGAATGCAAGGATGATTCAGTGTTTGAAAATCAACCACTGTAATTTACCATATTAACAGTCAAAAGAAGAAAAATTACATGCTAATTGAATTTTAGAATATTTTTGGCAAAATTCAATGTTTATTCATGATGAAAAACTCTCATCAAACTAGTAAAAACTACCTTTACATAAAACCTACAATTATTTATAATACGAAAGGTTAAAAAAAAAGGGTCTATGTGGCTAAGAATGCTCTTAGAAAATGTTTTCTATAATTTTCTTGAATGCAAAATAAAATACAACATTTTAGATGTAAGTTATCAGTATTTGGCAAAAGTAGGGAATTTTTAATACTTCTACTTTGTTACGTTGTATTGGGTAGCTTCTGTAACTTTTCTCATAATAGCAAATTGTTTAAAGGAATATATAAAATTATTTTCTCCCTATTTTTTGTAGATGTATTCGACACAGAAATGATTGGGGAGCTCTTATTCTAGTGGATGATCGTTTTAGGAATAACCCAAGTCGCTATATATCTGGTAAGATCTCAGCTGGGCCTAGAGTAAGAACTAGTAACAATCTTCATATTTTTGTTGTGATAAAAAACACATAACATGAGATCTACCATCTTATTAAGTACACAGTACAATATTGTTAATTGTAAGCACAATATTGTATAGCAAGTATCTAGAACTTTTAAATCTTGCGTAACTGAAACTTAAAACCGATTGAACAGCAATGCCCCATTCCCTCTCCCCCATCCCCTGGCAACCACCACTATACTTTCTGCTTCTATTAGTTTGACTACTTTAGATACCTCATATAAATTGAATTATGCAGTATTTGTCCTTCTGTAACTGGTTAATTTCAGTTAGCATAATGTCCTTAAGTTTCATCTATATTGTAGTATCTGACAGGATTTCCTTCTTTTCAATGACTGCTTAATATTTTATTTTATGTATACATTATACCATTTTTTTTAATCCATTCATCTGTCAGTAGACATTTAGGTTATTTCCACCTCATGGATATTGGGAACAATGCTGCAATAGACATGGGAATGCAGATATCTCTTTAAGATCCTGATTTCAACTTTTTAAAATAACTACCAAGCATAGAATTGGTGAATTATCGTAGTTCTAATTTTAATTTTTTGATTTGATACTGTTCTTCATAGCATCTGCAACATTTGACATTCCCACCAATAGCACACAAAGGTTTCAATTTCTCCATACCCCCGCTAACTCTTATTTCCTTTTTACATCTTTCTCTTTTTTAAATTTCATAAAGGCTATCCTACAAGGTATGATGTGATAGCTCATTGTGGATTTGATTTGCATTCCTCTGATGATTAGGATTGTTAAGCATCTTTTCTATTGTTAGCTAAATCATATGTCTTCTTTGGAGAAATGTCTTTTCATTTGCTCATTTTTTAATTGGGGTATTTGGATTTCTTTGTGTATCTGTTTTTTTGGTTTGGTTTTTGGTGTGTTTGTTGCTATTGAGATATAGGAGTTTCTTACATATTTTGGAGATCTACCCCTTATTAGATATGATACATGCTTTGCAAATATTTTCTCCCATTCTGTAGATTGCTGATTATTTACTTTGCTGCACAGAAGTTTTTTAGTTTAATGTGGTCTTCCTTGTCTATTTTTGCTTTTATTGCCTATGTTTTTGGTGTCATATCCAAACAATTGTTGCCAACACCAAGACTGGATAATTTATAAAGATAAGAGGTTTATTTGGCTCATGGTTCTGCAGGCTGTACAAAAATAATGGCATAAGCATCTCCTTCTGATGAGGGCTTCAGAAAGTCTACAATCATAGCAGAAGGTAAAGGGAAAGCAGGCGCATCACATAGTGAGAGAGTGACCAAGAGAGAGGAGAGGAGATCTCATGTGAACTAATTAGAGGAAGAATTCACCCATTACTACAGGAGGGTACCATGCCTTTCATGGGGGTTCTGTTCCCATGAACCACACACCTCCCACTATGACATTGGGGAACACATTTCAACATGAGCTTTGGAGGAAACAACCAAACAACACATTTCCCCACCTATGACATTGGGGAACACGTTTCAACATGAGCTTTGGAGGAAACAGCCAAACCATATCAATCCCCATTGACGCTCTTGTTGAAGATCCGCTGACCATATATGTGTGGATCTGTTTCTGGACTCTCTATCATGTTCCATTGGTTTATATGTTTTTCTTTATGCCAGTATTATACTTTTTTGATTACTACAGGTTTGTAATATATTTTAGAATCAGGAAGTATGATGCCTGCAGCTTTTATCTTTTTTCTCAAGATTCTTTTGCCTATTTGTGGTCCTTTGTGGTTCCATATGAATTTAGATTGCGGCTGGACATGGTGGCTCATGCCTGTTACCTCAGTACTTTGGGAGGCCGAGGTGGGTGGATCGTGAGGTCAGGAATTCAAGACCAGCCTGGCCAACATGGTGAAACCCCATCTCTACTAAAAATACAAAAATTAGCCAGGTGTGGTGATGGGTGCCTGTAGTCCTGGCTACTTGTGAGGCTGAGGCAGGAGACTCCCTTGAATGCAGGAGGCGGAGTTCGCAGTGAGCTGAGATAGCACCACTGCACTCTAACCTGGGCAACAGAGCAAGACTCCATCTAAAAAAAAAAAAAAAGAAAAAAGAAAAGATTACTTTCAGTAGCATGAACATTCTAACAACATTAGGTCTTCCAATCTGTGAACATGGGATGTCTTTCCATTTATTTGTAATATCTTCATTGTTTTTCAGGAATGTTTAGTAATTTTCAGTGCACAAGTTTTTTGCCTCCTTAATTGTTTATTCCTAGGTATTTTATTCTTTTTATTGCTATTATAAATGAGATTGTTTCCTTAAATTCTTCTTTTGATTGCTTTTAGTATATAGAATTGCAAGTGATTTTTGTACATTGATTTTTGTATCCTGCAACTTTACTGGATTTATTAGTCCTAACAGTTTTTTTTTTTTCAATCTTTAGGGTTTTCTACATAAAAGATCATGTCATCTGCAAGGAGAGCTCATTTGAATTTATTCTTTTTCAATTTGGATTCCTTTTATTTTATTTTCTTGCCTAATAGTCTGGCTAGGACTCTTAGTACTAAGTTAAATAGAAGTAGTGTGAATGAACATCCTTGCTTTGTTCCTGGTCTTAAAAGCTTTTCATTTTTTGATTTTTTGAAGAAACATGCTTTGATTCCTTTCTCATTTTTCTTTTGTGTATCTTCTATGGATGTTTCCTTTGTGGTTATGTGAGTCTTACATGAAACATAATTACAATTATATTTTCAGCTAACAAGTTAATTTCAATTGTATAAAAAAACTCTACACCTTTACTTTTCCCCATCATATTTTATTATTAAAGTCAAAATTATATTGTGTATCTAATAACACATTATTATAGTCATTTTCATACCTTGTTTTTTAATTTCTGTATAGAATTAAACATGATTTATGTGCCACTGTTGTTATGTTAAAGTATTCTGTATTTGTGTACACTTTTAACTTCATGAGCAAACTTTATACTTTCATATGCTTTCATGTTGCTGTTTAGCAGGCTTTCTTGAACATATCTTGTAAGGCAAATTTAGTGGTGAAGTCCCTCAGCTTTTGTTTATCTGGAAAAGTTTTTACCTCTTATTCATTTTGATAGATGGTTTTACCAGATATAATATCCTTCACTGGCAGGTTTTTCCTTTTAGCACTTTGAACATGTCATTCCACTTCCTTATGGCCGGCAAGGTGTCACCTGAGAAATCTTTTTTTTTTTTTTGGAGATGAGGTGTTACTCTGCCACCCAGGCAGGAGTGCTGTGGTGTGATCTTGACTCACTGCAGCCTCAGCCTCCAAGGCTCAAGTGATCCTCCCACCTCAGCCTCCTAAGTAGCTGGGACTACAGGCATGCACCACCACATCTGGTTAATTTTTAATTTTTTTTTTTTTTTTTTAGAGATGAGGTCTCACTATGTTGCCCAGGCTAATCTCAAACCCCTCGCCTCAATCTCAACTCCTACCTCTGCCTCCCAGACTGTTGGGATTACAGGCATGAGCCTTCATACTTGGCCTGTTGACAGTCTTATTATACTTCACTTGTATATGACAAGTTGCTTTTCTCTTGCTGTTTTCAAATTTCTATTTTTTCTTTGACTTTTGACACTTTGATTATAACGTGTCTTGGTACAGACTTTTGGGTTCATCCTGTTCAGGTTCACTGGGCTTCATGTATTTAGATGTCATTTTCCTCCCCCCCAGGTTTATTAAGTTTTTGGTCATTATTTCTATAAATAAGCTTTCTGCTTCTTTCCCTCTTTATCTTTCTAGAACTCCCAGAATGTATATACTGGTCAGCTTGATGGTGTCCCATAACTCCCTTAGGCTTCACTTTCTTTTTCCATTTTGTTTTTTCCTTTTGCTTCCCTGACTGGATGATTTCAAATGACTTTTCTTCAAATTTCCTGCTTCTGAGCACTTTGGGAGGCCGAGGCGAGGGGATCACTTGAGGTCAGGAGTTCGAGACTAGGCTGGCCAACATGGTGAAATCCCATCTCTACTAAAAATATAAAAATTAGCCAGGCATGGTGATGCATGCCTGTAGTCCCAGCTATTTGGGAGGCTGAGGCAGGAGAATCACTTGAACTCGGGAGGCGGAGGTTGCAGTGAACCAAGAGCACGCCATTCTACTCCAGCCTGGGTGACAGAGCAAGACTCCATCTCAAAAGATAAAATAAAATAAAACAAATTTCCTGATTCTTCCTTCTGCTTGATCAAGTCTGCTGATGAACCCCTCTAGTGAATTTTTCAGTCCAGTTATTGCATTTTTTAGCTCCAAAATCTGTTTAGTTCTTTTTTGTATTCTTTATCTTTGTTGGAATTCTCCTTTTTTTCTGTATTATTTTCTTGTGAACATCATTTCAACAGTTATTTTAAATTCCTTGCCAGGTAATTCATATACCTCATTTATTTTTTGGGTTGGTTTCTGGAGACTTATTTTGTTCCTTTGACAGGGTTATTTTTTCCTGTTTCTTTATGTTCCTTGTAACCTTGTATGGTATCCACACATTTGAAAAAACAGCCACCTCTCACAGTGTTTACTGACTGGTTTTGTACAGGGAAAGACCTTCACTCATCAGTCCAGGTAGGCATTCTGGGAGCCTTTCAAACCTTTTCTGTGGATCTGTCTTCTAAGGACTTGTCTATAGGAATTCCTTATTAGAAATATTTGCCGGTTTGTTTTTTTCTGGGTGTCATAACTTCTTGCTCCCACTGATCTGTCTTGTATTGTGGGGCCTCTGAAGTAGCAGCATGCTGCCCAGCTTTTTTTTTTCTTTGGTCAGTCAGGGTCTCACTCTGTCATCCATGTTGGAGTGCAGTGGCACAATCTTGGCTCACTGCAACCTCAGCCTCGTGGGTTCAAGGGATCCTCCCACCTCAGTCTCCCAAGTAGCTGAGACCACAAGTACGCACCACAATACCCGACTAATTCTTGTATTTTTTGTAGATTTGGGGTTTCACCCTGTTGCCCATGCTGGTCTCAAACTCCTGGGCTCAAGTGATCTGCCCGCCTTGGCCTCCCAAAGTGCTGGGATTTCAGGCATGAGCCATCACTCCCGACTCTCTTTGTTCAGTAGATTCCAGGCATATAGAGTATGCTAGGTCCAGTCAGTGCTCCATGACAAGCAAGACGGAAACCAGTCCCTGGACAGCTCCTTGAAAAGCCAAAATACTGGATGCACATTCCAGGCTTTTCTGTCCCCCTGAGGGAGTGGTTGTCAAACTGCATGGGCCTCTGTCTGTTGCACTGTGGTTCCTGTGAAGCAGAAGCTTGCTGCAGCACTTTTGTTCTCAGTGGCCCCTGGGCATGTAGGGTATACCAGCTCATGTCAGTCCTTCACTACAGGTAAGATAAAAGCCAGTCCCTCAGACAGCCTCCCAGAAAAAGACATAAGGTCTAGTTTTTCTTTTCTTCTCTCCAGGGAGAAGAAGCTAGGAGCTAACTCCCAATCTCATGGTACTGTTCTGAAGTGGGGGACCATGGCGAGAGGTTGCCACAAATCTTCCTACTCACATTGATGGAGCCAGTAGTGTCATTTTTTTTCCCACTCAAATCAACAAATGTGGCTATGGTTTTATCCAACAGTAAATAGTCCTTTCAGAGTCGATACTAGGAGTTATTAAAGAGCCATGGGATACATGTTTATCTTTATTATTACATTTTAGCTAAAAAATTCCTTTTATTATAATAAAGATATGTTAAATTTTGTTTTAGATTAGCTGTGTGTGGGTGTGGACTCAACTTTTTCAATTTCAGAGCCTAATTACTGCATTTAGTTTGATATTAAAACATAAACATCTGGATTAACACAGAAAATATTGCCTCGTTTTATTTTCCCTTTCCATGTAAAGTGTGCAGTAGCGTAGGTCAAACTAAAGGCTAAGTGCTGGTGTCTAGTCAGCAGGTAGAGCTCAGATTCTTTCAGGTTTTCAAAAGTAAACAATGATATTTTACACTGAAAAGGCTTTCTTTGTTTATAAAAAGGTTGAAATGAAAAGGTAAATATAGTACTAAAATTCTCATTTTTATTTACTTATTTCTTTTTTAGAGACAGGTCTTACTCTGTTGCCAGGCTGGAGTGCAGTGGCATGATCATAGCTCACTGCCACCTCAAACTCCCGGCCTCAAGCGATCTTCCCACCTCAGCTCCCCAAATCCTGGGATACAAGTGTGAGCCACCATACCCAGCCTAAAAATTGTTAATGTTAGAGAATTTCACATATTTATATGGTCTAATCATATTCCCCAAATGAACAAAATAAAAACTTCAAGGGAAATGGCTTATTTAAAATTTTTTTAGTTTTAAAATCTAGAACTTAAATGTTTACCCTATAGTGACTTTTGAAACTAATTCCTCCAAAAGATGATGCTAGTTTTAGTAATGTTAGCAGGGAATATTTATTTTGTAAAAGTCCAAATATCTGATTTTGAATTTCATTTGGAAGTGCGTCATACTAGAAAACACCTTAAACCTCTTATGTTTCATTTTTATGCAGTTTTTATATGCCTTTTTTTTTTTTTTTTTTTGCTTCTTTTTAGGCCATCAGCTCCCACAGCAAGTTTTTATACATCACAGGTCAAATCATAGCCTTTATAACTTGATTGTATATTAAAAATAATTATATAATAAAAATTCAGAAGGGATATCATTTGCCCATAAGACAGTGTTATTTCTTTCACCTCCAGAATAATTTAAGATGTATTTGGAATTGGTGGAGGAAGGGAACAAAAAAATTTGAAAGTAGAATCTTGAATTTATTTTTGCAAAAGGAGTAAGATTTAGAATATTAAAATCAAAAGTTGTGTTGTTTACAACTTCTAGTTTCCCTACCAAAAAAATAGGCAATTTTTTGGGGGAATTATGATGAAATTAAATTTTTTGTATTCACCAGTTATTCTTAACCAGATAATATGTTTTCCCTTCTCTGCCCTACTTCCACTGCCTCCTTTTTCTCTCCATTTGACAATTATTGCATATAAAGAGAATGTTACTGATAAAGGAGTGTATTGTACATATGAAGTAAAATTGCTGAACCACAGAAAAAACATCAAGAACTATTCTGTATATTGAAATTACAAATTAGATTACTTCACTAGAAAAAGTAATTGTTAGCATGTAATATTTTAATAACCAACCAAATTTTCCCCTGGGTTTACTTTTTTCTGTAGGACTTTCTAAATGGGTACGCCAGCAGATTCAGCACCATTCAACCTTCGAAAGTGCCCTAGAGTCCTTGGCCGAATTTTCCAAAAAGCATCAAAAAGTTCTTGATGTATCCATAAAGGACAGAACAAATATACAGGACAATGGGTCCACACTTGAAGTGACCTCTTTAATGGACAGTACCCCGACTTATTTACTGGAAGCAGCAAGTCATCTCTCACCAGAAAATTTTGTGAAAGATGAAGCAAAGATGTGTGGCCAGGAACTACAGTGTCCTGAAATTTTTACTAAAAATTCACCTCTACCAAGTGGCATCATCTCCAGAAAGGAGAGAAGTATGAAAAGTTCTGCCCATTTACCTTTGATGGAGAAGTCTTTCATTGTATTTAGTGAAATGATATTTATTTGGGTATAGATTAATTTCCTTAAATATGGTGGTTTATAATACAAGGTGTTATCATAAAGTAGTGAAACAGTATGATGTATTGTAATGGAAACAAATGTTTGTCAGGAGACCACAGCATATTTTCTGGTTTTCCACTAACTGGCTTTGCCACTTACTACCTTTGTGATCATGAGCAAGTCATTTGACCTTTATGAGTCATAATAGGAAAAAAAATGCCTACCTAGCTATCCCTTCAGGTTGGGTTATAAAGGTCAAGATTATAAATATCACAGCATTGTAAAGTACTATATAAGTGGTAGATGTTATTCTAAAGGCTATATAAAATTTTGGCCTGATTTTATTATATAGATACTTCTATATGAACTTCTTTTCTATATAGATAGTTCTCATGAACTTACTTATTTTTAGGAGATGAGAGGCATTTAAGTGATGAAAAATAATATTTTAAAAATATTTTAGAAATAATCATCTGTATCAGATTGGCAAACTGTGGCCCATGGGCCAAATTTGGCCTGCTGCCTGTTTTTGTAAATGAAGTTTAATGAAATGTCACGCCCACTTATTTACATATTGCAGACAACAGCAGAGTTGAGTATTTGTGTGTATTGCACTAGAACAGCATAATCAAGTAGGTGCAACAGACACATTATGGCCCACAAAGCCTAAAATATTTACTATCTGGCCTGTAACAAAAAAGATTTGCCAAACTCTGGTTTAAACCATTGGATATAATTTCAGTTGTTTTAATTCATATATCTGAGGCAGGCAGATCACCTGAGATCAGGAGTTTGAGACCAGCCTGAACAATGTGGTGAAACACCATCTCTACTAAAAAAAAAATACAAAATTAGCTGGGCATGGTGGTGGGTGCCTGTAATCCCAGCTTTCGGGAGGCTGGGGCAGAAGAATCGTTTGAAACTGGGAGGCAGAGGTTGCAGTGAGCCAAGATCATGCTGTTGCACTCCAGCCTGGGCAAAAAGAGTGAAACTCTGTCTCAAAAAAACAAAAGAAAAAAAATTTTAAACATTTATTTTGTAGTATATATTTATAAATGTCATAGTGAATTCAAATAACTTAGCCTTATAATTGTCACCTTCCTTATTTATTAAATAAAATAATTAGTCTAGATAAGCTTTTCTCAGTCACTGGTTAGTGGATTTTCAAGGCAAATGTTTACAGCCTGTTCCATCCTTTACTCAGCCCCCTTCCTCTTCCCTTTTACTCCTTCTTTCCTCATTTATTCTTGAGTTTCCTGGTGTGGAATTTTATAGTTTACCAGACAGTGCTATAACTTGGCCTAGGAAACACTAGAGACCTAAATTTCTTTCAGAGTTAATATTCTGTCCCAAGATTAAAAATCTGCTAGTGTTCATGGGGTACTCTAAGTTATGTATCCTATACAGTTATTTAGGTATTTCTTTTTTTTTTTTTTTTTTTTTAAAGACGGGGTTTCACCATGTTGGTCAGGCTGGTCTTGAACTCCTGACCTCAGGTGATCCGCCCGCCTTGGCCTCCAAAGTGCTTGGATTACAGGCGTGAGCCACCGCGCCCAGCCTAGGTATTTCTAATAAATAATTATTTTAACTTAACAAGTATTATGTTGACTAGGAGCAGAAAGTTAAAGTTCTTAAATTCTTGTATTCTTAGATGATCCAGTATTCCTGGAAGAGCCTGTCCAAGCAATGAAAGCAGAAAAAAATGTGATTTCCAGATCCACAAGCCCAACTTTCAACAAACAAACAAAAAGAGTTGCTTGGTCGAGCTTTAATTCTTTGGGACAGTATTTTACTGGTAAAATACCAAAGGCAATACCTGAGCTCGGGTCATCAAAGAATAGTGCCTCTAGTCCTCCCAGTTTCAAAACAGAAAAGATGGAAAGTAAAACTGTTTTGCCATTCACTGATAAATGTGGATCCTCAAATCTGACAGTAAACACATCGTTTGGATCATGCCCTCAGTCAGAAACCATTATTTCATCATTAGAGACTGATGGGACCCTTACTAGAAAAAATCATCCCGAACATCCTCTCTGTTCTGAAGAAGCCCTAGATCCAGACATTGACTTGTCTCTTGTCAGTGAAGAAGACAAACAATCCACTTCGAATAGAGAGTTTGAAACAGAAGCAGAAGATGAATCTATCTATTTTACACCTGAACTTTATGATCCTGAAGATACAAATGAAGAAAAAAATGACCTAGTCGAAACTGATAGAGGAAATAGATTGGCTAACAATTCAGATTGCATTTTAGCTGAAGACCTTTTTGAAATTAGAACTATAAAAGAAATAGATTCAGCTAGAGAAGTGAAAGCTGAGGATTGCACAGATACAAAGTTGAATGGAATTCTGCATATTGAGGAAAATAAAATTGATGACATTGATGGTAATGTAAAAACAACTTGGATAAATGAATTGGAACTGGGAAACACTCATGAAATAGAAATAAAGAACTTTAAACCATCTCCTTCCAAAAATAAAGGTATGTTTCCTAGTTTTAAGTGATAATACTTAACTCTCAAGCTGTAAACATATGTCATCATGCTTATGTTAAACTCTGTTGTAAGAATTTGTACATTGAATAAGTGACATACTTTTTAAAAAACTATTTTTATTCAGAAATGTAAATTTTATTCTTGAGTTTTGATAAAGTAATTCATACAAAATATTTTCCTCTATAGTCTTCCTTAGCTAAATGCAATTTAAAATTAAAGATATTTAGAATTTTCTGGGGCACTTTTAGTTTCATGTAAATATTTGTATTAGGTGGTTCTCTTCAGCCATTTGTTTTCATAGTGATACATACATAAAATACATTTGTTTATCATACTGATAAATAGCAGTCTAATCTAGTCACACCTCAGTCATATTTCACTATAGATTTTACCTCAAATCAGTCCGAGACTTTTTAGAGATCACCATTTGTCTTGAAAGGTTTATTTCTGCCTACTTATAAGTAATTAAGAGAAATTAAGGAAGTAGTATGCATTTTTAATTGAAATTGTTTTACATTATTTGTATAATAAACCTAAAATCAAACATGTCAAAAACAAATTGGTATAAAGATATAAGATGCCAAATGAAGTATTCCAAATTTTCTATTCTTATTTAGCTTCATCATCGTGGAAAAAAATATTAGATCCTGCCTAGTATTATATATTTTCCCTCGTGGATCAGTGAGTAGATTAGAAGGTAATTTCTACATTGTTTAGAAAGGGTGAAACAATTTCTCCCCTCTGGTATTGTTCTAGTGTAAGCTTTAGTTATGCAATGATTAAGATAGAAAACTTTATATATAAATTTGATAAGCAAACCCACATTTATAGCTGCAGCCAAAATATGTTTACTTAGAGCACAGTAATCCCTTCTGTGAATTTTGGCCTTGTTTGTGTTTTTGTGAATGAAGCTATATGTCTGATCAAAAATGATTATAAAAGATGCTCGTCTCTGACATCATTCCAAAAATACATTCACTGATCTTTTTCTAAGAAACGTCCTTTATTCACTGGGTATTAGGACTTTTTGTGAGTAATTTGAGTTGAAATTTTATGAGCTACTCAAGAGTTTTGTATGGCCTGTTATTTTCAAGTCAAAATTCCCAGTAAGGATTTATTTTACATTTCATTTGGATAAATGAATTATTATATAGGCATGTGTTTGCTTTCATTTTGAGGCATTTAGATTTATACAGCTTGTTTCCATAGCATTTGATGTTACAACTCTAAGCATAGTTCAAAGACATTTAAATTGACAATTTACCAGTTAAAGAATTTAGAATATATTAGATCCCATCTAGTATTATATATTTTTTCTAGTTGATCATTGAGCAATAAGTACCAAATACTAGTTTAGAGGGTAATTTCTATGTTGTTTTGAAACAATTTAGCTCCTCTGGTGTTACTCTTAAACCACAGGTAGGGATAGAAGGGTAGTGGAACGCATGAATACCTGGTAGAAGACAAGAGACGGGCTCTATACGTGGCACTGCCTCTAATTTGCTAAGTCATACTGGCAGTCACCACACTCTTCAGGGAATTAGTTTCATTTGTAAAATGCAGAAGTTAGTACTATAAAATCATACAAATTTCTTTGTGCTTTAAGAATCTGTAACTTAAAGGAATGTCTGCTGATATTATTCTGAGTCAATTTTCATTTGCTTTTGTTCCAGAACGCTTAAAATAAAGCATAGTATTTCATAAAAAAGGTAAAATGGCTCTTACTCATTTACATTTAGGGGAACAGTGGTAATGTGGTTTGGCTGTGTCCCCACCTAGATCTCATCTTGAATTGTAGTTCCCATAATCCCCACATGTTGTGGGGAGGGACCCAGTGGGAGGTAATTGAATCATGGGGGCAGTTGCCCTCATGCTGTTCTCATGATAGTGAGTGAGTTCTTATGAGACCTGATGATTTTATAAGGGGCTTTTCCCTGCTTCGCTCTCATTCTTCTGTCTCCTGCTGCCCTGTGAAAAGGTGCCTTCCACCATGATTGTAAGTTTCCTGAGGCCTCCCCAGTCATGCGGAACTGTGAGTAAATTAAACCTCTTTCCTTTATAAATTACCCAGTCTCCGGTATGACTTTATTAGCAGCATGAAACAGACTGGTACAGATGATATGATTATGTGCATAATAACTTGGAAAGCTAGATATTTGTTTTCACAATGCTACAATTAAAACATTTTGAGGACTTTTGAAATTACCTTTAGAACTGGTAAATGACATGAGAAAATTAAGTATATTATTTTACAGTCATATCTTAATGTTAATTCCCAACTTGATCTCAAATGCTTTTCCCCTTTCCCTAGATAGATATGTTTTTGTTTGTTTTAGACAGTCTTGCTGTGTCACCCAGGCTGGAGTGCAATGGCATGATCTTGGCTCACTGCAACTTCTTATGTCTCAGCCTCCTGAGTAAATAGGATTACAAGTGCACACCACTGCACTGGGCTAATTTTTTGAGACGACGGGGTTTCACCATGTTGGCCAGGCTGGTCTTGAACTCCTGACCTCAAATGATCCACCCACCTTGGCCTCCCAAAGTGCTGGGACTACAGGTGTGAGCCACAGTACCGGCCTAGATACTTTGTATTCTTTCCAAAATTTAATTCTCTTGGAAGCTAAAAATTTTCATTACTGAGAATGTATATAGAAATGTGCCACAAGCTTTTAGTAATTACAAAAGGTGTTTCAAATAATTTATACAATGATATCACTGTTGAAGCAGGTGTATATTCTCCTCAGATCATGACTTTGACCAAGATGATATTCCAAGAAGTAAACTACTGGCCTTTATAGAGTAGGATGTAGGCCATTTTCATTACTGATAACATACTTTTTAAAGAAATATTTATAGAGTTAAATAAGTTAAAACATATAAAAGCTTTTAAAAGAGCACCTGGCACATTGCAAGTCATTCATTATTAATGAGTAGATGAATCATATCTGGAGTGCACCCTTGCTCTATATGATATATAGATATATAGATGATAGATTGACAGTAAAGAATTCTTAGAGGAAAGAAAAATTATTTGGCTGGTTTATTTTATAAGCTTTTGAGATATATAAGGTAGACATTGTTTATCAGATAATTTACGGGACACATTCAATGCATATGAAATAATTATACTGAATTTATTCAAGGACTGAAAGTATGTAGAACATACAGGCTGCAAACCAGGAAAACTACCAGTTGGAGAAAGGGCTTTATTCGTGGAAGAAAGGTACAATGTAAAGAGTAGATGTTTCATGACTTGATTAAATTGTTTAAAGCTTTCTAGAATTGCGTTACAAACTATTACTATGTTTCTATTCACTTAGTTATTACATGGTTTTAAATTTGGCACTGTGTCTAAGTTTATATAAGGCTTTGTTGTTATTCTTACGATTTTCTATTCAAAACATTAATTTTAACAAAAAGCTCTCCCCCATTATTTTTCTGCAATTGGGCTTTTTTGTATTATCTTCGTATAATAAAACACATTTAAAATATTTAATTCTTTAGACCTGCTTATAAAATTTCATGAAATCAAAGTACTGTTATAAAATGACTTGAAAGGTTGGTTATCTTGGTCATCTCTAAGTGATGGCATTCTTTTTGTATTTGATTACCACACAATTATTCTTGGACATGCTCTTTTAAACCTCAGATTTCTCAATGAGTTACACAAGAATTTAACCTTTATGAATTCTCGGTGATTTATTGTCTATTTCCATAGGTAAATGTAGTCAGTCTTTCATAAATAGATAGTAGTGATGAAAGTTTTGATAATCAAAACAATTTTTAAGACCACATCAAACAATGTATGTAAGGAAGCTAAAACCTTAGTGTAAAATAACTGCAGAGCTATGAAACATACAATAAAGAATGTTACTTCAGGACACAGAAATTTGTAAAAGTGACCAAGGCTTATGATCCTCTAGTCCTAAATGATTTTCATGTCTCAAAAAAAAATTTCTTAAGTTTCATTTGGTAGAACCGTTAGCTGCCTAGCTCCCTGTACTCCACAATGGAGCCTTGTTATAATATACATGGGATCTGAGCCAGTGGATCACCTTATTGGTAAGACCACCTTAGAATGAGGTGCTTTCAGTAACTAAACCCTCTTGGACCAGGTCCAAAACAACCCATCTTACGCCGAATTCCACTCTGTTATAAACAAACTTCAATGTATTAGAAAGAAAACAAAAGCTATATGAAATTTACTGTTCCCAGAAATTAACCTTTGAAAACCTAATGGTAAATACTGATTAAAAGTAATGTGTAACAAGGCATAATTAGGTAGATATTTTAGTATGTTTTATAATAAGTTTGTATTTTCTTGGCTCAGTCTTCCTTTTTTTGGGAATTTATATTATTTTGATTATCTTAATGCTTTTCCCCAAATTTCATCATTTCACATGAAAATATCTTACATTAATATTTACAGAATTCAATATTAAATTTTGATTTGGCTCCTTGCTATTATAAACTACAAAACTGTACAAGTAGCATATTATTTCTGTAAACTAGGTGCCATTATCTTTTATATATGATTCACATATAGTTGAAAAGTTTTACAAGTATTTAGTACTGGTTTGTTATTATTTTAGATGGAGTATTTTCTTGGTATATTTTTTCTGTTTTTCTAACTGATGTTAAAGTTAACTATCTTTTCAAAATGTTAGTCTTTTTTATCTGTTGTGAAAGGACCCAAGTAACCTGTCTTGCTAGTCAAGACTTTATGGTATTGCTTGTGGAGCTGAATTATTACCTAAAGCAGGAGGAAGTAGGAAGTATAAAAGCTTACTTTGTATCATTTTTAGTATCATTGTTGGAGATAGACATAACCTTAAACTAAGGAATTATTTAGATTATAGGCTCACCTAAATATAAATTACAATAAAGTAAAGCTGGGCACAGTGGCACACACCTGTAGTCCCAGCTACTCAGGAGGCTGAGGCATGAGGATCGCCTGAGTCCAGGAGATCAAGGGTGCAGTGTGCTATCTGGACAACATAGTGAGATCCCATCTCTTTAAAACATTTTTTAAATAAAAATTGCAATATAATAAATTGTTATATTAATATGTATTAATATATTTCATGGAATATAATATTTCATAATATATTCACATCTCCATATATAATATAATATATTTCAGTCTTAAAAGTTGATTGGAAGTATACATGAATTTTGTTACCATTGGACTTGGAAATATGTTCCAACTCCACCTGCCAACTTACTTTAGTCAAGTTATTTAATCTCTTTGAACTTCTGTTTTTTCATCTTAAAATAGGGATAATAAGTAGATCAAACATGAGAAGCAAGTGCAGAAGAGTATATGGAAGCTCTTTTGCATTAGGCAGTCAAGGGTATGAGTTTGAGTTTTGCCTTGCAAAACTTGGTCATTTTACTTTACTTCTTTGAGCCTCAGTTTTGTTTTCTACCAAAAAATAGTGTGCAAAAATAAATAAATAAAAAGATTGTTATTGAGGATTAATTGGGATAACATTCAATATGTAAAAGTGCTTTATAAATTCTAAAACACTGTTCAAATACTGTTAGGAACCTGAAACAATATATAATTGATATTTTGGTATCCTGAAATTGCAGTTTCAAAGGGCTAATAGACCTGTTAGAATTTGGTCCACCTGCTGAAAAACACTTTGAGCTTTTTATTTTTAAAAATCTAGGCAGGGCTCAGTGGCTCACACCTGTAATCTCAGCATTTTGGGAGGCCAAGGCACATGGATCACTTGAGACCAGGAGTTCAAGCCAGCCTGGCCGACATGGTAAAACCTCGTCTCTACTAAAAAAAGACAAAAAAATTAGCTGGACATGGTGGCAGACACCTGTAATCCCAGCTACTCAGGAGACTGAAGCAGGAGAATCACTTGAACCCAGGAGGCAGAGGTTGTAGTGAGCCGAGATTGTGCCACTGCACTCCAGCCTGGGTGGCAGAGCAAGACTCTGTCTCAAAAAAAACAAACAAACAAAAACAAAACAAAAAAATCCCTAGTTATTCCTTTATTAATAAGACTTTAAATATTATGACTGTTTTCTATTTTTGTACCTCATATTTTATGTCTTAAAAGTTGTACATGTTTCAAACCAGAAAATATCATCAAGGGAACATTGAAATCCATGGATTCCAATGAGAACAATTATATGTAAGATCTATAGGGGCAGGGAATTTTTGTTTTTTTGGTCTATATTTGTTGTTGTACTCCCAAAACCATATTTGCTGACCAAATGAATTGAACATTTTATTAAACATCTCAGCCCTCACATATACCTATTTCATTTGACCAATTTCTAGACCCTAGCAACCTTTCTCTATTCCAAACTTTTCATTCTTATTACCTGAACTGCATTAAATCCCCCATACTTTCTCTATTCCTATTTACTAAACCTTTATCCCTTCAATTGTGGGCCAGAGATTGTCTTTTCTCTTCCTTTTATTCTACAGGGTGTTCCTTTGTCACCTTTACCTACAAAAAGAATGTTGGACTTTTTTGTACAAATGTCCAATGAAAAAAAAAAAAAGAATGTTGGACTTTTGTAATTTTGTTTGAGATGTTCATGAAGATAATTATTTTAACACAGTTGGGTTCTAAAATATGAATTGGACTTGACATCAGCTAATTAATTAGCCTAAATATCAGCCTATTTATAAAAGCCTTTTAGTCCCATTATCACCCTGGGACAAAATAAATTTTTCCTGCCTATGTCCCAAGGTAATATGTATTGTATGATATTGCAATTAATTGTGTACAAGTCAGTCTCTTCTGCACACAGTGATCCCCTAAGGATAAGAACAGCGTTCCATATTACTTGGTATTCATTCATCCATTCATTCATCTGACATACTTTGAGAGTCTGCTTTGCATCAAGAACATTGCTATGTTCTAGGGATACCAAAGTTGAGTAAGAGAGGTACCATATTCATTAGGAATTCACAGCCTAATTTACAGACAAGTAAACGCTTGTGCAGTGTGGTACAGTATGATGAGAGCTGTAATAAAAGAAAGGCACACAACAGTGCTTTGTTGGGTATATACATTTTGGTAGGTACAAATTGTAGTTGTGGTAGAGGATCCGTAAGTTAACAACGAAAGTCATTTAACACAGGAAACATCCTGACAGACTTTCTTTAATTTTTTAATGAAAAAAATGCTTAATTTAAAAAATTATAAATATAATTGATATTTATATAAAAGTATAAATTATAATTGATATTTATACATAATATCAATTATGTTTTTATATAATATAATTTATATATAAACTCTGTCACTCAGGCTGGAGTGTAGTGGTGCAGTCTTGGCTCACTGCAACGTCTGCCTCCTGAGTTCAAGCAATTCTCATGCCTCAGCCTCCCAAGAAGCTGGGACTACAGGCGCATGCTACCATGTGCCTGGCTAATTTTTGTATTTTGTGTAGAGACAGGGTTTCGCCATGTTGCCCAGGCTGGTCTCGAACTCCTGAGTTCAAGTAATCCCGCCTGGGGGGACAGGCATGGTGGCTCATGCCTGTAATCCCAGCACTTTGGGAGACTGAGGTGGGTGCATCACCTGAAGTCAGGAGTTTGAGACCAGCCTGGCCAACATGGTGAAACCCCGTCTCTACTAAAAATGCAAAAATTATCCAGGTGTGGTGGCAGGCACCTGTAATCCCAGCTACTCGGGAGGCTGAAGCAGGAGAATTGCTTGAACCCAGGAGGCGGAGGTTGCAGTGAGCCAAGATCATGTCATTCCACTCCAGCCTGGGTGACAAGAGTGAAACTTCATCTCAAAAAAAAAAAAAAAGTCCCCCTGCCTTGGCCTCCCAAAGTGTTAGGACAGGTATGAGTCACCATGCCCAGCCTTGAAATATATTCTTGAAGGAGTACCAGGATATGCTATTTTCCCTGATGTTCCCATCTCCAGTTCTCTTAGCCTCTGCTCTGAATTATTGTGTTAACTAACCTAATGGGAACAGAACAAGAGCATAGCAAATACATCTTCTGTGGTGCTTTAGTGCATAGCTTTCACAGCCATCGCTTGTTTCTCAACACAGCCTGCCAAAGGTCAACAGCACAGGTGGTATTATCCTCATTTTACAAAGGAGGAAAAAGAAACATAATGAGACTACAATCAAAATCATGCTGCTCTTTCCACTAGTCCATAATGCCACAGTGTGCGGCTGATAGATGTTTGTACTTTCATGTTGATGTTAGTCTACGTTTGTTCTCCAGAATCTCTTTATGAAAGGCATAGTCTTGGAATCTGAAATCAAGCTTCATTATCTTACATTTCAGAATCAACATACAACATTTTAATAATACTAAATGAAGATACATTAACTCGCGTTAAGGAGTATGAGCTCCTTGAGAGCAGAAACAGTGGTAGAGCGTGATATACTTAAGGACATAGAGTAGGTGTTTAGTAATTTTTTTATGGGAAGAAGGAATCTTCTCAAACTAAGCAGAACTTAATGGGTTTGTTTTAAGTAACATTGATAATTAGTGGCATTAGAGTCAGAACTAGTACCCTAGTGTCCTAACTTCAAATTCCAGATTCTTAACCCCTTACAAACTACCTAATTACCAGCCTCAGTTACTTGACTTTAGCTCTTGTGATTTCACCTCCATTTCATCCACCCACATTGACTCTATCTTAAAACTTCCTCACTCATGTAACCATGAACACTAGTATACCTCTCTCTCATCACCATCCCGCGTCCTTCCAGCACTCATTTTATCACTCCTTCTATGCCTATTCCCTCCATTGTCTCCAAGCCTATTAGCCTCCTGCAGTCTTCAAAATGAAGTAAAAACTCCATATGAACATATACCAGGCTTTTTGTAATCTGGTCCTACCCAACATCTCCAGCCTCATCTCCTGGCCACCCTTTGTGAACTGTAGTCCTAACAATTATTTTAAAAACAGACCATATTGGCCAGGCACAGTGGCTCACATCTGTAATCCTAGTGCTTTGAGAGGCTGAGGCAGGGGGGAGCTCTTGAGGCCAGTAGTTCCAGACCAGTCTGGACAACATAGTGAGACCTTTATCTCTACACAAAAAAAATTATAAAAAGAAATAATTGGGTGTGGTGGCACATACCTATAGCCTTGGTTATTAGGGAGGCTGAGCTGGGAGAATCCCTTGAGGCCAGGGGTTTGAGGTTGCAGTGAGCAATGATCATGCCACTGCTCTCCAGACTGGGTGACAGAGAGGGACCCTGTCTCTAAAACACAAAAACAGATGCTGTTTCTTATCCATCACCTTTGCTAATGCTCTTCCACCTGTGCAGACGTCTCTTCTTCTTTACCTAGTAAACTCCTACACAGCCTGAGAAATTCAATTAAGACATTATTCCTCTGGAAGCTTACCATGTCCTCCTGATGTAACCTGACATGGAAAGCTTGGATTAAGGGTACCTCACCTACCTTGACCCCCAGGATGTAACGTCAACATAGAATTTTCAACACTATATTAAAGTTGTCTATTTTTGCTTGTTTTCTGTACCAGACTTATAAGTCTGTACAAGGTAAGACTGTGTTTGTCAATCTTGCACCTGGCACATACCTTAAAATAGTAAGTGCCCAATTTATAGCGCTATTCAGTTCCACAAATGAACTAAATCATACTATTTTTTTTTTTTTTTTTTTTGAGATGGAATCTTGCTCTGTTGCTCAGGCTGGAGTACAATGGTACAATCTTGGCTCACTGCAACCTCCACCTCCTGGGTTCAAACAATTCTTCTGCCGCAGCCTCCTGAGTAGCTGGGACTACAGGTGCACACCACCACATCTGGCTAATTTTTGAATTTTTTAGTAGAGATGAGATTTCTCTATGTTGGCAAGGCTGGTCCTGAACTCCTGACCTCAGGTGATTTGCTACCTTAGCCTCCCAAAGTTCTGGGATTACAGGTGTGAGCCACTGCGCCCAGCCAACCATGCTACCTCCTTTTTTTTTTTTTTTTTTTTTTTTGAGATGGAGTCTCACTCTGTCACCCAGGCTGGAGGGCAGTGGCACGAACTCGGCTAACTGCAACCTCTGCCTCTCAGATTCAAGTGATTCTTCTGCCTTAGCCTCCCGAGTAGCTGGGATTACAGGCATGCCCCACCATGCCCGGCTATTTTTGAATTTTTTTTTTTTTTTTAGTAGAGACGGAGTTTCTCCATGTTAGTCAGGCTGGTCTCGAACTCCTGACCTCAGGTGATCCACTCGCCTCAGCCTCCCAAAGTGCTGAGATTACAGGCATGAGCCACTACGCCCAGCCCCAACCACGCTATGTTGAAACTGGTTGCTTTTATTCTGGCACTGCTTCAATTTGTTATATTTTTATTACTGTTTTAATAGAGTAGTTTACAACTCATCTACTTTCCTTGTGTTAAACATGAAGTAACTAAGGCCCAGAGAGATTTAGAAGTGAGACCAACATATTGATGGCAAAACACCACATTGTTTTTAATGTGGTTTAGTTCTTACTAACTCAACTTTCTGAAGATATTCTTAGGGAAAGTTACAATTGCAAATAACCAAAAAGTTAAACAAAGTAAAATACTAATGAAAAAGCCACTCAGGCTGGGTGCGGTGACTCACACCTGTAATCCCTGCACTTTGGGAGGCGGAGGTGGGTGGGTCACTTGAAGTCAGGAGTTCAATACCAGACTAGCCGACATGGTGAAACTCCGTCTTTACTAAAAATTCAAAAATTAGCTGGGTGTGGGGGGCACACACCTGTAATGCCAGCTACTTGGGAGAAAAATTCAGGCCAACATCCTTAATGAGCATCAATGGGAAAATCCTCAACAAAGCACTGGCAAACTGAATGCAGCAGCACATCAAAAAGCTTATCCATCACAATCAATCGGTCATCCCTGGATCCAAGACTGGTTCAACATGCACAAATCAATAAACATAATCCATCACATAAACAGAACCAATGACAAAAACCACATGATTATCTCAATAGATGCAGAAAAGACCTTCCATAAAATTCAACACCCCTTCCTGCTAAAAACTCTCAGTAAACTAGGTGTTGATGAAACATATCTCAAAATAATAAGAGCTATTTATGACAAACCCACAACCAATATCACACTGAATGGGCAAAAGCTGGAAGCGTTCCCTTTGACAGATGGCACAAGACAAGGATGCCCACTCTATCACTCCTATTCATCATAGTATTGGAAGTTCTGGCCAGGGCAATCAAGCAAGAGAAAGAAATAAAAGGTATTCAAGTAGGAAGAGAGGAAGTCAAATTGTCTCTGTTTGCAGATGACATGATTGTATATTTAGAAAACCCTATCATCTCAACCTAAAATAAGCAACTTCAGCAAAGTCTCAGGATACAAAATCAATGTGCAGAAATCACAAGCATTCCTATACACCAATAATAGACAAACAGCCACATCATGAGTGAACTCCCATTCACAATTGCTACCAAGAGAATAAAATACCTAGGAATACAGCTTACCAGGGATGTGAAGGACCTCTCCAAGGAGAACTACAAACCACTGCTCAAAGAAATAAGAGAGGATACAAACAAATGGAAAAACATTCTATGCTCATGGATAGGAAGAATCAATATTGTGAAAATGGCCCTACTTCCCAAAGTAATTTATGTCAGTGCTATCCCCATCAAGCTACCATTGACTTTCTTCACAGAATTAGAAAAAAACTACTTTAAATTTTATATGGAAACAAAAAAGAGCCTGCATAGCCAAGACAATCCTAAGCAAAAAGGACGAAGGTGGAGGCATCACACTACCTGACTTCAAACTATGCTATGAGGCTACAGTAACCAAAACAGCATGGTACTGGTACCAAAAAGATATACAGACCAATGGAACAGAACAGAGGCCTCAGAAATAACACCACACATCTGCAACCATCTGATCTTTGACAAACCTGACAAAAGCAAGCAATGGGAAAAGGATTCCCTGTTTAATAAATGATGTTGGGAAAAGTGGCTAGCCATGTGCAGAAAGCTGAAACTGGACCCCTTCCTTACACCTTACACTAAAATTAACTCCAGATAGATTAAAGATTTAAACATAACATCTAACACCATAAAAACCCTAGAAGAAAACCTAGGCAATACTGTTCAGGACATAGGGATGGGTGACATTGCTTTTTCTAAGTGTTTTTCACCTTATTTTACTCTTAGAAATATTTATAAAAGCTTTTTCCGAGACTACCGGGTTGATAAAAATCCAAAAAGTCTTCCTGAACGTTAAATTGCGCAAAAACCTTTTGCCATTGCTTAAATGAATCAGAGTACAGATCCTACGAAGAAACCTTATTTTATGTTACCACTGGCAGTGCTATTTAATGTTG
This sequence comes from Ateles fusciceps, assembly GCA_036589455.1. NCBI lineage: Eukaryota > Metazoa > Chordata > Mammalia > Primates > Atelidae > Ateles > Ateles fusciceps. The sequence goes on from JAZHEH010001132.1 coordinate 1,638,390, forward strand.
CCCTTAACCATTTAAAAACCACATTAATGGTTTATAAGACTTTAGTGAAGAATGAAGATAAATGGACTTAATGGCGACATTGCTTCCTTGTCACTTTCTAAAGTCTTCAAATGTAAATAACGTATCTTTATTTTTAAGTGAGTTCAGAAATGAAAAGGAACTTATAAATCACTTTTAAAAATACGTTCCTCTTAAGAATCGCAAAGAAAAAAACCTCAAACTTGTACAAAACAAAGAAATGTACAAATAATAAACATCGCATTAGGATATATGAGGCATTGATTCATCTGTTTCCAATAATGACTCCCCCCAAAAAAAATGTCCATGGTGTGCAAGTAAAGATTCATGCTTTGGCAGGCTCAGCGTTATATAGGATGAGCAGCAACACATGCAGGCAACTTACAGGATAAAAGAAACTGGGTTCCACTGACTCTTCCTAAAAAACAGTGAGATGGGTGCTTACGTACAAACAACTGGCTCATAAACCCAAGTCCTTTTCCTTTGCATACATGTCTCTGATTGCCTCATGCCCTTTTACAGTTTCCCAACCACTTTCAAGTCTGTTCATCATGTTCATTTTTGTCATGTTAATACCTGTTTCTAGCATTGAAAAGAAGGTACTAAGCTATACATTATGATTTATCCCAAGCCTTGCACTCACCCAAAAATAATCCTATAATAAACGCCACTCATTCCTAAAAGTGATATGGCCAAGGAGAAGCAAATTGCTTATATTCCAGAATACTGAGTTCAAATCACCCACATCTGTTATTTCCCCATTTTTGAAATCAGTGGATTCATTTAAACTCTTTTCTGCCCATTTAAAACCTGTGAGTAACAAGTTCTATGATAATATCTATTCATTCAACACTTAAGTATAAAAGACACTTAAAACTATAACTTGGAATTTTCCCTGCCGCTACCCACTCAAAGGTGGACCATTCATGCTTTGGTTACAAATGTTTGCAGAAACATATGGTCAAATCATATGGTTCTAATAATGTTCCCTTTAGGACTTTGTAGCTTTGACCAATTTCAATATTTTTTCTGGAACTGGAAATTCTTTCTTGTGGTAATGTACTCATTTATCAAAAAATGAATATGTGGTTGTGAAGAATTTTTTGGCTTACTGCAATGTGGAAGACTAAGAAGTTTTTCTGAGAACTACAATGTTACATAGATTGATAGTTGTATTATTACACAAAATCTTCCTGTTTTCAATGTATACCCGGGAGTTTGAAGTGGAAGGTCGTGTTGTTACTATTTTTCTGAGCTACCTCATCCAATGTCTCCTCCATTCTGAGTTTCCACTCCTCTTTCTATTCCATGGACAGTGATTTCCAGGGACAAATGTAATTCCATCCCAAATAGACTGAGCAAGTGGGAGCGTATAAGAGAAGCTCCCTCTTGCTCTATTGTCTTCCCTCTGCCATGAGTACCTCTGTTGTATAGCACTATTAATTTCTACAAAAAGTAGCAAGCGTTCACTTGAGAATCACTATAATATAATCATTCAACACCTGGGGCTCTCGCTGCTTCGAGGAAAACTTGGAGTTTTGCTCATTTTATTCAAATGGCAGGCCAGCATAAAGGAGGTTGTCCTTGGAATTTTAAAATTTGGATTGTTTGGTCAGTTGTTCAACTGAAGAATACAGAGAAACCTTTTGTCTTGAAACCAGATGTACAGCAGCGACACATATTATCATTGTGAATGTACTGTCAAAGGAACCATGCTACTCCCACAGATGTATTGTCATTTGGAAACCTGGGCAAAATTACTTTGTTCTTTCTACATGCTGAGGAAATATTTGCATTGTTAAAGTTTCTTTTAAAATAACCTTCCCTTAGAATAGAAATCTTCAGGATCTGTGTTTTTTCTATTATAGCCTCTATCATGGGAAAGATTGCATTCTCATATTTTAGAGAATAATCAAAGTTCTGTTTTAAGATGAACTGGTGTTAACATTTTGAAAGGCATCATTTCACATTTAATTAATGTGGGCGGATTTCTTCAAACAACCCACAGAATTGTAAATGTGGAGATTTGTTAATAGCGTTCCCAGTTATAAATAGTTTTATTTGAAAACAAGGACTTATGTTTTCTTTTGAAAAGGTTTTGATTCTTAAGGAGGCAGTAAACCAAAAGGATCTGAGCCTGAGTTTTGGATTTGGACATTTTAAACCCCAGCCTACTGCTTTCTAACTTTAACTTATGCTCCCTAAAAGTTTCCTCACCCAGACAATGAGGACAGTAATACCTCACAGAGGTCTATGAGGATAAAATTAAATAATGAATTTACATCATAAGCATTCGCTAATGTAAGCTGTTACTCTCTTTTTTTTTTTTTCTGTATTCTACTATGTTAGTTTAAAGATTCTTACATTTTCCCTTTGAATATGTTAAGCTAATGTTTTTTAAACACATGATCCAGTCTTAACATCCAATCCATTTTCTGTTAGACCTTTACAAGTGAAGTTGAGATGTTAAATCTGGTAGTTCAGGCTTTATGAAAGGTTTTTAAAAATTTTTGTAAGCATGGAGATAAGTTTATCTTTAAATGCCATCTGGAATATGAAAGAATGTTCTTTCAGCTACTTACAGTGTAGAATAGATCAACCCGTCTGTTTAATAGGAGCTGAAGTAACTGACCCTGGAAACATTGCTGAATCAAGGGTAAGTTTATGTATATTTGTTCTGAAATTTAAGATAAGGCTGTGTGTGCATAACTATGCTCATGTAATAATGAAGACATATGGAGTATTGCTACGCTATAGATAAATATGATTAATAAGACCCATTTCTCTTATTGATTAAAAAATAGAGAGTATGATACGCTATTAAAGATGAACTATTCCCAGATGTAGTATTTTTGTAAGCTTAGCATTAAACTGTAAGTATCAAAGCCAAAACTGAAAAGGCATTTAGTATGGCAGCATAAAAATTTAGACACATTATGCTTCCACATTATACTGTTAAAACTTGCATTGTTAAAGTAAGCCAGTCTTATCTCTTTGTGTGTTTTTAATCTGCTCATTTAAGCCTAATCAGGATTGAATATACATTGGAGACAAAGACATGACCCAAAGATTAGTCTTGTAAAATAAGGATCGGATTTCCAACTCAATGTAAACTCCTATTGCACATCCCTAAACCAAGCAGATTCAAAGTTATAGTAGTAATGTAAACAATTTAGTTATAAATACACTTCCATCAGGATGCTAGTACTTTCAGCAAATATTCATTCTATGGGTAAGACTAGGTATGTTCTTACTTAAAGTGCTGTGAATAACATCACTTTAAAAAATAAATGCCAGGTAACTAAATGTAGTTAAGATTTTTGAAAATGTTTTCTCAGTGCAATGAGACCACTTGGATATCAAATTCAATTTCTGCCTTTTTATAAATTCTATGATTTTGAGAAAAGTTATTTCTCTGTGCTTTAGTTTATTTTTGTGCAAAACTGGGGAAATAATACCTAACGGAGTTGTTATATGGGTTACATGAGTTAATTTATGTAAACCACTTAGAATAGCCTGCATGATGTAGTAGCTCCCCAGTATTAACTAACAACAATCATAATGATAAGGAAATATTATTATTGATACTACTTTAAAATTAGTCTTTTATAAGAAAGTGCAGGATCATGCATTATTCCAGCATTAAATAATGTAATTAGATGTTGAACATTTTCGCATTTCACTGTTTAAATTGTCTGATGATAGCTAAGCATATGAAATTTAAACTATAATATTTCTATTTTAGCATGAAATACTGTGGTATCATAGTCCCTTAGCAACAAGAAATGCTGCACTGCTATGAATTTTATAAGGTGAGTTTCAATATACATTCAGAGGAAATACCATTTATAAGCATACAGTTAATTGAGAGCTCACAGGAAGAACATAGTTAAGTACTGCTTCTTTGTGGACTGGTAAATTACACCTTACAATTAATACTTCTCTATGGGAAAAAAATTGAGCTTATCTTTCTTCCAAGGAAGGTAAAATTGGCAGTATGGGAGCATTGAAAAGTTCTGGCAGGGATGTATATTTTATTCTTTAAAATTTACTTTTCCCAATTGGAAATGTAATAAATATTTTGTGACAAGGTTTTTTTCCATTGTCTTGCCTGATAAGAAATTTAGACAAGAGAGTACGCATAATCTTATTATTTTGGCAGTGGAGACCAGATGATTTGAATTATCTTTCAACTATGGTTTTCTCTTTTATGGTCATGACCTATCATATCCATTCATATTACACTCTTATATTAGTTAGGAAATTACCTCATTGCTTATTACATGTGTTAATTGAATGTAACCATCATCTGCATTCCTCAAAAATAGCTTACTTTCATTCTTTTGTTCATTCTTATCTAATATTAACACACCAAAAATCAGATACTATTTTTAAGCTTATTTAATGAAATGGTTATCTTAAAATATAAAGATGTTTAGGAATCTGAAGTCTGAAATGATTGTATATGCAAATGTGCTGTGTGCCAAATGGATTGTTACTGATGTTTCTGGATTTACTGAAGGTGGTTTTTATAACTATTGTTGGCAGTCTTATTGATGAAAATGAGATATGTTCTAGAGATATTTTTGATCCAGATATATCACTTGTACCTGAGTAATCAACATCCCACAGCACAGCCAATACTTTGTTCCAACCTGCAGCTACCTGGGAAATCTCTATTCCTAGGGTGTTGTAGCTACTTGATTTAACTGAGAGTTGAGGGGTGGGGCGGAGCAGGGGGGAGTGGGCCTCCAGGACCCTATTGCAACAATACTGGGCTTCTGGCAACATCACAGCCACCTAAAGCTGTGCTTTCAGATGGGGCAAACAAGAGTCTGGCTAGAAACTTAGTGGGAAACCCTGAAGAAGCAGAAAAGCATAGGGAACTTTGAAAAGCTCTCATATATTCCTGGGGAATCTAAAAGGCTGTATGCATGAATAAGTTGGTATACATGCTCACAAAAGATAGGGAAGGGGAGAAGGCCCCAATCAATCATCTCCAGCTGACTTTGAGGTCCTGCAGAAGAAAAAAGTAAAAGGTAAGTCTGTCTTATGAACAGCTTAAAGTTTGAAGGTGGGCCTTCAAAGGATATCCTTGGCAAATAATAGAAAAGCGTTCTAGGAAATCTGATGGTCTTTGACTGATTACTAAATTATAGTGACCCCAGAGGGGACCACTAGAAACCCATGCTTAAAAACAAAAACAAGAATAAAAAAACTACACACATACACACAGACACACACACACACACACTCACTCACTCAGGAGAACTCAGTGGCAGAGAATATAGAATCTATAAAATTAGTTCAAGAAATTCTTGAGGAGAGATAGACCAAATATCAGAGTTGTTACAAGGTATTATCTAAAATAATCAGTTTTCAACAAAAAAATTACTAGATATGCAAATAGCACAGTGTGCAAAATACACAGGGTAAAAAGCAGCCAAAGAAAATGTCTGGGAACTGGCCCAGACTTTTGATTTAATAGAACATAGTGATTCCCAAGGATTAAGGAGGGCATACAGGTAGAAGGGGAAGAGGATGTGGCTATAAAAGGGCAACAAGAGAGATCCATGGGGTGATGGAAATGTTCAGTTTTTTTACTGTATCACTGTTAACAACCTGATTGTGATATCATACTACAGTTTTGCAAGATATTACATTGGGGGAAACAAAAACAGATGCTAATTGTAATCTCCAGAGCAACCACTAAGAAAATTAAAAGTATGGTAAAAGAAACAACCAAGGAACTTGCATGGTACACTGGAAAATACCTAAGATGAAAAAAAGATCATAATTGATAAATAGAAGAGCAAAAGATACATAACTTATAGACTATAAATAGCAGAATGAGCACATAAATCTTACTTTATCAGTAACCACATCAAATGTGGTTACTGGACTAAATATGCCAGTCAAGAAACAGATATTGGAAGAATGGATTTTTACAGAACAATCACATATGACTTCTACAAGAGACACAGTTTAGATTCAAAAACACAAATAGATTGAAAGTAAGAGGATAGAAAAGATAAGCTATGCAATTAGTAACCAAAAGAGTTCTTTCAGAACTTCAACAAAAGTTGACATTTAGCTATCTTGATTAAAACAAACAAACATAAGAGTCAAATTGCTACCAGGCTTAAAGACATAAAAATGATTATTACTGTGAACAACTATATGACAACAAAACTAGATAACGTGGACAAATTCCTTGAAAGACACAAACTACTGAAACTGACTCAAGAAGAAATAGATAATCAGAATAGGCCTATGATAAGTAAAGAGATTGAATTAAGAATTTACAACCTCCCCCACAAAGAAAAGCCCAGAACCAGATGGTTTCACTTGTGAATTCTACATATAGTTAAAGAAGAATTAATATCAATCCTCAGCAAACTCTGCCAAAACATATAAAAGGAGGAAACATTTCCTGACTCATTCTAAGAGAACAATATTACTCTGATCCCCCAAATCAGGCAAAGATAGCACAAGAAAACTATAGACCAATATCCCTTATAAATTTAGACACAAAAATCTTCAACATGTACCAGGAAACTGAATCCAGCAACATAAAAAAGATTATATCCTATGACCAAGTGAGATTTATTCCAGGAATAAAAGCTTGAAATAATTTAATTTGGTAATAATGTAATATACCACATCAATAAAGATTAAAGCTACATAATTATTTCCATAGATACGGAATAAGCATTTGACAAAATCTAGTATCTTTTCATGATAAAAACAATAAACTATAACTAGAAGGAAACCTCCTCAAGCTGATAAAGTGAATCTATGAAAACCACACAGTTTATATCATACTTAATGGAGAAAACTGAATGCATTCCCCCTAATATCAGGAACAAGATAAGGATGTCTGCTCTTGCAACTTGTATTCAACATTGCTGGGATTTCTAACCAAGGCAATTAAGCAAGACAAACATATCATCAAGATTAGAAAAGAAGAAGTGAGCCAAGCTTGGTGATTAGTGCCTGTAATCTTAGCACTTTGGGAGGCTAAGGAAGAGGATTGCTTGAGGCCAGGAGTTAGAGACCAGCCTGGGTCTCTACATAGTTAGAGACCAGCTTGGGTCTCAACATAGTGAGACCCCCATCTCTAAAAAAATTTTTTTAGAAGTGGGAAAACCAAATAAATTTTTTAAGTAGCCAAGCATACTGGTGTGGCCTATAGTCCCAGCTACTTGGGAGGCTGAGGCAGAAGGATTGCCTGAGTTCAAGGCTGCAGTGAGTGATCATGCCACTCCACTCCAGCCTGGGCAAGAGAGCATCTCTAAAAATAATTTAAATAAATAAATGCAGTAAAACTTGCAGGTGACATGATCTTATATGTAGAAAATCCTGAAGAATCCACTAAAAAAGAAAACCAATAAATAAATTCATCAATATGGAATATACAAGATCAATATACACAATTCAATTGTATTTCTATAGAGTACCAATGAACAATTCAAAAACAAAATTGAGAAAACAGTTTAATTTGCAATAGCATTAAAAAGTATAAAATACCTAGAAATGAATTTAACAAAAACCTCTCATGTTTATGGACAAAAAGATTTAATATTATTAAGATGGCAGCACTCCCTAAATTGATTTACAGATTCAACACAACTATTGCACTTTCCAATTTTTAAACTTACTACACAACTACAGTAATCAAGACGGTATTGTACTGCCATAGGATAGATATATAGACAATGGAATAGAGTCAAGAGTCCAGAAATAAATCCACATACATTTATGATCATTTCATTTTTGACAAGAGTGAATGACAATTCATTGGGGAAATAGTTCAACAAATGGTACTGGGACAACAAGATATTCACAGGCAAAATGAAGGAAGCTAGACTCCTGCCTTACATACAAAATTTAACTCAAAATGGATTTGAGACTGAATTCAAGAGTTAAAACTCTCAGAGGAAAACAGAGGTAAGTCTTCTTGACTTTGGATTAGGCGATGGTTTTTAGAATATAGACTTTATTTTTATTATTATTATTTTTTTGAGACAGAGTCTCACTCTGTTGCCAAGGCTGGAGTGCAGTGGCGCAATCTCGGCTCACTGCAACCTCCACCTCCTGGGTTCAAGTGATTCTCCTGCCTCAGCCTCCTGAGTAGCTGGGATTACAGGCACATGCCACCATGCCAAGCTAATTTTTATATTTTTAGTGGAGACAGGGTTTGGTTTTACCATGTTGACTAGTCTGGTTTCGAACTCTTGACCTCAAGTGATCTGCCCACCTCAGCCTTCCAAAGTGCTGGGATTACAGGCATAAGCCACCGCACCTGGCAACTTTATTTATTTATCTATTTATTTATTTTTAGAGCAATTGTATGTTCACAGCAGAACTGAGTGGAAAGTACAGCGAGTTCTCATATACCCCCTCCCATAAACACACAGTCTCTTTCACCATCGACATCCCACACCAGGGTGGTACATTGTTACAATCAATAAATCAACATTGACATCATTATCAACCAAAGTCTATGAATCCACTAGGATTCACTCTAGATGTTTTATATTCTATGAGTTTGGACAAATATATAGTGACATGTATCCATCATTATAGAATCATACAGAATAGTTTTACTATCCTAAAAATTCTCTATGCTCCACTTATTTGTACCTCTTTCCCTTATATTTATGACTAGTTTACCTCCTCTTTCAAAAAGCCCTATACCACTTCCTGGGTAGTGCAAGTATTTTATAGCAACATAGTATTCCCAACTTGTCCCTCCCACTACTTAGTACATTGCTGTCATTCATTTCACTTATCCATAAGCTATAATCACTACATATATTGCTGCTATTATTATTTTGAACAAGGATCTGTTGGATCATTTAAGAAAAATAAAAGATTTTGTTTTACCTTCATTTAATCCTTCTCTAACGCTTTTCCTTTCTTTACGCAGATCTGAGTTTCTGGCAGTTTGCTAGGGCTGTTAAAACAAAATACCACCTACTGAATGGCTTAAACAACCAGAATTTATTTTCTCACAGTTTTGGGAGCTAAAAGTCCATGATCAGGGTGTTAGCAGGTTTGATTTTCTCTCTCCTTGGCTTGCAGATGATAGCTTTCTCCCTGTGTCCTTACATGGTCATCCCTTGATTTGAGTGTGCATGTGCTTGTGGTCTTTCTCGGTCTATATCCAAATTTCTTCTTGTTATAAGAACCTCAAGTGCCGATTACAGGTGTGAGCCACTGCACCCAGCCAGTATTTCTTGCAAGGCAGGTCTACTAGTGACAAATTCTCTCAATTTTTGTTTGTCTGAGAAAGTCTTTATTTCTCCTTCACAAGAAGGATAATTTAGCTGGATACAGAATTCTAGGTTGGTGGTTTTTTTCTTTCAGTACTTTAAATATTTCACTTCACTGTCTTTTTCCTTGCATGTTTTCTGAGAAGTGCAGTGTAATTCTTATCCATGCTCTCTCTATAGGTAACATTTCTCTTTGTCTTTGATTTTCTGAAATTTGAAAATGGTATGCCTAGATGTAGATCTTCCCAGGCTGTAGTGCAGTGGCATGATCCTGGCTCACTGCAACCTCTGCCTCCCGGGTTCAAATGATTCTCGTGCCTTAGCCTCCTGAGTAGCTGGGATTATAGGTATGCACCACCATGCCCAGCTAATTTTTTGCATTTTACTAGAGACAGGGTTTCACCATGTCACCCAAACTGGTCTTGAACTCCTGAGCTTAGGCAATCTGCCTGCCTCAGCCTCCCAAAGTGCTAGGATTACAGGTATGAGCCACCACACCCAGCCCTCGGTGTGACCTTTTGGTATATATTCTGCTTGATGTTCTCTTAGTTTCCTGGATCTGTGATTTGTTGTCTATCATTAATTTTTGGACATTATCAGTCTTTATTGCTTCAAATATTTCTTCTGTTTTTTCTTCTCTCTCTCTCCCGGCATTCCCGTTACATATATGTTATACGTTTTGTAAATTGCCCCACAGTTCATGGATATTATGTTCTGTCTCTTTTTGTCATTTATTTTTTTTGCATTTTGGTTTTGGAGATTTCTATTGACATTTCTTCAAGCCCATTGATTTCTTTCTTCAGCTGTTTGTCCAGTATATTAACGAGTTTACCAAAGGCATTTTTCATTTCTGATACAGTGTTCTTGATTTCTAGCATTTCTTTTTGATTCCTTCTTAGGGTTTCCATCTCTGTTTACATTGACCACTTATTCTTGCACATTGTACACTTTTTCTACTAGATCCTTTAGCATATTAATTATAGTTGTTTTAAGTCCCCAGTCTGATAATTCTAACATCTCTGCCATATTTGAGTCCTCTTCTGATGCTTACTTTATGTTTTCAAACTTTGTTTTGTCTTTTAATATGCCTTATAATTTTTTGTTAAAAGTTGGACATGATGTACTGGGTAAACGGAACTGAATAAATCGCTTTATTGTGAGATTTTATGTTTATCTGGCTAGAGGTTAGTTTGTGTTTACTGTTTGCTGTACCTGCAGGGGTCAGAGACTACAATTTTCTCTGGTATCCTTTCTTTTGACTCCTCTGCTATCTTCGGGTTTCCCTACAGACTTTTGCTTAAATAATGTATGAGATGTGCAGTTCTTTAAGTTATATTCCCCTATTATTATGTAGGAGCCCTATTGATGTGGTAAGGTTTGGTGGGAGGGAAACCATTCTATAGTTTTATGATTTGGTCTCAGTTTTTTAATGAGCTTATGTATCTGTCTTCTTAAATTCTTCTCAGTTTTATTTTGTTTTGTTTTCCCTGTTAGGTGAACCAGGAAGGATTGAGGGGGTTATGGTTGGACATTTCCCTTCCCCAGTGTGAAAGGCTAGAGGGAGCTGAATTTGGGTTATTTCCCTTCCCACAAATTGGTTGGCCTCTAATAAAATCCCAGTTGGTTGGGCTCTGATAAAGTAGTTTCTCTTGAGGGCAGGCCTTTTTAAGAACAGAATGTTCTGGACATATTTTAAATTGGCTGCTTTCCCCCTCCATCACCTGGAAGCACAAGGGGATATTTCTGTGGTTTTAACAATGAGAACCTAGTAGGGCTTTTGGAGGTAAAACTCCCAAAAGTATGGGGGTCCTCCTACAACTGGATCCCCGTGAAGTCTTTAACTCTCAAACTCATCTACACTGTGCCCCTGGCAATTTATCAATAACGGTTTAAGTTTTCTTACCCCAGTTTGGTTCCCACAGAGATTTCTGCTGTGGTAAGTTGTGATTCTCTATGTCTGCCCATCTGTCTCTCCAATTTTGGGGGCAACAGTTTGCCTTATGATCTCAATTCTCTGGAGGATCTAAGAAAAGTTGTTGATTTCCAGTTTTGTCAGCATTCCTTGTCAGGATGGGAAAGATGACTTCCAAGATCTTTGGAGATACCAGATCTGCTGTCTCTTTGGACACCAGATCTCACTTTCATTTCTGAATGAAATTTTCATGGGATATAAAATTATAGGCTGGCAAGATTTTCCCCCCAAGAATTTTGAAGATGTTGTCTTCTGGCATTTGTTGTTATTGAATAGAGGTCTGTCATCATTCTTATCATTCCCCCGAATATATCTTTTTGCTCTTACTGCTGACTTTTTCTCTTTACTTTTAGTTTTTATCAGTTTAACTATGATGTTCCTAGGTATGATTTTCTTTGTAGTTATTTTTCTTGGTTTTGGCTGAGCTTCTTAGGTCTGAGAGTAGATCTTTTAAATAAAATGTAAGCCATTTTAGCCAATATTTCTTCAAACTTTGCTTTATTTTCTGTCTTTCCAGTTGACACCCCAATTACATATATGTCAGACCACTTGATATTGTCTCACAGGTCACTGAGGTTCTACTCATTTTTCCTCAATGGTTTTTCTCTTTGTACTTTAGTTAATATAGTTTCCATTATTGTATCTTCAAATATTGATTGCAGTTTTTAATCTGCTGTCAAGCTCATCCAGTAAATTTTTTACTTCAAGTATTATATTATTCAGCTCTAAGAGTTCTGATTTTGTTGCAGTTTTCAAATATCTCCTAAAATTCTCCCGTCTATTTACCCATTATATTTATCTTTTCTTGTAAAATTTTTTTTTAGACGGAGTCTTGCTCTGTTGCCCAGGTTAGAGTGCAGTGGCACAATCTCAGCTCACTGCAGCCTCTGCTGCCCAGGTTCAAGCAATTCTCCCTCTCAGACTCCCAAGTAGCTGGGACTACAGGCGCATGCCACCACGCCTGGCTTCCCAAAGTGCTGAGATTATAGGCATCAGCCACCACACCCAACCCTTTTCCTATAAAATCTTTAACATGTTTATAATAGTTTATTTAATGTTCTTGTCCAATTCCAACATTTGGTTGTCTCAGAATCTCTTTCAATTGACTACTTTTTCTCTTTAAGTCTCATTTTTATGTTTTTTGTTCTTTTTTTTACACATCTGGTTTTTATTATATACTGAAAATTGTGAATAACATGTTCTAGATTCTTTTCTATTCCTCTGAAGAATTTTGAATTTTATTCTGGAAGGCAGTTAAATTACAGAGAATAGCTCTAATCTTGTGAAGGTTTGGTTTTCAACTTTATTAGAATGGGTCTATTTTGATTTTGCTCTAGTCCTGTGATATAGTCTTTATGTGTAGAGAGTAGCCTTCCTGGGGTTTAATAGGAAAGCCCTAGTGTTCCTTTAACTTAGTAGAACTTGAACTCCAAACTCTATTTTCCCAGCAATAAGCAGCTGCTAATGTCTTCTCAGCTCTTTCTACCTTACAGCTACAGCTTTCCACTGGGCTGTTGGAGACATGCCTTACACATGTACAGTAGTTCAGGAGTCAACCAAGGATTGGAAGGATACTTATATTCACATTTTAGGGTTCCCTTCTTTGTGGCACAATCATGCCCAAGATTTCTTCCCTTAAATTCTAGTCATTCTAGCAGTCTCAAATTCAGTCTGTGTTTCCTCATTCTAGTAAGACTGCAACTTTCTGTTTGAGCTTTATTCCCTGACACATGAACTGGGGCATTCACTGAACGGAAAACTAATTAAAGAAAGATCTCTCCAAATATGTTTCACATCTTTGAAGGATTGTGTCTCCTGAAGTTTCTGTTTTTGGTTACTCTCTAGTATTTCAAAAATAGTTTTATTAAAACAAATACAAAATTTATTATTGTTCCTGGTAGGAGGAGTGATCTAATAGAAGCTCCTTCACCATTATCAGAAATTATCTTTTCATAAATATTACAAAATCTTTAAGGTTTAAAAAAATTTTGACTTTGGAAAACCGAGTTGGGCAGATCACAAGGTCAGGAGTTCGAGACCATTCTGGCCAACCTGGTGAAACCTTGTTTCTACTAAAATAAAAAAAATTAGCCAGACATGGTGGTACATGCCTGTAGTCCCAGCTACTGGGGAGGCTGAGGCAGAGGAAGCCAAGATCGCACCGTTGCACTCCAGCTGGCAACAGAGCAAGACCAGTCTCAAAAAAAAAAAAAAAAAAAAATTGAATTAGGACTCTGATAAGGTACTTACATTGAAATTTGTTGATGTGTGTGTGTGTGTGTGTGTGTGTGTGTTTGTGTTGTGTGTGTGTCTGAGACAGAATCTTCCTCCTGTAGCCCAGGCTGGAGTGCAGTGGTGCAATCTCGGCCCACTGCAACCTTTGCTTCCTGGGTTCAAGCGATTCTTCTGCCTCAGCCTCCCCAGTAGCTGGGAGTACAAGTGCCCACCACAACACCTGGCTAATTTTTTTGTATTTTTAGTAGAGACAGGATTTCACCATGTTGGCCAGGCTAGTCTCAAACTCCTAACCTCAGGTGAGCTGCCCACTTCAGCCTTCTAAAGTGCTGGCTGGGATTACAGGTGTGAACCACCATGCCCGGCCCTGATGTGTCTTTTAAGTCTTTTTTAATCTATAGATTCCTTCTCCATCATCTGTTTTTTCTTCTCTCTCTCTTTTTTTTTTTTTTTTGCAATTTATTTATTTGATAAAAGCCAATCAAGGTATTTGAACTATAGAGTTTTCCACAATCTGGATTGGGCTGTTTGTTGTCCTATGGTATGGTTTAATACACTCCTCCGATCTGTATTTTTTTATAAATTGATAGTTACATCTAGAGGGTTGTCTAGATTCAGGTTTGACTTTGGCAAATAGGTTGTGTTCTTCCATCAAGAAGCATTAAACAGCTGAGTATCTCTTTTTTCATGATGTTAACAGCCATTAATTCTCAACCCCTAGGGCCACTAATTCATCAGAGTTGCAAAATAGTGATATTTTAATTCTGTCATCCCTTATGTAGTTATACAGAATACTCCTAGAAAGTTTAAATAGGAAAGTCAGGATAAATTCCTGATACCGTCCTTTAACATAATTATAATGGGTTTCTTCACTAGCATTGCATAATAATAATGTTTTTTTGCTGTTTTTTATTTCTTAGTTTCACCATAAGCTCAGAAACTTAAACATTTAGATATACAGATGTTCCTCAACTTATGATGAAGTTACATTCTGATAAACTCATCGTAAGTTGAAAATATCATAAATAGAAAATTCATCTGATACACCTAACCTGCCAAACACCATAGCTTAGCCTAGCTTACCTTAAGCTCAGAATCCTTACACTAGCTTACAGTTGGGCAAAATCATCTAACACAAAGCCTATTTTAGAATAAATTGTTGACTAATGTAATTTCTTAAATATACAGTACTGAAAGTGAAAAACAGAATGGTTGCATGGGCACTCAAAGTACAGTTTCTACTGAATGCATGTCACCTTCACACCATCATAAAGTTGAAAAATTATAAGTCAAACCATCGTAAGTCAGAGACCATTTGTATTTCAGTTTATGTCGGATTTCTAAAAATAGAATAAAAGGTCAGATTTCATTTACTTGCTGGTTAATATAACCACATTCAGAAGACATTAGAGTTTGGCATGAAATACAAAATGTGAACCAAAGACATAAATGGAACTTCACACAGAAAGGTGTTCAAATAGCCAATAAAGGTGTGAACAGCTCAACCTCATTAGTCATCAGGAAAGTGCAAATTAAACATAGTACAACACCACTATATACCCACCAGAATTGCTAAAATGAAAACAGAAAATGCTAAAGAGTCACAAGAATGTAGAACAGCCAGAATTCTCATTACAATGTCAATGGGAGTATGGGTTGGTATAACCATTTTGGAATACTGTTTTATAGTAGCTACTAAAACTGAACATACATATGTCCTATGCCCCAGCAATATTCCTGGATAAATACACAACAGAAATGCATACATATATTCACTAGAAGACATACAATTTGTTTGTAGCAGTACAATTAATGGTAGCTATAAAATAGAAACAGTCATAGAAAAAATAAATAATCCGAAATCTACTACTAGCAGCGATTGAGTTTTTGAGTAGATAGATGGTTACCTTTCATATTTCCTGACCAGTGAGTTTTAGGAAAGAATATTTATGATTTTATATTTTTCCAAGGAAATAGATCCTCTCAAATTCATACATTTCATGTTATACTAAGATGAGCTATTGTCAAGCATTTTATAAATACTTATTATATGTTGTAAAAACTATATAATATGAATATGTAAGCAGATATAATAAATGTTTGTCAAGTAAATGATACATCCCCCACAGCCATGAGTGAAAATGAACTCCAACTACACTCAAAAATACTGAAGAATCTCACAAACATGTTGAAAGAAAAAAGTGAGGCACAAGTTCAAAAACTAGCAAAAAGCTGGATGCTTTTTTGCTGTAATCCCAGCACTTTGGGAGGCAGAGGTATGCGGATCACAAAGTCAGGAGTTCAGGACTAGCCTGCCCAACATGGTGAAACCCCCATCTCTACTAAAAATACAAAAATTAGCCAGGCATGGAGGCTACTTGTAATCCCAGCTACTTGGGAGGCTGAGGCAGGAGAACTGCTTGAACCTGGGAGATGGAGGTTGCAGTGAGCTGAGACTACACCACTGCACTCCAGCCTGGGCAACAGAGCAAGACTTCGTTTCAAAAAAAAAAAAAAAAAAAAAAACCTAGCAAAATTAATGTTTGGTCTTCATAGTCAGGTTAGTGAGCTGGTAGAGAAGGATTTAGTGACTGGACTTCTGGGATGCTATTTCTTGATGTTCAGTTTTTTCAATCTGGCTATAGGTTAATGGGTATACTCACTTTGTGAAAATCCATTGAGCTTTTAACTTACTATTTGTGTACTTTTCTATATGTTTGCTGTACTTCAATAAAAAGTCCTAAAAATACAATATGTGGACTGGGCATGTGGTGCCTCACACCTGTAATCCCAGCACTTTTGGAAGCCGAGGAGGGCAAATCACTTGAGGTCAGGAGTTCAAGACCAGCCTGGCCAACATGGTGAAACCCTGTCTCTACTTAAAAATACAAAAATTAGCCAGGCGTGGTGGCGGCCACCTGTAATCCTAGCTACTCGGGAGGCTGAGGCAGGAGAATTACTTGAACCTGGGAGGCGGAGTTTGCAGTGAGCAGAGATCATACCACTGCACTCCAGCCTGAGCAACACAGCCAGACTCTGTCTCAAAAAATGAATAAGTAAAATAAAATATGCTATGTGATATGCTTGCTGAACGGCTTCCGTACTTTATTAAGTAATGCTTATTTATATAAGTAACAGTTCTTGAACTCCATTGGATCCAAGGCATTTTAGGAACATGAGTAAAACAGATTCCTTTTGAGTCACTCACATTGGATCATTGGTAGAAAAACTGAAGCAATGGAACTGAACTCTTAAGTCTCCTGTGACCCAATTTTATCATATTCTCACTGTTTGGAGATCAAAGCAAATTAATTTAAAACCATTCCAAAAAATTAAACCCATGCAACCCATAAAAAAGTTTAGAGTATTATTGGTCTATTATTTTCATAACTCAGCAGACAAGTCAGCTGTTGCAAGGGTAGCCTTTGCATAATAGGGATTTTGTGGGGTTTTTTAAAGGGGGATTCATGTTAACACATTTGATAAACTTTTATCTTAATGCGCCTTTCTGGAATACCAGTCTGACCTCAATCTGAACAAAGCCTTAGTTGATGATGTTTGCAGGAGGTAGCTTGGTCATTTTCTCAGCTTGTATGTTTATTATTGAATGTTAATCAGATTCGTCATTAAAGATTTCATCTGCCACACAAATGCATAATTGGCTATGTCTGAGTGGCTACCTTTTGTCTTCAGCAGATTGCTAAAACTGCATTAAGCATCATTAGACCAAAATGATGACCTTATTAATTTGCCCTTTATTTGTTTTCCAACAGATTGGGCCTTATTATTATGCAAACACACTGTAAAGAAGAGTCTTAGAAAAAGCTCATGAATTTCTCTTAGTTCATGGCAGGCTTTTATGCCTGAAGGATGCATGAAATAAGCGCCAGTAATATTTATTAAGCTGTTTTTTGTGTGTCTGTTATAGAGCAGCATTCAGAAGCTGTGACTTAAAACTAGTACAAAAGCAAGAAAATTATAAATTAAGAATTGCTCTTCTGCCTTGATTTATTTTATCATCCACTTTTGTTAATGAAATGATGCAGAGGAAAGAGATTAAATATACTATTTAAACTTGCATGTTAGTTTTCTTTTAAATTGAATCAATGAGATAGAGATAAATGGAAAATAATCATGCAAGTATAATTTTTAAGCAATATATATATTAAATCCACATTTTCACTACAACATATTTTTCTTAAACTCACATTTGTTGAGCTTCTCTGTATGTGACTCACAGAATGTTATTTGTAAAATATCCATGTAAGTTCAAATATTCCAAAAGAATGATAAGTAATGACATCTTTCTTGTTCTGCTATTATTGTTACCTGATGGAAATGAAATGCATGAAATTGGCTGTCATCTGCAATCTGACAATTTCAGCGTAATTGGTTTAAGCAGGATGTGCTTCATACTGATCTCCAGAATGTCTTTGGTAATCTGTCTGCTCCTGGAGCTAAGACTTGGCCACAAATGAAGTTATTGCAGCCTTAGAATGAAATCCTCAGCCATTAAGAGTTCAGGTGGACTTGGCTTTATAATCTGATTTAAAAGTTTTGAGTAGATTTAGATGGTTACCTTTCATGTTTCCTGACCAATGAGTTTTAGGGAAGGATATTTATGATTTTATATTTTATCAAGAACAGAAGCATCTCAAATTCATATGTTACACACTGTATTAGGGATGAGTCATTGTTAAGCATTTTATAAATTCTTATAATAGATTATAAAAACTATTTCTATAGCATCTATTTAAAAGTGAAAATGTTTACTCTTTAATGGACATGTTTTTATAGTATCTGAACCAAACTTTTGTACGGCACTACAAAACAGAACTGGCTTATGGAGTAGGTGAGTGATAGTCTAAATGGACTTAGTTAATGTAGTGCCACAGTAATTCTTATGAGTTGACAAATGACACAATATTAAATTTAATGAAATACGACTTATTTATAAAAGATGGCAAATGTTAGTCAATATAGCTTAAATAAAACACTGCTTTAATAAAGATGATCAGTTGGCCAGTTTTGTTTCAATGCTAGATTTTTTGCAGAAGTTGTTCCTTGACCCTAAAACACTTCTTTCTATCACTTTGACTATGTAGCCTTTCCTGTTTAGGACTCGTCTACTTTGTGAAGCCTTCCCTTAATCTTTGGCCACATTAATCCCTCACTTTTTTAAATAATACTTCCTGTCTATTGTACACATTTAACCACTCAATCATAAATAGCCTTTGACCTCTGACTGGCATAGGTCTTCTGTTCCCCTTGAGATATGTTTTTCACAAACAGCAACTCTAACGTGGATGGATGGATGGATGGAAGGAAAGAAGGAAGGAAAGAGGGAGGCAGGGAGGAGGGAGGGAGGGAGAAAGAAAAGAAAAAAAAGGGAAGAAAGGAAGGAAAGAGGGAGGGAGGGAAGAGAAAGAGAAAGATGCTCAGTAAATGTTTCTCAAAGTGAACAATCTCTTTTTCTTCAACATCTCTAAGTCACACTTCTAATCATTCCTGGTCCTACTATTTTTTTCTGCTTTTTAAAATAATTTTTCTAATTTTAAATATGTATCAGTTGTAGGTGGGAATATGTATGTACTATGTATACTGTGTATTCATGTAATTTGAATTGGTCCTAACAATAGTGTAATTTTGGCAAAGGCAAAGACTCCTTTTATAACATTTAGCAGACGGTAGATGTTAAGAGAGTCTGAATTTTGTTTGTTTGTTTGTTTTGGTGGGGACAGGATCTCACCTTTTTTTGGTGGGGACAGGATATCAGCCCATCATGTTATTTTCATCATTGGTGTAGTGATTATTTTTTACAACATTATCTAAATCTTCTTAGAACTCAGTGGATCTTAACTCCTGGCGTGTATGTACTTGTACCGCTTAGTTAATACTCTGGGCTTTCGAAAGAATACCGGATTAGCAATTTTAAAACCTGAGTACTAGTCTTAGCTTTACCTCTGTAATTCCCTTAAAATCTAAATAAGAACAGTATGTGAAAGACTAAAGAACAGCATGTGAAAGACTAAAGAACAGCATGTAAAAGACTAATTCATTTACCCAAGATTTCTGTGACTCTGGAGGGTGGGATTGGTATGTTTCTTCCTTACCGTGAAGTTCAAGCTTATGCTTCTGTTGCCTTTATTCAGGTACAAATTGTTTCTTCTTCACATGCTGTCCCTGTCTCACACTGTGCTAACCCAGATATAGAATTGAATAAGTATCCCTTTTAAAGAGAAGGAGAAAGAGGGGAGAAAAAGGAAAAGGAAGGAGGAAGGAGAAGAAAAAGAATGAATAAAAAGAGAAACTTACTTGAATTTATGTTTATAAAGTCATAAACTACAAGGTTGACGCACATTTGTAAAGAGGGAGATTTAAATGGAAAAAATTACACATCACAGTGTATATTACCTACTCCTATTCTTTTTGTTTTGTTGTTTGTTTGAGACAGGGTCTCACTCTGTTACCCAGGCTGTAGTGCAGTGGCTTGATCTCAGCTCACTACAGCCTCGACCTCCCAGGCTCAAGCGATTCTTCCACCTCAGAATGGTGAGTAGCTGGGACCACAGGTGTGTGCCATCACTCCAGGCTTATTTTTACTTTTTTTGTAGAGACAAGGTTTTGCCATGTTGCACACACAGGCTGGTCTCAAACTCCTGTGCTCAAGGGATCCTCCCTCCTCAGCCTCTCAACGTGCTGGGATAATAGGCTCGAACCACCGCACCTAGCCAAATACTCCTCCCATTCTTCAAAGGTACTTCAGTGACCCCAAAGATTGCTAACCATTCTTTTTCTTCCTCACTTTGTTCTATTTTTATTTCTATATTATGCTAATGACCAAATTCCTGCTGGTTTCTAACGTAGAGCAGTTTACCCAGCTCTTGCTTCCTTGTTGCCAGCTATCCATGTTCTCAGAATCTGAGGGTCACATCAAAGTGTTTTTCTAAGCAAAGTGTTTTTCTGTCGCCTCCCTAATAAAAAATAAATTCTTCTGATAACAGTAAAGACAATGATTTTGTTACTGCCCTGCAACAGGATGAATTGAGGCAAACTGCTGATACTCTCTAACCTTAATTTTGTCGTCTGTAATTGGAGGTATTCCCTTTGATCTTCCTGTGGCTCAAAGTAATAAGTACAAAAAAAGTATGCATAGGAAAGTATCATGTGAACTGTAAAGTTTGATGCAGATTTAAGAGCATTCATGTTGGAGAAAGCATGGTGTAAGTAACACTGGATTGGAAAGGATATGTGCTTACTCTGTACATTATTTATTTCTGGCAACAATAGTGAATGATCATTACTAAAATTATTACCGATGAAGAAACTGAGACGCAGAAATGCCAAGTAATTTGGCCACTGTCAAATAGTTATTGAGTAGGAGAGCTAGGATTGAAATCTAAGTCTAATTGCTTACAAAGCCTATGGACCTGTTTGTTTGTTTGTTTTTCATCATGTCTTACCGCTGCATTTCGGTTACTACATGTACACTCTTTGAAATGGTCTGTTTATTTTTTTGCCTTTTAAGAAGCTCAAAGCTTTTCCAGATTTAGAGAAGGATGTCTCTCACTGTATGGGTAACATCAACAGAAATTTAAAGGATTAGAAATCATTGATAGAGCAAATGCTTACAATCATTAATGATATACATTGTACATTCCAAACATCAATGGTATATTTTAGTCGACATGCTAAATTCTAGCAAGGCTTTTCAATATTAAATCAATTCTCATGATATGTTACCAATTTGAGATTTGTAGGTTAGTAGATGAGTATTAAATAAATTTTGTAAATGTAAGTATATGTGCAATTTTTCCTTGCTCATTATATTTTGACTTAAGAAATTTACAAAAGAGTGCGCATACATTTTTTATTACCTAATGTATGCATAGTTGTATGTTGTGCTACTGTTGTGCTTCAGCCATCATAAATTCATTTATAAACAACATTTCTGTAAACTGTGTGAAAATACAGATGATAAATTTTGCTATATTATAACACTTTTGATTTAAAAAAAATTTTTGGAGATGGGGTCTTCCTCTGCTGTCCAAGCTGGAGTGCAGTGGCATGATCATAGCTCACTGCAGCCTCAAACTCCTGGGCTCACGTGATCCTCTTGCCTCAACCTCCCAAGTTAGCTGGGACTACAGACATGTACCACTGTGCCTGGCTACACCTACTTCAGTTATGGTATGATGCAATTTTTAAGGAAAAAAGCTCACTTAGTTTTCAAATTTTGTTATGAGGGATTTGAAGATCGCATGCGTGTTGCAAGAGTGCTCTAAAAGGTTTTTTTTTTTTTTGGCATACTTTCATGTTGTAAATTATGTGTCTCTGCATTCCTGAATTGAAACTTTACGGCTGTGTAGTCCTAAGCAAGAAATGAGAATATAGCAAGAACAACTGGTAAATATAGGAATTAAAGATTGGATGTTGCATATTCTAATATAGTCGTTAACGTAGGATTGTATTTTATGCTGATTGTGATGCCACTGAACTTTCTTTCAGTAGTTACCAAACATAAATCACTTCTTTGTTATTTGGCTTTATAGGAGTGAATTCAAAACATCAATCAAAAGAAGATTATTTGCAATATACAAATTTTATAAATGAGATAACTTAGTTGTTTGGTTTCTCTGTGATCAGTATTTCAAATATCAGGGACATTAAATAAGCTTTTAGAATTTTTTTAAGTTGCAGATAAATTTGTCCCAAGACTGTTAATTATAGAGATATCAGAAAAATGAATAGCTTTAACCATAATTTGATTTACTAAATAAAACTCAATGTATAAATGTATACCAATATACTACAAAATTATAAAGTTATGTGAAACTTGCTTTTTAAACTTTAAAATACTTTAATGACTTTTAAGTTCCTCCTTTAGGGTGGGCTGAGCATTTTTTTTTTTTTTTGAGACGGAGTCTCGCACTGTTGCCCAGGCTGTAGTGCAGTGGTGCCATCTCGGCTCACTACAATCTCCGCCTCCTGGGTTCAAGCAATTCTCCTGCCTCAGCCTCCCAAGCAGCTGGGACTACAGACATGCGCCACCATGCCCAGCTAATTTTTTTGTATTTTTAGTAGAGACAAGGTTTCACCATGTTGGCCAGGATGGTCTCGATCTCCTGACCTCGTGATCTGCCCGCCTCGGCCTCCCAGAGTGCTGGAATTACAGGCATGAGCCACTGCGCCCAGCTTTTTTTTCTTTTCTTTTCTTTTTTTTTTTTTTAGATGGAGTCTCTGTCGCCCAAGCTGAAGTGCAGTGGTGTGATCTCAGCTCACTGCAACCTCTGCTTTCTGCGTTCAAGCAATTTTCCTGCCTCAGCCTCCGGAGTAGCTGGGACTACAGGCGCATGCCACCATGCCTGGCTAATTTTTTGTATTTTTTTTTTTTTTGAGACAGAGTCTCGCTCCATTGCCAGGCGCCAGACTGGAGTGCAGTGGCGCGATCTCGGCTCACTGCAACCTCCGCCTCCTGGGTTCAGGCAATTCTCCTGCCTCAGCCTTCCGAGTAGCTGGGATTACAGGCGCGCGCCACCACGCCCAGCTAATTTTTGTGCTTTTAGTAGAGACGGGGTTTCGCCATGTTGGCCAGGATGGTCTCGATCTCCTGACCTTGTGATCCGCCCGCCTTGGCCTCCCAAAGAGGCTGAGCATTTTCTAAGTAGTTGTGTATGAGCACATCATCATTTTATCTCCTTTAAAGGAGGGTGTATTCGTCTGTTCTTGCATTGCTATAAAGAAATACCTGAGGCTAGGTAATTTATAAAGAAAAGAGGTCTAATTGGGCTCACGGTTCTGCAGGCTGTACAGGAAGCATGATACTGGCATCTACTTGGCTTCTAGAAAGGCCTCAGGAAACTGACAATCATGGTAAAAGGCAAAGGGGGAGCTGGTGCACATCACATGGCTGGAGCAAGAGCAAGAGAGAGACGGGGGAGATGCCACACACTTTTAAACAACCACGTCTCGTGAGAACTCACTATCTTAAGGGCAGTACCAAGGGAACGGTACTAACCACTCATAAGAAATCTATCCCTGTGATTCAATCGTCTCCCACCAGGCCCCACCTCCAACACTGGGGGATCACAAATGAACATGAGATTTGGATGGGGACACAGATCCAAACCATATCTGAGGGTCTAGAGCTTTTTCCTTTTTTAAAAAACTGTGTCTTTAAAAAATGTTTTTCTGTGAGTACATAGTGGATGTGTGGATGTGTGTGTGTGTGTGTGTGTGTGTGTGTGTGTGTGTGTGTGTATTTTGAGACAAAGTCTTGCTCTTGTTGCCCAGACTGGAGTGCAATAACAGGATCTCAACTCACTGAAACCTCAGTTGAACCTTGGGTTCAAGCAATTCTCCTGCCTCAGCCTCCTGAGTAGCTGGGATTACAGGCATGCACCATCACTCCTGGCTAAATTTTGTATTTTTCGTGAGAGAGGGGCTTTCACCATGTTGGCCAGGCAGGTCATGAACCTGACCTCAGGTGATCTGCCTGTCTCGGTCTCCCAAAGTGCTGGGATTACAGATGTGAGCCACCATGCCCGGCCATTATAGATGTATTTATTTATAGGGTACATGAGATATTCTGCTACAAGGATACACTGCATAATAATCACATCAGGGTAAATGGGGTATTCATCACCTTTAGCATTTATCTTTACTTTGTGTTACAAACAATCCAATTACACTCTTAGTTATTTTTAAATGTACAATAAATTTTTGTTCACTGTAGTCACCCTGTTGTAATGATCAAATACTACACTTTATTAATTCTGTCTACTTACATGTTTTTATCCATTAGACCATCCCAACTCCCTCATGCCCTCCCCCTCCAACCCCCTCTAGCCTTCCCAGCCTCTGGTAATCATCTGTCTACTCTCTATCTCTATGACTTCAATTGTTTAATTTTTTTAGCTCTCATAAATAAATGAGAACATGAGATGTTTGTCTTTCTTGTTTGGCTGATTTTCACCTAACATAATGACCTCCAGTTCCATCCATGCTGTTGCAAATGACAAGATCTCATTCTTTTTTATGGCTGAATAGTACTCCATTGTGTATATGTACCACATTTTCTTGATCCATTAGTCTGCTGTTGAACACTTAGGTTGCTTCCAAATCTTGGCTGTGGTGAATAGTGCTGCAATAAACATGGGACTGCAGATGCCTCTTTGGTATATTGATTACCGTTCTTTTGGGTATGTATCTAGCAGTAGGGTTGCTGGATCATATGGCAGTTCTATTTTTACTTTGTCAAGGAACCTTCAAACTGTTCTTTATAGAAGTTGTACTAATCTACATTCCCACCAACAGTGTATGAGTTTTGTCAAGTGCTTTTTATCCACATCCTTGCCAGCATTTGCTATTGCCTGTCTTTTGGATATAAGTCATTTTAACTGGGGTAAGATGATACCTCATTGTAGTTTTGATTGGTATTTCTCTGATGATCAATGATGTTGAGCACCATTTACCTGTTTGCCATTTGTATGTCTTCTTTTGAGAAATGTCTATTCAGGTCTTTTGCCTATTTTTAAATTTGATTATTAGATTTTTTTCCTATTGAGTTGTTTGAGCTCCTTATATATTCTGGTTACTAATCCGATGTCAGATGGATAGTTTGCAGATATTTTCTCCATTCCGTGGGATGTCTGTTCACTGTGTTGACTGTTTCCTTTGCTATGCAAAAAATTTTTAACTTGGTGTGATCCCATTAGTCCATTTTTGTTTGTGCTTGTGGGGTATTAATCAAGAAATCTTTGCCCAGTCCAATGTCCTAGAGAGTTTCCCCAATGTTTTCTTGTAGTAGTTTCATAATTTGAGGTCATAAAGTGTTTGATCCATTTTGATTTGATTTTTCTATACAGCAAGAGATAAAAGTCTAGTTTCATTCTTCTGCATATGGATATCCAGTTTTCCCAGCATCACTTATTGAAGAAACTATCCTTTCCCCAGTATATGTTCTTAGCATTTTGTCAAAAATGAGTTCACTGTAGGTGTATGGATTTATTTCTGGATTCTCTGTTCCATTTCATTGGTCTATGTGTCCATTTTTATACCAGTACCATGCTGTTTTGGTTACTATAGCTCAGTAGTATAATTTGAAGTCAGGTAATGTGATATCTCCAGTTGTTTCATTCCATTCAGGATAACTTGGGCTAGCCTGAATATTTTTTGTGGTTCCAAATATATTTTAGGGTTTTTTTTTCTATTTCTGTGAAAACTGTCATTGGTATTTTGATAAAGATTGCACTGAATCTGTAGATTGCTTTGGGAAGTACAGACATTTTAACAATACTGATTCTTCCAATTCATGAACCTGGAATATCTTTCCATTTTTTGTGTGCCCTCCTTTCTTCATCAATGTTTCTTTCTTCAATATTTTATAGTTTTCATTGTAGAGATTTTTCACATCTTTGGTTAAGTTTGTTCCTAGGTGTTTTATTTTATTTGTAGCTGTTATAAATGGTATTACTTTCATGATTTCTTTTTTGGATTGTTTATTGTTGGCATATACAAATGCTACAGATTTTTATGTTGATTTAGTATCCTGCCCTTTACTAGACTTATTAGTTCTAATAGCTTTTTTTTGTGGAGTCTTTAGGCTTTTACAAATATAAGATCATATTATCTGTAATCAGGGATCATTTTATTTCTTTCTTTCCAATTTGGATGCCCTTTTTCTTTCTCTTGTTTGATTTCTCTGGGTAGGACTTCCAGTACTATGTTGAACAACAGTGGTGTAAGTGGGTATCCTTGTCTTGTTTCAGTTCTTAGAGGAAAGGCTTTCAGTTTTTCCCCATTCAGAGTGATACTAGTTATAGATCTGCCATATATGGCTTTTATTGTGTTGAGTTATCTTCATTCTATACCTACTTTTTAGAGGGTTTCTATCATGGAGGGATGTTGAATTTCGTCACGTGCTTTTTCATCATCAGTTGAAATGACCATGTGGTTTTTGTCCTTCATTCTGTTGATATGATGTATCACACTGATTGATTTGCATCTGTTGAACTATCGGTGCATCTTTTGAATGAATCCCAATTGATCATGGTTAATGATCTTTTTAGTCTGTTTTAAAATTTGGTTTGTGGGTATTTTGTTGAGGATTTTTGCATCAATGTTCATCAGGGATATTGACCTGTAGTTCTCTTTTTTGATTTGTTTTTGTCTGGTTTTGGTATCAGAGTAATACTTCCTTCATAGAACAAGTTTAAAAGTATTCTCTCTTCCTCTATTTTTTGGAATACTTTGAGTAGGATTGATAATAGTTCTTCTTTAAATGTTTGGTAAAATGCAGCAGTGAACCAGGCTTTTCTTTGCTGGGAGACTTTTTAATATAGCTTTGATATCATCATTTGTTTTTTCGTTTGTTATTTGTTTGTTTTTGAGACAGAGTCTCACTCTGTGAGAGTCTCCACTCCGTCACTCAGGCTGGAGTACAGTGGCGTGATCTCAGCTCACTGCAAACTCCACCTCCTGGGTTCAAGCAATTCTTGTGCCTCAGCCTCCCAAGAAACTGGGACTACAGGCTGTGCCACCCCCACCCCACTAATTTTGTATTTTTAGGAGTGGTGGGGTTTCACCATGTTGACCAGGCTGGTCTCAAACTCCTGACCTCAAGTGATCCTCCCCCCACCCCACCCCCTGCCAACCTCTCAAAGAACTGAGATTACAGGCGTGGGCCACCATGTCTGGCCTGATCTCATTACTTGTTATAGGTCTGTTCAGGTTTTTGATTTCCTTATGGTTGAATATTAGAAGGTTGTATGTGTCTAGGAATTTATCTATTTCTTGTGAGTTTTACAGTTTATTGGCATATAGTTGCTTATAGTAGTCTCCAATGAACCTTTGAATTTCTGCAGTATCAGTTGTAATGTTTCATTTTTCATCTCTCAATTTATTTATTTGAATCCTCTCTTTTCTTAGGCTAAAGGTCTTTCTATTTTGCTTATCTTTTTAGAAAAACCAACTTTTTGTTTTATTGATCTTCTGTATTTTTTTATTTTGATTTTATTTATGCTCTGATTTTTATTATTTTATTTATTCTACTAATTTTGGCTTGTTTGCTCTTTCTTTCCGGTTTTTTAAGATGCATTGTTAGGTTGTTTATTTGAATGAAGTTTTTATACTTTTTTGATATGGGAGCTTATCGCTGTAAACTTTCCTCTTATTACTACTTTTGTTGTATCCCATAGGTTTTGGTATGTTGTGTTTTCATTTCCATTTGTGAAACTTGCTAATTTTTAAATTAACTAACTCAACAAATAGTTATTAAGTATACTCTATAACAAGGAATGTACTGGGTACTGAAAATAGAAAGGAGAGCAAAGCCAGATACTAGAAATCATAGTCTAGTGACAGAAGCAGACAAATTTTTAAATTATGCAAATGGTTAATTAAATAAGTAATAAATGTAATCAAGGAAGTGAAATATCTGTACACTAAAAACTATAAAACATTGATGAAAGAAATTGAAGAAATCACAAATAAATAAAAGAAATCTTGTGTTCATGGATTGGAAGAATTAATATTGTTAAAATGTTCATACTAGCCAAAGAATCCACAGATTCAATGCAATACCTAGTAAAAATTCAATGACTTTTTCGTGGGACTAGAAAAAAAAATTCTAAAATTTGGAACCACAGAAGACCTATAATAGCCAAAGCAATTTTGAGAAAGGAGAATAAACTGAAGAAATCACAACCCCTGATTTCAAACTATATTACAAAGCTATAGTGATTCAAACATTATGATATGGCATTAAAAACATATCTACCAATGGAACAGAATGCCAAAAATAAATCCATGCATTTATGGTTAACAGACTTTTGGCAAAGATGCCAGTAATACAAAATGAGGAAAGGACAGTCCCTTCAATAATTGATGCTGGAAAAATTGTATATTGACATGTAGAAGAATAAAATTAGAATGATGAATGTTTGTGAGAGTCAAGACAACCCTGGGCTAAAGTCGCCATCTAGTGCTGAAAATGAGGCAGCAATCTAAGAGTCAAGGGATTCAACAAACAACTGTAAAGAACCTCTTAGGAAACATAACCTAGAAAGACCAAAACAAGCAATCCAGTGAAGAACAGATATAAGTAACCCTTGAAGCATAGGAACTAATCCTGTGAAGCCATAGATGTGCATCCAGAAGAAGCAGCAACGAACAGAACTATGATCTCCCCCAAATGAACAAAGCAAGAAGCCAGTGATCAACGCTACCATAAGGGCAATCTGTGAGCTCTCAGGTCAAGCATTAAAAATAGCAGTTTTAAGAAAACTCCAGGGTAACATGAAAAAGCAATTCAGAAATTTATTAGAAAAATATAACAGATATTGAACTAATGAAAACAATCAAATGGAAATCCTGGAACTGATAAATACATTTGCTGAGCTAAAAAATACATTAGGGGCTCTCAACAGCAGAATGAATTGAGCCAAAAAAAAGAATCAGTAAGCTCAAAAATGGACTATTTGAAAACATACAGTCAGAGGAGAAAAAAGAATGAAGAATACAGGATATACAGAATAACTTCAAAAGAACAAATCTAAGAGTTGGTGTTCAGGAGGGAGCTGAGAAAGAGCAAGGGGTAGAAAGCATATCCAAAGTAGTAATAATAACAGAAAACATTCCAGACCTAGAGAGGTATACAGATATCCAGGTACAAGAAGTTCAGCGATCACCAAACGGATTCAATCCAAATAAGACTACTCCAAGGCATATAACAATCAAACTCTCAAAGATCAAGGATGAAGAGAAGATCCTAAGAGCAGCAAGAGAAAAGAAGCAAATAATATGTAAAGGAGCTCTGATTCATGTAGCTACAAATTTCTCAGTGGAAACCATACAATCAGGAGGGAGTGGATGACATATTCAACATGCTGAAGAAAAAAAAAGGCAACTGTCAACTGAGAACACTGTACCCAGCAAAGATTTCCTTCAAACATAAGAGAGAGGGTATATGTAATGATAAAGGGATCATTTCAGCAAGAGGATTCAGTAAATATTTATGTACCCAACACAGGAGCACCCAAATGTATAAAACAAACATTAATAGATCTAAAGAGAGAGATAAGACTATAATACAATAATAGCAGGGGACATCAACACCTCACTCTCAGGAATGAACAGATCATCCATACAGAAAATTAATAAACACTGGAATTAGACTACATTCTAAACTAAATGGACCTAACTGAAATTTACAGAACATTTAATCTAACTGCTGCAGAATACACATTCTTCTCATCAGCACATGGAATTTTCTCTGTAATAGGTCATCTATGAGGCTACAAAACAAGTCTCCACAAATTCAAAAAAATCAAAATCATATCAAGTATTTTTCTGACCCCAAGGGAATGAAACTAGAACTCAGTGACAAGAGGAACTATGGAAAATATACAAATACATGGAAATTAAACAACATGCTTCTGAATGACAAATGGGTCAATGAAGAAATTAAGAAGGAAATTTAAAAATTTATTGAGATAAATACAAATTGAAATGCAACATATCAAAATCTATGGGATACAGCAAGCACAGTACTAAGAGGAAAGTTTATAGCAACAAATACCTGCATCAAAAAAAGTAGAAAGCTTTCAAATAAACAGCCTAATGATGTACCTAAGAAACAAGAAAAGCAAGAATAAACCAAACACAAAATTAATAGAAGGAAAGAAATATTAAAGATCAGAGTAGAAATAGAATTGAGACTAAAAGAATTTACAAAAAATAAAAAATCTTTTTTAAAAGATAAACAAAATAGACAAAGCTTTTGCTAAATAATAAAAAAAACAGAACCCAAATAAATAAAACCAGAAACAAGAAAAAAGACATGAAAATTGATGCCATAGAAATACAAAGGATCATTAGAGACAACAATTATGAATGACTATATACCAACAAATTGAAAACCTAGAAGAAATGGATAAATTACTGGACACATACAAGCAACCAAGATTGAACTATGAAGAAATAGAAAACCTAAATAGACCAATAATGAGTGACAAGATCAAAGCGGTAACAAAAATTTTCCCATCAAAGAAAAGCCTGGGCCCAGATAGCTTCACTGCTGAATTCTACCTAACATTTAAAGAAGAATCAATACTAATTCTACTCAAACTATTCCAAAACATTAAAGAGGAGGGAGTACTTCCAAACTCATTCTATGAAGCCAGTGTTAAACTCATACCAAAACTAGATAGATAAGAGCAAAACTAAAAATGAAATCTGCAGGCCAATATGCCTGATAAACTTAGATGCAAAATCCTCAGCAAAATAATAGACAGAATACAACGACACTTTAAAAAGATCATCCTAGGATTGCAGGGATGGTTCAACATGTGGATCAATAAATGTGATACATCACATTAAGAGGATAAAGGACAAAAACCATATGATCATTTTAATAGATGCTGAAAAAGCATTCAACAAAATTCAACATCCCTTTATGATTAAAAAAACAAACAACAACAACAACGGGGTTTAGACGGAACATACCTCAAAACAATAAATGCCACATATAACAAAGCCACAGCTAACATTGTGCTAAATGAAGAGAAATGGAAAGTCCTCTAAGATATGGAACAAGACAAGAATGCCCACTTTCACCACTTGTATTCAGCATAGTACTGCAAGTCCTAGCCAGAGAAATTAGGGAAGACAAAGAAATAAAGAACATTTGGTTGAAAAGGAAGAAGCCAAATTTCTTATTTGCAGATGACACAATAGTACATTTGGAAAACCCTAAAGACTCCATCAAAAAAATGTTTACACTTAATAAATGAATTCAATAAAGTAACTGGATAGAAAATCAACATACAAAAATTAGTAGTATTTATGTACACCAACAAAGAACAATGTGAACAAGAAGTCAACAAAGCAATCTCATTTACAATAACTACAAAAAAAAATCTAAGAATAAAGTTAACTGAAGAAGTGAAAGATCTCCACAAAGAAAACTATAAAACACTGATGAGGCCATGCATGGTGC
Organism: Ateles fusciceps; assembly: GCA_036589455.1. Taxonomy (NCBI): domain Eukaryota; kingdom Metazoa; phylum Chordata; class Mammalia; order Primates; family Atelidae; genus Ateles; species Ateles fusciceps. The sequence goes on from JAZHEH010001132.1 coordinate 1,669,891, forward strand.
CTCACGCCTGTATCTCAGCACTTTGGGAGGCCAAGGATTGCTGAAAGCCAAGAGTTCAAGACCAACCTGGTCAACGTGGTTACACACTGTATTTACAAAAGTAATATAATAAATTAACCAAGCATGGTGGCATATGCTGGTAATCCCAGCAACTTGGGAGGCTGGAGCAGGGGGATCACTTGAGCCCAGGTGTTTGAGGTTGCAGTGAGCTGTGATCATGCCACTACATTCCAGCTAGGGTGACAGAGTGAGATCCCATCTTAAAAACAAACAAAAAACACTGTTGAAAGAAATTGAACAGGACACACACAAAAATGGAAAGATGTCCCATGCTCATGAGTTGGAAGAATTAATATTGTTAAAATGTCAGTACTCCCCAAAGTAATCTACAGAGTCAATGCAATCTCTATCAAAATACCAACAACATTCTTCACAGAAAGAAAAAAAATCTTAAAATTTTCATGAAACCACAAAAGACTTCATGTAGCCAAAGCAATCAATCTTGAGCGAAAAGAACAAAGCTGGAGGCATCACACTACTATACTTTAAATATACTACAAAGCCATAGTAACCAAAACAGCTTGATACAAGTGTAAAAATAAACACGAGTCAGTGGAACAGAGTAGAGAACCCAGAAATAAAATAGTGCATTTATGGTTAATTTTCAGTTGAGGCACTAAGAGCATACATTGGGAAAAGGTCTCTCTTCAATAAATGGTGCTGGGAAAACTGGATAACCATATGCAGAAAAATTAAACTAGACCTCTGTCTCTCCGCATATACAAAATCAAATCAAAATGGACTAAAGACTTAAATCTAAGACCTGAAACTATGAAACTAGTAGAAGAAAAACACGGAGGAAATGCTTCAAGACATTGGTCTGGCAAAGATTTTTTGTGTAAGGCCACAAAAATACATGCAACGAAAGCAAAAATAGACAAGTGGCATCACATAAAGCTAAAAAATTTCTGCACAGCAAAGGAAACAATCAGCAAAGTGAAGAGATGACCTGTAGAGTGGAGAAAATATTTGCAAACTATCCAGTTGACAAGGGACTATATATAAGGAACTCAACAGTAAAAACAAAACAAAACAAAATTGGATAAAACCCTAAAACTCCCAAATAATCCAATTAAAAATGGGGAAAAGATCTGGGTAGACATTTTTCAAAAGAAGGCATAGGAAAAAATGCTGAACAGCACTGATCATCAGGAAAATGTAAATCAAAGCCACGTTGAGCTATTGTCTCACTTCAGTTAAAAAGCCTTTTATCAAAAATATAAAAAAATAACAAATGCTGGTGAGCATAAAGAGAAAGCTGAACACTTGTACAGTGTTGGTGGGAATGTGAATTAGTATAGACATGGAAGACAGTATGGAGGTTCCTCAAAAACTAAAAATAGAAATACTATATGATCCAGTAATCCCACTGCTGGGTATACATGCAAAAGAAAAGAAAATCAGTATGTTGAAGAGATATCTGCACTCCCATTTTTATTTCAACATTATTCACAATAGCCAAGATATAGAATCAACTTAAGTGTCTATCAATGGATGACTGGATAAAGAAAATGTGATGCAAATACACAATGGAATATTATTTGGCCATAAAAATGAAATCCTGTCATCTGCAGCAACACAGATGGAACTGAATATCATCATGTTAAGTGAAATAAACCAGGTACAGAAACACAAATAGTATGCAAAACAGAACACATACCGTATGCAAAACATAATTCATAATTCTCACTTATATGTGGGAACTAAAATGGTGGATCTCATGGGGACAGAGAGATGATCGGTGGTTACCAGAGACTGGAAAATGGAGGTGGAGGTGGGGTATAAAGAGACGTTGGTTAATGTGTACAATAAAACAGCTAGAAGGAATAAGATCTAGTGTTTGGTAGCACAGTAGGTTGACTGTAGTTCACAATAATTTGTTTTATAGTTCCAAAATAGCTGGAAGAAAGGAACTGGAATATTCCCAACATAAAGAAGAAGTGAATGTTTGGGGTGATAGATATCCCAATTGCTCTGGTTTGATCTTTACAATTATATGCGTGAATCACAATACCACGGTATTCCCAAAATACATACAACTATTATGTAGCTATTAAAAATTGTAAAAACAAACAAAAAAAAAAAGTAGGAGGTAGAAAAATATACCATGTTTTGCTTGAGATAGGGAAAACCAAACTGTTTTTTACTCTTACCCCTCATCACAATATAGAACATTTCTGTGATCAAAATATGTGGGGATTCCTCTCCAGAGCAAACAATTCTCCAGCAGACATTAACTGGGTGTCCCACAATTCAATTTACTTCTGACACCATCTACCTACAGTTAGAATCAGGTCCAGCAGGTTAATGGTTCAGTTCCACCAGACTGCTGCTCACTTCAAATAGGCAATTGCAAGTAGTAGGTGGTCACTGACTGACTAGCTATAAGCTGCAGTTCCCATAAACCCCTCCTCAGATTTGATTAATTTGCTAAAATGGCTTACTAACCTCACAAAAACACATTTACCAGTTTATTTTATTAATAAGAGATATGATAAAGGATACAGATGAACAGCCAGATGAAGAGATATATAGGGCAAATTCTAGAAGGGTCCCTAGTACAGGAGTTTCTGTCCCCATGGAGCTGTGGTGCACCACCCTCCTGGCGCATGGATATGTTCACAGCTAGGAAGCCCCTTGAACCCTGAAGTTCAGGGATTTTTATGGTGGCTTCATCATGTAGACATGACTGATTATTAACTCAATCTCCAGCCTTTCTCCTATCCTAGTGAATGGGGGCTGCAAGTTTCAAGCTTCTAATCATGGGTTGGTCTTTTAGGCATCAGCCCCCATCCAGCAGCCCACCACGAGTTGCCTCATTAGGACAAAAGATGCTCCTATCACCTGGGCAATTATAAGAGTTCTAGAACTCTGGGCCAGGAACTAGGGACAATTATGAAAATATATATTTTCTTATAAGGCACACAACAATTAATTGGGAAAGAATAGTATTTTCAACAAGTGGTGCTAGGACAACTGAGTATCCACATTTCGGTTGGACCCCTACCTCATACTGTATGCAAAACATAATTCAAAATGGTTTGTACACCTAAATATAAAAAATTAAATTATAAAACTCTTAGAATGAAGTTATGGAGTTAATTTTCATGGCATTGGATTAGGCAACAACTTTATAAATACAACACCAAAAGCATAAGCAACATGAGAAAAATAAGTTGGTCTACATCACAATGAAGAACTTTTGTGGCTGGACGCAGTGGCTCATGCCTGCAATCTCAGCACTTTGGGAGGCCAAGGCAGGCGTTTCACCTGAGGTCAGGAGTTCGAGACCAGCCTGACCCACATGGTGAAACCTTGTCTTTACTTAAAAATACAAAAATCAGCTGTGTGTGATGGTGGGCGCCTATAATCCCAGCTACTCAGGAGGCTGAGGCAGGAGAATTGCTTGAACCTGGGAGATGGAGGCTGCAGTGAGCTGAGATCATGCCACTGCACTCCAGCCGGGGTGGCAGAGCAAGACTCTGTCTCAAAAAATTAAAAACAAAAGAACATCTGTGCTGCAAACAGCTGGGCACAGTGGCTCACACCTGTAATCCCAGCACTTTGGGAGGCCAAGACAGGCAGATCACTTGAGTTCAGGGATTCAAGACCAGCCTGTCCAACCTGATGAAACCTTGTCTCTAACTAAAAATACAAAACTTCGCCAGGCCTGCTGGCGCATGCCTGTAATCCCAGCTACTCAGGAGATTGAGGCCGGAGAATCACTTGAGCTCAGAAAGCAGAGGCTGCAGTGAGCCAGGATCACACCACTACACTACAGCCTGGGTGACAGAGCGAGACTCCATCTCATAAACAAAAAACAACCCAAACTTTTGTGCTACATACAATATCATCAAGAAATTTTAAAAGACAACCCACAGAATGCAATCAAATATTTGCTATTATATATCTATTAAGAAATTCATATTCTGAATATATAAAGAATTCTTACAATGTAATAAAAAAGGCAAATAACCCAATTTTAAATGGGTTAAATGATCTGAATGGACAGTTCTTCAGAGGAAATGTAAAAGTAGCCAATAAGATGGGAACATGCTAACATTACTATTTATTAGGGAAATGCAAAACCACAATGAGATACCGCTTCACACCCACTTGGATGGCTGCAACTAAAAATGCAAACAAGTGTTGGTGAGGATGCGGAGTAACTGGAAACTCCCACATTGTTGGTGGGAATGTAAAACAGTGCAGCTGCTGTGGAACACAGTTTGGCAGTTCTCAAAAAAGTTAAACATAGAGTTTTATATGACTCAGCAATTCTATTCCTAGGTCAATACTCAGAAAAGTTAAAAACATCCACACAAAAACTTGTACATAAATGTTCATAGCAACATTATACATAATAGCAAAAAATGGAAACAACTTAAATCTCCATAGACTAATGAATATTTAAATGAAATGTTTATCAATGGAATATTACTCAGCAATAAAAGGAAAGTATTGATACATGCTGCAACACAGATGTTCCTTAAAAACATAATGCTCAGTGAAAAAGCCAGTTACAAAAGTCCACATATTGTATTCCATTTATATGAAATGTCCAAAATAGGCAAATTCATAAAAACAGAAAGTAGTGATTGCCTAGGGCTAGGAGGATTAGAAGGAAATGGTAGGTGACTGCAGGTGACTATGGGGTTTCTTTCTGGGGTGATGAAATCTTCTGAAATTAAGGAAAAAAACATAGGAGAAAATTTGGGATCCAGGGCTAGACAAAGAGTTATTTGACACCAAAAGCAACATCCATAGTAAAAAAAAAAAAAAAATCAATAAATTATTTCTCTAAATTTGATTTCAATTAACATACGACTTTTGTTCTTTGAAAGCTCACATGAAGAGGATGGAAGAATTGGCTACAGAGTATAGGATTGGGGGGACATTTGCAAACCATGTGTCTTACAGAGGACTGGTATCTAGAATAAATAAAGAATTCTCAAAACTCAACAGTTTAAAAATTGAACAATCTAATTAAAAAATGTGAAAAAGGCATGAAGAGATACGTCACCAAAGAAGATATACAAATGGCAAATAAGCACAAGAAAAGACATTCACCATCATGAGCCATTAGGGAAATGCAAATTAAACCACAATGAGATATCACTACACACCTATCAAAATGATTACAATAAAAAAAATGACAATAGCAAATGCAAGAATGCAGAGAAACTGAATCTACTATACATTGATGGAGAGAATGTAAAATGTTACAGCTACCTTGAACAAATATTTTGTCAATTTCTTAATAAACCAAACACGCTCTTACCATGCAGCCCAACAATTGCACCCCTGGGCCTTATCTCAGAAAAATGATAACCTATATCCACACAAAAACGTATACACGATTGTTCATAACAACTTTATGTGTAATAGCCAGAAACTAGAAGCAACAGAAATGTTCTACAATAGGTGAATGGTTAAACAATGTGTGCTACCTACATACCATGGAAAACTACTCAACAATAAAAAGGAATGAACTATTGATACATACCCAATTTGGATAGATCTCAATAGCAAATGGTGAGTGGAAAAAAAGGCAGTGTCCAAAAGGTCACATGCTTTGATGATTATTTTGAGTGCCAACTTGACTGGATTAACGGATACCCAGATAGCTGGTAAAGCATTATTTATTCTCAGTGCTTCAGTCAGCACTGAGCCCATCTCTCTCTGCTGAGAAAGAAACTAGGTGGTTTTGCTTTTCATTAGAATTGATTGGATTGATCCAAGTATGTCTGAGAGGTGTTTCCAAAAGAGATTGGCATGTGAGCTAGTGGATAGTGAGAAAGATCTCCTCTACTGTGGGCGGGCATAGTTCAATCAGCTGGGAGCCCAGATGGAACAAAAAGGTGGAGGGTTTCAGCAAATTTCCCTCTCTCTCTTTTGGAGCCAAGATTCCCTTTACCTTCTGCAGTTGGACTTAGAACTCCAGGTTATCTGGCTGTTGGACTCTGGGACTCATACCAGTGTCTCCCCTGCAAGGCTCTTGGGACTTTGGCCTTGGACTGAGAGTTATACACCATTGGCTTCCTTTGTTCTGAGGCTTTTGGATTTGGACTGAACTGTGCTACCAGCTTTCCTGGTTCTTCAGCTTGCAAACAGCATATTGTGGGGTTTCTCTGCCTCCATAGTCAAGTGAGCCAATACCCCTCATAAATTTCTTTTCATCTCCCTCTCTTTATCTCTTATCAGTTCTGTGTCTCTGGAGAGCACATACCATGTGATGCCTTTATATAACACTCTTCAAATAAGAAAATTATAAAAAATAGCCAAGTGTGGTGGCTCACGCCTGTAATTCCTGCACTTTGGGAGGCCAAGGTGGGTGGATCATGAGGTCAGGAGTTCAAGTTCAACTCTCACTCCAAGCCTGGCCAAGATGGTAAAGTCCCATCTTTACTAAAAGTACAAAAATTGGCTGGGTGTGGTGGCGGGTGCCTGTAATCCCAGTTACTTGGGGAGTAGGGAGGTGGGGGAGAACTGAGGCAGGGAATGGCTTGAACCTGGGAGGTAGAGGTTGCAGTGAGCCGTGATCACACCACTGCATTCCAGCCTGGGCGACAGCCTGGGCTTTGCGAAAAACAATCAGTGGTCTCCAGAGGTTAGAAATGGTGGCAGGGAGGGAAATGGTTATAAAGAGGTAGCATGAGGAAGATCTTCATGGTGATAGAATTGGAATCCTTCTATATTTTTATTGCAGTGGTGGTTATATGGGCCTACATATGTATAACATTGTATAAAAATGGCATAGAACTATACACACACTTCATGTCAATGTCAATGTTCTGATTTTGGTATTTTACTATAATACATAAGATGTAACTGATAGGGGGAAAGTGGGATATACAGAACCTCTGTATATACTATCCTTGCAACTTTCTGTGAAACTACGGGTTTTAAAAAATAATTGTGATTATTGAAAAAGTAATCAATGTAATCATCCTATTAATAGTCTAAAAAATATTTTTTTTAATGATCACCATTCTAACTGGCATGAGATGGTATCTCAATGTGGTTTTGATTTGCATTTCTCTAATGACCAGTGATGATGAGCATTTTTTCATATGTTTGTTGGCTGCATAAATGTCTTCTTTTGAAAAGCGTCCGTTCATATCCTTTACCCACTTTTTGATGGGGTTGTTTTTTTTTCCTTTTAAATTTGTTTTAGTTCTTTGTAAATTTTGGATATTAGCCCTTTGTCAGATGGGTAGCTTGCAAAAATTTTTTCCCATTCTGTTGGTTGCTGGTTCACTCTAATCATTGTTTCTTTTGCTGTGCAGAAGCTCTTAAGTTTAATTAGATCCCATGTGTCTACTTTGGCTTTTGTTGCCATTGCTTTTGGTGTTTTAGTCGTGAAGTCCTTGCCTATGCCTATGTCCTGAATGGTATTGCCTAGGTTTTCTTCTAGAGTTTTTACGGTCTTAGGTCTTATGTTTAAATCTTTAATCCAACTGGAGTTAATTTTTTATGAGGTGTAAGGAAGGGGTCCAGTTTCAGCTTTCTGCACATGGCTAGTCATTTTCCCCAACACCATTTATTGAACAGGGAATCCTTTTCCCATTGCTTGTTTTTGTCAGGTTTGTCAAAGATCAGATGGTTGTAGATGTGCGGTGTTATTTCTGAGGCCTCTGTTCTGTTCCATTGGTCTATATCTTGGTTTTGGTACCAGTACCATGCTGTTTTGGTTACTGTAGCCTTGTAGTATAGTTTGAAGTCAGGTAGCATGATGCTTCCAGCTTTATTCTTTTTGCTTAGAATTGTCTTGGCTATGCAGGCTCTTTTTTGGTTCCGTATGAAGTTTAAGGTGTTTTTTTTCCAGTTCTGTGAAGAAGCTCAATGGTAGCTTGATGGGCGTGGTGGCTCACACATGTAATCCCAGCACTTTGGGAGGCAGAAGCAGGCAGATCATATGAGGTCAGGAGTTCAAGACCAACTGGGCCAACACAGGGAAACCCCATCTCTATTAAAGTTACAAAATTAGCCAGGCATGATGGCATGCACCTGTAATCCCAGCTAGTTGAGCGACTGAGGCAGGAGAATCACTTGAGCCAGAAGCTGGAGATTGCAGTGAGTTGAGATCGTGCCACTGTACTTCAGCCTGGGTGACAGAGCAAGACTCTGTCTCAAGAAAAAAAAAAAGCACTTGGAAAATTCACCAACCATTTACTTTCAATAAACAAGCTGTAAAGGGAATCTATGAAAAACCTATAGCCACTAACATGCTTAATTATGGTGAAAGATTAAATGCTTTCCCTTTATATTAGAAACAAAGTAAGATGTCTGCCATCATCCCTTCTATATAACATTGTAATGGAAGCCATAGCCAGTGCAACAAAGGAAGGGAAAAAAGATGCATTCAATCTGTATGATTGGAAAGCAATAAGTAAAACTGCTTTTATTCATAGACAACATGATTACCTATGTAGAAAATCCTAAGGAATCTGCCAAAAAGCTACTAGAATTAATTGGTGGGTTTAATAAGGGTTCATCATACACAATCAATGTATAAAAATAAATTATATTTTTTATATAGTAGTATTTATTTTAGTGTTGGACTGCTGGTAATCAATTCTTCCAGTGTTTAATCATCTGAAAAATATTCTTGCACATTCATTTTTGAAAGATATTTTCACTGAGGTTAGAATTCTAGGTTGGAGTTATTATCTTTAAGCACTTTGAAAATAACAGTCTATTGTCTTCTGACTTCCATTGTTTTCATTGAAATGTCATGTGTCCTTTCCTCTGACTACTTTTAGGATTTTCTTTTTGTCTTTGATTTTTATCACTTTACTATGATTTTACTAGTGTTTGTTTTTTTTTTTTTTTTTTTTACATTTATTGTTCCTGGGTATGTAGCAGTTCTCAAAATGTGGCTTGATATATTTTGTGAGTTTCTAAAATTCTCAGACATTGTCTCTTAAAATATTGTTTTGGACTATTCTTCCTCTCCTCTCCTTCTGGGACTCCAAAATGAGTCTGCAAACCTGTGTACCTGACTTATTCTTGTTCACTGGAAGAAACTGACTCCAAATACCCTTATCTCTCTATATTAATATTTTGTAGACCTTATGTCATAAATGTGCTACATATCAGAAAGAAAATAACGCCTTTCTTGAGGTTGGGCACTAAAGTTTCTGAATAGCTTTCAAAGAATGAGTATAACATTTCTTTATTTGATTTTTACCTTCTTGTGAGTTAAACAAATGCTTTTGCTTTAAAAGAAAAAGCATCAATCTCAAATACTGTTTTGGTACTTAAACTGTATTTTATAAGCATTAACTTCTATTCACCCACACTTATGGAAAAATTCTGTATCCTTCATTTATTACTAACAGTCAGAGATATATGGTTGTGGATGCATATTTCTGTTTCAACTTTTGTTTGAGCAGCTTCCAAAACATCATCCTATAGGTTTTTGGAATCTGTGCCAAGTTCAGCTCAGATTAAGTTTCTTTGTTAGAATTGCTTTTTAAAGCATCTGGGTCAGAAATCATATACTTCTGCTGCATAGCAAAGAAACATTTGGAAATCATCAGGGACATTTTAGTAAAGGATGAATAGTATTGCATGTTTTTTCTCAGGATAGGTAAAGGCTACAACAAAAAATAATTTTATTAAGAATTTAGAAAATGCTAGGTTGATATTGTTAAAATATTTTAGGCAGCTGGTAGCTTGCTTTCAAAATTATAATACTGTACATATTCTTTTTCCTAAAGCTACTATGGAATATTTCTGAGTAAAAGTAGAAATTTCTTCCTTTTACCTATTTTCAGTGCCATACACACATACACACACACACAGATATTAAGGTATGCAGGTTAAACATTTGTAACTTAACATCATAATTTTGCTTTTGTTTTTGTTTTTCCCCCAAATTTGAAGCAGAGACCTAAATGATTCTTTAGTTCAACAAACAGCATTTGTTTGAGTAAAGAGATAGTCTTAGGTTTGGTTTATATTTCATTGGACAACAATAATCTATCTACTCCCCTAAATAGAAAGACCCATCATAAAAAAAAATCTCCAAGAGAAACCTTCAGTTTCTAAAATAGTACATTGTGTCATATTCATAAGTGGGCCAGAATTTCAAAATGAATCTCAGAACCACTGTACTTATGAAATAAATCTGAATATATGGTTTTTAGGCTCTCTAATAGTTTCCAAAATGATTGATAGGTTTTGGAAGAATCAGTTGATTATGCAGTATGTAGACATAAAAAGATACAGGTAGGTTGTGGTCTAGAAACCCAAATGATTTAGTAAGCTCCAGACTGTACAACTAGAAGAAAAAATTTCTTTTTCTGATTGGAGGGTAACCTTTGTCATGCTCCCTTCTGTGTTATTCTTAAGTTTAGAAATAATTTTCTCCTCCATATTCACCTCAAAAGGATGGTGTGAGCCTATGAAATCATCATGGTACAACACAACCTAAATGTACCTTCTCTTGCCAATACATGGGATAATAAAATGATCTCTCTCAATTTCATCAATCATAAAAGCATACATTGACCATTTGGGTGCTAATTAAAATGTTTGTAGCCTTCATAAACCAGATCCTTCGTATTTGTAGAGCTGTTTTTACAAAATCTCTAATGCATGTTTATTTCTCTTCATCTAACTAGTAAGAAGATAGTAGAGGAATGGTGGACAGATTCTTCAAGGAGTAAGAAAATGCACTTTTGCTTCTTTATTTCTCTTCATCTCACTAGTAAGAAGATAGTAGAGGAATGGTAGACAGATTCTTCAAGGAGTAAGAAAATGCACTTTTGCTTCTTTATAGCCTATCTTATCTCCATGTTAAAGATGGAGCTAAAATGTGGTGTCTGAAATATATGTAGCAATGAAGTTTTTATTGATTGATATAAATATGTATGGCTTTGTGCAGCTGAATACTGCTGGTAGGAGTTACTGGCGTATGTAATACATTATCTTATTACACTCATTTTATGGAAGTTGATCCTGATGGGACAGTGGAAGGAGAGCTTACTCTGGCTTTCTGGAAAAGCAATTAATCCCACTGCTTATGTAGTAACTATGTCTTGGATCGCACTGGCGTGCTGGCACCCTTTCTCCTTTTATTAAAACAAAAATGCAGCTGCTGAGCAGAAGTGCAGCTCTACAAGTGGGGCTTTCATCATGTTGGTAAGAGATTCATATCCAGGGTTGACATCATTTCAGTTATGGCCTTTTCATTATTAAAGTTTGGAATTTCAAGTTTGTTTATTAAAGATTTAAAGCTATAGGTTAAATCACCAAATTGAAATCCACTTATTTTCCTATACTATGATAAGTGGATAAGGTGTGCTGGAAAATACATTTTTCAGATTTTACCACCAGATGAATTATTTAAATTGTGAAATGCATTGTATCAGAAAAGGAACTGACCTTTTTTTCCCTGAATCTTCAGCTTTTCTTCTTTATAAGTAACTCTCACATCCTCTAGTTTCTAGTAAGTGCATTTAACAAACGTTTTGGAATTGTTGACTATTAAGTGTTAGTAAAAATAGTGGTGAGGACTTCTACTTATTCCTGTGGCAACTTTACTGTACATTTCATCTGTTTCTCATCAGTCTTTAAAACTGATAATTCTTTGAGACACGTGGAATTCACCAATGTTTATGAAGATTTTTAACTCTCAGTATAGTTTTGTGCTCAAGCGCTCTCTTAATTCGTAATCCAGCCTTTTTCATGCTGGCATTGCATCTTTTTATTGCAAAAACAAAAATTAGCAGAATGCTTTTTACCTAGGGTTTAATGTAAATTCTATTTTAAATAGCAGAATTCACATTGTATAGTTGCCAAAGACATTTTTATAAAGACATTCATGAAACAGAAAGTTCATGTTCTAAAATTTCTAGTGTTTTGAGTTCTTGGTATTTTAGCTCTTGCTTTCCCATTAAATCATAGTCTGTTTGATTTCACTTATGAGCTCTATAAAAATTATTGTAATAAAGACCACTGAGTAGATACATGATGGCTTTTATTTTCATACCCTGTGCATTCTGCATATGTATTGTTAGTAGGTAATAATTTGGGCTTTTAAAAATTTGTTTTGTTAAAATTAAAGTAACTTTAGAAAAAGCAACTGGTGTAATGGCTGTGACAACACTGACATCTTTTCTTTAAAAATTATTTAAATTGTTTAGTTACACATTGCAGGAAGCAGAGTCGAAGTAAATTCAAAAGCTTACAATTCTTAAAATAAAAGTGTTTGTTGCTGTGTTTCAACACCCAGTTACCTGATGTCAACCAGGTGTCCTCCAGTTCAATTCAGTTCTAACACCAACTACCCAGAGTCACCATCAGACACCACAGGCTTAGGACAAAGTCCTTCACTGCCTCCACTTCAGGCTCCAGTCATAAGTTTTGGGTGTTACCAAAACACCCACACTTCTGCCCAGCCAACTACACATTGAGGCTTCCCACAGCAACTTTGTGTTTTGCGGTTTGCCAGAATGACTTGCAGAACTCAGGAAAGCACTGTACTTGAAATAATTGTTTTATTGTAAAGGATCCAGATGAACAGTTAGATGAAGAGATAACTAGAAGGTCTGGAAGGATCCCAGGCACAGGAGCCTCTGTCTCTGTGGAGTCAGAACCTCTGTCTCCGTGGAGCCTCTGTCTCTGTGCCACTAGTATATGAATATGTTCACCAGCCAGGAAGCTCCCCTGAGCCTTGGTGTCCTTACATGGGCAAGATTGATTAACTGATCAGCTACCTGATTGAACTTTGCAGCCTCCTCCCATCTCTGAAGGTTGGGCTGGTCCAACACTCCAATCTGTTAATCATGTGGTTATTCTTTCTGATGACCAGCCCTCATCTTGAAGCTATCTAGGGATTTTGCCCTGTCATTTCATTAGCATAATAAAAACACTCCTATCACTCAGGAAATTCCATGGGTTTTCGTCTGGGCCAGGAATCCAGGACAAGGGTCAGATATACACTTTTTATTATATCACAGTTGCCTGTTATAATGGTTACAATGACAAATACTTGTCTTTGGAAAAGAAAACCAAAGAGATAGAAAGACAGTCCTGATGGAATTTCATATACAGTGGTAATCAGTAGTTTAATGATAGTCACTCTGCAGAAGTCTCAAGCGGGAGTTACTTTTTTTTCTTTCTGCACCTACATTTAAAGTAAGTTTAAAGATTCATAATAACTAGTTACTTATTTGATACAGAATCATGAAAAGAATGTTCTGGGCTATTCTGGGCACACTGCCTATGAATTTTTTTACTGCTCCTTGTGGAGGTATTCCTGCTCCACAAGGAGCAGTAAAATAAATTAATTAATAAATAATAAAAAACAATGTTCTGGGCCAGGCATTGTGGCTCACACCTGTATTTCCAGTACTTTGGGATGCTGAGGCAGGAGGACAGCTTGACCCCAGGAGTTTGAGACCAGCCTGGGCAATATGGTGAAACCTTGTCTCTAGAAAAAAATACAAAAATTAGCCTGGTGTGATGGTGTGTGCCTGTGGTCCCAGCTACTTGGGAGGCTGAGCTGGGAGGACCTCTGGAGCCCAGGAGGTTGAGGCTGCAGTGAGCCGTGATCATGCCACTGCACTTCAGCCTGGGTGATAGAGGGAAACTGTCTCAAAAATAATAAAAATAATAATAAATAATATTCTGATTCCAGTTTTAGATTCTTTTAAAACCTTATACTTCACAAAGGAAATAACAAAAACCATTCAGGGTACTTGAAATAGGTAGTTTTTACCCATAGAAAACTGTTACCATTAGCCAACTTGTATTTAAAATACCTGTGTTACTGCAGTTTGCTAACACACACACATTAATTTCTTCAGCCACACATTGTTAATGCCAGAAACTCAAATCTGAATATTGACTTTCCATAAGCCTTTGCCCAAAGTACTTATCCATAGTATAGATCAAATTACAGAATAAAATTTTATCTGAAAATTTATTTTTATTTTTATTTTTTGAGATGGAGTTTCGCTCTCTTGCTCAGGCTGGGGTGCAATGGTGCAATCTTGGCTCACAGCAACCTCTGCCTCCCGGGTTAAAGCGATTCTCCTGCCTCAGCCTCCTGAGTAGCTGGGATTACAGGCATGTGCCACCATGCCCGGCTAATTTTGTATTTTTAGTAGAGATGGGGTTTCTCCATGTTGGTTAGGCTGGTCTCGAACTCCTGACCTAAGGTGATCCATCCGCCTGAGCCTCCCAAAGTGCTGGGATTACAGGCGCGAGCCACTGCGCCCGGCTGTTCTCTGAAATATTTTGATGTTCAAATGGTAGTATAATAATTGCATTACATATATCATATTACTAGATTTTATTTACCTTTTGTTAGTATTACTCCAACTGGCACAATAAATTTATGAATAATGAATGAATGACATGGTTCAAATCTTACAGATATGGAAACTGAACAACTATTCTGTTTTTATTATTGTTAGGGTAGAATTGAATTTAGGTTTCCTACTAAGTTCTATACTAGTATCAGTTACCACAGTAGGTGTACTTCTCTGTAGATCAATTACTATACTAGATGTACTTCTCCCAAAATAATCCGAAGTCTCAAAGCTTCATAACCTAGGAATGGTTGAGCATTGAGTGAAGATAGGATTGCTGACACCACTATAAGAAATCAAGAATGATTTTTTAAAATCCTCTTTTGTCACTAACAACCACTTTCTTCCAATGGAACTGGCAAATGCTGCAAAATACACTTTTCAAGAAATTAGTGAAATTAAGTATTTTAAATAGAGAATGTGATATTTGATTGAAATTATTGCTGTATTTGGGATAATGTAGACAAACCATTAGAAGAAAGGATCAGTTATTTTAGGGAGAAAAATCAATTTAAGATAACCTAAAAAAAAATCTGTGTTTAGGTTTCTAGCTCTTTCTTGCTTGCTTTCTTTTTCTTTCTTTCTTTCTTCTTTTCCAATAAGATAGGAACAAAGTGATGTAATATAATTTTATATATTGATGATTTAGATCAATATATAAATCAATGTATAAAATTATTACATCATTTTTAAAAGTATGTTGCATATTATTGTGTGTATATATATGTACTCGTCTATATGTACTTGGGTATATATGTTTATATGTGTGTGTATGTCTGTCTATATGTGTGTGTGTGTGTGTATGTGTGTGTACTTGGACAGATATGTATCTCCTGGGAGTGGGGAAGAGAAAGAAAAGAGAAGTTCAGGGTGTTGGGGTGAGTAACAAATAAAATGAAGGAAAAAATGAGACTCAAAGTAAGTCATAAACGGAAAAGGCAGACAGACAGCTAATAAAATTGGACTATGAGGGTAAAACAAATACAGCTGGATTTTGGTAGATTTTTTTTTCTTTTTTTTTTTTTTGAGATGGAGTTTCACTCTTGTCCCTCAGGCTAGAGTGCAATGGCACAATCTTGACTCGCTGCAACCTCTACCTCCTGGGTTCAAGTGATTCTCCTGCCTCAGCCTTCTGAGTAGTTGGGACCATAGTCTCCTGCCACCATGGCTGACTAGTTTTTGTATTTTTTTAGTAAAGACAGGATTTCACCATGTTGGCCAGGCTGGTCTCGAACTCTAAACCTCAAGTGATCTGCCTGCCGTGGCCTCCCCAAAGTGCTGGGATTACAGGTGTGAGCCACCATGCCCAGCCCAGTACAGCTAGATTTTTAAAAACAGATAATCATTGCTGGAATTTTGCAATCAGGTATTTATTGAGTGCATATGTTTGCTTGGCACTATGCTGATAAGGGAATAAAGAGGAAGTTTAAGCCATGGTCCCTGCTTTCAAGGAATATAAAATCCAGTTGGGATGACCAAATTAACCTGGAGAAATAAGTTATATGATATTATTGTGGAATGAGTTAGCTCTTCAAAGGAAGTGGAATTCACAGGTTTAAAAAAAAAAAAAAAGCATGTAAATTCCTTCCTAAAGTTTCATACAATCATTCCTAAAATCAGGTCGTTCTTGTTTTCACTAGGAAATTATAACGTATTTGCTAAAAAGTATATAAGAAGCAAGTCTATTTAATGTTATAATATCACTGTTTTATGTTATTCTAGAATGTAGCCGCTAAAGATTTAAAGCCATGTTTTTGTAACCCTTCCTATGACTGCTCCAAAAGCCAGATAAAGTTAAGCTGATATTTTGATTCAAACCCTGATATCAGGCTGGAAGTTTTCCTTCTTCTTTTGTTCCTACCCCTTATGCACTAGGTAAAGAAAAAATATTAACAGAAATGACCTACAGAATCCCTTAACTTATCAGCGGGGGATAAATTTGCAAGACATAATTTTCTCATGTTATTTCAATACTATTAAAATTATTTCAGCTAACATCAAAATTTGATAAAGAATTTAAACTAAAACGAACCTCCATTTGGTGAATGTTGTTACTAGCATCGTGTAGATCAAGACTGTTTTACAATAGAGAGGTCCTTTGTGTTCGGTGGGGTATAAAATGTGGCTTTAAATGCCAAAGTGTAATGAAATTAAATTTATGTCACTCTATTTTTGCTTTCTTTTCTGTGAACTAATCATGAATCTACTGTGTCACCTGAGTTTGCTTAACAGCTGGTGTTAATGAAAAGACACTGGTCTTAATATATAGTAAGAATGGCTATAATAAACCCAGTACAATATGCTGAAAATTTTTATGAGTCTATTCATAATGTACATGCGAACTTGTCAGAAAAAATCAATACCTTAGTGAACAATAAAGTGGCGGGGGGGGGACTCTGAGATCAGAGTTTTTAGACTATTCTACCATTTGTCTTAAGTCTGTAAAAGGTAGCTATTTTCAAATTATATGTTAATTACATTTGCTTATTTTTAGCTAGCTATTTTGTCCCTGAAACAAATCAAAGATTTGTTTACTAATTTTTTTTTTCAATCTGGTAGCTTCTAGCTGTTAAGAAAAATTGGATATGATGATATTAATTTGCTGTTAACTAATGTCGTACAACATTGCTAAATGACAGTCCATCTGTCAAGTTACCGTCATGACATCCCACTTGTTATTTTAGTATGTTATGAAGATGAAATGTGTTTTTTAGATATGTTTTACATTTGTACTAAGTAATGGAAAGTACGATATATTATGTGCCTGTGCCCTGAGGAAAGTTTTGAACAAAAATAATTGAAGGTAATAAATCTTACCGCCTTTCCCTCCATGTTGCCCCTTTCCTGGTATAACTGCTGTATGACTGACTGTATCTCCTGTGTGTAGCAAGCCCGTTAGATAGCAGCAAAGACTGAGATCTATTGTGTGCATTTAGAATAAAACCCAGCCTACCTCCCAAAAGTTTGCTTTGCCCTGGATCATAGACCTAAAAATATTCTCTATGGTGAGTTTTATGATTGGATTCCCTTTCCCAAGATTGAAATGTGCTCTTGAATGATGCTGCTATTGAACGTCAGACAAGTTTTTCAAATAATTAGGAACATCTACAAGCTAATAAATCTCTCCTACAGTTTTAATTTGATTGTGTACTTGGTAAATGTTTTTGCTTAAGAGTGTGTGTGTGTGGGGAGGGTGCATGATTTATAATGTGTTTGGGTTTTTTGTTGAAATTGTCATAGGCAGCCATGCGGTAAAATTTGACGCAGAGAAATGATGCAGTTCACATTTGATATACAAGTTATTATTCTCTTTAATAATGCCTTGATCTTGGCAACATTCCCCAGTGTGAATTTTTACAATTTGAAGATGATTCACTTCGAGACACATCACGCTAACAACTGGTGTTCCTTATAGTGCTTTGTTTTCATGTGTAAATATACAGCACAATTAATTATTATACAGTATCTTAAACGATTATAGAGTTCCCAACTTTTGTGTAACGTTATCCAGAGTATGTTCAGTGTATGTTTAAATGTGACAATATCTTGTGAAAGCAAATTTTAAACTATTTAAGTGGAATACTTTTCAACAAGAAATAATGATGTGAATATAAACTAATCCAATATATATGAATGTAGCCCAGACTTGCAATATTGGTTTATCCATTAATTTTCTTAGCCCAGGTGTTTGTTTAGTGGGAAGTCATCTCACGAAGTGATGATAGATGTATTTTACTCAGAGCTGGTTATACAAACTCTTGTACTCTTCATGCTCAAAACTGGTTGGTTAGGAATCATTGCCTAGAAAGCGAAAACAATAACCATTCATGAAAATTATTCCTAACCTCTCAATAGAAAAAAACACTTTCTAAAAGCTTTAATGAACAAATCAGAACATTTTAAAACCCAGGTAGAAATGAATTTTATTAACAATTTTACTATAAGATTCTTATTGAATAATTTTATATATTTTTTTCTAAAATGGATCTTTCACTATACTGACTTCTTTCTTCTCTCCCTCCCCCTCCCTCTTCTTCTTCTTTTCTTTTTTTAAATGTAGTGCTTTTCTGTTGCCCAGGCTGGAGTGCAATGGAGTGATCTGGGCTTACTGCAACCTCCTCCTCCTGGGTTCAAACGATTCTTCTGCCTCAGCCTCCTGAGTACCTGGGATTACAGGTGGTGGGACCACACCCAGCTAATTTTTAGTAGAGATGGGTTTCCCCATGTTGGCCAGGCTGGTTTCGAACTCCTGAGCTCCAGTGATCTGCCTGCCTGGGCCTCCCAAAGTGCTGGGATTACAGGCGTGAGCCACCGCACCCGGAGAAAACCACTGTTATTGATACACTCTGCTGTGTATGCTTCCAGGATGTTTTTTACAAAACATTTTTTTAAAATGTAGTTATGCATAGTATATGCAAATCACCTTTTGTCACTTAAGAGATATCTTTTCAGGTCAATAATATAGATCTTCGTAATTTTTTTTTTTTTTTTTGAGAGAGTTTCACTCTTGTTGCCCAGGCTGGAGTGCATTGGTGCAATCTTGGCTCACTGCAACCTCCGCCTTCCAGTTTCAAGCAATTCTCCTGCCTCAGCCTCCTGAGTAGCTGGGATTACAGGTGCCAACCACCATGCCAGGCTAAGATCTTTGTAATTTTTAATGATGACATGGTATTCTGGTCATAGTTAAACAACATAGAGGTAAACTACAATTTATTTAGTGAGACTCTGCGGATGAACATTTCAGTTGCTTCCAATTTGGAGTGATTATAAACAAAATGTTTGGTAATTTTTTGGAGTAAATTCCTAAAAATTCAAATTATTGGATTTAAGTGTTGAGATATTTTACAGTTTTATGTATCTTGCCAAATTGCTCTGAGAGTAATATCAATCAGTATGCAAATGTACACTGCCACCAACAGTGTACTCCATGCTCTCACCTGCTCTGTGTATAATCTGTTTCCAATATTTGCCTGTTAGACAAAATAAAAATTCCATTTTATTGTTGTAAGTTAAACATCTTCTGCCAGGCATGGTGGCTCAAGCCTGTAATCCCAGCACTTTGGGATGCTGAGGTGGGTGGATCACCTGAGGTAAGGAGTTTGAGACCAATCTGGCCAACATGGAGAAACTCCGTCTCTACTAAAAATAACAAAAATTAGCCGGGCGTGGTGGCAGTGCCTGTACTCCCAGCTACTTGGGAGGCTGAGGCAGGAGAATTGCTTGAACCCAGGAGGAGGAGGTTGCAGTGAGCCCAGATCATGCCACTGCACTTCAGTCTGGGTGACAGAGCAAGACTCTGTCTCAGAAAAATAAAAAATTTTCTATTACTGATGTAGTAACACATCTTATACATTTATTGACCATTTTAATTGTCTTCATTTGTGAATTACCAAGAAATGTATGCCTTTCCTCTATTTTTCTATTTAAGTATTTGTCTTTTTTAAATTTATTTTTAATTTATTTGTTTTTATTTATTTTTTCTTTTGATTTTTTTTTTCTTTTTTTCCAGAAAACAGTGTTTGAATATTTTTTATTTTTTGATAAGCACTAGGAAGGAAAGTTATCTGTCTTTTAAAAATTAATTTGTGCCGGGCACGGTGGCTCACGCCTGTAATCCCAGAACTTAGCGAGGCCGAGGCGGGCGGATCATGAGATCAAGAGATCGAGACCATCCTGGCCAACACAGTGAAACCTCGTCTCTACTAAAAATACAAAAAATTAGCTGAGCGTGGTGGCACACGCCTGTAGTCCCAGCTACTCGGGAGGCTGAGGCAGGAGAATTGCTTGAACCCGGGACGCGGAGGTTTCGGTGAGCCGAGGTTGCACCACTGCACTCCAGCCTGGTGCCCGGCAATGGAGCGAGACTCTGTCTCAAAAAAAAAAAAAAAAAAAAAATTAATTTGTAAGAGCCCTTTATATAGTGAAGATATCAACCTTTTGTATATCATATGTTGAAGTTTATTATTATTATTATTTTTTGAAATGGAATCTCACTCACTCTGTCTCCCAGGCTGGAGTTCAGTGGCGTGGTTTCAGCTCACTGCAACCTCCATCCCCTGGGTTCAAGTGATTCTCCTGCCTCAGCCTCCAGAATAGCTGGGATTACAGATTCATGTCACCACACTCGGCTACTTTTTGTATTTTTAGTAGAGATGGGGTCTCATCATGTTGGCCAGGCTGGTGTTGAACTCTAGACCTCAAGTGATCTGCCCACCTTGGCCCGTCAAAGTTCCAGCCTTGAAGTTTATCTTTTAACTTAGTTTATGTTGTGTGGTGAATGGTCAATTATGTGGCGAATTATGTTAGCCTTTTTACTGAGTTTCTAGCTTTAGTGAATGCTAAGAAGATCTTCACCCAAGAATTTGAAATAATATCTTTTATTCTCTTCTATTGCTTCAATAGTTTGTTCCATTTATTTTTAAATTCATTTTAATTGATAAATAATTAAAAACAATATTTTTTTGAGACGGAGTCTTGCTCTGTCACCCAGGCTGGAGTGTAATTGCGTGATTTCGGCTCACTGCAACCTCCACCTCCCAGGTTCAAGCGATTCTGCCTCAGCCTCCCGAGTAGCTGGGACTATAGTTGTACACCACCATGCCCAGCTAATTTTTGTATTTTTAGTAGAGGTGGGGTTTCACTGTGTTGGCCAGGCTGGTCTTGAACTCCTGGCCTCAAGTGATCTGCCCACCTCAGCCTCCCTAAGCGTTGGGATTACAGGCATAAGCCATCATGCCCGGCCTAATATATAATTAACATACACTAAATTGTACATATTTAAACTATATAATCTGACAAGTTATGACATATTTGTAACCCATGAGGCCATTCATCCTCTCAAAAAGTTGTCTCATCCCTCTTCGTAGGTCCTCCCTCCCACCTCCTTTTCTGCAACCCCTTACCCCTACGTCCCCAAACAACCACTGATCAACTTTCTGTCACCATAGATTACTTTGCATATTCTAGGATTTTATATGAATAGAATCATACAGTCATACAGTATGTTACAGTATGTATTCTTTTTAGTCTTCTTCCACTCAGCATAATTATTTGGAAATTTCTTCCATGTTATTGCACATAACAGTAGTTTACTTTCTTTTATTGTTCAGTACTATTCCATTGTATGGATATGCAAAATTTATTTGTTCACATGTTAATGGACTTTTGGGTAATTTCCAGTTATTATTACAAATTAAGCTGCTATGAACAATCACATACAGATATTTGTATGGACGGATCCTTTCATTTCCCTTGGGTAAATACCTAAAAATGAAATGGCTGAATACCTAAAAATGAATGGTAGTTATATGTTTGACCCTTTTAGAAACTGTCAAACTGTTTTCTAAAGTGATTGCACCATTTTACATTCCTATCAGTGAGGTATAAAAGTTTAAGTTCTTCCACATTGTTGTCAGCACTTGGTATGCACAGTCTTTTTGACTGTAGCCATTCTAGTGTGTATGTAGTAACATTTTATTGTGATTTTAATTTGCATTTCTCTAATGACTAATGATATTGAGCATCTTTTCTTGTGTTTATATATCATCCATAGATCTTATTTGGTGAAGGGTCTGTTCAAATCTTGTGCTCATTTAAAAAAATGAGTTGGTTTGTTGTTGAGTTTTAAGAGTTCTTTATATATTCTGGATTCAAGTTATTTATCAGATATATGCTTTGGACATATTTTCTTCCAGTCTGTGACCTTTCATTCTCTTAACAATGGCTTTCAAAGAGCAGAAACTTTTAAGTTTGATGAATCAAATTTGTCAAAATGGATCAAACTTTTGGTATCATATCCAAGACATTTTTGCTTCGCTCTAGGTTACAGAGATTTTTCTCCTGTATTTTCTTCTAGAAGTCTTATAATGTGAAGTCTATGATGCACTTTGGGGTCACTTCTGCATGTGATATGAGGTATGAGTTCAATTTTATTTTTTTGAATCCAATTATTCCAGCAACATTTGTTGAAATTAGTAACTTCCCTTCACTGGATTGCTTTTGTATCTTTGTCAAGAGTAACCTGTCCAGGCTAGGCATGGTGGCTCATGCCTGTAATGGCAGGCTGAGGCGGGAGCATCACGTGAGCCCAGGAGTTTGAGACCAGCCTGAGCAACATGGTGAAACTCTGTCTCTATGAAAATACAAAAAGTTAGCCAGGTATGCTGGTGTGTGCCTGTAGTCCTAGCTACTCAGTAGGCTGAGGAGGGACAATTACCTGAGCTTAGGAGATCAAGGCTGCAGAGTGAGAACCTGTCTCAAGAAAAAAAAAAATTGTCCACATATGTGGGGGTCTATTTCTGACTATATTCTGTTCCACTTAGTTATTTGTCTGTACTTACAGCACCACACTATCTTGACTATTATATCTTTTTAAGTCTTGAAATCAGATAGTGTTAATCCTCCAACTTTGTTCTTCTTTATAAAAGTTGCATTGACCATTCTAGATCCTTGGCATTTCCATAGATTAATAGAATTAATCTATTAATACTAAAAAGTTCACAGTAATTTTGATTAAGATCACTTTGGGAAGAAATGATATCTTTAAAGTATTGGGTCATCCAATGCATGAACAAGGTATATCTCTCCATTATTTGGGTTTTTAATTTCTGTCAGCAATGTTTTCATTTTTTTGAGACTGGGGTTCACTCTGTTGCCCAGGCTGGAGCGCAGTGGTGTGAATATGGCTTACTGCAGCCTCCATCTCCCAGCTCAAGCAATCCTCCCACTTCAGCCTCCCAGGTAGCTGGGACTACAGGTATGCATCACCACACCTGGCTAGTTCCTTTCCCTTTCCCTTTCTTTCCTTTCCTTTTTTCCTTTTTCTCTTTTCTTTTCTTTTCTTTTTTTTTTTTAGTAGAGATGAGGTCTTGCTACATTGCCCAGGCTGGTCTTGAATTTCTAGGCTCAAGCAATCCTGCTCAGCCTCCCAAAGTGCTGGGATTACAGGTATAAGCTGCTGTACCCAGCCCCTCTCAGCTATGTCTTGTAGTTTTAGTAGTATAGGACTTGTACATCTTTGTACATCTTTTGTCACATTTATTCTTAAATGTTCCATATTTTTGTAAGTATGTTGTATTTGTGTTGCAAATATGTTGTTTTTCATCACAGTTTCTGATGGTTATTAGTATATAGAAATATCGTTGATTTTTGTATATTGCTCTTGCATCCTGCCACCTTGCTGGACTCATGTTAGTTCCAGTACAGCTGTGTATATTGCATTAGATATTCTACATGGATGGTCATATCACCTGCGAATGTCCTTTCTAACTGGATGCTTTTTATTTCCTTTTTCTTGTTTACTGCACTGGCTAACAGCACTAATGTTAAATAGACATGGTGAGAGGAGACAAACTTGTCTGGTTTTTAATTCTAGGGATAAAGTATTCCATTATTCTTCATTAAGTATGATGTTAGAAGGATATTTTTTGTAAATGCCTTTTACCAAATTGAAGAAATTTTCTTCTATTCTCATTTGCTGATTTTCTTTTTAAATCAGGAATGTGTGTTGGATTTTGTCAACTGCTTTTTCTGTGTCTATGAGATGATCTGTGGTTCTTTTTCAGTTTGTTAATGTGATGATTGACATTGATTTATTTTTAATATTAAACCATTCTTGTATTCCTGGGATAAACTCAACTTTATTGTGATGCATTCTTCTTACATTGATGGATTTGACTGGCTAATATTTTGTTTAGAATTTTTACAACTTTGTTCATGAGGAATATCAGTCTGTAGTTTTCTTGTGAGATCTTTGATGGCTTCATATCAAGGTAACACTAGCTTCATGGAATGAGTTAGAAAATATTCCACTCTTCGCTTTTCCGAAAGAATATGTATAAAATTGATATTATTTCTTCCTAAAATGTTAAGTAGTATTTGCGTGGAGTTTTCATTATGGGATGTTTTAAACAGTTTCAGTTTTGTGGCTAGATATAGGGCGATTCAGATTATCTATTTCTTCTTGAATGAGCTTTGATAGTTTGTCTTTCAAGGGATTTTTCTTTTTCAGTTAATTTAAGCTGTCAAATTTATGGGCATAAAATTGCTCATAATATTCCTTTATTATCTTTCCAATGTCTATAGGATCTTTAGTAATGTATTCTCTTTATTCCTGATTTTGGCAATTTGTGTCTTTCATTTTCTTGATTAGGGAGGCTACAGGTTAATCACTCATATTGATTTTCACAAAGTACATGCTTTTCATTTTATGGATTTCTTCATTACTCTCTTTCATTTTATTGATTTCTATTCTCCTTATTTCTTGTCTTCTTCCTTCTTTGAATTTAATCTGACCTTTCTTTTCCATTTTCTTTTTCTCTATCTTTTTTTTCCTTTTCCATTTTCTTAAGGTGTGAGTTGAAGTCAGTAATTTGAGTCCTTTCTTCTTTCCTAATATAGGCTATTAGTCCTAAAAATTTCTCTCTAGTCAAAATAATTTCTAATTTCCTTCGTGATTTCTTCTTTGACTCATGGGTTATTTAGAACTATGCTGTTGAATTTCCAAGTGCCTAGGCATTTTAAATATCTTTTTCTATTACTGATTTCTAATTAAATTGCACTGTGATCAGAAAACTTACCTTGTATGACTTAAATTATTTAAAATTTATTGAGACTTGTTTTATGGGCCAGAATATGGTCTCTCTTGGTAAACATTTCATGAGCACTTGAAAAGAATGTTTATCTTTCTCTTTAGCTTGAAAAAAAAAAAGAATATTTATCCTTCCATTGTTAGTTGGGCTGTCCAAGTTGGTTGACAACATTATTTGAGTCTTGAATACCTTTTCTGCTTTTCTGTCAACTTGTCATATCAGTTATTGAGAGAAGGGTTTTGAAATATCTTATATAATTGTGGGTTTGTTTATTTCTCTTTTCAGTTTTATCAGGTTTTGCTTCATGTATTTTGAAGCTCTGTTATTAAAGTTATAAATTTTTAAGATTTTTATGTCTTCTTGATGAATTAAAATAATTTGGGCCTTGAAGTGTAAGAAGTCAGATAAGCAGGAGAAATCTTGGGGTGACTGAGGCTAGGTTTATTCAGACAGATTCTTTTCCCCTCTACTTCATTCCAAAAATATTTAAGATTGGTAGTTTTTAGCTCCTTCAATATTCTAGATATTAGAATAGTGTTCTTCAGAAAATAAATTTTTACTACAACCTTATGGCAAGAAATACATTGTACATAGGGACCTAGTGCATATACTTATTTATACTTTTTTTTTTTTTTTTTTGAGATGGAGTCTTACTCTGTCACCCAGGCTGGAGTGCAATGGTACGATCTTGGCTCACTGCAACTTCTACCTCCCAGATTCAAGCAATTCTCCTGCCATAGCCTTTTGAGTAGCTGGGATTACAGGTGCATGCCACCACACCTGGCTAATTGTTGTATTTTTAGTAGAGATGGGGTTTCACCATGTTGATCAGGCTGGTCTCAAACTCCTGAGCTTGTGATTTGCCCACCTCAGCCTTCCAAAGTGCTGGGATTATAGACGTGAGCCACTGCACCCAGCGTATTTATCTATATTTTATATATGTATGTGCATATAAAAAAGTTTCACACACCCACACCAATTACCCTTACTATATGTAGTATAGTCTGATATTTTCTCTTCTCTTCCACATCATTTTAAAAAACTAACACTAGCCATAACCCACTAATTCGATTTAATAACCAACGACTGGATTGCGACTTGCAGGTTGAAAATATCAATATGAATAACACATAGTTCATGTCCTCAAGTAATGGCAGAGGCAGACACATAAACAGATAAAGTTCAGCACAGCATAATAAACTGTGCTAAGACACGAGGAGCTGTGGGATCGTAGAGTTGGAGAGGTGAAGAACGGTGTTACTGGTGTCCTGGGCCAAGGGAACTGCAAGGGAAGAGAAAGAGAGCTTCAAGTTGAAAGTAGAGAGTAGTGGGGGAAGAGAGCTAGAGATATGTAGGGAACCAAGCCATTTAGGGCTTTGCAGAGGAATTTGGCCTTCCTCCGTCCTGCGGATGGTAAGAAGCTGTCAAAGCACTGTAAGTAAAGAGGTGATAGGGTCAGATTTGTGATTTCGGGAGATCACTCTGGCTGTAGTGTGAAAAAGGACAAGACTGGGAACAAGAGGATTAGTCAGGAAGTTATTGCCAAGGCCCAGGGGGAGAGATCATAAGAGCCTGAACTTAACTATAGCAGTGATAAAAGATGCATATTTTGGCCGGGCACGGTGGCTCACACCTGTAATCCCAGCACTTTGGGAGGCCGAGGCAGGCGGATCGCGACGTCAAGAGATCAAGATCATCCTGGCCAACATGGTGAAACCCTGTGTCTACTAAAAATACAAAAATTAGCTGGGTGTGGTGGCATGTGCCTGTAGTCCTAGCTACTCAGGAGGCGGAGGCAGGAGAATCGCTTGAGCCTAGGAGGCGGAGGTTGCAGTGAGCTGAGATTGCACCACTGCACTCCAGCCTGGGCGACAGAGCGAGACTCCTTTTCAAAAACAAAAAAGAGGCATATTTTAGAGATCAAATGAAAGACTTGCTGACTGAGTAATTGATTTAGTATAGGAAGTAATGGTGAGTGTAGGAGAAGAAATTATGATGTGATAACTCCATTCAGTCATTCAGCCATCTGAATTGAAATGCTTCTTAAAGGGCTTTTATAAGTCAGGCACCCTACTGGGTGCTAGCAATCCACCCAGCATGGAGTGGTGAGCAAAACAGATGTGATTCCTATTCTCTTGAAGCTAACAAGCTTTGGGACATTGCCTGTACCTTGTCATGTACACAAACAGACATTATCTGAATAATTTTAAAAATAGGTATGTAAAAATTATGACAGTTATTCTGAAGGAAAGGAGTAGTGTTTAGGAGATCAGAAAAGACCTCTCTATTTTGTTTTCCTTTTGAGATGGAGTCTTGCTCTGTTGTCCTGGCTGGAGTGCTGAGTTCAAGCAATTCTCCTGCCTCAGCTCCCCACGTAGCTGGGACTACAGGCGTCCGCCCCCACACCCAGCTAATTTTTGTATTTTTAGTAGAGACAGGGTTTTACCATGTTGGCCAGGCTGGTCTCGAACTCCTGACCTCAAGTGATCTGCCCACCTCAGCCTTTCAAACTGCTGAGATTACAGGCATGAGCCACTGTGCCCAGCCAAAAAGGCCTCTCTTAGCAACACTTTAGGTGAGACTAGGAGAGTAGACAGGCAGGCAGATGATTGGGTAGAAGTAGCCTAGGTCGGGGAGCGGCATTTTTGAAGCCCCTGAGATAAGAAAGAGCTTAGTATGTTTAAGAAATGAAAAGGAGGTCAGAGTTGCTAGAGCTCAGTGAGCAGGTGGGGGGAATATAGCAAAACAAGGCTGGAGGGGTCACCAGGGCCAGATTCTGAAACATGTTACAGGCCTTCTTAAGGATTTAAAATTTTCTTTTAAGAGCAGTGGGAAGCGAGAGTTTTAGACTGGAGAATATCATGATTAGATTTGAATTTTAAAAGATTGATGTGCTTGCAATATGGAAAATGGATTAGATTTGAGGATGACAGCCGTGGAAGGACAAACACTCTTGCAGTGGTCTGTGTAAGAAAAGATTGTGTATTAAAAAAAAGCATGGCCAGGTGCAGTGATTCATGCCTGTTGTAATCTAGCACTTTGAGAGGCTGAGATGGGAGGATTGCTTGAGCCCAGGAGTTTGAGACCAGCCTGGACAACATAGTGAGAACCCATATCTAAAAAAAACAAAAAACAAAAAAAACCCTAGTCGGGTGTGGTGGTGCATGTGTATGGTCCCAGCTGCTCGAGAGGCTGAGGCAGGAAGATCGCTTGAGCCCAGAAGATGGAGGCTGCAGTGAGCTATGATCACGCCACTGCACTCTAGCCTGGGTGACAGAGTGAGACCCTGTTTCAGAAAGAAAGAAAAAAAAAGCTTGGATTAGAGGTGATGTCAAAGTAGCTGTATAAAAAGTAAATAGAGTCAGGATCTATTTTGGAATTATAATAAACAGGACTGATTGAAGAGGAAAATGTATGGGAAAAGGGATATCGAATTAGAGTTCTTTGGTTGCTAATTATAAAAATCTAATCTGACTGACTTAAACAAAAAGGGAATTTTTAAAATAAGGATATTGGACAACTAAAAAAATTGAAAGAGTAGAGAACTAGGTTTAGAAATGACAGGGGGCCAAGTAAGCAGGAGCTGATTGACAGTTTCACTGGTCCACTGCCAGTGGAATGAAAGCTGTCCTACTGATTTTTCCTGTCTCGCTGCACTTGTGACTCGAGTGGGAAGAGGAAGGACCGTGTATAGGAAGAAAAGAAGTTTAATATTGAGTTTGGTGGGGTGGAAAATAGGAAAATACCATCTAGACTTAAAGGTCACTGGGATGCTGAAGTCAATAGTTTCAGTAACAGGAGAACTGAAGAGAAGTCCCAGAAAAGGCACTCCCAGCTAGCCGAGCTTAAACCACGTGGTTGGCTTTTGATAACCAAGACAATAAGAGTTACAGATCTTACGGAAGGAGCATATACTTGCATCTGGGAGCCCCATCAGCTTTCATAAAGAAAGCACAAGGTATCTCTATTTTTTCTTTTTTTTGTTTTTGAGACGAAGTCTTACTCTGTTACCCAGGCTAGAGTGCAGTGGTGCAATCTTGGCTCACTGCAACCTCCACCTCTCAGGTTCAAGCTATTTTCCTGCTTCAGCCTCCCTAATAGCTGGGATTACAGGCACCTGTCACCATGCACAGCTAATTTTTGTATTTTTAATAGAAACGGGGTTTCACTGTGCTGTCCAGGTTGATCTCGATCTCTGACCTCATGATCCACCCTCCTCGGCCTCCCAAAGTGCTGGGATTACAAGCGTGAGCCACAGTGCCCAGCTGTATCTTGATTTATAGTACTCAAAATTTAGTGAAGAAAATCCTCACACCCCACCACCACCACCACACACACACACGTTAGGGTGATGTTAGGGAGGAAGATTGAATTTGGGATAGCCAAAGAAACATCAGATGCCCAGAGAGGGAAGTCTAGGATGACTCCCTTTCTTAGACAATAGAGTTCTTGGACTTTACAAACACAAATATCTGGTTAACCCTCTTGAAGAGTCCCAATGATAGCAACATAAGAAACATCTTTACTCAAGGACCTGAGCTCTTTGCAGACTTATTAGCTGAAAACAATTAAATTGTTGAGGGGCCTTCTACAAATGAAAAATTCATTTGGGGACAAGATAAAGTTCAGTCCCCAGTGCATACTAATGGATTGGGGGGCCAAGTACTTTTTTTTTTTTTTTTCCTGAGTCTGAGTCTTGTTCTGTCACCAGGCTGGAGTGCAGTGGTGTGATCTCGGCTCACTGCAACCTCTGCCTACCTAGTTCAGGCAATTCTCCTGCCTCAGCCTCCTGAGTAGCTGGGATTATAGGCGCACGCCACCATGCCCAGCTAATTTTTGTATTTTTAGTAGAGATGGGGTTTCACCATGTTGGCCAGGATAGTCTTGATCTCTTGACCTCGTGATCCACCCACCTTGGCCTCCCAAAGTGCTGGGATTACAGGCGTGAGCCACTGCGTCCGGCCAGGGGCCAAGTGCTTCTTACCCTCTGCACTTACAGTCTTCTTTAACTCTCTTAAAGACTAAAATACATCTTCTTTAGTTCTCCTATTATCAGACCTATTAACTTCAGCTTCTCAGTGACCTCTAAGTCTAGACAGCATTTTCCTGTTGTCTGTCCCACCAAACTCAATAGCATACTTTTTTCCTTCCTATACAATGTCCTCCTTCTCTCCCTTCCTTTTCTTCCTTCTCTGATCCAAGTAAGCAGTACTGTGGAATCTGAGATCTGAAGCATGTGGTATTTCTTAGGGGTACACCATTGAGAGGGTAAGTTTTAGATGTAGGGACCTGCCAACTGCAACCAAACAACATCTAGAGATTTCTGCATCTAATGTTCCACTTAGCATTAAGGGGGAATGCTATTGGTACTCTGGTCAAAAGCCCAGCCATTAGGAGTTCCAGAGAACAAATTGAATGTGGAAAATCCTGTACTACTTAGAAAATTGGAAGTGGTCTCTAATTAAGTGATGATTAAATCTGTGATCCTCTTTGAAGACATAGCACTACTATCTGGACACAGCTCTGGAAGGTGTATTTGTGAAGATGAACCTGGATAAACGGGAACTACTCTAATAAGCTGAGATCCTTTAACAAACATCTTGGGGACAAAACAAATGTGGAAAGACTTATCCTTCCTAGTTAAGAGACTATGATCTTATCTTCGACCCCATGGTTACCTGTCAATGTAACACTCAGAAGCCATTTCAGATACCTTCTTAAGAATGCAGCTGTGGCCAGGCTCGATGGCTCACGCCTGTAATTCCCACCACTTTGGGAGGCCAAGATGGGTGGATCATGAGGTCAGGAGTTCGAGACCAGCCTGACCAACACGGTGAAACCCCCGCCTCTACTAAAAATACAAAAATTAGCCAGGCGTGGTGGCATGTGCCTGTAATCCCAGCTACTCAGGAGGCTGAGAATTGCTTGAACCCGGGAGGCGGAGGTTGCAGTGAGCTGGGATTGCACCACTGCGCTCTAAGCGAGACTCCATCTCAAAAACAAAAGATTGCAGCTGCTTTTTTCTATCTGTGGATGGAGTCTGAGCAATGCTTTGGCTTACCCTATTCCCTTACCTAGTATCAATTCTTGTCCCTAATTTTGTGCCCCAGTCTGCCTGCTGCTTTAGGGAGTTCCAGTCAAAATTAATCCCACTGTTTGTACAGTTTTGGGTTGCTGTTTTGCAATTACTTTTTTTCTGGTCCCTGCCATTTGACTGTGCCACTTGCTTAATTTTATCACAATCTCAGTTTATCTACATCATAGAGAAACTAATTTAATGTCTCTTAGTATTTGTAGGCAGGTCTAAGAGTGAAGCCTACACTGCTTAATAACTTTCCACCGGTTTTGCAGATCATCAGTGCAATGAAACCAATGAACACTTTTTAAAGGATGTAATGCCTGGAAGTAACATGATTAGCATTGAAGAGGAAGACAATACAAAGAAAAGTCATAGTTCTTGCCTTCAAATAGCTTACGGTCTAGTGAGGGAGACAGCAATAGAAACAATTAGATACAATGTAAGTTTAAATTGGAAAACAAGTCCAAGAAGCGCCTGGTTGTACAGAGGAGTGCCCAGATGAGAACAGGGAAGACTTTACAAAGGAGTTGGAATGGGAGGCCAAGACTGGGGGATTGCTTGAAGCTAGGAGTTCAAGATCAGCCTGGGCAACACAGTGAGAACCAGTTTCTTAACACAAACAACAACAACAAAAACAAACAAAGGTCACGCCTGTAATCCCATCACTTTGGGAGGCCGAGGTGGGCAGATCACCTGAGATCGGGAGCCTGACCAACATGGAGAAACCCTGTCTCTACTAAAAACATAAAATTAGCTGGGTATGATGGTGCATGCCTGTAATCCCAGCCACTCTGGAGGCTAAGCTGGAGAATCACTTATACCCAGTGTAAGGGTTATTGCTGAGTTTAAAATGAGGAAACTGAGACTAGTATAAGAAAATGAAAAACTATTTAGCTACTGGGCAAGGCTTTATGGTTTGGGAGGGGGCGAGAGAAGTTGCGCTTAACTTTTTTGGGCAAGGGGTTTTATAGGGAGTGAAGGCATTTAATTGGGAACTGAGGAGACAAAGTATAAGGCACTTGATTGGATATTGGAACACAGGACGTGGAGGAGGCAAGTTGCTACTAGTGGGCAGGCGGGATTTTTGGTGAGTGGGGCTGCCTTGGGGGAAAAATGACTTTGACAGGGCAAAGTGCTTATTGGGCAAGGGAGTGCTATTAGGCAAGAAAGTGCTATTGGGCAAGGTTTGTTGGGGCTTTCTGAAAATTTTTGGGCGGGGGTTTCCAGTGGTGGGCTAGGTGTTGGGTGCAGAGTTTGCTTCAGGGGTGGGTGTTGGGGAGGCTATGTGGAGGAGTTAAATGTTGATTGCGGAGTGGCGAGGAGGTAATTCCCAGACGCTGGGAGGAATGGGCGTGTTTGAGCTTTCAGAGGCAACCGGCCTTACACCCCAGAGGCAGAGGTTGCCCTGAGCTGAGATTATGCCATTGCACTTCAGTCTGGGCAACAAGAGCGCAACTGTTTCAAAAACAAACCAACCAACTACCCAACCCAAAATAAGAGCAAACGTTTATATAGTATCATGTACCAGGTACAGGTACTGTTTTGAGCACTTTACATATATTAACTCATTTTAAAATATTTTAATAGGATTTTAATATATAACTGTAGAGGGTAGAGCATAAGTCAAAACACAAAAGCCTAACTCATAAATTCTTTCTCATCTGTAAAAGGGGTTAGGCTAATAATATCTCATTCTCAAAACTGACCAGAAAACTATCTAGGTTAGACTGATTGGAGAAGTAAGCCAGGTGGCTGAATAGAGATACCCAGAAACAAGATCTTTTACTATGCTTATTCTCTATACTACAAAAAGCTAGATTATGGAGCGAATTTACCTACCTATAATTGTGGGCTTATGTTATTTTTTTACATATAAATCCCAACAAGTAGTACAGGATTTTTTCCCATTTGAACAAATTAAGTATCTGAGTGTGTGTTGCTAGAGACATAGGGGAAGTACAGGAGAAAGAAAGGGCGACTTTCCCCAGCCATGAACACAGGAAAAAGCCCTAAGCCCTTGGGCAGAGGTAACAAAAGCAGGAGTTTAGTATTTTATCACAGAACACAAGAGAATAATCTCCAGTTAATACAGGTAGGGGAGACAAGACACTTAGACCATTTGTCTAATGCTATGAAAGGAGCTGGTGCTGAGCAATGGATTAAATCTAATTCAGCTAATATATTTGATCAGATGCAGTTAGAATAACCTTTCAGGTTGCTAAATAAGCAGGAGGTAGAATGTATGGCTGTGGTCATCGTGGTTAGTTTTGAACTACCGTAAGCTGCCTATAACCAAGCAAGCTGTCATTCTGAGACCAGGTTCAGCCTTTCCTTTCCATTTATTGGGGTGTGAACCCCTGAGGCATAAAAATTAAAGCTGGCCACTTATGGACATCTCTTTGGGACCACTTACATGAAATGACGAATAGGGTTAAATTCTAAAAAATTAAATCCAAAGAGATTTCCCAGAAGTTATGCATAAACCGTCATTAGGTACATTTTCCATTTTGAATTCTTGTGGGTGGGAGCCAGTAGGATGGTGAGGCCAGCGTCACATGCTGCAATATGCTCAGTACTTAAATGCTTTGTATCTGACTCTTCGTATTTTTGCCTGGGCATAAGCAGCATCTTTCAAGCCAAGTAAGACTAATGAAAGAGGGAAAGCTTTTGTAGGTTAAAAAAAAAAAACTATTTTATTTTACTTTTAATTTTTATTTATTTATTTTTAGTAAAATCTTTAATTTCAAATTAGAGAAATTTTCTAGACAACATGAAGATTTAGCAATTTTCTAATGAAAATCGGAAATTCATTTGGGGTAATTTAACCTTTTAAAAATTTACCTAATGTTGAGGATGGTGAAATATTACAATTTCAAATAAAACAATTCAGTCTCTTTTTTTAAATTTATTTATTTTACTTTAGGTGCATACTATATCTTGCATTTCTCCCCATGTTATCCCTCCCCACCCTCCCCATTCTCCCTCCCTCCCCACCCCCCACTGTCTCTCCCCCTACCCCCCCCCACAACTGTCCCCAGTGTGTGATGCTCCTCTCCCTGAGTCCACATGTTCTTGTTCAACACCCACCTATGAGTGAGAACATATGGTGTTTGGCTTTCTGTTCTTGTGTCAGTTTGCTGAGAATGATGGTTTCCAGATTCACCCAAGTCCCTACAAAGGACACGAACTCATCATTTTTTATGGCTGCGTAGTATTCCATCATGTATATGTACCACATTTTCTTTGTCCAGTCTATCATTGATGGGCATTTGGGTTGGTTCCAGGTCTTTGCTATTGTACACAGGGCTGCAATGAACATACGTGGGCATGTGTCTTTATAGTAGAATGATTTATAGTTCTTTGGGTATATACCCAGTAGTGGGATTGCTGGGTCAAATAGAATTTCTATTTCTAGATCCTTGAGAAATCACCACACTGTCTTTCACAATGGTTGAACTAATTTACACTCCCACCAACTGTGTAAGAGTGTTCCTATTTCTCCACTTCCTCTCCAGCATCTATTGTCTCCAGATATTTTAATGATCACCATTCTAACTGGTGTGAGATGATATCTCAGTGTGGTTTTGATTTGCATTTCTCTAATGACCAGTGATGATGAGCATTTTTTCATATGTTTGTTGGCCTCATATATGTCCTCTTTTGAAAAGTGTCTGTTCATATCCTTCACCCACTTTTGAATGGGGTTGTTTGCTTTTTTCTTGTATATCTGTTTTAGTTCTTTGTAGATTCTGGATATTAGCCCTTTGTCAGATGGGTAGATTGCAAAAATTTTTTCCCATTCTGTTGGTTGTCGATTCACTCTAATGATGGTTTCTTTTGCTGTACAGAAGCTCTGGAGTTTAATTAGATCCCATTTGTCTATCCTGGCTTTTATTGCCATTGTTTTTGGTGTTTTAGTCATGAAGTCCTTGCCTATGCCTATGTCCTGGATGGTTTTGCCTACGTTTTCTTCTAGTGTTTTTATGGTGTTAGGTTTTATGTTTAAATCTTTGATCCATCTGGAGTTAATTTTAGTGTAAGGTGACAGATAGAGGAGTCCAGTTTCTGCTTTCTTCACATTGCTAGCCAGTTTTCCCAACATGTTTATTAAACATGGAGTCCTTTCCTCATTGCTTGTTTTTGCTGTGTTTGTCAAAGATCAGATGGCTGTAGATGTGTGGTGTTTTTTTCTGGGGTCTCTATTCTGTTCCATTGGTCTATGTCTCTGTTTTGGTACCAGTGCCATGCTGTTTTGATTACTGTAGCCTTGTAGTATAGTTCGAAGTCCGGACAGTGTGATGCCTCCAGCTTTGTTCTTTTTGCTTAGGATTGTCTTGCCTATGCAGGGTCTTTTGTGATTCCATATGAAGTTTAAAGTGGTTTTTTCCAGTTCTGTGAAGAAGGTCATTGGTAGCTGGATGGGGATACCGTTCAATCTATAGATTACTTTGGGCAGTATGGCCATTTTCACGATATTGATTCTTCCTAACCATGAGCATAGAATGTTTCTCCATCTGTTTGTGTCCTCTCTTATTTCATTGAGCAGTGGTTTGTAGTTCTCCTTGAAGAGGTCCTTTACATCCTTTGTTAGTTGTATTCCTAGGCATTTTATTCTCTTTGTAGCAATTGTGAATGGGAGTTTGCTCTTGATTTGGCTCTCTGTTTGTCTGTTATTGGTATATAGGAATGCTTGTGATTTTCACACATTGATTTTGTATACTGAGACTTTGCTGAAGTTGCTTATCAGTTTGAGAAAATTTTGGGCTGAGACGATGGGGTCTTCTAGATATACAATTATGTCATCTGCCAATACAGACAGTTTGACTTCCTCCTTTCCTAATTGAATACCATTTATTTCTTTTTCTTGCCTGATTGCTCTGGCTAGAACTTTCAATACTATGTTGAATAGGAATGGTGAGAGAGGGCATCCCTATCTAGTGCCTGATTTCAAAGGGAATTCTTCCAACTTTTGTCCATTCAGTATGATATTGGCTGTAGGTTTGTCATATATAACTTTTAGCATTTTATGATGTTCTGTCAATACCTAGTTTATTGAGAGGTTTTAGCATGAAGGGCTGCTGATTTTTATTGAAGGCCTTCTCTGCATCTATTGAGATAATCATGTGGTTTTTGTCTTTGGTTCTGTTTATGTGATCGATTACATTTATGGATTTGCCTATGTTGAACCAGCCTTGCATCCCCCGGGATGAAGCCTACTTGGTCATGATGGATAAGCTTCTTGATGTGCCGTTGCAGTCTGTTTGCCAGTATTTTATTGAAGATTTTTGCATCGATTTTCATCATGGATATTGGCCTGAAGTTTTCTTTTTCAGTTGAGTCTCTGCCTGGTTTTGGAATCAGGATGATGTTGGTCTCATAAAATGAGTTAGGGAGGATTCCCTCCTTTTGTATTGTTTGATACAGTTTCAGAAGGAATGGAACCAGCTCCTCTTTGTACATATGGTAGAATTCGGCTGTGAACCCGTCTAGACCTGGACTTTTTTTGGTTGGTAGGCTATTGATTGCTGCCTCCACTTCAGCCCTTGTTATTGGTCTATTCAGAGCTTTCAACTTCCTCCTGGTTTAGTCTTGGTAGAGTGTAAGTGTCTAGGAGTTTATCCATTTCTTCCTGGTTTACTGGTTTATGTGAGTAGAGCTGTTTGTAGTAATCTCTAATGGTAGTTTGTATTTCTGTGGGATCAGTGGTGATATCCCCTTTATCGTTTTTTATTGCATC
Source organism: Ateles fusciceps (assembly GCA_036589455.1). Lineage (NCBI taxonomy): Eukaryota > Metazoa > Chordata > Mammalia > Primates > Atelidae > Ateles > Ateles fusciceps. The sequence continues at coordinate 1,706,683 of JAZHEH010001132.1, forward strand.
TATTTGATTCTTCTCCCTTTTCTTTTTTATTAATCTGGCTAGCAGTCTGTCTATTTTGTATCTTTTAAAAAAAACCAGCTCCTGGATTTATTGATTTTTTGAAGGGTTTTTTGTGTCTCTATCTCCTTCAGTTCTGCTCTGATCTTAGTTATTTCTTGTCTTCTGCTAGCTTTTGAGTTTTTTTGATCTTACTCCTCTAGCTCTTTCAGTTTTGACCATAGGGTGTCGCTTTTAGATCTTTCCTCTCTTCTTTGGTGGGCATTTAGTGCTATAAATTTCCATCTCGACACGCTTTAAAGGTGTCCCAGAGATTCTGGTAAGTTGTGTCTTCATTCTGTTTGGTTTTGAAGAACATCTTTATTTTCTGCCTTCATTTCATTGTTTATCCAGTCGACACTCAGAAGCAAGTTGTTCAGTTTCCAAGTGGTTGTGCGGGTTTGAGTGTGTTTCTTGATCCTGAGTTCTAGTCTGATTGCGCTGTGGTCTGATAGACTGTTTGTTATGAGTTCTGTTCTTTTGCATTTGCTGAGGAGTGATTTGCTGCCAATGATGTGGTCAATTTTACAGTAAGTGCAATGTGGTGCTGAGAAAAATGTATATTCTGTGGATATGGGGTGGAGCATTCTGTATATGTCTATTAGGTCCACTTGGTCCAGCTCTGCATTCAAGTCCTGGATATCCTTGCTAATTTTCTGTCTTGTTGATCTGTCTAATATCGACAGTGGAGTGTTGAAGTCTCTCACTATTATTGTGTGGGAGTCTAAATCTCGTTTTAGGTCATTAAGAACTTGCTTTGTGTATCTGGGTGCTCCTGTGTTGGAGATGTATATATTTAGGATAGTTAGCTCTTCCTGTTGGATTGATCCTTTTACCATTATGTAGTGTCCTTCTTTGTCTCTTTTGATCTTTGTTGGTTTGAAGTCCATTTTATCAGAGACTGGGATTGCAACCCCTGCTTTTTTTTGTTCTCCATTTGCTTGGTAAATCTTCTTCCATCCCTTTATTTTGAGTCTATGTGTGTCTTTGTATGTGAGATGGGTTTCTTGAATACAGCACACCGATGGGTTCTGACTTTTTATCTAGTTTGCCAGTCTGTGTTTTTGATTGGGGAGTTTAGGCCATTTACATTCAATGTTAATACTGTTATGTGTGAATTTGATCCTGCCATTTTGTTACTGGCTGGTTTTCTTTCCCATTAGTTGACTCATTTTCTTCACTGCATTTTTGGTCTTTGCCAACTGGTTTGCTTTTGCAGTGACTGTTACTTGTTCCTTTCCATGCTTAGTGTTTCTTTCAGGAGCTCTTGTAGGGCAAGGGCTGGTGGTGACAAAATCTCTCAATAATTGCTTGTCCATAAAGGATTTTATTTCTCCTTCACTTACGAAGCTTCATTTGGCTGGATATGAGATTCTGGGTTGAAAAGTTCTTTTCTTTAAGGATATTGAATATTGGCCCCCACTCGCTTCTGGCTTGTAGGGTTTCTGCTGAGAGATCTGCTGTGAGTCTGATTGGCTTTCCTTTGTGGGTGACCTGACCTTTCTCTCTGGCTGCCCTTAGCATTTTTTCCTTCATTTCGACCCTGGTGAATCTGACAATTATGTGCCTTGGGGTTGCTCTTCTTGAGGAATATCTTTGTGGAGTTCTCTTGTATTTCTTGAATTTGAAATTTGGACTGCCTTGCTAGGCTTGGGAAGTTGTCCTAGATAATATCCTGGGAGCGTGTTTTCCATCTTGGATTCATTCTCCCCATCATATTTAGGTACACCGATCAAGCATAGATTAGGTCTTTTCACATAATCCCATATTTCTTGGAGGCTTTGTTCATTTCTTTTCATTCTTTTTTCTCTTGTCTTGCCTTCTCTTTTTATTTCATTGAGTTGATCTTCAATCTCTGATATCCTTTCTTCTGCTTGATCAATTCAGCTATTAAAACTTGCGTTTGCTTCACGTAGTTCTCGTGTTGTGTTTTTCAACTCCAGAATAAGCTGGTTATTCTAGTTAGCATTTCGTCTTTTTTCAAAGTTTTTGGTTTCTTTGCATTGAGTTAGAACGTGTTCCTTTAGCTCAGAAAATTTGTTATTATCCACCTTCCGAAGACTGTTTTTGTCAATTCGTCACACTCCTTGGTCAACTTGTGATCCTGTGTTGTTGAGGAGTTGTGATCCCTTGAAGGAGAAGAGGTGTTCTGGTCTTTGATGGTTTCATCTTTTTTGCACTGGTTTTTTCCCATCTTTGTGGATTTACCTGGCTGTGGTGTCAGGGAGCTGCTTGATGAGGTCGCTTGTCTGCCTGTGGAGGCGCTACTGGGTTTCTAGGGACTCCTTCAGGTTACTAGGGGAAGCTTCCTGTGTTTTTTGTTTTTTTTTACTGGGAGATTAGGCCCGCCTCTTCTGCTGACCTGTAGACGCTGCTGGTTTGTCAAGAACGCCATCCCGTTGCTACGTAGGCTTCCTGTGTTTTTTGTTAAAACATGTAGCCCAGTCCCACCCCTCTAGTGGTGGGTTGCGCCCTTCCTCCACTGGGCTGGATCATTCAGGGTTCATCTCAGACTGTGGCACTGGCTGCGCAACCCACTAGAGTCAGAGCTTCAGCCCTCTGGGGTTTGTGGGGGAGGGTAGGGACCCACCTAGCGGCACCTGGCCGTCTCCCCCTTTCAGCTTCCTCTCTCTCTCTGGTCATGGGGTAGGGGCCCGCCCAGCTGTTCCCGCTTACAGCTCCCCTCTCTCGGGCAGTGGGAGGGGCGATAGCTCAGTCTGAAGGCTCTTACTCAACTCTGTGCTTGTAATTCCCGGTGCTTGACTGGCAAAGATCCCCTGTTCTGTGTATTGCTGAGGCTTTGAGGGAAGCGCTGTATCTGGACCTGAGCGCCAGAGGGGGAGCCTCCGACTCACCAGTCAGATGCACTTTCTGGGTGAAGCAGCACCCCTCCCTGCCTCGGTCTGCCCTGAGTGGGCTTTGCTCACCATTGGACCAGACCCGTTGAAATGCACCTGGTACCTTCTGGATTTCTGCATCTCTCTTGCTGGGTGTTGTGCACCGGAGTTGTGTCTAATTGGCCATCTTGGATCGGATCCAACAATTCAGTCTCTTAACATACACTAATGCCAATGAGCTAGTTCTATGGAAGTCTACTTGTTGCAATTTATTTTGTTAAAAGTTAGTTAGAATCTTCCTTGGGTTGTAGTTCTAAACAATTGTTAACATAATTATCTGAAATTGAGTAAAGCATGGAACTTTTGAGGTCTTTTTGTTCCCCTCATGTTGAATCTTCACAGATTGGGAAAAAAAATTTTTTTAATGTTTAATCAAAATAATCAAAGTTGAATTCTTCTTTAAATCAACTCAGTAGCTTTTGCCACCAGCTTTAAGTATGATTTCTTCTTCCAGGTAGACATAGCTGTCATTGAGAATGAAGAGAAACACTACTGTCTATTCACAGAACTCCTGGGATCCAGAAAAATACCAATTTTTTTTTTTTTTTTTTTGAGATGGAGTTTTGCTCTTGTTGCCCAGGCTGGAGAGCAATGGCATGATCTTGGCTCACTGCAACCTCCATCTCCCGCGTTGAAGCAATTTTCCTGCCTCAGCCTCCTGAGTAGCTGGGATTACAGGCATATGCCACCACACCCGGCTAATTTTTGTATTTTTAGTAGAGATGAGGTTTCTCCATGTTGGTCAGGTAGGTCTTAAACTCTCAACCTCAGGTGATCCGCTTGCTTCGGCTTCCCAAAGTGCTGGGATTACAGGCGTGAGCCACTGCACCCAGCCCGAAAAATACCAATTTTAATAAGACACTAGACTCATGTGATGCTTTGACACCTATCCCCAATATTTTATTGCTTGAGAAGAAAATGTATGTATCTTCTGCTTTGGAAGAAATATATATATTCCTGTTTCTGTTTTCAAGTCTCCAGACCTAAGCAACTTTGCAAAGAGAAACAATATTAATACATACTTGCAGCAGCTTAAAAGCCAGTTGAGAGAGACTCATATAAATTGGAAGGGATGGAAGCCTGATGTGCCTTCTTTCTATGTTGCTTTGCTATTGCTCACTCTGAGAAAGTGAGACCTATGTAATATCCTCGGAAGGGTGATGAATTGAGAAAGTTGTATTCTGGTAGAATTCTGAATTTCAGTGTAATCATGCTGGGGTCGGGGGGAAGCTTCCCATCAGCAGTCACTTTACAGACCCAGTGAGTTATCAGGACAGAGACTCTGGCATCTCCTTAGACAGATATCCAGGAAACAAACAAGGGATAAAGAAAAGCTCGCGCACAAGTGCTTCAGATGCCAGCTGCCCCGGTCCAGCCCTTATTCTATTCCTCCCTACTGGTTACATTAAAGGAAAAATTGAATAGCGCTGGAAAACGAAGTCCTCATGACCTTCATAAATTCAGACTTTATAAACGGAGGTGGGGATTTCAGAGCAATGACAGGAGTTTTAATAAAGGAAAACAGAATACCAAACCAGGAATTTTAAAATCGAGGAAATACTCCGTGTTGATGAAAGGTACGGCTATGGAGATTTAAGGAACTGGAGGGAACTGATTTCCCATGGAGAGTCCTCCAGCTCTGGAAGCATTCTTTCCCTGGCATTGATGTTGAACACAATTCCATTCTTTTTTTTTTTTTTCCTTTCTTGAAATTCCTGGCACAATTTCTGATTTGGCAATTGGGACTAATTACATTCTTTTGTTCATTGCAATTCAAAAATTGTGTTTCGTTTTAAAACACAAAACTTACGCCCATCCAGAATTACTGTATTCCTGCTATGAATGAATTTGTTGTCATTAGGTTTAAATCAAAAGATATCTGAGTCATATAATTTTAGTTCATATATCAGTTCCATGACTAAAGTTTAATTTCTCAAAGGATGATGATGCCAATCAGTTCTCAGCTCCTGGAATTCAAGAAATAGAAAATCCTCTAGGTTTTCCCGTGGCTGTGGCTCACTGGAAAACTCACAGGGATTTTGATTTGTTTTGTTTTCTTTACTTTCACATTTGCCCAGGTCAGGTTAGGCAACCTGGTGTAGGAAAAGAGAAAACAGGGAGTCAGAAATGTGAGTTATCTTCCGAAGTTCGTCACTTAGCCAAGTGACATTAGGCAAATTATTTAACCTTAATGAACCTCAGTTTTGAAATTCATATAATGTAGATAATAATACCTATTCTACATTCTTCACAGGCTAATTGTGAGCGTCAAAACAAATCATGTGATGGAAAGTTCTGGGTAAAGAATAAAGAAGAGTCAGGCTGGGCGTAGTAGCTCACGCCTGTAATCCCAGCACTTTGGGAAGCCAAGTCAGAAGGATCACTTGAGTTTGAGACCAGTCTGGTTGCATATCCCTTATTTAGTGTATGAGCAACTGAAATAGTCTGTACTCTTAATATGGCTTATTAGGCCTTGCATGGTCTCGCCTCTGCCAGTCTTCTGCTATTCCCCTAAATGCTCTGGTCATAATGAACGTCTTTCAGTTCCTGCCACATCATGCTCCCTTGCCATCAATGTCTACACTTGCTGTTCCCTCTACCTGGAACATTCCTGGTCATCTTTCAAATCTCAGCTTCAAAATCATGTCCTCAGGAAAGTTTACCCTAATCCTTAGACTAGCTTAGGTCTCTCTGAAGTATGTTCTCATTATGCTTCTCTTTGCTGCAATTACTTGTTTAGTATTTGTCTTCTTAATTGGATGAAGTCTCTCTAAGAATAGTGGCCATGCCTTTCCTATTCACTGCTGGGTTCCTAACCAAGTTCCTATCAAGTAATAGGGACTCAATAAATAATTGTTGAGCGAATGAATGAAAGAACAGATTGACAAGAGGTAGCCCTCAATAATTGTTTGTTGGATGAATAGTCTTAAAACCAAATATACTATTAAATACAACTTGCTATACAGAGGAGAGTTGCCCTCAGCAAGCTCACTGCCATGGGTCATGTTATGCCAGAATCTGAAATTCTGGGATTCTTTTTGGAATTGCTTTCAGAACGTATAATATGTTCTCCTAAATACTCTAGATAGTGGCAAACATTCACACTTTGAGATTGGATTTTATTTTGGAAGCAGCAAAATCATGCGGAGCCAAAATGGGTGATCAAGCTGGGTAACTCCACCAGAGGTGAAAAATTAATTATGTGTGACTATAAATTAATGAGTCTGAGTTTTCTACATGGCTCATAAACCAGGTCATAAGGCAATTCCAATAGAGAAGTTCCAAAAGTGTTTTGATCTAACGCAGGATTGTTGCAATGTTTGTATAGCTTCCTAAGGGAACTCCTTTGTAGGGGGCATTGCTCATTTGATGTATACCGTCAGACATTTAAAAAAAACTTGTTGCTTTTAGACACACTTTCTGTGTACATATGCGCTTTCTCCAAGCTTCAGGAAAAGCATAATATGGTAGAGCCCATAAATTAGAATTAAATGTTACTTATCATTATTGTGAATACTTACAATAATATGCAAATTATTGATCATCATAATTTGCCACAGGTCACCACAAAACAAAGTTACTCTAGACCACCTACTTCAAAATACCTCCAACAAAATGTTATGAAATGTAGATAATCCTTTGCCAACTAAGACAGTTCTCCAAGGTTCCAGCCACTCTGAGACTGGGCTGGCTCTGTTCATTGAAGTTAATGAGTGAGTCAAAGGTTCACGGCACAGATGGTGCCTTCACACTCTGGTCAGACGCCTCAAAATATGTATTAATGGTCACAAGGGAAATCGTGGGCAAGAACAGAACTACAAAAATAAATCTATTAAAAGCAGCAATAATAAATCTCACTTAGATCTCCCACTATGTGCTAGAAATTATGCTAAGCTAAGCACTTAATACACAGGTGTTATTTTTCATTTTGGATAACAAAGCTAAGAGAGGTTGATGACACTCATCATCATACATCTCTCAATTAGAAGAGCTACACTGAGAACTCACAGTCCACATGATTCCAAAGCCCGTGTTCTTTCCACTTCACTCAGATTATGTAATGAACTGGAATGAGGCCACCCTCACATGCAAAAATGGTACATTCTTAGATCCCACCTCTACCATTGTAATTCTTTTTGTGCCCATTTTTTCAGCAGTGTCTCAGTCTTCTGGCAGCTTTACATTCTTCAAAATGAGCATCAAGCTTTTCTGTTGGGTACATTTTTCTCATAATAACCTACTAAACAGTCTCTCTACCTCTAGTCTCTTCTCTACAATCCATTCTGCAACCAGAGTTGCATAACGTTGAGCATTTTCTGCCATGTTCTCAGTTTTCCTTAACGAGTTATGCCAACCTTCTAACTTCATTGCCCCCCAAAGTTGTTATTGCCCATCCTTCTCAGATGATTGTCCCCATGAAAACTGATTTTCCATTGTCTTTACTTCTTGTAGAATGGCAGGCACATTCTTGTAGAAAGGCACCAAGCCTTCCCCATGGGGAATGTTTCTTGCCACTTGATAATTGAGTCTGATATGGGGAAGGGTGGGGTGGGGGTGCAGGGCCGATGGAATATTTCTAGTTACTAAATCTGATGTCTGTATCTTGTTCAGGTACAGACTCCAATGTGGGTCTGGACCTTGCTACAAGACTCTGTCAGTCTCTAGGGAGCACATCAGCTGTCATAGGATTTTTGTCATTTCTCCGTCTTGATTATGCCATTATGTAGATGGAACCAAATTCAGTTACCACTTTTAACTTTGTCCCCTTGATGAGGTTCTTGGAGAGAAGCATGATTTGTCTTGTGTAGTAGGTAGGCTGGCCCATTATTTTTGTTTTCATAGCAAAAAAACTATGATGCAAGAGTCTTTAGTGCCCAGTGATAGGGAAGCATCCAGCTAAAGAAATTCGAAGGAAGGCTGGGTGCGGTGGCTCATGCCTGTAATCCCAGCAACTTTGGGAGGTCCAGGTGGGCAGATCACAAAGTCAGGAGATCGAGACCATTCTGGCCAATATGGTGAAACCTCATCTCTACTAAAATACAAAAAATGAGCCAGGCCTGGTGGTACGTGCCGGTAATCCCAGCTACTGGGAGGCTGAAGCAGGGGGAATCCCTTGAACCCCAAAAGGGGGAGGCAGAGGTGCAGGTTGCAGTGAGCCAAGATCACGCCACTGCACTCCAGTGCAACAGAGCAGGACTCCGTTTCAAAAAAAAAAAAAAGAAAGAAAAAATTTCAAAAGAAATTAGTAAAGCCTTGTGTCATGAAAATCTGTGAATCAATTTTTTTTCTACCTGTTTACAATTTAGCATGCTTTAACCTCATCTCCTTGTGCATTGGACTTCATAGAGTTTATTTTAAGGTCAGTAGAGTCTATTTCTAGCCCATCATTAATTTTAATTCTTTGTCTATCCCTGGCCATTCATCATGGTTTATTTAATTATATATTATAAGCATCTCTTGAGTTACCTCTGCTCATAGAGCTCTTTTCTGGGCCCGAAAAATAATATAGAATTTTATAAGCCATCCTCTATTCTCAAAAGCATCTTATATTGTAATGAGGAGAGTAAACATATGAAAAAAAATCTTAGCTAAGAGAAATATTTCCAAGGATATAAGAAATAATTAGAAAGAAAACATCCAGGTGTGGTGACTCACGCCTCTAATCCCAGCTCCTTGGGAGGTCTAGGCAGGAAGATCCATTGAGCCCAGGAGTCTGAGGCCAGGCTGGGCAACATGGCAAAACCCCATCTGTACAAAAAATACAAAAATTAGCCGGGGATGGTGGCATGCACCTATAGTCCCAGCTACTCGGGAGGCTGAGGTGAGAGGATCACTTGAGCCTGGGAGGTCGAGACTGCAGTGAGCTGTGATTGCACCACTGCACTCCAGAGGAGACCTTGTTTCAAAAAAGTAAAAATAAAGAAAATATGCAAAAAGGAGAATTATTAGGAGCCTCAAATTGCTATTTTAGCAGGCCTCTTTTTATCCTCTGTTTTTCCAATATCTTGCTCAGAGCAGCTTACAATATTATTAGTCTGCTAATACTAATTTTCCAAGGTTTCTGGAAAGTGATTTAGAAGCAGGAATTATTATTCTCACCAAATACACTAGGGAAATAAATCAGACTGGACTTGTACCAGGTCTCATGGCAATTATAGAAGATATTTAGATGTCTTGACTCCTAGTGATTTACTAAAAATAAATTGATTTCTAGGGAGATTTGGCCACATATTTCTTCATTATCTGTTAGTCTACACAATTCTTCCTAACTTCTGTAAAGCTTTTAAGTGTGGAAAATAAATTCCAGGATGTGATAATTAGTGATAAAAGGGCTAAGGGTTATCCAGAAAGAAACTCAAGAAGAGAAACATGCACCAAATGTTGAAGAATACTAGCAATGATTTTTATATTTGTTTTAGTCTAAATCGTCATTTTTTTGAATTTTAATCATGATTCACATTAAGAAATACATTTGATCTTAAGACTCAATGTTGCTGTCTTCACTGTGTAAAATGTACTTTTGTCATGATATCTGTTTCAATTTGTTTGTTTGTTTGTTTTAAACTGAGGATTGCTCTGTCACCAGGCTGGAGTGCAGTGGTACGATCTCGGCTCACTGCAACTTCTGCCTCCCGGGTTCAAGCGATTCTCCTGCCTCAGCTTCCTGAGTAGCTGGGAATACAGGCACATGCCACCATGCCCAGCTAATTTTTGTATTTTTAGTAGAGACAGGGTTTCACTGTATTGGCCAGGCTAGTCTCAAACTCCTGACTTTGTGATCCACCCGTCTCAGCCTCCCAAAGTGCTGGGATTACAGGTGTGAGCCACCATGCCCGGCCATCTATTTCAATTTTTAAAATTCTGGTCAGGACCCAATAAATGGGTCAAAATCCATAGATTGAAAATTCTTGCTTTAAATTGTCCACAGCTTAAAAAAACAAGTATGAGTTAAAGACAGCATAGGCTAGTCCAAGCCAACTTTAGTAATTTGACACGATCATTTCTTTTCCTCACTAATAAGTATGTACTTAAAAAAAAAGAAAACCTAGTGTGCTTGAATTAATATTTTCTTATAAGACTCACCTGGGAATGTAGAACATTTTGTTTGCCATCTAATAATCATTACAAGAAATGCCTTTTCTGAATTTTGCACCCATTTTTTAAATAAAGGAAATGATACAAATGGTATTCTAATTCCATTAAAAAAAACTTTCAAAAGAAGGAAGTTATTAATAAATGTGCTCAACATTACATAGTTTTAGGATACTGAAGAGTTTTTGCTTAGGTTGTCTGTGCTTATTTTAATGTAATAGTCCAGAAAGGATAGATGGATGTATTTGCTGTTTTTATTTTAAATCAACTAGTATGAATTTTCAATAGCAGATATCTGCATTCTCAAATAAATCATTTGTATCAGATTCATCTGTTCCTTTTCATATGGTTTATCACAAGTGGGTTGCAGCTGGCAGCCTTACAACCTGGAATTTGGATTCTATTAACAGCTCCAGTGAATGATTTCTCTTAGTATCTGGGCTTCTTCGTTGCTACACACAGTGAACATGGCTTTAGCACAATTACTTAAAGCTCCCTCAATTAGAAATTGCAAGACAGCTGTCATCAAACTCATGTAATGTGGACCAGCCAAATGTCTGGCAGAATTTGTATGTGCAACAGATTAAATACCTACATTGTTTTCTCATCTTGAAGCAAATACATTGCTTTTATAGCTAATGGAAAAATCAGAAGTGTTTCCATTATGTTAGTTTTAAAAATAACATACAACAACGCAAATCTCAAAGTAAAATGCATGTTTTTTAAATGTCACATTTAGAAAGTGAATAAAATAGCTTTATTTACATCAGAGTGAAACTTTAGCATCATTTTTAAGATGTGAAATATAAAAATCATGAGGGATTAGTAGCTTTTGAGTAAGTAGCATAGTTGCTAAACATAATGAATTTACCGTCTGGGAAGTCCATTTAAAATTCACTCTGCTTCTAAGCAATATTGTGTCATACAGTAGAAAATACACTAGGATGTATAGAAGGCCTTGAGTCTGGTCTTAGCCATCACTGATAGTGTAACTTTTGATGATTTGCTTAACCTTTCTAGGCCTCAGTTTCCTAATTTTAAAAATGAAGGTGTTGAACCACATGGTTTCTAAACTCTACAGTATCTTGGGAATAGTTAGGGTTGAGTTATGTAGTTAGTATATGAATGTTAACAGACAAGAATTACTGACGTTTTTCTTTCCATAATAATTTGTTGGTACCTAATATGAAACATGTAGGAAGTAAAAACTGTCTTTGTTTGAATGCCATAAAGTTGAATAAACATTAAAAAAAATCTCTGACCATTCTTAGAAACTAATAGAAAAGAGGTTTCTAAAAGTCTATTCTGGGCCATGCACAGTGGCTCAAGCCTGTAATCCCAGCACTTTGGGAGGCCGAGGCATGAGGATCACTTGAGGCAAGGAGTTCAAGAGCAGCCTGGGCAACATAGCAAGACCCCATTGTTACAAAACATAAGAATAAAAAAATTATCTGGGTGATATGGTTTGGATGTTTGTCCCCTCCAAATCTCATGTTGAAATGTAATCCCCGTTGCTGGAGATGGGGACTGGTAGCATGTGCCTGTAGTCCCAGCTACTTGGGAGGCTTACACAGGAGGATCACTTGAGCCCAGGAGTTCAAGGTTGCAATGAGCTGTGAACATGCCACTACCCTCCAGGCTGGGCAAGAAAGTAAAAGCCTGTCTCTCAAAAAAAAAAAAAATTTTTTTTTTAAAGTCTATCTGGTTCTAGGCAAAGCTAGAGATTACTATACTAAAAGAATAAATCCTATAGAAAAACCATTAACAAAGACTGAGAGAGTCACAAAACAGTGTACTCATCCTCTCATATCAGTGAAAAAAGGCAGTGTGCTTTTAGACAATTGAATTCAACAAAAATTATGCTTGCTTATGAATACCAGGGCTACCAGCGACAGGGAATGGTGACCATCTGGAGCTAAGAAGTTTCTTATTCATGTAATCACAGTGATGACATCATTCATAAGTGGCAGAACATAGTAAAGCATTTATCTTTCATTCCACAAGGTGGTGTGTTTTCTGTTTAAACTAGTTGGGGATAGTATTTGTATTCTGAATCTAATGATGTGCTTTTTAAACCATTTTCTTATTTTTGCCTTGTTTGTAGTACATCATTTAGAATCTTGCCTCTGGGTCTAACAAATCACCCCATGTCCATGCAGATACGTGTACTTGTTTCCAAATGGATAACATATGCCAAGATTTTCTGTATCGCCCTCAACAAACACACTTCTGGGCATCTTCTGGACCCTGATCCCAATGAGAAGTCCAAATGTATTCTCTCTCAGCAAGAAAATCAGCTTCCCCTGTGGCTACGATTTTAAAAATTAAATACACTTCAGAGAAATAAGATGATCCTTTATCTGTAAATATTATTTGCATAAATATAGACCTGAGTGAATTTGTGAAATAATATTAGAAGTAATTCAAAATAAAAAATAAGGTTTATTGGCAATAAAGTCCACCAACTTTAACCTCTCTAAGACTCTACTTAGAGCCATCCAAATATCTGGATTCTGCCTTCTCTCTCTTCCATAATAACGTCTCTGACTGAGCCTCCTCTCAAATACTCTCAAATGAGTTCCAGGGTTAGTTTCAAGGAATCCAGGTGAAAGATGTTGGGTTTCTGCTTATTTGTTTGCCTTCTAGATATTTGTTTCAAGTACATCTGTAAACTGAACATCAGTGGTAAGGTATGTGGGTCATTTAACCATTCATTCATTCATTTTCTCACTCATTTGTTAAATGTTTATTGAGGGCCTTCATTGTTGCAGACATTGTGTTAAGCACTGAGGATGCACAGATGGAATGAATTCTCCCCTAAGAGTAATATTCATGACAGCATTAAAACTAATATTCAGCAAAGTAAATGAAATTTAATAACTTTTTATTTAGAAAATAATCATTTATTTCAAATGATTTTCTCTATTGTTTTCTTTGTCTTCAAAACAGTTTAGGCTAAGAGTTCTTTATGGTTTAAACACCACATCTTGCCAGAAAAAAAAAAAATCAGTAAATGTATTTAAGCATTTTGTAAATTTTAGCAGGCTTCTAATTATTATTTTATTCTAATTTTTGCTTTAAAACAAATTTATATTCTCATTGTTTGCTTGGGTCCTGGAATGTTATAAACATGGTGGGGAAATTTCTCCCAGCAGGTCTTTGGGGAATAGATCTCGAGGGTTATGTATTTAGAGAGGATTATTTAGAGAGGTCTGAGCTCAGAGGTCAGGAACCAGTACACACCACAAAAGCAAATATGATTATTAATAGGACACATAATGGAAAGTTTAACTGTGTATAAGAGAAATCAATAGTCTTTTTCACTCTAGGAGGGGCTGACTGTCATGTTAAAGAGTGTCCTGGTTCAAATGCAAAACAAAGCCCGAGATCAAATGCCTTCCTAAACTAGAGGATACATTCAGGTGTTTACCTTTAATAGTCTTTCTGCTCAGGGCATTAAAAATGGTGGATTAAAATGAAAAACATTCTGTATCCCAAGAGAAAATAATACTGCTAAATGGTAAGGTAATTCTTATTCAAACTAAAAACATCTCTTTTCTTTCACTCAAATTGAGTCATCAGGATATATAGTATTATGCTTAAGCCAATAAAAGGAAGAAAGAATAAAATAGAAGTAAAACATGTTCATACTTACCCAGTTTCAAGTTAGAAGTGGTTGGTTAATTATCTTACTAAGTTGCTATAGAGCTACAGTGTTTTAAGGCTTTAAATTTCTGAAGCGCTGCACAAATATTAATAAATTGATTCTTACAACACTTTTTAAAATGTATGTGTTGTCACTGAGATTTCTAAGACAGAGATATTTCAAATCATTTCAATGAGGGTACACTGGGCTGGAGGGACTGTGGCAAGTTTTAGATATCCTTAAATCAGTTAGTCGTGTTTCAGAGGCAAGAGAGGTACTTCTGGAACAACTAGGGACCAATTCAAGATCGGATGTGATTACAGGCCAAACTAAACAATAATTGCTACAGGTCAGCGTAGAGAGGTGGAAAGCCAGATCAATCTTGGAGCAATGGGCTATTTTGCTTCTTAAGAAATGGGAGGCCTTAACAGACTATGATTTCATCTTATATCCAAACGACCTCAGCACTGTAGCTGGTTTGAGACTAGAGGGGGGAGTTGCTTTTCCTTGCACTCAAAGGCCGTTTCATTAGCATCTAAGATAGGTGCAATCTTGCTTGTCAAATATTCCCAAACCAAGAGACAATAAAAACCAGGCATTCCCCAGGAGCAAATCCCCAGGAGAATGACCAGAAATTTGGGGGGGCAAACATGATGCAGTTTTCTACATGAGTTCTCCCTCCCTGCTTTTTTTTTTTTTTAAATAAATGAGCTAATTCATGAGATTTCCAAATGCATTCTTTTGACATATGGTAAGAGGGTAAACATACTGAATTTATTTCAGAGGAAGAAGTAACCTGATTGATTCAAACAGTACCTCAGAATTGATTCAGTAATGTCAAAAGTCACAACTTCTTTTTATCCTGGATTCACGAAATTGCGTCAGAGGAAGATATATGCTTGAGTGTGATTGCTCCCAGACATGCATTTTTCTTCCATGGAGGATCTGAACAAATACTAAAAAGCCAACTTGCACTCGTGTGGGTTTTAGTGGCATGCCTCCAGCATGACTTCCCCCTGAATGCTATCCAAAACCTGTAAAACAGTGAGAATATATCCTGACGCCAGTCATTTTCTTTCTGGCATTCAAATTCAGATTCTTGTGTTGATATAACTGTACTCCAGATTTTTTTTTTTTTTTTTTTTTTTTTTGAGACAGAGTCTTGCTCTGTCACCCAGCTGGAGTGCAGTGGTGCGATCTTGGTTCACTGCAAGCTTCGCCTCCTGGGTTCAAGCAGTTCCCCTGCCTCAGCCTTCCAAGTAGCTGGGACTACAGGTGCCTGCCACCAAGCCTGGCTAATTTTTTTTTTTTTCTAGTAGAGATGGGGTTTCACTATGTTGGCCAGGCTGGTCTCAAACTCCTGACCTTGTGATCCGCCCACCTCGGCCTCCCAAAGTGCTGGGATTACAGACCTGAGCCACCGCGCCCAGCCCCGTACTCCAGGTTTAACTAGCTATCTTTTGTTGCTTTTTTGAGGTGAGGGCAGGAGTGATGAGCAGGGGAGCTTGGGAGTGAATATGTGACAAATCAAAGGGATATGAGAAGTTCCTAAATGCTAGAAGAGTTCTAAAACCAGAGATCATGATATTCTTACACTTTGAAATGAACAATGTCAAATTCAAAGCGCATCTTAACTGAATGTAGAGAAAGCAGACATTGGAATGAAGACAAATAAGGTGGAGGATTAAGTCTTCATTCCTTTTCAGGAGGGAGAGCCCCTCCCTGCATGCATGTCACCACGCTAACAGGCGGCAGGAGACACTGTTGCACTGTGCTCTCTTCCCCATGCGAGAGGCCTGGGGATGGATGAACTCAGAGATCACTCGCTTGTGAATACGGGGAAAAGAACCCTTTTTTACCGCAAGGATTTAATGTGATGTTGATGGTAAGTGACATGATCACTGAAAACAGATGCCATATGGAGTCTTATTGATTGATGTGCAGATCTCTGACAGCAGAAGCACAGGTTGTCAGTTTGCTTTCGTGGTTGTCTTCCTGAAGATGTAGTCAGGAAAGGCTCATCTTCATTTCAAATGCTGGAACGTGAATCACGCTGACGGAGGAAGACAGGGTTCTTCTAGCCGGCCTTGTTATTTCAAAGTGTAAGCAACAGGGGGAAATTTCTCTAAAGGTGAGACTCAGGAATTTTGAAAACCCCCTTCACAAAGTCTCATCTTTAAATGGAAATTTCCTCTTACTAGTTCACTAGGACCTGTTTTTTTGTTTTTGTTTTGTTTTGTTATGCTTTTAGACAGTTGCTATTACCTTTAAAGAGTTTGCCATCTTTCCAGATCTAAACGTGACAACTTTGGTTAACTCGGGGTTTTGTGGAATGAGGGATTACAGCTCCTGGTGCTTTCGTGTGAGTTTAGATGCTGGTATAGTCCAAAGACATAGCATGACTTCACCATGTGTAGTAAAACAGTGACTGACTGAAAGTAGGAACCCTGGCAGGAGGCAGCTAGAGGAGCCCCTTCACCTGAACGAAGTTTGCGAGACGTAGCTGTTTGCTTTTAATTGGTGTGGTCTGATCAAACAAATCAATTGAATGAAATATTTATAAGCTCTAGAGTGAACGATATTCTTTAGACTCTCAAAGGACGATATATATTGTTAGCTACTAATTATGTATGATTCTGTAAAAAAAAAAACACATGGCAACAATGTCAGAAATGATGGCATTGGATAATATGATGCAGGGTTAGGGCATATTTATTCCAATGGTAGATTCTAATAATATTTTCTGGATTTATTTTTGATCAATTGGCTCATATTGTTTGTTTTAACAATATTTATTTTTAATAATATTAGATATTTTTCTACTATAAAAGCAATACATATTTTTCATTAAAAACATGGATAACCTAAGAAAAACTGCCCATAGTTTTACTACCCAAAGACAACCAGTATATTTTTCTGTGCATGGGTTTTTATATTTTTAAAAAACATACCATATATAAAAGTCTATATTCTGTTTCTTAAACTTCACGCTATATCACATAAAATATGTTTTGTGTTAAATTCTTCTCAATTTCATTTTATCAACCTACAGTGGTAATTTTCAAATGAATACACTGTGGTATTCTCAACTATGTTGATGTTTATCACTTTATCATGAGTACTACCGCAAGGAACATTTCTCTGCAAACTTGTATCTCTGCATCTTGGTTTACATTTATATAATTGGCTACCAGACATAGAATTATTAGATCAATTTATAAGACCATGTAAAAGGCTTTTGATAGAAACTGTGTGTTTTCCAGGATGATTGTTTCAGTTTACACTCACTAGCAGAGCACAGTCGTGTTCATTTCATGGCTCAATCACATGGCCGATTTTTGAAACTCTCTTGAGATTTCATGAGGCACCGTGGAATTTGGAAGGAGATGTGGCTGTTGTTTGACCTTTTCCATAACTGCCTCCCTGTCCAATTTTCTTCATTATGAGATTAATTACAAAAATAGCTCACAAAACCATTGCGTAAAAAAACCTAGTAAACATAGATGGAAGATAATTCATAATTTTAAAATACTTCTTAAGCACCTGCTGTATGTGGGATTGTGATGAATGCAATTGTTTTTTCAACTGGGGTCGCTTAACAAATTTTAATTTTTCCCAGATGATAGTTGTCTAGGGAATAAGAGGATGAAAAACTTTGGTTAGGGTATTAGGAGACACATTCTCGACCTGGCTCTTTCACTAACTTGCTGTGTGATGTTGGGTAAATTACTTAACCTCTTTGGGTCTCTATTACTTCATCAAGGATGGCATTGAATTTAACCATATTATGACTAACGTGCTTCTGACTCTAAGATTCTTTGATACAATCAGAGACATTTTTCCAGAAAACGATGAGTCTTCTAACGACTCCTCCTTTAAAAATCCAAATGGAGAGTGTGTACAATATTTATTTCCGAAATCTCTCAGTGAGTGCAAATCTGCATTGCTGTACTGGGGTAACTTTCATCTTTCTATCCAGATTTTTCTTTAAATACGTATCATGAATTTTACCTGATCTTTTTGTCAGTTAAACAAAAACAGATGAAAGTTGTAACAAAGAATCCTTTAAAAATACAAACATACTACAGAATGTGCCAAATTATACCTGAGCTTTGTACTATAATGGTCACTGGTTTCAGTGTGAATTTCACACAAATCTTTGAAATCAGAATTTGAGGCTTGTAATTACAGCACAAAGATATCATACCCTGAACAGATAGCATCACTTTATCTGGGGTGCAATTAACACTTTATTTCACTTTTGTATCTACTCGTGCTAGCAAGGAAAAAAATCATATATTATTTCCTACAGAATATTTAGCTAGATGTGTTCTTTAAAATAAGTTTTATTGAGATGTAATTCATATGCCATAAAATTAACTCTTTTTAAGATATACAATTCAGTGGTATTTAGCATATTCAGGGTTGTACAACCATCACTAGACATATGTGTTAAATACATAAAATGAAAATGGGCAGTGTAACTAGTGCTTGTTTCTGTTTATTGGATCTGGTACTATGCATATGTCCTTTTTTGCTATTCAAGACCTCGTTTGATTGTAAAAATTTAAACCATTCAGAGTTTATAAAATAATTGGATATATGTTATGGGCACATTTTTAGTTTAATTTGAAATCTACCATCTACTAAATACTACTTGGAAATATTTTGTTTCCATAACAAAAATAATTTAAAATGTGTGTTTGGCAGTTTTATAATATGACAAAAGATGAGTCAGATGCTTGCAAAAGTTTATATGTTTCTGAATGTATTTTAAGTATTTAGAGTTATTTGACATTTACACTGCCCTCTGTAGACATAATTCTAATGGATGATTAAAAATATCATACCCAGAGAAAAATATCTGAAGATGTTAGAGGGATAACAGTTGTCTTTCTCTCCCATGCCATGAAAAAAAAAAAAAACACTGCTTGTATCTTGAGAAAGCATAGGTATGATTCAAAGCAGTAAGTAATAATCATTAAGATATTTCTGTTTTATCCTGGGTATTTCAAAGGATTGATTATGAGTTAACTAGATTTGTCTTAATCTTTTGCTTTGCAATGAAATTGCTAGCAATTTTTTCTTAACTATTTTATAAACAAGCTGAATAACTTGCTTCTGTACTGAATGATTTTCTAGTAATACGTACTACTGAAGCTATAAAAACATAAAGCTATCATTTTAAATTTAGATTTTCTCCTTAACACTAAGTAAGCTTTCCAATATGACATCTCATTTTTCTTCTCTAGTCCATCTCTTAGGAACTGAATGCGTTGTCACAAATTATTCTCTTACTATTTGATTTGAGAAATTGATACCCATTTTACAGATGAAAAATTTGAAACAAACCTCTCACTAAAGAGGTAAAAAGAAGAGATGAATGTTCTTGCAAGGACCTCAGGACAGATCTGAACAATAAGAATCTCTAAGCATCTGCACAGATTACTTGAGATGACTTCGAATAAGTCACTTAACCCTTACAATACCTTATTTTTCTCATCTGCCAAATGAGAGAAAAGGGTGGTTTACTTATATGGCTTATGATGACCGAAAGTCATTGCATAACATGAAGTAATTGTGTAAGTTCCATTGCTGGGAAGGTATCAACACACTAACATTTTTAATAGAACCTATACATTTTCAGTGGAAGTTTTATTCACATTGGGAAACTAGTCAAACTCAATGTAAAATACACTGAGACACTGAAGGTATAAGTAAGATAATTCAGATGATGATATGTTAAGGAGATTATGAACATTGATTTTTATTTGTTCTTTGGTGAGCATTGAGATCTAGGAGAAGCAAACTTAGCTTGAGGAACTTAAGATGACTCATATGAGACAAGAAAAATGCAAAAAAAAAAGCGTGAGACAAAGAGATCAAATACTTAGCTGAAAGAAAAGAAACTTGGAAACTAGTTAAAGACTGGAAATGGTAGGCATGAGTTTCATTTTTGTGAAGTTGGTTGGTTATTTCTGGAAGTGTTGCGTGTTTTATAAATGCAGTTCTTATATATTAGTTGGATGCTAATTGTCCAACCAGAAAAAAAAAAATTGTCTTCTAGAAAGAAGACTGATGCCCTCTGTTGTTACTTATTTCCTTCTGCCTCTGTCAGAACGGAGGGGAAAGGGCAAAACTCAAGGCAAAATAGTCAGGGAGCAATCCTGTGAGTGACATTTGGAGCCAGCCCCGCTGTGGGCTGAATTACCTGCCTATGAATGACTGTGCCACAGTCCCACCCAACTGCCCTCTGAAGTGAGTTCGTAGCATCATCCAAGGACACAGACATCATTCATTTGAAAAAGTTCCTGTAGTAATATCATCCTATAGAAATGCATGCAATGGAACTTCAGGAAAACTCTTATCAAGTGGAAGCATCTCTGCATGGAATTTCTCTTGAAGTGAAACTAAAATGAGTTCCTTTGGTAACCAGGAGAAATGTCAGCCAAAAATTCTTTTGGAACTAATGAGTACTTCCCTACTCAAGGAAGCAACCTGAAAAACCATTCAAAATGTATGCTGGCTGGCGGGGCCTAGAATCAGTATTTGTTCATGTTATCAAAGTACACTGAGAGTCCTGACTGCAGATGGCAGCATCACACTAATGCATCCTTCCCTGAGCTTCCCAGGGCTGATCTGGGGGAAAGAGCCATAAAAGCTGTTTGGTGCCTGGAGGACTACAGTTCACTCTCTTTAAAAAAACAGCCACAGTTTTTCTTTGTTGGGGGTGAAAACTTCCCCTCGACTCTTCAAGCATCCATTCCCAAAGTCACTGTGATCAGATATTTGTGGGGCTTGAGAGACAGAGACGATGAATGTGTATTTTATTAGAGCTTCTGAAAATACCAATTGTAGGGCCCTTGAAAACACTGATTTGTCAGCATTTCACGTTAATAGACTTTTTATTTATTTGTTTTTCTTCCTGATTTATAGAGAGCACCCCATTATAGAGGCAATATGTCTTCATTTAAATAACTTTCAAGTTATTTATGACTGGCAAGGACTTTGAGGCTGGGGTGTTTTACTTTGTTTTATTTTTATTAAGAAGTTCATTCTGGTGCTAGGGTAACAGTAGAAATAAAAGCAATTTAACAGAGTTCCCTGGATGAGTGGAATAATCTAAGTTAATTTCATGATGGATCCAAATTTTTGAGGAGAATATTTTCATTTCCAGCTATATTCGAACTTCAATTTATAACAGAAATGATATGTAATCAATAAGTGATGAAAACTCACTATGTGACAGGGTCTTTTATGTCTTATTTAACTCTTGCTACAAATCCATGATTATTCTCACTTTGCACCTGAGGAAGCAAGGGCAAAGAGACTCAATGACTTGCCCAAGACCTCACAGCTCATCGTGGTGGAGACAGGCTGAAATGCGGGAGTTTTCAGGATAAGATCAGTCCCTTCGGAGCCACGATAGCTTCTTCTCTGAGGAGAACGACAGGCTAGTAAGTAGGCAGGAGAGCTTCAAGATGGGAAAGTGGATGTGACTTGTAAGCACTTGAAATGGGTGGTGAGTGATTTTTAAAATTTGTTGATTTCTTTATTGAACAGATATTTATCAAGTGTTTTATATGTGCCAGGCCTAGGATAGGAACGGAGGAAACACTGACATCATCTATTATACCCAGTTCTTGATCCTTTGTTATCCGCAGAGGGGAAACCCAGCATGCAAGCAGATCACTGAAACACAGTGCCCTCTGTCACTGCATTTAGTACATTGTATCATACAACAACATGGGGATCCAGAGAGGGCAAACCTTACCTGGGGTGGAGGAGAAAGAGGCTTCCTGAAGGAGATGATGCTTCAGTTGAGCCTGGTGGGCTAGACTGGCATATTGGAAGGGATGGATGAAGGGCATTCGAAACAGAGGGGCAGCAGAAACTGAAGCTGGCATGGCATGCACCTTAAATGACATCCAGCTCCCACACTAAAGTGCACAATTTAGAAAATAATTATGTCAAGTTCAAAGGGAAGCATGGGAGTCGCTATTTCTCATCAACCCCTTCATTAACCTAAAAACCGTTATAATAATGCTAAATCTCAAGGTCATTTGTATGGTTCCATCAACCACCAAAAGTATAGTGAAGAATGTGGGAGGGGGAAGAAAAATAACAAAAACTAACATTTATTGAATATCATTCATGTTATCTCAGTCACTGTTTCCCATTAACCCTGCGATATTATTAATGTACCTTGGCCGGGCGCAGTGGCTCACGCCTGTAATCACACTTTGCGAGGTTGAAGTGGGTGGATCACTTGAGGTCAGGAGTTCGAGACCAGCCTGGCCAACATGGCGAAAACTTGTCTCCACTAAAAATACAAAAATTAGCTGGGCATGGTGGCACACACCTGTAATCCCAGCTACTTGGGAGGATGAGGCAGGAGAATTGCATGAACCTAGGAGGCAGAAGTTGCAGTGTATCTGTTCTATGATATGTCTTTACAATGCTAAGGAAGTTGCTTATAGTTAAGTAACTAAGAAAGGGCAGTGCCAGAGTTGAGACCCTGGTGACTCTAAAGCCCATACTCTTTTAATGGTTTCTTTCCTCATAGTACCCTTAAGATGAGCATCTCAAAGTCTGTGTACTGATTTTCTTATGCATTTTACCCATCAGAAAGTGCCTCAAATGCTAACTCAGGTGGTTTCCTTTCATAAATCACAAATCTATTCCCACTACCAGCTCATCATCTCACAGATTGATTAAAAATCAACCTTCCAGTTGGATGCAGGGCTCATGCCCGTAATCCCAGCACTTTGGGAGGCCCAGGCAGGCAGACCACTTGAACTCCGGAGTTCTAGACCAGCCTGGCCAACATGGCGAAACCCATCTCTACAAAAAACACAAAAATGAGCTGGGTGTGGTGGCGCATGCCTGTGAGCCCAGCTACTTGGGAGGCTGAGGTGAGAGGACTGCAGTGGGAGGATTGCTGGAGCCTGGGAAGTTAGCCTGCAGTGGTCTGTGATTGTGCCACTGCATTCCAGCCTGGGTGACAGAGATCATGTCTCAAAAAAAAGAAAAAAAAAAATTAACCTCCTTCTGGCCTCAGCTTCACCACTACGAGTTCAGTTCTTTTCCTAAAATAGAACTAATCACATCATTTTCCAAACAAAAATCTTTACTGCTTTCCAGTTGCCTTCATAATAAAGCTCAAATTTCTTAGCATAGTACTGTGCTCAAGGCTGTTCTCTTAACCCTGCACTCGTCTGTCTGTCTCTCTCTTTTTTTTTTTTTTTTTTTTGAGACGGGGTCTCGCTATGTTGCTCAGGCTGGAGTGCAGTGGCTATTCACAGGCGCGATCCCACTACTCGATCAGCACGGGAGTTTTGACTGCTCCGTTTCCGACCTGGGCCGGTTCACCCCTCCTTAGGCAACCTGGTTCCCCGCTCCCGGGAGGTCACCATATTGATGCCGAACTTAGTGCGGACACCCGATCGGCATAGCACACTACAGCCCAGAACTCCTGGGCTCAAGCGATCCTCCCACCTCAGCCTCCCGAGTAGCTGGGACTACAGGCACGCGCCACCGCGCCCGGCTGTCTCTCTTTTTTAAAAAATTTATTTTTTATTTTTTGAGACCAAGTCTTGCTCTATCACCCAGGCTGGAGTGCAGTGGTACGATCTCGACTCACTGCAACCTCCACCTCCTGGGTTCAAGAGATTCTCCTGCCTCAGCTTCCCGAGCAGCTGGAATTACAGGCACGTATCAACACCTGGCTAATTTTGTATTTTTAGTAGAGACAGGGTCTCAGCATGTTGGCCAGGCTGGTCTGGAATTCCTGAGCTCAAGCAATCCACCTGCCTCGGCCTCTCAAAATGCTGGGATTATAGGCTGAGCCACCACGCCTGCTCATTCCCCTGCCTTTTACCATAACTGTATGACCCTGGACTACTTACTGCTGCCTAAATATGGCATGCTCTCTTTCCCTAAAATGTGCTTCCCATCCTTCTTAATCTGACAGGATCTGACAAAATCCAATTAATCTTTCAAGGCCTAGTTTAAATGTCACATCCTTTGTGAAACCTTCTCCTATCTCTTTGTGTTAAATTAATACTTTCTTCTTTATACTCCCACAACGTGATTCCCACCTTTATTAATGCACTTATCATTTTGTTTTAAAATGGGCTGTGTACATGTATGCCTGTTGAATTGAGAGTGCTGTCATACCATCACATATGAAAGTCACTCACAATTCCTCATAAGCCAAAATAGTAGACACTCAAAATGCTTATTGAATGAATAAAACTCAGTTATCCGAATTCACAGAGGCATTAAAGATAATGAATTAGGAAGGGGAAAATGAGATTGCAAGTTATGACAGGCATGCTCATTGTAGGGTAACATACAACTCTCAGTAAGAGAAAGATAGCCACATAAAATATAAATAACTAAAAATACCAGTTTGGGATTATTTGCTATAAAATTAAATATCCCATTTATTTCAGTAGACCTTGAAGTGGCATTGTTACTGCACAATACAATTGATACTAATAGTAGTGACCCAGTATCACTATGAAAGCCTTTACAATTTGTTGTACAGAGTATGTACATCTTTATTCATGGTGGCATGAGGATTATAGCTCAATGTAATACAACTGAGAGTACAGAAATAAACTCATGTGTCTATAGTCAATGGACTTTTGAAAAAGGTGCCAAGATCATTCCAATGGGGAAAGAATAATTTTTTCAACAAATGGTGCTGGGACAACTGGATATCCATATGCAAGAGAAGTTGGGTCTCTACCTCACACCATATATTGAAACGAACTCAAAAGCAATCAAAGACCTAACTGTAGGATCTAAAACTATAAAACTCTTAGAAGGAAACTTAGGTGTTGATCTTTATGACCTTGGATTTGGCAATGGATTCTTAGATATGACACTAAAAGCACAAGCAACAAACAAGCAAAAAGTAGATAAATTGGACTTCATCAAAATTAAAAAACTGTATATTAAAGGACACTATTAAGAAAGTGAAAAGTCTGGGCATGGTGGCTTATGCTTGTAATCCCAACACTTTGGGAGGCCACAGCCTGGACAACATAGGGAGCTCGCTTTTCTACAAAAAAACAAGAACTAGATTAACTGGGTATTGTGGTAACACATGCCTGCAGTTCTAGCTACTTGGGAGACTGAGGCAGGAGCAGTAACTAGAACTACCTGAGTCAGGTAGGTCGAGGCTGCAGTGAGCCATGATCATGCCATCACATTCCAGTCTGAGCAACAGAGCAAGACCTTGTCTCACACATATACACACACACACACACACACACACACACAAAAGAGAAAAAAATGAAGGAAAAAAGAAGTGAAAAAACAACCTAAAGAATAAAAGGAAATATTTGCAAATCATGTATCTGATAAGAATCTAGTATTTAGAACATATTTTTTTAAAATCTTACCACTCAACAACAGCAAACCCAATTTCAAAATAGGCAAATGACTTGAATAGTCAGTAGCTAATAAGCACATAAAAAATACTCTGCATCACTTGTAACTAAGGAAACGCAAAGCAAAACCACAAGGAGATATCACTTCACAGCCACTGGGATGGGTATAATTTTTTAAAAATGGAAAATACAAGTGCTAGTGAGGGTGTGGAGAGGTTGGAACTCTTGTGTGTTGCTGCTGGGAATATAAAATGGTGCAGCTGCTGGGGGAAAGCAGTTTGGTGGTTCCTCAGAAAGTTATAGAATTTCCATATGATCCAGCAATTCTACTCCTAAGTACCTACCCAAGAGAATTGAAAAGATGTAATCAAACAAAAAATTGTGCACAAAAGTTCATAGCATTATTCATAATAGCCAGAAGGTAAAAACAACTCAAATGTCAATCAACGAATGAGTGGATTTTACAGATGTTAACATTTTACTATACTGGCTTCAGCGAATTTGGTGTATATGAATCTGTCCCATTTATTTATTTATTTACTTTGAGATGGAGTCTCACTCTGTCGCCCAGGCTGGAGTGCAGTGGCACAATCTTGGCTCACTGCAACCTCTGCCTCCCGGGTTCAAGCAATTCTCCTGCCTCAGCCTACCAAGTAATTGGGACTAGAGGTGTGTGCCACCATGCCTGGCTAATTTTTAATTTTTAGTAGAGACAGGGTTTCACCATGTTGGGCAGGCTGGTCTCGAACTCCTGCCCTCAGCTGATCCATCCACCAGCCTTGGCCTCCCAAAGTGCTGGATTACGGGTGTGAGCTACCGCACCCAGCCCCCTTTACTTTTATATACTGTTTACATGTTTGAATTTATAAACAATATGTAGTATTGCTTTATGTAGTTTTACAACTTTTGGCTGAGTGTAGTGGCTCAAGCCTGCAATCCCAGCACTTTGGGAGGCCGAGGCGGGCAGATCACCTGAAGTCAGGAGTTTGAGACCAGCCTGGGTAACATGTTGGAACCCTGTCTTTACTAAAAACACAAAAATTAGCCGAGTGCGGCAGCTCGTTCCTGTGATCCCAGCTACTCAGGAGGCTGAGGCAGGAGGATCACTGGAGACCAGGAAGTCGAGGATGCAGTGAACCATGATTGCACCACTGCACTCCAGCCTGGGTGACCAGAGCAAGACCCTGTCTCAAACAAAAAATCTGCATAAAAGGCATCATAGCTACCTCACTGTGTTTCCTTTTTTCCACTCAATATTTAAAATATATTGTAAAATCTGTTACGTAATTGCAAGCCATCAAAAGACTTTCACAAATGTCTCCTAACTTGGTCTCCCTCCCTTGACTGTCTGGCCATCTCCACTACAGCCCTGTTTAATTATTTGAGCAGCTGAAAATTCTAATAATCAAGGTCATATATGACATAATTTAAAAACATAGTCATAATGCCTTCTACATGTTTTTCTGTTACAACCAGGATTACAGAATTTAAGCTGTAAGACACAAAGCATTAAAAAAAATTATGATTAAAAGGTACAATAAGTACTCAAGAATCTTTGTTTAATTATATTTCAATTTCTGGAGAACACTGTTCATATACATAATTCAAGCATTTTATCAAAATTAAAACTATTGAGAAATAGGCATACACTTAACATATTTAAACAATTTGGGAATAAAACTATGTAGATAAACATATAAAGTCAAAAGTATGGACAGGATAATAAACATACTTAGTATGTACACACTAAATCTGTAGATATTTAGTATCATTAGATCAGAACTTACAAGAGTTGTATTCTCAGACCAGTCTTCAGCCTTCAACCATATTTGCTTGAGAACTAATTTTATCCAAGGATGAACTTAGGTTTTTTGTTTGTTTGTTTTGTTTTGTTTTTTGAAATGGAGTCTTGCTTTGTCGTCAGCTTGGAGTGCAGTGGTGCAATCTCAGCTCACTGCAACCTCTGCCTCCGGGATTCAAGTGATTCTCCTGCCTCAGCCTCCTGAGTAGCTGGGACTACAGGTGCGTGCCACCACACTCAGCTAATTTTTGGATTTTTAGTAGAGACAAGGCTTCACTATGCTGGCCAGGATGGTCTCAATCTCTTGACGTCGTGATCCTCCCGCCTTGGCCTCCCAAAGTGCTAGGATTACAGGCATGAGCCACTGCACCTGGCCAGTGTTTGACAGTTTTATACATCCTTCAGGTAACCCCATGCGCCACCCCAGTATAGCTACTTTTCATAACCTGTGGACTTCACAAAGGCAACCTCTCTTTTGATGCAGATGGACATTTGTTCTGGCCTGGAGCATGGGGTGTGTCCCTGATCCTCTCCTTCCCAACTTTCCCACTTTATGTGCTTGACGTTGTCAGTTACAAGGCCTCAAAGATGGACTAGAGGTCTGGCTCCAATTCGTATTCGCTGGCACCTGAGCCATTAGGTTAGCAATTCGTATCTGCATCTTTCAGGCTAAATGCAAATGAGGCTCATGACCTCATTCGTAACAGTATCTCCCTGGGTGGTATTTCTTAATATGAGTTATTAAGTGTTTAAATATGGGTTATTATTCTTCTCTGTGAATCACTATGTCCACGTAGGTGTGGTTGGTTAGGTAAACACAAGAGGAGATACATGAGCCAAAGCTGAACCTGTAGAAACATTCTATTTTCAGTGCTTATGGTAATGACTTGCACATTTGTAATATCTCTTTCTGGCGTCTTTTCATGGTGGGTGTTGAGTCTGGAAGAAAAAAAAATGGAGATAGGTGGAGGTTGGTGAGGAACGCTTCCCACTAACAGATCAAGACATCTAAAGGCCTGGCATGGTGGCTTATCCGTGTCTTCCTAGCTCTTTGGGAAGCCCAGGTCAGGGAGATTGCTTGAGCCTAGGAGTTTGAGATAGCCTGGGCAATATAGTGAGACCCCAAATCTACCAAAAAAAAAATTAGCAGGGTATGCTGGCATGTGCTTGTAGTCCCAGCTACGTGGGAGGCAGAGGCGGGAGGATAGCCGAGCTCAGAACTTTAAGACTGCAGCGAGCGGTGATGGCGCCACTGCACTCCAGCCTGGACAACAGAATCAGACCCTGTCTTTAAAAAAAAAAAAAAAAAAGACATCTCAAGTATAGGTTTGCTTTTAAGTAACAAAAATGCACATGAAACACTTAAAAGAAAACAAAATTACCACTCAAAGATAATTCTCATGTAGATTAGTCACTGTAACTTTATAATACATTCCAAAATGTGTTTCTTCTTTGAACTTTTAATAGAAATGAAACCTGGGTTAATTAGCATGTGGCTTCTTGTCTCAGAGATCAACACGTTTAAAAACCAGGTGAAGAAGTCAATTTCAATATTAATCTAAGGTGTTTGAAATTTCTTTTAGCTTTAAAATGCTTCAAAGTATCCAACCTATCAGATCTATAGAAAAACAGATGTGTGTTTAGGAACTTTTCAGCTTGTTTTCACTTCATTTTCATTTTTAGTTTGCATAGAGAAAATAGTTCCTAGTAATAATTGTTTCCAGTGAAAAGAAGTTCAAGGCAAATTGAAAATATTTTTTGAATAGCTCAAGCGATGTATAATTTATATAGAATGCAGTATTGTTCATTCTGCACTCTTACTCATAAATGGTATTGTTTCATCATTGTTAACATGTTAGGTACAAGATCAATGATTTTTGCTTGATAATACCTTGTACTTAAAAGTGTTTTTAATGTTTGTTTATCATCTGGTTTTAATGTGGTGAAGTCACAATACATGAAAGAGAATATTCACTAGACCCATCTTTTGGGTTACACCCATTAACACAAAAGTTGTAATGTTTTCTAAAATGCCTTCATTTAATTGCCAGCTACGCTGAACTTTTCACAAGTTGCATCAATAGTGAGTCACTTAAATAAAAATTCACTAGTGTGTACAATAGAACAAAAGAAAGAGGCCAAAGAAGTTTCAGCCTCTAGACAGATGTAGAATTTTCAAAAGGCACAAAGAGATAACTTTTTGTCAACTTCTCATCCTATAGAAGAGCTGTAAGCAAAATACTAAAGAGTCTAATACCATGTAAACATTAATAGAAAACTAATATTTCAGCAGGTGTGCGTGTTGCTTTTTCAACTGAACACAGTCATCCTTTGATCATGTCTCTGAAAAGGTTTTCTTTCCCAGCTATGTTGCAGCAACTTTTCTTAAAGGTACAGCTTCATTTTCTGGAAATTTCTTGATATCTTTATTAGTTTTTGCTTTTTAAAAAATTCCATAAAAGTAATTTGGAAAGTAATTATTGGCTACTGTGAGAATAATTGTTTTGCTTTTAGAATTTCTCCTGTTTAGATAAATTTACTAATATATGTTATTAACTGTATCATACACTAATATTAAGCTTTATTATAGTCAGAATTATACTTTTTCTTATAAGATATTCATATAGTAAGTTTCACTAATCAACAAGTGTTTTGAGTATGCCTATTCCATACCCAAGACTGGGCAATCTACTGTGTTACATAAATATAAAGAAAAAGGACTGCCTTCAAGGAGCTTACAGTTGATTTAATATTCATATCTATTAATATAGTATTAGGATTATACATGTGTCTGATGCCAAAATCATAGCCAGATAAATTGTCTACAATTGAAAAAGTTATTTTTTTAAAAAAGCTATTAAATTGGTGATATATTACTACATATTATCATTGCAAACTGTATATATGTATAATATGCATATCTATATTATATCTATATATATATATAATTTTACTTTCAGTTCCGAGACACATGTGCAGAATGTGCAGGTTTGTTACATAGGTATACATGTGCCATAGGGTTTGCTGCAACTATCAACCCATCATCTAGGTTTTAAGCCTCGCATGCATTAGGTATTTGTCCTAATGCTCTCCCCTTCCCTTGCCCCTCACCCCCTGACAGGTCCCTGTGTGTGATGTTCCCCTCCCCTGTGTCCATGTGTTCTCATTGTCCAACTCCCGCTTATGTGTGAGAACATGCGGTGTTTGGTTTTCTGTTCCTATGTTAGTTTGCTGAGAATGATGGCTTCCAGCTTCATCCATGTCCCTGCAAAGGACATGCCGCATACATACACCATGGAGTACTATGCAAACTTTTTAACACTTTCACTTTTCACCAGGTTTCGTCAGTGCCCTACAGACATAGTGTAAGGGCAAACCTCACCATCCTTACTACTAATGTTTTAATTCAAACGTGCATACCAGTTTGCCTCCCAGCTGGGCTTCCTTCTTGCCTTCTCAAACCTCTGTTATCCACACTACCCCAGGAACAATTTGCCTAACATTTCCTGCTAAAAAGTCTTGGTGGTTTTTCATTACCAACTGAATAAAGTCCAAGCTCTTTAATATGCACGTAAGACCTCTCCCTTTCCCGCCCCCGAGCCTTACTCAATCTTATCCTCTGCATCTGTCTATCTACTGTAGAATTTGATGCTCTAGCAATACTGGATGAAAAAAACAAAGGCTGTCACATACACACAACAGCTGTTTCATACCTTTGGTGTATTTTTCCTTACTGTGTTCCCTCTGCCAGCATTGCCCTCTGGTGAGTCTTTGCCTGGCTATTTCTTCCTCATCCTTTAGGACTAATTCAGGCATCATTTTCTCTAGAGGTTCTAGGTTGAAGTTAGAAGTCCTGGCTGGGTGCGGTGGTTCACGCCTGTGATCCCAGCACTTTGAGAGGCCGTACTTGGGAGGACCACTTGAGATCAGGAGTCTGAGATCACCCTGGCTAACATGATGAAAACCTGTCTCTACTAAAAATGCAAAAAATTAGCCAGGCATGGTGGCGCATGCCTGTAATCCCAGCTACTCAGGAGGCTGAGGCAGGAGAATTGCTTGAACATGGGAAGGCAGAGGTTGCAGTGAGCTGAGTTTGCACCACTGCACTCCAGCCTGGGCAACAAGAGTGAAACTCTGTCTCAAAAAAAAAAAAAGTCTCTTTTTCTGTGATCCCACAACAATCTCTGCAACTCTCTATTCAGCATATTATATTGAGATTATGCATGTATATATAGAGGACATATATTCATTTTTGTATCATCAGTGCAACTGAACAGAATGTGTGGATTAGTAGGTCTTTTGGAGTAAACATACATAGTTCAGTAGGTATTTTTTTCCTGTTTATAACTTTACTACTTTTCAGCGGAGTGCCATTGGGCAAATCTTCAACACTGTTTTTTCATCTTTGTTTTTTTTTTTTTTTTTTTGAGACGTAGTTTAGTTCTTGTTGCCCTGGCTGGAGTGCAATGGCGCTATCTTAGCTCACTGCAACCTCCGCCTCCCAGGTTCAAGCAATTCTCTGCCTCAGCCTCATGAGTAGCTGGGATTACAGGCACCTGCCACCACACCCAGCTAATTTTATGTATGATTCAGCCAGCTGTATGATTCCGACTATATGACATCTGGGAAGGTAAAACTATAAAGATGGTTAAAAGATCATTGGTTTCAGCAGGAGGAAGGGGTTCATAGATGGAACACAGAGGATGTTTAGGAGAGTGAGTACCTTCAGGATTGACACCTATAAATAACCGGGTAGCCTTCTTAATATGCATGTGTTCAACAATAGAAGCACACACACATACTGACGGTACATGTGTACATACACGAATGCTGTGATCAGTGTAAGAAACCAATGAAAAATTTGATTGTTATTTAGAAGTTGAAGCATCCAGTTTATTATTAATTCATTACTTTCTTAAATAAGAAATTCCAGAATTACATCCTCTTCTGAAGAATTACAGCATGTGAATTACAGTCAGAGACATTTTTCAAAATCTTAAATTGGGAACCACAGCTTAGTGGAAATAGGGAGATATGAGTTCCAAACACCCTGACTGTGGTGGGGTTAGGTGAGAAAATAGAGTGATTTCATTTTAGTGCTGGTTTGTAACATTTCATTTCCTCTTATAAAAGCACTTTGACCTTTGTGGAACATGGGAAATGTAAAAGGACTGAAAAAAAGACCCAGGGGTTCTTTCCCACCCTTCCAGAACCATCTTCTCCAAAAGATCCTTAGACCAGAACACCTGTTTAGTATTACTCAGATGGGTGGTTTTATATCTTCTAATAGCAAAAATGCTAAATGAGGGGACCTGCAGGATAATGGTGTCCTTAGCAGCTATGTACTTGGCATAATCTGACATGTTTACCTAAGAGCTTGCTGTGTGCTTAATATGTGAAGTTCCTTTTCATGGCTGTTTGTTTCTGTTGGACTGTATGTGTTAAAAATAATATAAGGTCAAATTCCATAGGAAAGCATGGTTCTGATTGAATTTCCAGTCCCCAGATCTGGACCTTAGCCAGTAGGATCTGGGAATGTGGCAAGGATGGTATGCCTTACATTGCAGCACTCAAAAGTGACTACTTACGGTGATTAACTATTGGTGAGGATAGGTTTGGAGAGGTATTTCAACCAGACTGATTAGCAAGTGGTTAGATGGGACAGGAACGCGGGTAAAATATATGCCCCCTCTCTGGAAGGGAGCTAAAAGAATGCTCTGGGCAAAGATGAAAAAATAAGTCAATATGTGTTCTTAAAAGTGATTTGAGTTAAAGAGTCCAAGCCTTAAATGTAAGTATTTAGCCATATAATTTGGGGCAACTTATTATAGGTAATGTTGCCTTTAAGCCCATTTTTGACTACAAACTAAGAATTAAAATCTGTTTTTTTTTTTAAACTCTGTGATGTCCCTAATACTGTATTAGTCTAAATTAAGCTCTGAAAGGTTCTGTTTTGTATCTTTTTAATTTCCTTTGTAAAACACCCCAACAAACACATGTCTGCCTGCTGACACTTTTGGAATTAGTTATTGTACAAACAGTCTGTTCAAGAATATCACTCTTAAAAAATACATTGTGATTGTTAATGTGATAGTGATGATGGTGATTTCTCCAACAATCAGGAATTTAAGCATTGCTCGGTCACCCTCCTACTCAATTTTTGTCTATGGGATTTTGGTTCTCACTTACATTTCTACTCTAGAACACTTTCAGTCTTCTGCCTAGAAGGCCTTTCTCACCTTTTGAGCTTAATGAAATCCTATTCATCTTTTAAGGTACAGCTTAAATCTCCTACAGAAAATCTCTTCATCCTCCATCCTCCATTCTTCCCAAGCAAAATTTTTCCCCCTATTTCACAGTTCTATAGGACCTAGCACTGTGTCTACTCACCGTACTTGTCACATTTTATCATAGTTAGCATGTTTTTATAATCCTCTCAAATTAATTGTAAGCTTCTTGAGGACAAGAATTGTCTTTTTTCTAGAACATCTACTCCCCCATGCTCAAAAAATCAGCATAAAGGCCGGGTACAGTGGCTCGCGCCTGTAATCGTAGCAATTTGGGAGGCCAAGGAGGACTGATCACTCGAGGCCAGGAGTTCAAGACCAGCCTTGCCAACATGGCAAAACCCTCTCTACAAAAAAAAAAAAATACAAAAATCCGGGTGTGATGGCACGTGCCTGTAGTCTCAGCTACTTGGGTGGCTGAGGTGGGAGGATCGCTTGAACCTGGGAGGTAGAGGTTTCAGTGAGCTGAGATCGTGCCTTTGCACTCCAGCCTGGGTGACACAGCCAGACCCTGTCTCAAAAAAAAAAAAAAAAAGGAAAGAAAGAAAAGAAATTAGCATAAAGTCTTAAACATGGTTGGTGCTTAAATGTTTTTTGAAACCAAAGAATCAAAAATAGAAATTTTTCTCTGGAGGGAAGAAACATCTTTCCATACATTCTCTTGCTCTGTTATTGAACTGGGCTTCCTGTTTGCTCGTGTTCCCAACAATGTGAATATGAGCTTCCCAGCTTTATATCTGCAAATCTGTTTATCAGTTTTCTCATTGTGGAATTGGGCATGTTCCTTCAAATCCATTTACTTATTTAAAAAGTATGTGTTGACCATCTGTGGTGTACTGAAATTTTCATCAACGTTAACTCTTCATTTTCTTAAAATGTTGATAAATAATAATATCTACTACTACCATCAATTGCATAGCATTTTACAGCTTACAAAACACTTTCAGGCAGGCGCAGTGGCTCACGCGTATAATCCCAGCACTTTGGGAGGCTGAGGTGGGCCCATCTCCTGAGTTCAGGAGTTCAAGACTAGCCCTGGCAACATGGTGAAACCCTGTCTCTACTCAAAAAGTATAAAAATGAGCCAGGTATGGTGGCACATGCCTGTAGTCCCAGCTGCTTGGGAGGCTGAGGTGGGAGGATTGCTTGAGCCCGGGAGACCGAGGCTGCAGTGAGCTGTGATCTCTCCGCTGCACTCCATCCTGGGTGATAGAGTGAGACCCTGTCACAAAAAAACAACAGCAAAACCATTTTCACAGCCACCATTTCATCAAATCTTTTCAATATGTATGAAGTGGATATTATTATTATATCAACTTTTAAGGCATTTCTTAGATTCTCAGCTAACTTTACAGAAAAATGCTTTTATTTCACCATGTTGAATCATAAAATATAAGATCTCTAAGAGACCTTAAAGATCACTGAGTCCTATGCCTTCCTTTGACAGAAAAATAAACTGAGATAGTTTCACCTTAACAGATGACTCAACTGAGATCTGGATTGGCAAAGTGACTGAAGCTGTCGCATATTCTTAATAAATGTGAGAGTTTAAGTTGTAATAGAATCTGCCTTCTGAGTCTGAGTTTGATATTCTAGCCTCTATCCATATGGCCTCTAGGACACAAGTTTGAGTAACCGTCACCCTCATTTTTGAGAAATTCTATGTATTCATTTTTCAGAATGATCAGTTCTGACACAGTTTTGCAAATCTCTTGTTCTTGTCATTGTCTTCTTCCTGATTTGTATTCTTTTTTCTCCTTTGCCTCCAGTAGCTGTAGTAAAACTTATGCATACCTACACTGTACACACAACTTTTACCATGCAATTTTTTCTTTCTGGAAGATTTCATCTATCTAGCTCGCTAACCTTCATTTTTTCAAATCTCCTAATTTCTTAACCTTTAGTTCTTGTTTTGAATATTCAGATAGTTAGTTGGATAGTTTTATAGCATTTACCCAAAGGTCTGATGAGAGCCCTGGGTAATATGATCACGGGAGCGTTGTCGCCCAGTATTCCTTCTTTCCAGAGGATTCAGGGAATTTTAAATTGGAATGAATTCTTAAAGATACATGGTCTAATTCCATTGTCTTACGGATGAGGAAAATGATCTCCAGTGTAAAGAAACTTGCCTGCAGTGATCTGTAGTCTGGATCCAAATCCAGGATTCTAACCACAGTCTCTCTACCACATTGTACTTACTGCTTCTTGCCTGGAAATAAGATCTCTGGACAAGGGCAAGGGCATTGGCTGAGTGCAGAAAGGGAAGCCAACGCATTTAAGTTGACATAATGATAATGTCCACTTCATACATATTGAGAAGATTTGATGAAATGGTGGCTGTGAAAGTGGTTTTGTTGTTGTTTTGAGACGGAGTCTTGCTCTGTTGTCCAGCTGGAGTGCAGTGGTGCAATCTCGGCTCTCTGCAACCTCCACCTCCCAGGTTCAAGTGATTCTCCTGCCTCAGCCTCCTGAGTAGCTGGGACTACAGGCGCGTACCACCATGCCCGGTTATTTTTTGTATGTAAAGACAGGGTTTCACCATGTTGGTCAGGCTGGTCTCGAACAGCTGACTTCAGGTGATCTACGTGCCTCAGCCTCCCACAGAGCTGGGATTACTGGCGTGAGCCACCGCACCTGGTCTGTTTTGTTTTTTTGAGACAGGGTCTCACTCTGTCACCAAGGCTGGAGTGTAGTGATGAGGTCTCCAAACCAGATACTACTAAACTGGTAAAAATTTCAAATAATTTGAAATTTCTGTTTATAAAAATTGACCTTAATTGTAGCTAAACCTGGAGGAGTCTTCTGAACAGCCTAGGAAACCTCTCCCTATTCCAGTTTATCAAACTATTAGAAATATATTTTTTTCTGAATGAAAAATGATCATTATGTGACAATTTTCTAGCATTCTATGCTATTCTATCTCTAAATGCAAGCCCTATTATTTATTTCTTGGTACATTACAGGGAAATACTGATAGTGCCTCAGCTGAAACTAGCTGAACTTAAAACATAGTACATGAACCCTTTGTAATTTATTAACGAGATTTGAGCATAGAGCCTGATTTTTGTAAAATTTGGTTCTGTGAGACAGAGTCTTTTCCGTTGATTTAAGGTATCTAGATTCAGACTGAAACTTTCCAGACTTGCGAGTGTTCACATTTTCGTAGCTCAATTGTAAATCATCTTTCATTTAGAAGATTTAAAGACAGACTTGAGATCTAAATCTTTTCAGTCACCTTCCTAACTAGGAACAGCCTCTAGAAGGGCCTTGTTATGGTTTTTCCTAATGGATTAGAACAAACAGTTTGATAATGTTCAAATAGAACAAATACTATTATGAGGAAAACAACATTTTCCTCCAAGAGTTGAATGTAAAATTAGGTGTCATTATAGGGCATTTGGAAGACGTTTGAAAGCGTCTAGCCAAGCAGGCCAAACCGCTCCGATGTAATGGGCAGCAAATCAAAACCAGAGTGGTAGGTTTGTTGTTCTTGTATTTGTTTTGCTTCATCCTGCTTGATTATTTTGGCAAAGTGAAGCTGAAACGGCCATGCTCTGAAGTTCTGTAAATGTAAGCTTTTAATTAGGTAAAAGACTCTTTTGCAGCTCTTGTTGGGCGCTCATTTTGTGCTTGGAATGCTTTATTCTCCATACGCTGGTATGTTTTGAAAAGAGTTGCGGTGGTCTGCGCTGACTCGCTCCAGAATCCAGGAAAACCCTATTCCACGGAGCTTTTCCGAGTTTCATCCGCTGGGAGGTGGCTCTTGTAGGTGCCTGATGCGTTTGAACATCTCTGGAATTTTCTGTATATTTGCACTGTGAAAGCGAAACTCAACTCTGTTCCTGTGCTGAAAGTTAAATCTGATGAAAAGTTTTCTATCTAAAAATTGTTTTAAAATTAAAAACATTTTAAAGTTAGCACTACCAGTAAATGGTAGGTTTTTCCCAGAAGAGGGTCTTTTCTTCATTCCTTTTTCACTAATATTTGCTCAAATGTTTGAGTGATTTGCACATGTTTTTCCATCTGTGGTTTTAACTTAGAAAATGGAACAGAGGAGAAAAATAGTTATCAAATATGGTACAAGACTGTGGCTACCTTTTTTTTTTCTTTTAAGCAAAGCAAGTTTTATAGTCTTTAAGTTGATGTTTTTCATTTGGATGAAACAATCTTGAAATAATATTCTCGCGTACTAGGATTTTTAAAAGGTTATAATCTGCCTTGCAAACTATTCATTTAAACAATGTAGGTACAATCCAAGTGATATAGAAATCCAAGAATTTTTAAAACGATTTGAGAGGGAAATCTTGATTAGAATCAAATTGGAAAGTGTGTGTAAGGAAATATACGTCATTTTTACCATTTTGGGGTACAGTTAAAGGAAATCCCTAAGCCAGCTTCTTTTTGAAATAGTAAATATGTTGTATATAAATTAGGAACCACAGTTAAAGGATACTTTATTTTTTTCCAGTTAGAATTGGGTCTGCTTTTTAAATCTAGAATATAACAATTATCTACATTATACAAAAAGCAGCCACTTTTATGAAAATGAATCCTAAAGTACGTGTGTCAATGTTCAAATATTAAGGATGCCTACATGTTTTTCTATCTGTGGTTTTAACTAAGAAATGGAACAGAGGAGAAGCATAGTTATCAAATGATGGTACAGAAAAAAAATTGCCACCCACAGATGATCTTATCACACTTATTCTTGCGAAACAGGTGTCTGAACTGATTTGGGAGCTTTGGTTTTATTTTTGTCGGTGTTTAATTTCCTGCCATGCAGCTGCAGTTGGTGTTACGAGATTTATGTGATTAAGTGTGCAAAATGACAAACAAGCCTGTCTGCTGCTCATCTTCCCTCTTTAGTCAACTAATCACCTTTGGATTCTGGGCTCTGTCAATGAGTGAGTCCCTCGCGCCAGTAAGCCGCATTTATCAATCTAAACATTTGATCTGCACTGACCGCATTAGTTGGAGGTGAGATCTAAGATAAAAGTTGCAGTTTGGATTTAGGAAGGCATTTTATAATCCCGGGTTGGAAGTCGTTTCCTTGGTTAAAGTAAGTATTTTTCTTCTGGTTACGTTGACACCACACAGTCCTGCACATGCGCCTCGGCTAGGTGGGAATCATAGCAGTGCTGCCAAGATTTAAACCCTCGAGAAAGGTAGACTGGTCAAGACCGTCTCATCCCGCAGTAATGAGGTTACTTGGAATTCAGAATCATTTATTCTTGGAAGCAAAATGTTCACAGTGAAGGCTTGAGACTTACACAAAATCACCCTGAGGTGATTTGGGGTGCAGTGGCTCACACCTGTAATCCCAGCACTTTGGGAGGCCAAGGCAGGTGGATCACTTGAGGTCGGTGGGGGGGGAGTTCGAGACCAGCCTGGCCAGCATGGTGAAACCCTGTCTCTATGAAAAATACACACATTAGCCGGGCGTGGTGGTGCACATCTATAATCCCAGCTACTCGGGAGACTGAGGTGGGAGGATTGCTTGAACCTGGGAGGCGGACATTGCAGTAAGTGGAGATCGAGCCACTGCACTCCAGCCTGGGGGGATAGAGCGAGGCTCCATCTAAAACACACACACGCACACACAACCACCCTGACAGCAGTACTATAGTTTACGTATCTTTCACTGGCACGTTACTTGACACACTTGAAGGATTTGAGGTGATTGATAGCTCTCTGTGTTCAAGGTGACGCCTGCCTTCCTGCGGGTACTATCATCTTAGTGTGTTAGTGGTAGCAATGACCAGGATTTAGGTAACACTGTCTTACGTAAGCTCGCAAAGTATGTTATGCTTATTATCTCCTCCCCTTGAAGCACAAGCCAGTATGATTCTGTAGAGCATGCTGGTGGGGGAAACTGAAACACTGTTTAGAGGAGAGGACTTGACCTCGGTCCCACAGATACACGGTGGGAGGTACTTTGAATCTCTGATCTCCCAATTGCTAACCTGCTGTTTCTTCAACCAAATTACCATTTCCTCTTCGTTTCTCTCAGTGAATAGGAGCCATTAGCTTTTACATTTCACTCCAAGATTTTGTTTTCTGCAACAACAAAATCTCTGGACAGTGGGAAAATACATTTATGTGTACCAGCTTGCATTTGTATCATAGTATATGGGTCTCTGCATATGGTTTGACGTGTGTTTTTTTTGTTTTGTTTTTTTGTTTGTTTTTTGAGAGGGAGTCTTGCTCAGTTGCCCAGGCTGGAATGCTATGGCACCATCTCAGCTCACTGCAACCTTTGCCTCCTGGGTTCAAGTGATTCTCCTGCCTCAGCCTCCAGAGTAGCTGGGATTACAGATGCTCACCACCACTCCTGGCTAATTTTTTTTTTTTTTTTTTTTTTTTTTTTTTTGAGACAGAGGCTTGCTCTGTTGCCCAGGCTGGAGTGCAGTGGTGCAATCTTGGCTCACTGCAACCCCAACCTCCCAGGTTCAAGCGATTCTTCTGCCTCAGCCTCCCAAGAAGCTGGGACTACAGGTATGTGCCACCATTCCTGGCTAATTTTTCTGTATTTTTAGTAGAGATGGGGTTTCACCATGTTGGCCAGGATGGCCTCCATCTCCTGACTTTGTGATCTGCCCGGCTCAGCCTCCGAAGTGCTGGGATTACAGGCGTGAGCCACAGCACCCGACCGAATTTTTATATTTTTAGTAGACACGCGGTTTCACCGTGTTGCCCAGGCTGGTCTTGAACTCATGACATCAAGTGATCCATTCGCCTCAGCCTCCCAAAACGCTGGGTTTATATGCATAAGCCAGCGCTCCCAGCTGGTTTGATGTATCTTTTTAACAAAACTGAGTGTGACAGGATGACCTCACTCTGAGTCTTAAAAGGCAAGGCACAGGAGCTGCTGAACTTTCTTTGTATGGAAGCCCAAATGCACAATGGTGCCCTGTTGCGAACGTGATTGGATAGTGCTAGAGATGATGTGGGGCTTCTTTATATTTGGGGCTTCGCTTTCTCTCGTCAGCCTTCATGGGATCCTTTCCTTCCCTTGCCCCCCTCACCAACTCTCACAATTCACATATGACTGTGGGAGTTGACTCAACGCTTTGCAGTTCTATAGAATTCCTTATACGAAGCAGGTCACGCCTTTGGTGCTTTGTGTATGACCAAGCCCTCTAACGCCCAATTCCTTTTGTCAGCATAAACCCCAATTTGAGAGCGTTTCTTGTGGTAAAAACACAATCCGATGAAGACATGAATTGGGTTTGACACACATTGGCTCGGAAATATGTTGTTGATAAAGGATCCCCCTTAAGCGTATTTGTAAATGCAGATATTTCTCACTTTGAATTGATTTTTTATAAAGGGAAGGGAAAGGGAGAAAAGGGAACCTTAGGAACATTGAACATTCATTTTGCATCAGTCTCTGTCTTACATGTTTTCACAAATCTAACTTGTTCAAACCTTTAAAAAAAAATGTTACTTCTCTGCTGGACACGGTGGCTCATGCCTGTAATCCCATCCCAGCACTCTGGGAGGCCAAGGCGGGCGGATCACAAGGTCAGGAGATTGAGACCATCCTGGCTAACACGGTGAAACCCTGTTTCTACTAAAAATACAAAAAATTAGCAGGGTGTGGTGGCATCCGCTTGTAGTCCCAGCTACTCAGGAGGCTGAGGCAGGAGAATCACTTGAACCCTGGAAGCGGAGGTTGCAGTGAGCCAAGATCGAGCCACTGCACTCCAGCCTGGGCAACAGAGTGAGACTCTGCCTCAAAAAAAAAAAAAAAGTTCTTCCATTTGAACAGTGGAGAAAATTGAGTGAGAGGTCAAGTAACTTGAACAAGTTCCTTGGTAATAAACTAATAAATAGTGGAGCCTTAATTCCAGTCCTAGCATGTGGGATAGTTACTGGCCAAACTATACTGGAGAGGCCCTTGGGTGAATTTAAACACTGATCATGAGTGTCATGGAAATACTGGAATGAAATCGCACTTAAGGATCAAGTGTACTACATACACAGCCATGGCCATGCAGGTATTAAATATAAACACAAAAGAAACCTCTTCCAATCCTATAGCTTGTGGCATTTGAGAACAGCTTCTCACAAAGACCCCACTTTAAAAGTAATTGTAGTGTTTTCAAATCTGAGATAACTATGAGGATATCTGAAGCAAAATGTGTCCTAGGCTCAATCGCCTGGCAAAATCAAACACCTTTTAAAGTCAGACTTTGTTGGGGGAGTAACTTGTAGGAGAATCTAGTGCTTTCATTAACATTGCAGCATCTGGGTAGAGTAAATAAAAATTATGTGGAAAAGGGACTGTTTCTATTGACCACTGTGTATTTCTAAGTACTAACAATCTGAGACAGAGTCCTTCACTCAACAGGCAGTGGATTGACAGAAAAAGCGCTTCCCTTTTAAAGGAATCTAAGCATAGACTAGGGGGCATTAGATAATAGATTATTTCCAACTCTTAGCTTCAGTGGATTTAAATTCTGCAAACATTAAATTGCTTTGTAATTGTGTTTCAAAAAAGCCTTGGAAAAACTGTATGCCTCAAAAAAGGAAAGAAGGAAGGAAAGGAAAGGAAAGAAGGAAGGAAGGAGGGGAAGGATAGGGAAGAAAGGAGGGGAAAGAAATAGAGAGAGAAAGAAAGGGAGGGGGAAGGAGAAGGAGGGGAGGGAAGGAGAGAGGGATAGAAGGAGAGGGAGGAGAGAAAGGAAAGGAAGGAAGGAGGGAAGGATAGGGAAGAAAGGAGGGAAATGAGAGAAGGAGGAGGGAGGGAGGAGAAGGAGGGAGGGAAGGAGGAGGGAGGGAAGGAGAGAGGGATGGAAGGAGAGGGAGGAAGAAAGGAAAGGAAGGAAGGAGGGAAGGATAGGGAAGAAATGAGGGAAATAGAGAAAGAAAAGGAGGGAGGGAAGGTGAAGGAGGGGGGAGGGAAGGAGAGAGGGATGGAAGGAGAGGGAGGAAGGAAGGAAAGAAAAGAGGGAAAGGAAGGAAGAGAGAAAGAAGAAAAAAGAGGAAAGAAGGAAGGAAAAAAGGAAGGAAGGAAAGAAGGAAGGAGAAGAAAAGAAAAAGAAAGAAATGAAAGAAAAGAACAGAACAGAAAAGAACGAGAAAAACCTGTAGTAATCAGGCCCAGCACAGACTCAAGCCAGAAGACAGTGCTAGACCCTGAGCACACGGAGATAGAGAAGTCCAGAAGGTGAGAGGAGACCTAAATTCTACCTCATAAACATTTCTGCGTAGGTTCCAGTGACACAACTATCCGTGTGCCTCTGAAAATAATTTTTGTACTTTGGGCAGGCTGTAGATTGCCTATGCCTGGTTGATGGTTTTTCTGAAAATTAATCCTAGCAGTGAAGCCATTCATATTCTCAACAGTAGAGGTCCTCAGTACCACAGTTCTTCAACAAAGATGCTGAAAAAAATTCTCCCACCCTTGAATTATTTGGCATTTATGGTTGCTTACGGAACTTAAGTCATTTTATGGATAGAATTGCCTATTATTATGTCATCAATAAACAGAAAACTGTAGCCCTCATGGTCTGATCTTGGCTTAAAATTTCACAATCTTTTGTAACAGCTGAAATAATGTGTCAAAAATGAGTTGACTCAACAGTGAAATAATTTGAAAAAAATATATAAACCATTCTCTTAAAGCTTTGGAATAAAAAGACCATGAGAAAATGTTTAGAGACAATGTTAAAATGTATTGTTACAAAAGAAAACAGTGAATGTGGGGGAAGAATGGGGGTGTTCATTCTGTTTTTCTTAGAACTTGTTCGTCTATGGTGTTTAGAACTTACAGAGCTACAAGATACTTAGGGTCTTTTGTTTTCTTTGTTTTTGTTTTTGTCCCAGGGATTTTTATTTGAATTTTCTGCCTGTAAACACAATTCGCTGTGAACAGCTCCATTTACTCCTTTTTCACCAGAAATTGACATTGTCCTTAACTCCTCCCGATTCTTTATTCTCCATATAACAATTAGGAAATCTTATCAATTCTACCTCCTCTATATTGTGTGTCCCGTTTTCCATCTCTCTGGCCCCCATTGCCCTAGTTTGGGTCCTTAACTTGGTTGTTACAATTCTCTTTAACCGGCCTTCCTATTTCTAGTTTCATATCTTTTTAAACCATTCACTGCATATTTCTAAAACCACCTTTCCAAAATGCCATTCCCCTGTTTAACACTTCCAGTGGTTTTCCATCACTATTGAACAAAGCACAAATTTCCTAGCGTAGCCTGACAGTTCCTTTATAACCTTGTCCCTAACTAGCTCTCCAGCTTTATTGCTTCCTTTCCTTTTTACCACAGCCCTCAAATCCATGTTCCAACTACACACAGAATTACTAAGAGTTTGTCAGATGCATCAAACTGTTTCAACCTTTCTGTCTTCCCACACTGTTTTTTCTCCCAAATATTATTCTTTCTTCTCTCCTTAAGGAATTTTTTTTTTTTTTTGAGACAGAGTCCTGCTCTGTCACCAGGCGCCAGGCTGGAGTGCAGTGGCGTGATCTTGGCTCACTGCAACCTCCGCCTCCCGGGTTCAAGCAATGCTCCTGCCTCAGCCTCCCAAGTAGCTGGGACTGCAGGCACGCGCACCACCACACCTAGCTAATCTTGATCTCTTGACCTCGTGTTCTGCCTGCCTTGGCCTCCCAAAGTGCTGGGATTACAGGCATGAGCCACCGCACCCAGTCGAGGAATTTGTTTACCTGACAAATACCTAAATCTTCCTTTAAGATCCAGGCCAAGTATCTTTTGCATTGTAAAACCTTTCCTGAACCTCAGGGCAGGGTTAACAGTTATCTTTTTTTTTGGCAACATTCTATATATTCTTCCACTCCCATAGACCCGGTAGTATACTAGCTGCTTTTCCTACTAAACCAGTGATTCTCGGTGGTGGCAGGGAGTGTGCTGGGGGCAGTGCAATTTTGCCCATCAGGGGATATTTCGCAATGACTGGATCCATTTTCTATTGTCACAGCAATGGGGTGGAGGTGGTGCTACTGGCATCTGTTGGGTAGAGCCAAAGATGCTGCTAAACATCTTCTAATGGCCAGGACAACCTCCCACCACCCACCACAAAGAATTATCCA
This sequence comes from Ateles fusciceps, assembly GCA_036589455.1. Taxonomy (NCBI): domain Eukaryota; kingdom Metazoa; phylum Chordata; class Mammalia; order Primates; family Atelidae; genus Ateles; species Ateles fusciceps. The sequence continues at coordinate 1,750,915 of JAZHEH010001132.1, forward strand.
GTCAAATGTGGGTGGTACCAAGGTTGAGAAACTCTATGTCAGACTGTAAAATTGTATGTCTTTTAAAAAAACTTCTAATCCTTAGAACCTGAAAAATGCCAAGCAAAATTTAGGCACTAAATAAATATTGGTTGAAGAAATGAAAAATTCCACAGCGTTATCTGCAGGGAATCCATTCTAGGATTTTAAAAAAAGATTATTTTGAAAAATAACCAGAGCCCTAATTCAATCACATTCAAAAATATAATTTGACATTTATCTTAAAATTGCCTCAATAATGCATAGAGAGACTAGATTAAAATTTTGATCTGATTATATGCCCGCCTCTTCCAAAAAGTTATAAAATGTCAAAAAAAAAAAAAAAAAGGGAAAAAAAAAAAACAAGAGAAAGTTCATCAGATTAGATATTTTGAAGAACTCCTGAAAGAAACCATAGAGGATGAAAGGGAGGAAATAATCAAAGAAATCATAGAAAATTTCCCAGGTCTGAAGGAAGATTAAAAGGGCCTGCATGGGCTTACATCAAAATGCCAAGAATAAAGATAGGAAAAACAATCTACAAAAGGCTGGATATCATAATGACATTTCATGTCTAATTACTGGAACTAGATACCAAAATTATATTGAGATGAAATAATATAATGAGGGAACATTATTTTAAAACTAAAATCTTATTCCTTTTTAATAGTTACATAGTGGGACAAAAATTAAGACATTTTCAGACAGTAAGACTTAGAAGTTTATCATCCACAAATTTTGTCTTTAGAGAATTACTAGAATTCTAGAGGAGTATAAGGAATTCAGAGGAATATAAGAGATATCAGAAACAAACAATAAGCAAAGAAGCAAGACCTAAAATGAGTCTAATGATTTCACGCATGATGAAAAATAATTAACAATAACCTGGAACTAAAGTACCAGATGACTTCAGTGTGTGAGGTAGAGGAAAGACAAAAGTACAGGAAAGAGAACGAATGTTTGCTAAGACTCATGTTGGGGCCAGGAGGTGTCTGGATATATGCACAAATGATTTTAAAAGCAGAAAAATTAGAAAACTTAAAAATGTTAATCCATTGGGAAAATGAAATATATGGGTTCCAAAACAATACATAAAGGGAAAAGAAGAAATAAACAACCCAACAAAAGGCAATCAAAAAGAAATAACAGTAAATTGAAAACATAAAATGAGGTAGCAGGATTAAATCAAAATATGCCAGTATTCATAATAAATGTAAACCAGTTAAATTCTCCAATTAAAGGATAGAAAATCCAATTAGGTTTTTCAAAAGTCTTGTTATATGTTATTTACAAGAGACATATATAATATAAAATGATGAAGAAAAGTTTAAAATGAAGAAATGGAAAAATCTATTAAGGAAGCAGATATAGCAATATTAATTAATTTATTAATCATTAATTATTATTTCAGACAAAATACCAGTTTTAGTGTAAAAGATGAAAAACAACAAAAGGGAGGATAAAGATTTTTCATTTTGATAAAAATACAATCCATCAGGAAGAAATAAGAATTTTGAACTTTAATGAACTAGAACATAACTTTAAAATATGCATTATTCAGTAACAACCAATAGAAATACAAGAAGAAATTCACAAATCCACAATTAAAGTGGAATAGTCTAACAACTCTTTCTGAGAAATCAGATGATCATGTACACACATAAAGTAAAGACGTAAGGGATTTAAATTAACAATCAAACAAATCTGAGCTAAATGATGTATGTAGAACATTATACCCAAGAAAAGCACAATACATTTATCTTCAAACATCCATGGAAGATTCTTAAAATTGAGTCATGTATTAAACTATAAGTGAAATTTTAACAAATACCAGAAAAACAGAAATCTTATGTGACATGAATTTCCAATCACAATTCAATAAAATTAGTGATTAGGAATTAATAAAGGATATTTCCTCCAAAATCTCTCTATGAAAAAATAATTAAGCATCTTTAATGTTATTCTATTAAATTACAAACTATTTGGAAATGGAAATCAAGAAAAACACAATATACCAAAATCTACTGGATACAAACAAAGTGATATCTGGAGGACATTTTTAGAGTATTATTAGAATATAGAAAGATTCAAATGACTTAATTAAGCATTTGGCTCAAAGAATTAGGGGAAAAAAACAATAAAATAAGCCCCTCAAAGAAGGAAGGAATTAATCAAGACTAAAGCAGAAATTAATGGAAAACTCAAACTAGTAGAACCAATGAATAAAACAAAAAATTGAAGTTAAAACAATCAGTAAAATATACAAAGTTCTTGCAGATCTGATCAACATCAAAGAAAGCACAAAAAGCACAAATAAATACATACCAATAAATTTGAAAATCTAAACAGAAGACTTTCTAGAAAAATATAACTTAAAATCTATTCCATAAGATAAACAATTCAATATATTTAGAAAACGATAAGTGAGAAGTCTTCCTCTAAGAAGCATCAAGCCTAATATTGTACAGATGAATCCTACAAAATCTCAAGGAGTAATTGTTTCTTTTAATAGATAAAATGTTCTAGAACATAGTGAGCTAAAACTTTCTATCTCAGCCTCATAGGCTGAAACCAAATCTGGACAAGGGCAGCCTACACTTAGATATAGACCAATGTCATTTATGAAAGATCAAGAATGTAAATAATATATTCACAAGTAAAGTTCAATGATATATTAAATGATAAGTACATTATATCAAACTAGGATAAATGTCAGAAATCCAAAGATGATTTAATAGTCTATAATTAACAGATGAAAAAGATAATAATAGCCTCCCTTTAAAAAATTTAATAAAACTCAGCACCATTCCTTATTAAATAAACAAAGACAACCATTTTTAGTAAATTAGAGATAAAGGTAAACCTCCTTAACTTGACAAAGTTTATAGCAAATATATAAGCATTTCCTTAAAAATCTGGAACCAGATAGGATGCCCTTTATAACTACTGCTTAATGTTATACTGAAAGCTAATGCAATGTGAAAAGGAAAGTAAATGAGAAATAATAAATATTGGAAACAGACAAAAGCGTCATTGTTTGCACACCATGTGTTAGTCTAATTAGAAAAATCAACAGCTCTAAGAACTACTAAGAGAATTTTGTAAAGTAACTAACCAAAGATCAATGTAGAAAATCAATAGATTTCTTATAACCCAGCAATTACAAGAAATAAATAAATTCCTAGGAATAAACTTAACAAGAAATGTGTATGAACTACATAAAATAAACTATTGAACTTCGATGAAAGCTATAAAAGAAGAATCAATGGAGATAAATACCATGTTAATGGATTGGAAGACTCAATATTGTAAAGATGACAGTTCTCCTAAAATTATTCATAAGTTTAATGCAATATCAAACAAAATCCTGGTAAGTATTTCCATGGAACTTGACCAGCTGATTCTCAAGTATTTACTGAAAAGAAACTGAATAAAACCATAACAGTACTACTTGATAAAGAACAATGAGGGAGCAATTGCCTTACCATATTCAAAAATTTGCTATAATGATATAGTAATTAAAGCATTGTTTAAAAGATAGTAATCACACAATGTTTGCTCTAGACTTCAACAGGATTAAACAAGAACTCAGTATCAGAAATATAGCTGGAAAATACCAAAATACTTGGAGATTAAAAAATACACTTCTAAATAACACATGTGTCAAAGAAGAAATCTCAAGAGAAAATTTTAAATATTTTGGAATTAAATAAAAATAAAAACACAACTTATCAAAATCTGTGGGATGTGCCAAAACCAGTGCTTAGGGGAAAATCTGTAACATTGAATGCATATATTAGAAAACAAAGATCTAAAATCAATAATCTAAGTTTCCACTTTAGGAAATGAGAAGAAGAGCAAATTAAACCTCAAGTAAGTAGAAGAAAAAAAATAATAAAATCTGGAGCAGAAATCAATGAAATTGAAAATAAGAAGTCAATAGAGAAAAGTCAATGAAACCAAAAACTCGTTCTTTAAAAGATCAATAAAATTGATAAGCCCCTGGCCAAGCTAACCAAGAAAAAGAGAAAGAACACAAATTACTAATATCAGAAATAAAAGAGGAAACATCACTACAGACCCTATGGACATTACAAAGATAATATAGAAATACTATCAACTATTTTCTGCCCACAAATTTGATAAACTAGATGGAATGGACCAATTCCTTGAAAGACACAATCTGCCAAGAGTCACATAAGAAGAAATGATCTAGGCCTATGCCTATTAGAGAAACTGAATTAGTAATGATGACCTTACAAAACAGAAAGCACCAAGCCCAAATGGGTTCACAGGTGAATTCTACCATATTTACTTTCAGAAGATAAAAGTGTTACCCTCATATCAACACCAGACAAAGACATCACAAAGAAAGAAAACTACAGACCGATGTTGTTCATGAACACAGATATAAAAATCTTTAAAAAAATATTAGCAAATTGAATCCAAGAATGTATTAAAAAACTCTACACCGTTACCAAGTGAGATTTATCTCAGGTATGTAAAGCTGGTTCATCATTTAAAAATCAGTTAATGTAATTCATCACATCAGAAGAAGGCTAAAGAAGAAAAATCACTTTATCATATCAATAAATGCAGAAAAAAGCATTTGACAAAATGTAATGCCCATTAATGATAAAAGCTCAGTAAATTAGAAACAGAAGGGAGCTCCTTCAACTTAATAAAGAATCTCTACAAAAACCTATAGCTAATATACTTAATGGTGAGACATTCAAAGCTTTCCCACTAAGATGGGGAACAGGGCAAGAACGTTCCCCTCTCACCACTGCTTTATAGCATCAGACTAGAAGTCTTATTTAATGCAATAAGACAATAAAAGGAAATAAGAGAGGTATATAGACCATGAAGGAAGAAGTAAAACTGTCTTTGTTTGCAGATGGTGTGATCATCTATGTAGAAAATCTGAAAGAATCAACAAAAAAGCTCCCAATAGTAATAAGCAATTATAGCAAGTTTGCAGGATATAAGGTTAACATACAAAAGTTAACCACTTTTCTGTATACCAGCAATAAACAAGTAGAACTTGAAATTAAAATTCTACTTCTTTATTTTATTTAGTACCCCCAAAAATGAATTGCTTAAGTATAAATTTAACAAAATATTTACATGATGTCCAAAATTCTAATGAAAGAAAGAAAGAAATAGAGTTTCCATGTTTATGGACAGGAAGATCAATATTGTCAAGATGTCAGTTATTCCCAGCATGACCTATAGATTCAATGCAATTCCAATCAAAATCCCAGCAAGTTATTTTGTGGATTTCTTTTTGTTCTTTTTTTTTTTTTTTTTTTTTTGAGATGGAGTTTTGTCTTGTTGCCCAGGCTGGAATGCAATGGCGTGATCTCGGCTCACTGAAACCTCCACCTCCCAGGTTCAAGCGATTCTCCTGCCTCAGCCTCCTGAGTAATTGGGATTACAGGCATGCACCACCATGCCCGGCTGATTTTTTTTTTTTTTAGTAGAGATGGGGTTTCTCCATGTTGGTCAGGCTGGTCTCAAACTCCTGACCTCAGGTGATCTGCCCGCTGCGGCCTCCCAAAGTGCTGGGATTACAGGCGTGAGTCACTGTGCCCGGCCTTTTTTGTGGATTTCTACTAACTGATTCTAAAGTTTATATGGAAAGGCAAAAGACCCAGAATAGCAAACACAATATTGAAGAAGAACAAAGTTAGAGGACTTACACCACCCAATTTCAAGACTTACTACAAAGCTATAGTAATCAAGCCATTGTATTAATAGTATTGGTGAAAGAATAGACAAATAAATCAATGGAACAGAATAGAGTGCTAAAAATAAGTGAGCTATCAAGCCATGAACAGACATGGAAGAAACTTAGATGCATATTACAAAGTGAAAAGAGCTAGTCTGTAAAGGCTGCATTCTGTAGACATACCCCAGAGAGATGTGGGTTTAGTTCCAGACTACCACAATAAAACAAATATCACAATAAAGTGGGTCACACAAGTGTTTTGGTTCCTCAGTGTATATAAAAGTTATATTTGCACTGTACTGTAGTCACTTAAGTGTGCAATAGTGTTATGTCTAAAAAACTGTACACAATTAAAAATATTGCTGACTGGGTGCAGTGGCTCACGCTTGTAATATCAGCACTTGGGGAGACTGAGGTGGGCATATCACTTGAAGCCAGATGTTCGAGACCAGCCTGTCAAACATGGTGAAACCCTGTCTCTACTAAAAATACAAAAATTAGCTGAGCATGGCGGCACACGCCTGTGATCCCAGCCACTCAGGAGGCCAAAATGTGAGAATCACTTGAGTCCAGGAGGCAGAGGTTGCAGTGACCTGAGGTCATGCCACTGCACTCCAGCCTGGGTGACAGAGCAAGACTCTGTCTCAGAAAATAAACCCAAAAAACTTTATTGCTAAAAATGCTAACAATCATCTCAGACTTAACAGTCATCCAGTGAGGGTTGAAATCAACTTCTTCCAAACTCCTGTTAATACTGATATTTTGATTTCCTCCCATGAATCACAAATGTGATTGCATCTAGAAGGGCGAGTCCTTTACAGAAAGTTTTCAATGTACTATGCTCAGATCCATCATGGAAATCACTATCTATAGGAGCCATAGACTTACAAAATTTATTTCTTAAAAAATAAGACTTGAAATTATTCTTTGAGCCATGAAGTGTAGAATGGATGTTGTTTTAGCAGTCATGAAAATAACATTAATCTCCTTGTACATCTCTATCAGAGTTCTTGATAACTGGGTTGTCAATGAGCAGTAATATTTTGAAAGGAATTTTTTTAATGAGCAGTAGGTCTCAACAGTGGGCTTAAAATATCAATAAACCATGTATAAAAGTCAGTAGCATTTCTATACACCAATAACATTCAAGCTGAGAGCCAAATCAAGAATGCAATCTCATTTACAATAGCTACAGACACACAAACACCCAGAAATACATCAAACCAAGGAGGTGAAAGATTTCTACAAGAAGAACTACACAACCTTGCTGAAAGAAATAAAAGATGGCACGAACAAACAGAAAAACATTTCATGCTCATGGAAGAACAATATTGTTGAAACGGCCATACTGTCCAAAGCAATTCACAGATTCAACTCTATTCTGTTAAACGAGCGATATCATTTTTCAGAGAATTAGAAAAAACTATAGTAAACTTCATATGGAACCAAAAAAGAACCTGAATAACAAACACATTCCTAAACAGAAAGAACAAAGCCAAAAGCTTCAAGTTACCTGACTTCAAACTATAGTAGAAAGCTATAGTAACCAAAACAGCATGGTACTGGTGCAAAAACAGACACATAGATGAATGGATCAGAATAAAGTACCTGGTGTATAGTCGCACACCTACAACCATCTGATCTTCGATAAAGCTGACAAAAATAAGCAATGGGGAAAGGACTCCCTAGTCAATAAATGGTGCTGGGATAACTGGCTAGCTATATGCAGAGGAATGAAACTGGACTCCTACCTTTTACCATATACAAAAATTAACTCAAGACGGATTGAAAATGTACGACCTCAAACTCTAAAAATCCTAGAAGAAAACCTAGGAAAGACCATTTTAGACATCAGCCTTGCCAAAGAATTAGTGACGAAGTCCTCAAAGGCAATGATAACAAAACAAAAATTGACAAGTAGGACCTAATTAAACCAGAGATCTCCTGCACAGCAAAAGAAACTATCAACAGAGCAGACAACCTACAGAATGGGAGAAAATATTTGCAAACTATGCATCTGACAAAGGTCTAATATCCAGAATATATAAGGAACTTAATTCAACAAGCAAAAACCAAATAACCCCATTTACAAGTGAGCAAAGGAAAGACACTTCTTGAAAGAAGACATACATGCAGCCAACAAGCATATGAAAAAATGCTCACCACCACTAATCATCAGGGAAATGAGAATCAAAAACACAGTAAGATACCATCTCACAGCAGTCAGAATTGCTATTATTTAAAAGTCAAAAATAACAAATGCTGCCAAGGCTGCAGAGAAAAGGGAACAGTTATACCCTGTTGGTAGGAATGTAAATTAGTTCAACCACTGTGGAAAGCAGTTTAGAGATTTCTCAAAGAACTTAAAAACAGAACTATCATTCAACCCAGCAATTCCATTACTGGGCATATAACCCAAGGAAAATAAATCATTCTACCAAAAAGACACATGCACTTTTATGTTCATCACAGCCTATTCCCAATGGCAAAGACGTGGACTCAATCTAGGTGCCCATCAACTGTGGACTGGATAAAGAAGATGTGTTACATATACATCATGGAATATTATGCAGCCATAAAAAAGAATGAAATCAGGTCCATTGTATCAACATGGTTGGAGCTGGAGGCTACTATCCTAAGCAAATTAATGCAGGAACAGAAAACCAAATACCACCGCATGTTTTCATTTATTAGTGGGAACTAAATATTGGGTCCACATGGATATGAAGATGTGAAAAATAGACACTGGGGACTACTGTGGAGAAGAGAGTTGGAAGGAAAGGGCTGAAAAACTACCTCTTAGGTACCATGCTCACTACCTGGGTGATGGGATCGTTCATACCCCAAACCTGTGTTATGCAATATACCCATGTAACAAACCTGCACATGTATATACCCCCAAATCTAGGCTAAACATTGAAATTATAAAAAAATTTTGGCTGGACATGGTGGCTCACACCTGTAATCCCAGCACTTTGGGAGGCCAAGGCAGGTGGATCACCTGAGGTCAGGAATTCGAGACCAGCCTGACCAACATGGTGAAAGCCCGTCTCTACTAAAAATACAAAATTACCTGGGCGTGGTGGTGCATGCTTGTAATCCCAGCTATTTGGGAAGCTGAGGCAGGAGAATTGCTTGAACCCAGGAGGCGGAGGTTGCAGTGAGCTGAGACCGCGCCATTGCACTCTAGCCTGGGCAACAAGAGTGAAACTCCGTCCCAAAAAAATATCACCAAAGTCGTACATAGACGTGCGCTTTGTTATTCCATCTATAGTACACAGGCAGAGTCGATTAAGCACAGTTCTTAAGGGCCCTAGGATTTCCAGAATGGTAAATGAGCATTGGCTTCAACTTAAAATCACGAGCTGCAGTAGTCCCTAACAAGAGAGTCAGCCTGTCCTTTGAAGCTGTAGTCCACGCATTGACTTCTCTCCAGCCATGAAAGTCTTAGGTGGCATTTTCTTCCAATGGAAGGCTGTTTTTTTCTACATTGAAAATCTGTTGTTTCGTGTAGCCACTTTCATCAATGATCTTAGCTAGAGCTTCCATATAACTTGCTGCAGCTTCTGCGTCAGCACTTGCTGCTTCACCTGCACTTTTATGTTATAGAGATTTCTTCTGTTTAAACTTCATGAGCCAACCTCTTATAGCTTCGCACTTTCCTTCTGCAGCTTGCTCACCTCCCCTCTGCCTTCACAAAAGAGAAGTAGGGCTTTGCTCTGGATTAGGCTTTGGCTTAAGGGAATGTTGTAGCTGGTTTGATCTTCTGTCCAGACCTTTAAAACTTCTCCATATCAGCAATAAGGCTGCTTGGCTTTCTTCTTCTTCTTTTAATTCTTTTTTTGAAATAGATTCTCACTCTGTCACCCAGGCTGGAGTGCAGTGGTGCAATCTCGGCTCACTGCAACCTCTGCCTCCCCAGTTCAAGCAGTTCTCCTGCCTCAGCCTCCCAAGTAGCTGGGATTACAGGCACCCACCATCACGCCTGGCAAATTTTTGTATTTTTGATAGAGATGGGATTTCACCATGTTGACCAGGCTGGTCTTGAACTCCTGATCTCAGTTGATCCATCTGCCTCGACCTCCCGCTTTTTATTGTTGATGCATTTTCAGGAGTAGCACTTTTAATTCCCTTCGAAAACTTTTCCTTTACATTCACAACTTGGTTAATTGTTTGGCACAGAGGCCTAGGTTTTGGCTTATCTCAGCTTTCAACATGCCTTCCTCACTAAGCTTAATCATTTTTAGCTTTTGATTTAAAGTGAAAGAGACATGCAGCCTTTTCTTCCATTTGAACAGTTAGAGGCATTGTAGGGTTATTAACTGGCCTAATTTTAATATTGTTGTGTCTCAGGGAATAGGGAAGCCTGAAGAGAGGGAGATCAGTGGAGCAGTCAAAACACATGCAACATTTACTGATTAAGTTTACCGTATTAAGTGGGCGTGGTTTTGGTGCCCCAAAACAATTGTAATAGTAACATCAAGGATCACAGATCACCATAACTGATATAATAATAATGTAAGTGTTTGAAATATTGTGAGAATTACCAAAATGTGACCCAGAGACATGAAGTGAGCACATGCTGTTGGAAAATGGTGCCCACAGACTTGTGTGATACAGGGTTGCCACAAACCTTCCATTTCTAAAACATGCAATGTCAGTGAAGTGTAACTAAAAGAAGTATGCCTGGCTGGGCGTGGTGGCTCATGCCTGTAATCCTAGCACTTTGGGAGGCCAAGGTGGGCGGATCACAAGGTCAGGAGTTTGAGACCAGTCTGACCAATATGGTGAAACCCCTTCTCTATTAAAAATCCAAAAAAAAAAAAATGCTGGGCATGGTGGCACAAGCCTGTAATCCCAGCAACTCAGGAGGTTGAGGCAGGAGAATCACTTGAACCCAGGAGGCAGAGGTAGCAGTGAGCCGAGATCACACCATTGCACTCCAGCCTGGGTGACAGAGCAAGACTCCATCTCAAAAAAAAAAGAGAAAAGAAAAAGAAAGACATAAAATCAAAAAGTATATGATTTTAATGATAGGACGTTACAGAATAGGCAAAACTATGGAGAGAGTAAATAGATAAGTGGTTTGCCAGGAGTCCAGGGGGTGGGAGGAACGAATAGATGAAGCACAGGGGAATTTGGGGTCCAGGAAACTACTCTGTATGATGGTGGATACATGTCCTTATATTTGTCCAGATGTATAGAATGTACAACGCCAAGAGTGAACACTAATGTAAACTATGGACTCTAGGTGTGATGATGTCAGTGTGGGCTCATCAATTATAATAAATATGCCATCCAGGTAGAGGATGTTAAAAGACTTTTTCTTTTTTGAGATGTAGTTTCGCTCTTGTTGCCAGGCTGCATTGCAGTGGCGCAATCTCGGCTCACTGCAACCTCCGCCTCCTGGGTTCAAGCGATTCTCCTGCCTCAGCCGACTGTGTAGGTGGGAATACAGGCTTGTGCCACCATGCCCGGCTACTTTTGCATTTTTAGTAGAGAGAGGGTTTCTCCATGTTGGTCAGGCTGGTCATTAAAAGACTTTTTGAAAGGCAATTTGAAATGCCCACTCTCATCAACCTATTACTTAAGTTTCTTGGGTTTTATCCTAGATCAGTACTTACACCTGTATACACTGATATACACACGAAGATGTTTATCCAGCATTGTTTATAATAGTAAAAAACAACAAAAGATAAGTAACGTAAATATTAATGTAGCTAAGTAGACTAGGATTCTATGGATTCACAGAATACAATCTCATTTATGAACAACATTTTACAATCAAAATGGAAAGATATTTATGTGTATATATATACACAAGATATAAATATATAGAAAAATTGTCAGAAAGAATAAACCAAACTATTAATAGTAGTCACATCTTGGAAAGGGTGTGAAATTGGGAATAGAGATGGGAAGGAAGTACTTTCAATGTTTATGCTCCCTACTTAGATATTTTCTAAAATTTGGAGAATATATTTCTGGTATAAATAATTCAAAATTGCACAAGTGTTTGACATTATACCCACATTATGAAAGCAATACGTTTATTTTAGAAAATTCAGAGATGAAAATATAAAAATAAACATTAGCCTGTAACCCAGAAATAGCCACTATTAGCATTTTGATGCACAGATGGTCCCTGACTTAAAACAGCTGGACTTTCAATCCTTCACCTTTACGATGGTGTAAAAGCAATACCCATTCAGTAGAAACCGTAGTTCGAGTTTTGAATTTGGATCTCTTCCCAGGATAGGGATATGGAGTATGATACTCTCTCGTGATGCTGGGCAGCGGCGGTGAAAGTGAACAACCAACACAGCCACTCTAGCTTTCACTTTCAGTACAGTACTCAGTAAATTACAGGAGATATTCAACACTTCATTAGAACATAGGCTTTGTGTTAGATGATTTTGCCCAACAATAGGCTAACGTCAGTGTTCTGAGCATGTTTAAGGTAGGCTAAGGCTAAGCTATAATGTTCATAAATCGAGGAGTATCTGTATAGCCTACCAATTTTTCTCCACATCTTCACATTTTTAAAATAAAAATAGTGGCTGGATGTGGTGGTTCATGTCTGTAATCCCAGAACTTTGGGAGGCCCAGATGGGTGGATCACTTGAGGTCACAGTTTGAGACCAGCCTGGCCAACATGGTGAAACCCCGTCTCTAGTAAAAATGCAAAAATTAGCTGGGTATGGTGGTGGGCTCCTGTAATCCCAGCTACTCAGGAGGCTGAGGCAGGAAAATTGCTTGAACCCGGAAGGCAGAGGTTGCATTGAGCTGAGATTGCACCACCACACTCTAAACTGGGTGACAGAGCAAGACTCCATCTCAAAAATAAATAAATAAATAAACAAACAAAAATTAAAAAATAAAAATAGTATTATATATTATAATGATTTTCCCTAACACATTTGATTATGAGTAAAGTTTAAATTAGGGATATCAATCCATTGACAACATGTTTCAAATACACATAACACAACGTTTGTGTACAGCATCCTTTTAAAAGGAGTATAGATATGCCTTCATTCATTCAATAGATACTAGGGATATAATTGTGAGTACAAGTATAGTGCCTATAACAAATTCCTTGTTGAGGAACTTTTAGTTTTTTCCCAATATTTCACTGTTAGAATCAGTATTGACATATCTCCGTAACTAAACCCTTACTATGATTTTTTCCTGAGACTAGATTCCTAAATTGCTAGAACTGTTATTGCTGGATCAGAGGTAATGTGCATTTTCTAGGCTTTTGATTATATCTTTCCAAATGCCCTTCAGAGAACTAGTATTTAATACCCACCAGCAGTGCATGAGAGTACCAGTTTCCCAGTGCCCTGACCAATATTAGTATCATAATATTTCAAAGTTCGATTTTGATATGCAAAGTCTGGCATTTTGATTTTATTTCCATTTATCAATTCTTAGATTATAAATAAAGTTTAAATGAGAGTTATTAACCCTTTGACAATATGTTTCAAATATATGTAAACTTTTTAGCCCCCAAACCGTAAACTGAGATTACATTTGATTGTCTTTAGAGGTCTCAGTTGCTTAGCGCTTAGACATGCTATTAAGCATGTAGTTTATACTTTGTGTGTGTGTGTGTGTGTGTGTGTCTGAAAGGCATCACACTACACACCAAAAATAACATTACGATTTTGGCTCATGGTAGATTCACATATTTCCTTATAGAAAAATAAATTTATTTTTAATAAATTAATGATGTTTTAAAAATTAAAATGTTTTCTGGAAAACTCCATTCTTTGGGAGAAAGCTTTATGCAAGATTAAAATCTGCTTTAGAGGTTTATGTGGATTAAGTTTTAAATTAACATAGAAGAATAACAATATGAATCAATTTGATCAAAGAAAAAGTGTCACTAATTATTTAAACAAGACACTTACAACGGGGATTTAAAGGCAAAGAAGCGGATTTCCCTTGCATGTGGATCAAATCAGAAGTATCCCATAATTGACTCTTTACAAGACCCTGCTTTAGTATAATGGACTAGATATTAAAGCTCTAAGTATTTAAAGCTAGTTTCCGTCTTTCTCTAAATGGAGGCCCGCCACTAAGAGCTATTTTACAAGTCTGACACATTAGTTGCATCACGAGGTAAGACCCTGGCTCTGCTCCTATGGTCCGGAATTGCAAGTGCTTTCAATAGTTAAATGGTGTGAAATGGGTAACATTGAACCTGTGAGAAGCAATGAGCGTCTTAAAAAATAAATTCCAGATGGGAAGGGATATAGATACTGTAATGGTTCTTTTCAATGAATTAATTCCAAAAAGAGCTCACACGTCTTTTGAATTTTTAGCCAACTTATTTGTGAATAACTTTGGGGGGGGGAAATGGTAATTTTTCCCCCTTCCATTATTTAACATTGCCTGGGAACAAAGGGGGTTTTGTAAACGTCTACTGACAGATCAAACACGGGAGCAGAAGAAGAGGAGTCAGATACTGAATGTTTTATAACTTTCCTACAGCGGTAAAGTCAAAAGGGTCAAGTCAAGACCACAGATCTTCCTTAAAGTGCTATATTACACTAAATAACCTTTTCATATTTTAGCATTCCCACTACAGAATGGAGTTCTGGTACCTACCACTATATAGTACATTATTCAGGGAGACATAATGCATTTTAACGTACCCAAATGTTTTGATTTTAAAGCATCTTTAGTAGTTCACTTACAAAATAACTCTTAAAAAAGCATTTCAGTGTATTGAAAAGGGTTTCATTGTTTGACTAGATGTGAACTCAAGTCCCAAATCTGCCACTTAGTAAAAGTGTGACCCGAATCAGGTTACTTAATCTCTCAGGGCCTCAGTTTCCTCATTTATAAAACAAGGATAATAATTATATCTGTAGGAATATTAAGAGGATTACACAATTCAGTGTCTGAAAAGTCCTTGGCAGAAGGCTAACTTGTAAGCCCTCAAAAATCATGGCTATTACTATTCATAGTGAATGCTTGTCAAATTAAGTTTCTTGTCATTTTTCTTCCCCATAATCAAAATATAGTACTAGACTAAGGGGTATCAAAAAGAAGTCCTATTCTGACAAGCAAACACTAGCCATTCTTTTTCTCTTTAATGGAATACAGACTATTGAAAAATACATGTCTGCTTCTACCACCCAATGTAGCACATGGAATAGAGCCAAAGCAATACCCCTGGAGTGGGCCTCTGAAGCTCTAGCTTCATGTCTTCCCAGCACAACTGCACAACCAGCAGCTCCCAGGCACGGCCGGTACCGTTAGGGTGAGAGTCACATCAGCCCCGTTGAAGGGGGGGACTCACTCCACAACTTGCCAGTGCTCCATTTGGCAGTAACTTCGTGTAAGTAGAAGGTGCTGGAAGAGACAGGATGGCAGTCTGGCCCTGACTCTGGTTAAAGTTCTCCGTGTTTTCATTACCAACTCCATTTTTATGGTTTAGTTCTTGGCTATAGTAAACTCCAGCTTGAATAGATGCCTCAAATATACATCTGAGACCAGCCTCTCGCCTTAAATAGCAGTCAGGTTGCCTGCAGATGCATTGTTTTTTGAAATGGAGCATAGAAAGGGTTTTAAAAAAAATGTCAGGCGTCAAGCAGTCTCACAAATCATTTTTATGTGGCTTCCTGGACCTTTGTTTTTAGCAAATCCCTTAACGGGGGATTGACTCATTTGTGTATTTCTTCAAAGGAAGGATTTTGCAGGTAGCTCTTCATGAGGCCTGCTGCCTTCTAGGATTTGGGAGAAAGAGTTTTAAGAGAGCAGATATGTTTATTTTTGAGAAGTCATTGTTTGGTACCTGCAGCCATTAGCTCGGGGACTAAAGCGCTGGCAATCTCTGGGGTAAAAGGATCTGTGTACTCCTGTAACTCAGCACCACGGGTCTGAGATTCCAGGGCTGAGCTGGAGGCCAAACCGTGATGTTTCAGGATCGCATTAGCACAATTAATAAATAGACTTGATTCTATGCTAACCTGAGAACTGATTGGGCCTTATTTTATAAATAGAAATTCTATCATATGCTGTCTGTTTTTGAAAGCAAAGCCACTTAAACATTATCAAATTATTTTTTGTCCCTTTGTGTTGTGCTTTTGGAATGAAAATAAATATGTAATTTAGATGGCGTGTGCCTCTAACTAAGTTAAAACATAAGCAAATCTACTTAGCCAAAAACCAAATTTATTCTCATTTTATTAGGCAGGTGGTATACATATTAGATGATTTCCCTCTCGGGTTTTACATTTATTTCATGTGTTTTTCTCCAAAGAACAGGAGTTATTCTGTCAAAAGTGGGGAGGTGAAACCGCGGTTAAGGGGATACTGCAAATTCTACCCTTTCAGCAGAAGTAATTTATAGTTTCATAATAGTCCAGAGTTTCTCTTTGTCTTTTACATGACAATTTATGACCAAGGTATGTTCATGTTTCCCTTACCCCTTGCTACAAGCCTGAACAAATAAACTGTGTGCATACAGGGCCTGTTTCTCCATGCTGTTTTCCAGGTATGGTTATTTCTTTTTTCTTCCCTTGACCCCACACGACATAAGCTAAATTCTGCACTGCATTATTTTAATCCAGAAAGCACATACTGTGAAACTTAACTGGTGAGAATGAGTTTTTGTGTTGTTTTGTCTGAAACTATGCCTTAAAGTAATCCAACTGATTGTAAAAAATCAATATACTGATAAAAAACCAATAGAAGAAAAAGGTTTGGCTGCCCACAGAAGATATGTATCTTTGAGACGCCTAAAAAAATTTTTTGCAGACATTTTCCCTTGGGTTTAAAAAACATTAATTCGTAAAAAAACAATGTGGCAAACACCTCTTTACTCACAGCCTAACTTAAGAAATTACACATTAGGAATAAAATTGAAGCTGTCTGTGTGTACCCTTTACTAGCTGCTGCCTCCTTGCAATCCCCTAGATGAGCGACTGGCATTTTAGCATTTCCAGGCACTTTTGTATATTTTACTATGTATGCATTGTATCTTTAAACTATATATAGCATTAATATCCATTTTTAAACACTTCGTGGAAATGTTATTATCTGTGTGTATGCTTATGAAAAATTGCTTTTTTTCTCTCAACATTTTGTGTCTTACGGCAATCCACATTGATAAATGGAGCTTTAACTCACTAATTTTCACTCCTCTATGTTACTTCATTGCATGGTGATAACACCATCTACTTATGAATTTCCTGTGAATGGACATTTAACCCACCTATTATTTTTGACTATTATTAACATTGCTAATGTGAACATTCTTGTGCATATCTTTTTGTACACATGCACAAGAATTTCTCTAGAGCATATCCCAAAAGTGGAACTGGTAAGTCGTGGCATAAATGCATTTCGCTTTCTCTATTTATTATCAATTTATTTTCCAAAATCACCAAGTCAAATTACACTTCTACCAGCAGGTTCTGTTTCACTATCTTGCCAACACTTACGTTAAAAAACTTTGTGATTTTTGTTAATCTGATGGATTAATATCTCATTTCTCTGCTTACTTAGTGAGGTTTAATATCTATTTATTTACCGTCCATGCATGTTTCATCTTATGTGAAATATAATTTTCTATCTTTCATCCCTTTTTGAGGGATTATTTGTCTTTTTCATACAGATTTGTAGAAACTCCTTGTGTATCCCGGGCACTTATCCTTTTCAGGTTCTCTAGATTTTAAATATCTTTTTCTAGCCTGTGTCTTGTTTTTCACTTTTTCTATGGTATATCATTTGATAAACTAGTTTTAACTTCCAAAATATTCAAATTCACCAATTTTTTTAGTTTATGCCTTTTATGTCTTAAGTACTATAACTTTACAGTATCAAATGTCAAAATGTTAGATTTTTTTGCCAGGTGCAGTGGCTCACGCCTGTAATCTCAGCACTTTAGGAGGCCAAGGCAGGAGGATCACTTGAGCCCAGCAGTTCGAGACCAGACCTCCTGTCTCTGGTCAAAAAAAAAAAAAAATTAAATCAGTACGGTGTGTGGTGGCACATGCGTGTAGTACCAGCTACCGGGGAGGCTGAGGTGGGAGGATCACCTTAGCCCGGCAGGCAGAGGTTGCAGCGCTGCACTGCAATCTGGCTGACACAGTGAGATCCTGTCTCAAAAAACAAAACAATTAGATTTTTGGCGGGACAGAGTTCCCCACCTTGTTTTATTTTGTTTTTCAAAACTATGCCCTGTACGTTTACTCTTCTTTTCTAATAGTATGACTTTGAGTATCAATTTCTAGCCCATCTGATGATTTCCATGAATGGGTTGAATATATCTTTTCAGAGTCCATATCATCACAGCCTCCTCACCCCCTCTCTCTGCTCCTTCGCAGGCCATCTCTGTCTGTCATAGCCTCTCTTCAGCCCTCTCTGATTTGCAGGGAAGTGTACAAACTTATGGTTATCAATCTCGATATAGTTTGCTGAATAATCGGTCAGTAGTTCGATAAAGAGCCAAGAATCATAAACTCCTAAAATTTTAATGCTAAAAGCAATCAGAGATCATTGACCTAAACCCCTTTATAAATATGAAGATAAGAGAAATTACAACGAAATCAAATTTCCCTAAGCAGTAGAAAACGAACCCACGACTGAATACAAAGAGCTTTAGATTCAAACAGTTCTTACTACCTACATTTTTCACCTTCTCTAAACTATAAAGTTATCTCGCACAGTTTTTGTGAGCATTAAATGTTAAGTATCCAGCATGATGCCTGAAATACTTTAATTAATTTAAGTAGGCACTTAATGTTATTCTCCTCTCCCTGCCTCCTAATCCCTGCCCATAATGATAAGCACAGTGCAGTGGGAATTTAGTCTTAGGGGATTTGAGAATGCTTCCCAGAAGAATGCATAGAATTAGGAGTAGGAGATGGCCAAGAACATTCTAGGCCCCAAGGAACACCGTGCATTCGGGAGCAGTTTACAGAATCTAAGCGATGCTATTGTAGGCCACAGATATATTTTCATAATGAATAAAGAAAAAGGTTTCCAGAGGCTTCTTTGCAAGTTTATACTGTGGTGATGAATTGGAACAAAAGAGTTGTCTCTCTTAATGTGTTTTAGGCTTGAGTTTCTTGTTAAGCATTTCAGCTGTTTCTGAGTGTGTTAGAGCAAAGGTGGATAGAGCAGTGGATCTCAAAGTAGGGTCCGCAGACCCCTGAGAGTTCCCAAGATCCTATCAGGGGGTCCAAAAGGGCAGAACTATTTTCTTAATAATCCTAAGGCAGGCCGGGTGCCGTGGCTCACACCTGTACTCCCAGCACTTTGGGAGGCTGAGGCAGGTGGATCACGATGTCAAGAGATCGAGATCATCCTTGCCAACATGGTGAAACCCCGTCTCTACTAAAAATACAAAAATTAGCTGGGCATGGTGGCACATGCCTGTAATCCCAGCTACTCGGGAGGCTGAGGCAGGAGAATCACTTGAACCCAGGAGGCGGAGGTTGCAGTGAGCTGAGATTGCGCCACTGCACTCCAACCTGGTGACAGAGTGAGACTCTGTTTCAAAAAAAAAAAAAAACAAAAAAAATCCTAAGGCATAATTTGTCTTTTGCACTATGTTGACATATGCATTGAGGGTTGAAAAGTAATGTTGGTAAAACTGCTATCGCCAAACTGTGCTAGTTAGTAGTCACTTCATTTTTCATCACAATGCAGTCACATTAAACACAAAAGCAAAACAACAAATAAAAATAGCCAGTTTCAGGTTGGGCACCGTGGCTCACACCTGTAATCCTAGCACTTTGGTAGGCCAAGGCGAGTGGATCACGAGGTCAGTAGTTCGAGACCAGCCTGGCCAACACGGTGCAACCCCCGTCTCTACTAAAAATACGAAAATTAGCTGAGTGTGGTGTGTGCCTGCAATCCTAGCTACTCAGGTGAATTGCTTGAACAATTCAGGAGGCAGAGGTTGCTGTGAGCTGAGATTGCGTCACTGCACTCCAGCCTGGGCCACAGAATGCAATTCCGTCTCGGAAAAAAAAAAAAAATACATATATATATTACTTGAAAATATCCTTGATGAAGTAACATTTATTTTTCTAAACCTCAACTCTTGGGAAGGGTCCGTGTGGCAGCATGAGAAGCACACACAGGCCCTTCTGCTGCATACCAAAGGACAACGACCATTTCAAGGAAAACTACCTTGTAACTGAGTTGTAAGCTGAGTTAGCTGCTTTTTTTTTCATGGCACCTTATTTTTATTTGAAAAATGACTGACAGACAAGTTTTGGTTACTCAGATTTGGTAGACATTTTCTCGATGATGAGAAAAGAAGCCTGCCACTTCAACAAAGCAATTTTATTGTTGCCAACAATAAAATTCCAACTTCCAAACAAAAATAGAATTTCAGAAAATATTCAGTCGTTTCTGATCACATGAATGATGACATTAACGAATATCACAAATGTTAACAAATGTGATTTGTGGAAAATGTATAAGGAAATGTGTCAGCATTTGGAGGACCTGCCTGACTTAGTGAACTCATGTTTTGCAGGTTGCCAATAAATGATGTGGCAAAATCATTTACGGGGAAGCGATCCTTTCAAAGTACATGAGAGGCCAATTATTTTAATGTAAAGAAAAACAAAAGTTTTATTATTAAGGGTTTGCATTCTATACTGCAAATAATCATTGAGAAACAATTTTTTAAAAGAAGTATCAATTTTTTAAAAAATACCAATTTTTTGGTGTAACATTTAAAAAACAGTCACAATGATCTTCAAAGGCTACTTGAAACATTTCTTCCTTTTTCAACCACGTCTGTTTGAGGCTACTTTTTCTTTTCTATTTTTTTGTTTTGTTTTGTTTTGTTTTGAGATGGTGTCTTGCTTTGTCGCCCAGCCTTGAGTGCAGTGGTTTGATCTCCGGCTCACTGCAACCGCCTCCTCTCAGGTTCAAGAAATTCTCCTGCCTCAGCCTCCGAGTAGCTGGGATTACAGGCATGTGCCACCACATCTGGCTAATTTCTGTATTTTTAGTAGAGATGGGTTTCACCGTGTTGGCCAGGCTGGTCTCAAACTCCTGACCTCGGGTGATCCACCCACCTTTGCCTCCCAAAGAGCTGGGATTACAGGCGTGAGCCACTGTGCCCAGGTGAGGATACTTTTTCTTTATACACTTCAACCAAAACAACATTTCACAACAGATCAAATGCAGAAGCAGATATCAGAATTTGCTGTCTTCTGTTAAGGCAGACAAGAGATTTTGTAAAAACAATAGATAGTACTACTACTCCTCTTCTTGATATTTATGTTTGGGAAAATATGGTTTTGAAAATTAAAATTGTTTTACTGTTAACATGTAATGGGCTTATTTTTTTAAGGAATTAATAAAAAGATATTTAAGTTTTTTCTCAATATTAGTTTCTAGTACACTAAATACTGATAGATATAATTCATATACATAAAAACTCTTTGGGGTCATCAATAATTTTTAAGAATAAAGGGCCCTGAGGCTAAAAAGTTTGATAACTGTTAGTATATAGAGAGAATAAACTTTGGGATCTAAAGAAGAAAGTACTAGAATTAGGAAAAATGAAATTAAAATTAGAGGTGTGCAAGAGATTGTAGACACCCCAAGCTGTGAATTAGTGTGGGTGATGAATTATATTGAATTAGAGCAAGGCTATGATGCATTAAAAGGTAGCACAGTGTAGTAAAAAAAAATTTACTGGACTCAGAACTGATTTCTCCTTCTAATTTTACTATTAAGCACAGTTACTTCAAGTCAAGTAACTAGAAGTCACTTCCTTTTAGAGTTGCCAGACTTAGCAAATAAAAATACAGGACGCCCTGTTAAATTTGAATTTGAGATAATCAACAAATTATTAGTGAGCATAAGTATGTCCAGAATATTGCACGGGATTCAAATTTAATAGGGTGTCCTGTATTTTATCTGGCAGCCCTACTTCCTTTTCCAGGTCTTAATTTTCTCGTAAGTAAAATAAAGAAAGGTGTAGGCTAAATTCCTATATGTCTGCCCTTCTACTGAAGCTGGTCTGTGATGATAAAGAGAAAAACTAGGGAGACACAGTGTGTTTGTGTGTGTGTTGATACAAAGTTGCAAATGGTCCTTTATGGAGAAGGACTATTGTGTGTCTTGAGGTTGTTCTTCCTACCTCTTTGGCGTTACAATATTCCTGCTTTCATGGGATGACAAGTATTATTTTTTTAATGCCCTTTTGGCAAAATTTATAGCTGATTCTTAAAATGGTTTTGAAGTGTTGACTTGTATATAAAACCACTGCATTAGATGGTGTCTAAGTTTTCTCTCAGCTTTCATATTCCATGGATTTTGTCTTTGCAAAGGCAAAAAGACACACAACTCTTTCACCTGACAGCTGATGTGACTCTATCATTTCTCTTCCAGGACACTTTTCCTCAGTGTATAATACAGAGAGAACAGCTTTGCTCTTCTCTCCCACACGGCTAGTTGCCCGGAGAGTAAATGAAGTCATGTCTGGAAAGTGCTCCGAGCTCTTCAGAGAAGAACCTAGAAGGGGAGGGAGGTGCCGTTGCCCTGAATTTGGAGCAATCGTGAAGTTTTTAGAATGAACTGAAAAGCTGAGAGTATGTTTCAAGTATTGCTTTTGGTTTGCACATCTTCGGTTTGATCCTTAATAACATGTTTGCTGTGATTCCAGGAATTTTGTGATCTTAGTTCAGTGTTGACATTTTACATCCTTCCCAGGACTGTAAGCACTCTTTCAGGAATGTGTGGTTAACGTAGTAGAGAAAACCCCAAATCACACTGTATCCGAGAGCCAAGAAGTCCAGCCTTTTTATTGGCTTCCAATACTGGCATTAAATAAACATGACTCGTTTTTCTGGAAACACCTGTCAACCTTAAACATGCAAGGACAAAGCCGGAATCTTCCAGGCTCACTGAATAGCTAAGTCAGATATCATTTCTCTTCTCCAAAGATTGTGATTGTTTGCTTATTTTTTTCATATAATTTCTTAGACTAGGCTTTCACCAAAAATAAAAGCTAAATATCATACATTATGGGCAGAGAATTCTTAATCCAAAACCCCAGAGATTACCTGACTTGATTATTCCACATACTCTGTATTCTCAACCAAAATAGGCTTCTTTTTAAAGAGAAACAAATTTCCAATGGGTTTAACATAGAAAAACAGCTAAAAGCTAATAAAAGCTCGGAGGCTTGTCCAAGGAAAGCATTGTGGCTGCTACACGTTTGGAGTCCTGGTCTAGCGGAGAGGTTTGGAAAAGCTGCCAATTCCTCTAGTGAATTTGCTGTTCTCTGGGATGTGGGATGGGGCACCTGGTAGACTCCTAGTAAATTCTTGACCAGGAGTAAATTATGCTGGACTGCATTCCTGTATTGCCAAAACTTGGCCTAATTGAGATAGTGGAGTTGTTAACAGACTTAATCTTTGGAAAGAAAGAGTGTGAGTGTGGCGACAACTTCTCCAGCTTCTTCCTACTCACTCTTCGCCAGGCTTCGTGTTCCTATTTTGTGGCACAACTGAGAACCGACTTTCTTCAAAGAAACATAGCTGAAATGCCTGGAGTAGTGCCTGCAATTTTCCTGTTCATTCTCTACCACAGTATCCTGTGCCAGGGGTGTTTTACCAAGAGGTGCTTTACCCTACCATCACTCTTCACACCTAGTTGATTCTTCAGGCATCAGTAGCTGGATAACCTCAGTAAGCATCAGATGACCTTCCTTTCCTTTTTCCCCCCAAAAATGACCTTTTCTTTCCCCCTCCCCTGTATATAAGATCTTTAAATCTGGTGCTGTGAGTTCTATTCTCAGATTCAGCCCCTCCTATCTCCACATACTGCATGGTCTTGATGGAGGACGGGCAAGCCCCTAAATCAAGGCTTAGCCTGGGAGGGTCCTTGGCTTCACCCAGTAAAGAAAATTCAAGGGCTAGCTGGTGGAGTTAAACAGCAACTTTTATTGAAGCTGCAGTGTACAGCTCCTTGCAGAGCAGGGCTACCCCATTAGCAATGTGCCCAGGGTAGCAGCTCAGAGGCAGGGCTGCACTCATATTTATACCCACTTTTAAATTTTATGCAAATTAAGGGGCAGCTTATGCAGAAATTTCTAGGATGAGGGTGGTAACTTCCAGGTTGTGGGGTGGTTGCCATGGAAAGGGGTGGTAACTTCTGGGTGTTGCCATGGCAATGATAAACTGACATGGCACACTAGTGGGCATGTCTTATGGGAAGGTGCTTCTGCCCTGGACGTTTTAGCTAGTCCTCAATTTGGTCTGGTGTCCAAGCCCCGCCTCAGAGTACAGTTCCACCTCCTACATCAATCTGATAGAATTTCCTTTTTCTTCTTCCCTGCTGGGTTTCAAAATCGGTCTTGTTTTCCTTATGTTTAGGTGGATTGACTGAAGACAAGGAACTCAAAGCAATTAAAATGAGAGGGTTTATGGGCTGGACTTTTAGGACCTACCGTGTCCTAATGCTTCCCTGAGACCCAGGTTTCTCTGGCTGCTTCTCCACATCTTAGAAAAGGTGATTACACACCCTGTAGGTGAGAAGTTGTGCCTAGTATGGAATTATAAAGCAAATAGTTATGAAATACCATGGTCTCTGAAGAGGCAAGCAGACATCAACTACAAAACAGAAAATGCCACTATGTAAGAAGCCTTATTGAGGCCAGATTGATGCTACCATGAAATGTCTCATTCTAGCATATTATATACATGGGATTCTAAAAGTGGGCCAGCATAAGCCACATCAGCTTGTGGCTTTGGGGAGCAAATGACAAACAGATAAGTTTCTGTATGAGGTGAACTTAGCCTGTTGTGTTATGGTGAACCACAGGACAAATAGACAATTATCATCATTAAAACAATAACAACAAAACTCATTTATTGAAGGCCCAGCATATGCCAGTAATTATGCATATGCTATTCTAGTCTTCAAACAACTCAGCAAATTTAGGTATTATTATCCTCATTTTCGAGATAAGGAAATTTCTCTTCAGAGAGATGAAAGGATTTATTCAAGCTAGTGAGAGAATTTTTTTTTTTTTTGAGGTGGAGTCTTGCTATGTAGTACAGCCAGGAGTGCAGTGGCACAATCTTGGCTCGCTGCAACCTCCACCTCCCGGGTTCAAGTGATTCTCCTGCTCAGCCTCCCAAGTAGCTGGGATTACAGGTGCACGCCTCCATGCCCGGCTAACTTTTGTATTGTTTATTGTTTATTTGTACTTTACTGTTGGCCAGGCTGGTCTCGAACTGCTGGCCTCAAGGGATCTGCCAGCCTCAGCTCCCCAAAATGCTGGGATTACAGGTATGAGCCACCACACTTAGCTAAGAACTGGAATTTAAAACCAGTCCTGTAGCCTTAGAAGTCTTCTAGTCTAAACTGGTCTTCTTTATACAAACAGGGACACTGAATCCCAGAGAGGGAAAATGGACATTCCAAGGCCATATTGTTGCTAAATAGAAAAGCTGGAGTTAAAAACCAGCTGGATGGTGCTTCTTTCTATCATATTCAGGCTCTTAATGGTCTAAGGAATCAGCAGCTATAGCTTAAGAAAAGTGAAGCAGGATAAACCATATGCTAGACCATAAAACAAGCCTCAATAAAAGTAAAAAGATAAAAATAACACAAAGTTTCACAAGTATGGGGAAATTAACAACTCCTAAATAACCAATGGGCCAAGGAAGAAATCAAAAGGGAAATAACAGAAAATGCTTTGAGATGAAGAAAATGAAGACATGATATACCAATTCTAGCTGGAATGCAGCTAGAATAATGCTTAGAGGGAAATTTATAGCTGTAAATGCCTATATTTTTTTAAAGAGATCTCGAGTTCATAAGTTAACCTTCCACTTTAAGACATTGGAAAAAGAAGAACAAACTGAGCCTTAAGCAAGCAGAAGGAAGGAAATAAAAAGATCAAAGCAGAATTCAGGAAGTAAAGAATAGAAAAACAACAGAGAAAATTAAATGAAACAAAAAAATCCTGGTTTTTGAAAAGATTAACAAAATTAGCAAACGTTTGGCTAGACTGACCAAAGAAGAAAGAGAGAAGACTCAGATTACTCAGATTGGAAATGAAAGTGGGGATTATAAAGGAATGCTATGAACAATTGCACGCCACTACATTGGACAGCCTAAATAAAATGGAAAAATTCCTAGAAACACAAAAATTATCAAAACTGGCTCAAGAGGAAATAGACAATCTGAATAAAGTGATAACAAATAGAGATTGGATTAGTAATAATAATAATTTAAAAAGTACCCACGAAGAAAAACCCAGAAATAGATGTCTTCATTGGCCAATTCTACCAAACATATAAAAAAAATTAATACCTATTCTTCACCAACTCTTCCAAAAAATAAAAGTTGAAAGAAGAAATAAATCTATCTGTATTTGCTGATGAGATGATCTATGTAGAATATTCTAAGAAACTCACTAATTATTAGAACTAATAAATGAGTTTAGCAGAGTTTCAGGATACACAATTAACATACAAAAATGTATTTTTGGAGACAGAGTCTCACTATCATCCAGGCTGGAGTGCATAAAGAAATCTTGGCTCACTGCAACCTCCGCCTCCTGGGTTCAAGCAATTCTCCTGTGTCAGCCTCTGAAGTAGCTGGGACTACAGACACGTGCCGCCACGCCCAGCTAATTTTTTGTATTTTAAGAGAGACGGGGTTTCACTGTTTTGCCCAGGCTGATCTGGAACTCCTGAGCTCAGTCTGCCAGCCTTGGCCTCCCAAAGCGCTGGCATTACAGGCATGAGCCACTGTGCCTGGCCTGAAAATGTATTTCTATAAACGTTTCTTGCAATGAACAATTTGACTAAAATTTAAAAAGCAATTCCATTCACAATAGCATCAGAAAGAATTCATATTTAGGAATGAATTAACAAAAGAAGTATAAAACTATACTCTGGAAACTAAAACAATTTTTTGAAAGAAAAATTTAAAGATCTAAATAGGCCAGGCATGGTGGCTCACGCCTGTAATCCCATCACTTTGGGAGGAGGAGGCAGGTGGATCCAGAAGTCAGGAGATTGAGACCATCCTGGCTAACATGATGAAACCCCATCTCTATTAAACTACAAAAAACTAGCCAGGAGTGGTGGTGCATGCCTGTAGTCCCAGCTACTGGGAAGGCTGAGGCAGGGGAATTGTGTGAACCTGAGAGGCAGAGGTTGCAGTGAGCTGAGATCGTGCCACTGCACTCCAGACTGGGCAACAGAGCGAGACTCCATAACAAAAAAAAAAAAAAAAGATCTAAATAAATGGAAAAACATCTCACATTTGGGAACCAACAGACATATAACTAAGATAGCAAGATGCAACACAATCCCTATCCGAATCCCAGCTGGTTTCTTAGTAGAAATTGACAAACTGATTTAAAATTCATAAAGAAAGTTGACGGACCCTGGAATAGCCAAAACAATCTTGAAAAAGAAGAACAAAGTTGAAGGATTCATACTTCCCAATTCCAAAACTTATTACAAAGCAACAGTAATCTAGACAGTGTGGTACTGTCATAAAGATACATTAGGCTTTATGGGATTTCTAGGTTTTCGGTTCTGTCCCATTGATGTATATTCATGATGTAAATATTGATGTAAAGTATTGTGTTATTTTATTCTCCCACAGAATGGGAGAATATACTTGCAATTGTATTTCTGATTAGGGACATGTATCTAGAATATATAAAGAACACTTACCACACAATAATAAAAAGATAACTCAATTTAAAAATGGGAAAAGGATTTGAATAGACATTTCTACAGAGAAGATTTACAAATGGCCAATAAGCACATGAAAAGGTGCTTCACATCACTAATCATCAGGGAAATGCAAATCCAAACCACAGTGAGGTATCACTTTACTAGGACGGCTAGAATCAAAAAAGACCTGGGAATGCAATTGCTGGGCCATTTGTTAACTGCGATGACTGTCTGAGGAACTTCTAAACGGTTTGCCAAAGCAGCTGCAACATTTTACATTCCGGACAGCAATGTGTGAGGGTTCTAATTTCTCCACATCTTCAACAACCCAATGCTTGTTATTGAATGTTTGTATCTGGCTTGTAATTGAATGTTTGTAACAATATTATTCATTATTCCCAAAAGGCGGAAACAGTCCAAACGTCCATTAACTGATGAATGTTTAAGCAAAAGTAGTCTGTGCATACAATGGAATAGTATTTGGGTATGAAAAGGATGAAGCAGTGATACCTCGTACACCATGAACGAACCTGGAAAACATTATGCTGAGTGAAAAAAGCCAGTCACAAATCACATATTTTGTGATTGCGTTTATATGAAATGTCCAAAATAGGCAAATTTATAGAGACAGGAAGTAGATTAGTGATTGCCTAGGGCAAGGAGGTGTGGAGGAAAAGGGGGTGAGAGAGAGCTAAAGGGTATGGGGTTTATTTTTGAGGTGATGAAAATGTTTTAAAATTGATTGTGATGATAGTTGCACAACTCTGTGAATACACTAAAAATCACTGAGTTGTACACTTTTAGTGGATGAAGTATAGTATGTGAATTATTTCTCAATAAAGCTGCTAAAAATGCATTAGTGACAGGCAGTATTATAATTAAAGAAATTACTCCTGTTATTACAAAGCTAAACAAGGAAACATCAAATAAAAGTTCTCCAAAGGTTTAAAAAGAGAGAGAGGGAGATAGAAAGAGAAAGCTTAAATCTTAAGGAAAAAATAACAAAACACCGAAAGTTAAGTAAGGTGGAAATCTGAAAGCTCACAAAATCAAGGATGGCTGAAATCAAATCACCCAACATAGGTTCTCATCCCATGCTGAGACCTTTCTGTATATCACAAGGGCTTCCTTTGTCAGTTTCAAATCCTGTGTTTCTTCACACTTTAAAAGTTTTTGACCAAGAGTTAAGGAGTTTAGTCAGGAAAAACAATCAAAGAGGGCAAATGTCTTCTCTGTGTAGTGGTAGAGGGCAGAAAGGGCAGTTAAAATCCACAAAGGTTTACCGAAAGCCTACTCTATGTTTTTGTACTAGGCTTTGCAGCGAAAACAGGGATGTATAAAACATGATATCCCTCGCTCATAAGGAGCTTACAGACTCTGAGAAATTCAGTGGAGTAAGTGAACAAGCTATTTTGGCTGGAGAGGTGGAGAGAGGAGAGAAGAATATCTAGCCTGCAACTTCCTGGCAAGTTTGCATGTTTCACAAGATTAAAAATATTGGAAAACAGTAACCCAACTAGTTAGGTTCACAATGCTGTGTGACAGATGGCCCCTCTTCACTTCTCTGGTCAGGTCAGTCTCTACCAATCTAAAAGACTAGTTTAGACTCGCCTTTTAGAAGATGACTTAGTTATTACTTACCTTTCAATCCCCCCCCCCTTTTTTTTTGAAATGGAGTTTTGCTCTTGTTGCCCAGGCTGGAGTGCAATGGCAATCTCGGCTCATTGCAACCTCCACCTCCTGGGTTCAAGTGATTCTCCCGCCTCAGCCTCCCCAGTAGCTGGGATTACTGGCACCTGCCACCATGCCCAGGTAATTTTTTTTATTTTTAGTGGATTTGCCATGTAGGCCAGGCTGATCTTGAACTCCTGACCTCAAGTGATCTGCCTGTCTCGGCCTCCCAAAGTACTGGGATTACAGGCATGAGCCACTGTGCCTAGCCTGCCTTTCAACTTTTAAGGGATTTGAAGTATGATTTATAACCACTTACCCCTCTGACAATATCATTAGAAACATGTCATGAAAGCTACTGCTTCTGTAGCCCACAGATATCATTCATAAAACATGCTTTTATGAATAGTACTTCATAAACTATGTGTATGTGCAGATTCTACTAATGAATGGTGGTTCAATAAAGTCATTGCCATGAAGGCGAGAGAATGCATATTCCAATGGAAAACTGTACCATTCTCATCTCCCTCATCTCTGACAAATGCAAAAATCTGTCTACACGATGTGGTTTCTCCTTAACCCCCTCCCTTTTACTCTGCATTTTGTGTTGATCTCCCCCACATCTAAATGGAGGGCTCAGAGCGGAGTTCTTCCTGAGCTTGATGCTCTCCAGTCCTGTCTCCCAGGGCAATCACAGTCTACCCATGAAAGCCCCAAATTGGCCACTTGTTGCATACAAGGTTTCTGTTGACTTTTTTTTTTTAATAGAGCCAGTCATGTTCTGGATGAATCTGTGCTTAAGTCTGGTCTGACGCTGCACCTCAGTGGTTTTATTGGCTCTGTGTTTGGCGCTGGAATCCTCTCTAGCTATTGTCATTATTGAGACTGCTTGTGTCTCCAGCGAATCTCTCCTAAATCCCTGGCGGTTATCTGGCTTGGGTATGTGTGTCTACGAACTGAGTGCATTCTTGTCTGAAGTATGTCCTGACTTTCTGATAGCAGCCATTGCTGACCTAACTTTACTAGGTACTCTGCTTGATATGATTAAGATTAATGAGGCCTAGTCTCAGTCATGAACCTATTCAAGGATAAACTTGTAAATCCAATGAGTTCTGAAGATGACTAGTTACTATTTACCTTTCAACCTTTAAGGGATTTGAAGGATGATTTATAACTACTTTTCCCTCTGACAATATCATTAGAAAGATGTCATGAAAGATACTGCTTCTGCAGCCCACAGATTATTATTCATAAAACATGCTTTTATGAATAGTCCTTCATAAATTATGTGTATGTGCAGATTCTACTAATGAATGGTGATTCCATAAAGTCATTGCCATGAGGGTGAGACAACTCACATTCCAACTGAAAATTGTATCACTCTCATGCTTACTCTGTGAGTACGTCTTCAAGAAAGAGACATGAAAATTACAAAATTACACTCATGTAAAGATAAACTTGGAAAGGTATAGCTCCCCCTGTTATTATGTATCTGGACAGAGAGTTCAGTTTCCCCCGGGTAGCTGGGTGCTTGCCATTTAAGTACACTTTTCCACCAGTTTAAGCAATGTAATTTCCCTGGCTGCTTAAATAGTTATAAGTTAACCTTTTTTAGTGACTCAGAGTCATCCCTATAAATGTGGAGGCAGCATGACAGTGGAAAGAACACAGACTCCAAAGTCAGCAGACCTGTGTTGGAATATTGGCTCCTGCTGTGAATAGCTATGTGACCTTGGGTAAATTTCTTAATGTTTTTCAGCTCCCATTTCTCATCTGTAAAATGGGAATGCTAAATCACAGTGATGATTTGAGAATTATATGATAAACGGCAGTTTTTTTTAAGTACTGTTCACCCCAAAATTCTTTTTCAAGTGAAATTAATACAGAGTCCCATGGTGAACAAATAACAGTGGAAACGCTCTGAGTTTTAAAAATTATTGCATCAGCTGGGCGCAGTGGCTCATGCCTGTAATCCCAGCACTTTGGGAGGCCAAGGCAGATGGATCACAAGGTCAGGAGTTTGAGACCAGCCTGGCCAATATGGTGAAACCCTGTCTCTACTGAAAATTCAAAAATTAGCTGGGCTTGGTGGCAGTCGCCTGTAGTCCCAGCTACTTGAGAAGCTGAGGGAGGAGAATCGCTTGAACCCAGCAGGCAGAGGTTGCAGTGAGCTGAGATTGTACCACTGCACTCCAGCCTGGATGACAGAGCGAGACTCTGTCTCAAAAACAAACAAACAAACAAACAAAATCATTGCATCTAGAACAGAGCCTGACACTTAGTAGGTACTATTTAAATGATAGCAGTTTTTGTATTAACATCACTTAATGTGAAGCTTTTGTTAATTGTTATGCTTTTTTTCTTATATCTTATATATATATATATATATATATTTTTTTTTTTTTTTTTTTTTTTGAAACAGGGTCTTACTCTGTCACCCATGCTGGAGTGCAAGGTGTGATCACGGCTCACTGCAGCCTCGACTTCCCTGGGTTCCAGCGATCCTCCCACCTCAGCCTCCCGAGTAGCTGAGACTACAGGCACATGCCACCATGCCCAGCTAATTTTTGTATTTTTTTTTTTGTAGAGACAGGGTTTTGCCATGTTGTCCAGGCTGGTCTCCAACTCCTGGACTCAAGCAGTATGCCCCGCCTTGGCCTCCCGAAGTGCTGGGATTACAGAAGTGAGCCACCCTGCCCAGCCTTATCTGCTTTTGAATGGTTTTTTCTTACTATCAAGCTGCCATCCGCCTTTTCTCACTGTAATCAGTGCACTTGCTCACAAAATCCTCCCTCATCTTTAATTTGCTACTTCTTTCTAACTAGCTCTAGGCTTAGGAACCAGACAACTGTGACTCACAAGTTCTATGTGAGGGTTTTAGACTATCTATACGAGTAAAAGACATCATCACATACCTTGGGCTCGTACTTGGCAATACAAGTCTCAGTTATTCAGAGAACTTTTTGGAAAGCAGTGTGGTGCAGTGGAAAGAGCGTGAGTTTTGGAATCAAACAGACCCAATTCTGCATCTTAATTCCTCTACTTGTTAGCTGTGTGACCTAGGGCAAATTGTTCAATCTCTCTGAACCTCAGATTCATCATCTGATAGAGAAAATAAGACCAAAATAGAGTTACAAAGATTAAACGAGGAAATATATACAAAGTATATAATGGAGTTCTAGACACATAGCAGGTGATACATGAAGCTTCATTCTCTCTCTTAACCCTCCAGTTTTGCTTTCTTCCTGGTTTATAGCTGTGTATCTGGAGAGACTGAGCTCTGACTGGCTCAGGGGAGATATATGGCCTAAAATATGGAATACATTAGGAAAGGAATCATGGTGAGACCATAGGAGACTGAGATCATGAGAAGCTGAGAGATGGCGTATGGCTATAATTTCTTACTAATAAAAGAAAGAGGAAAAATCCCAAAATGAGAGAGAAATTTTGTGAATGCCACAGCATAAAGAGTCATTAACACAAACCTGATCACATATATGCAGTTGCAAGTGTGGTTTGCCCTTCCTCGGGCACTATTCTTAGCTGTTTTGTCTTGCCTGCCAATTTTTGGCATCAAAATCCCAACTATAGCCAGGCGTGGTGGTTCACGCCTGTAATCCCAGCACTTTGGGAAACTGAGGCGGGCGGATCTCCTGAGGTCAGAAGTTCAAGAACAGGTTGACCAAAATGGAGAAACCCCATCTCTGCTAAAAATACAAAATTAGCCAGCTGTGGTAGTACATGCCTGTAATCCCAGTCTAGCTACTTGGGAGGCTGAAGCAGGAGAATCACTTCAACCCCGCAGGCGGAGGTTGTGGTGAGCCGAGATCATGCCATTGCACTCCAGCTTGGGCAACAAGAGCTAAACTCCGTCTCAAAAAAAAAAAAAAAAAAAAAATCCCAGCTATAGTTAGGAGCTGGAATCCACTTGGTTCAAGTATCATAAATAGTTAAAGGATTCTGTCTGTTTGAACTCAAGACTTCATAAAGACTTTTAAGAGGATTTTATTGATCCTTTTAAAGACTTGACTAAATGTATATTATATGTTGAAATATATATTATAGGGCAAAATGTACATTGTAGAATAAGCTATATTTTATTTGTTAATTTATACATAAATCTCTAAACTCTACTCTAATCATCAGGTTCTGATTATGCATTAATACAGCTTCAATATTAAGCAGTAATCATTTTACACTAAAGAACTGGTGGGTCGTCTCTCTCCTGGTACTGTTCAGACCCTACTCTTTTGCTGTGTGGTAGTACATTGCCAACTTTCTGACTTTTATGCTGTCTTCTATTCCTGCTGGTCTACCTTGTCCAAATGCTTTAAAGTATTTGCAGAAAATTCTCAGCTTCTCTGTGTGCGGTTGCTGAGAGTTTGGTCTGTAACTGCAGTCCTTGGGACTGTATTTCCATAGCACTAGCAAAACTGTTCCCCGTCTGCTCCTGAACAGAACCATTTAAAGCTGTTACAAATGGAAGTTCACTTTCTTTCACTCTGCGCCCTTCAAAATGCATGCCACAGCCACTCTCTCGCACACAGCTTTGAATCTCTTGCTCTCGCTTGCTTGTCTGCTCTCCCTTTCTCCGTTTCTTTTTTTAGGAAGAGAACAGAACCACCTGAAAAATGTGCAGAAGAAATGATAGTTCTTGGGTTACATCACGCCTTCCTTTGTGACCATAGCAAACTAGAGTTTTGTTGTTTAATTACTTCATGCCCACATTTATATGGGTGTCAGATATCTAAGCAAATTTTACCAAATTGTGAAACAATTTCTTAAGCAGCTTCCGTTATTTTTATGCTGTTTTACTCTATTGTTTTGCAAGTAAATTCGGACCGTGGACTGAAAGGTGTTATAAGAATCTCCAAGGAAAATAAAGTTACTGAAGCTAAAATTGGGAAAGAATAAAAGAAAGAGGAATTAAGCTCAAAAACTCAATTTAGTTACATTTTAAAACTAATATGCTCGGCCAGGCACAGTGGCTCACGCCTGTAATCCCAGCACTTTGGGAGGCCAAGACGGGCAGATCACCTGAGGTCAGGAGTTCGAGACCAGCCTAGCCAACATGGTGAAACCCCATCTCTACTAAAAATACAGAAATGAATCAAGCATGGTGGTGGAGGTTGCAGTGAGCCGAGACTGTGCCATTGCACTCCAGCCTTGGTGACAAGAGTGAAACTCCGTATAAAAAAAAAAAATGCTCATTGGAACCTCACTTTTACCAATTCCATTACATGTTCTGGAGTCCTTAGTGGTAAAGAAATGAAATAAACTTTTTAAAATAATGAGTCCTTTTTTAAAGATATAAAATCAGTCTTTAAAATTAAGAACCCATAAGGTAATGAGGACTCCACTTTTTTTTTTTTTTTTTTTTAGGCAGAGTCTTGCTCTGTCACCCAGGCTGGAGTGCAGTTTCGTGATCCCAACTCATTGCAACCTCAGCCTCCCAGGTTCAAGCAGTTCTCGTGCCTCAGCCTCCCGAAGAGCTGGAATTGCAGAGGTATGCCACCATGCTCAGCTAATTTTTGTATTTTTAGTAGAGACAGGGTTTCGCCTTATTGGCCAGGCTGGTCTTGAACTCCTTGCTTCAAGTGATCTGACTGCCTTGACCTCCCAAAGTGCTGGGATTACAAGCGTGGGTCGTCACACTCAGACCAAGGACTCCGCTATTATCATCACTCCTTCTAGTCTCATGAAATGTAGGAAACAGAAGAAATCTATGAAATCAGCACCAAACTTAGAATCAGGACATAGTTTAAGCCCTGGCTTTTCATTTACTCCCTGCATGACCTTGTCCAGGTCGCTTAACCTCTCTGAGCCACAGTTTATAAAAGTGAGATAACCTTCCTTAGAGGGATGCTCTGATGAAATTATGAGATTATACACTAGGAATCACTGTGAAAATACAATTTTATTTTGAAGTCATCAATTTCCATTCTTCTCTCCCTTCAGTTCACTCATGTGCAGGCCTCCCAGAGCCAGTCCTCTCAGTTCCATACCCTGTCTTGCTTCAAGGTAGAAGAGCACTACCTTCGCTTAATACTTGCCTAGGGTGTGTCATGCACTTTGCGTATATCACCATTTATTTGTTTGTTTATTTATTTATTTATTTGAGACAGAGTCTTGCTCTGTTACCCAGGCTGGAGTGCAGTGGCATGATCTCAGCTCACTGGCTCACTGCAATCTCCACCTCCCAAGTGTAAGTGATTCTTGTGCCACAGCCTCCTGAGTAGCTGGGATTACAGGTGTCCAGCACCACATCTGGCTAATTTTTGTGTTTTTAGTAAATACAGGGTTTCACCATCTTAGCCAGGCTGCTCTCGAACTCCCGATCTCAGGCGATCTGCTCACTTCGGCCTCCCAAAGTGCTGGGATTACAGGCGTGAGCTACCGCGCCCGACCAACCTCATTTAATTCTCAAAACAATTCCGTGAGGTAGGTACTTGGAAGATTTGAATCCAGGTAGTCGGACTCCAAGTCTGTATGCTTGAGGCCAGGCTGATCTGAGGTAACTGTGAGGCAGCAATCACTATCTGTCACTTTACTGCCATGAAGGCAAAAGTTTTTAATAGAGGTTTTCCTTTCAGGAGGATATAAACTCAGCACTCAGCAAAAGCCATTAGTAAATCCAGCGGGAGCCCTGGATGCCTCAGAAATGGTTCCGTTCTGCAGTCATAGAAGGATTCCCAGGAAGCTAGTGGCTGGCCCTAGAAGGAACAGAGCCCCGTGCAGTGCCTCTCAGGGACACTTGGAAGGTTTGAGACCAGGAGGGCTGGCCAGCAGACCAAGGCTGCACCAGAGAGCTTGAAACCAGCAAGGCTTCCCCAGGCTGGACTCCGAAGCCAGCTCAGAGCCTGACCCTGAACATCTGTAGATGGGTTTATATCTGAGCTGCCTTTCTAGCCAGACCAGAGGGAGGCTTGGAGAAGGCTAGAAGAGAATCAGAGGCCCCAAAGTAAAGAAAGTTGGACAGGAAGCTTCCTAGCCCAGCAGGGGCCAGCAACAGCGAGCAGAGAGCACTACCCCCACCAGCTCTTGATGTTCTACGAAGTGCAAAGATTGTGTCAGCATTTCCATTTTAAATCCCTAATTTCATAGGTTTACAGCGCCAGTCATAAAAATTCACTCTGGGCTGAAGTTTGGCATCCAGTCTCTTAGCTTTTTTAAAGCTGTGCACTCAAAAATGGAGACATGTCTAGTTTCAGACATTTTTGGGACTCCTATAAACACCCCCAAAGCTTTGGTAAAAATGAACTGCTAAACTGTGATTCTATGATGCAGCAAAGCCCTGCCTCTGTGAATTTGCAGAAAATGTGTTATGAAAAGTAATATTGTTCCACCAGAAATACAAATTCCCTACGCACTGAACTAGGGCAGTGAAAAGGAGTAGAATCTAATGTTGTTGCAACATGTCACATGACCTTGACCATGACTCACCACCCGGGGGCTGAAGCTCTTCTTGCTCGAAAAGACGTATCAGTTTCCAACTGGAGGCAGCTTCCTAGAGGATTGGAATCAGCAGCTGATTCAGGTTTTTACAGGTGCTGTGACCTCGACCAATATGTATTTAAACCTCTATTTCCTTTGTGATGAAAGTGGAGATAATTATACTCTCCTTGCAGGTTTTCTGTAAACAGAAAAGATCATATATGTCAACACATGTAATAAACTGACTTTTATTGGTAGCAACTTATAGGTAACTCAGAGAAGCAAAGGTATCTATGGTGATCATTAATGGAAACTTCTCTAACCTCTTCATTTTAAGATTTCCACTCATTCCACACATCCTCTAATACCTCTCATTGGCCACTGAGGCTGGTAAAGACATTCAAAATGTGAGCTAAATTGGAAAATCAATCCCCCAGGGGAAAGCTCCCAAGAGTGACGTTACAAATACCAATGTTTAAGTAATCCGACATGGCAAGAAGCTAATATTTAATAATTCTGCAAGTATGGCAGGGGTCCCTGAGAGTGGTGAGAGCTTGAACCAGATGACTTAGCTCGGGTAATTAATAGGCAGACTGGCACTTGTACCAGTCTGCTTGATCTGTGAGAAATTCAGAGAGCCTCATCTTCCCAAGTCCCGGGGCTTTGACAATTTCAGGAAGAGAAGGGACAACAGTAGCCCGGGCATATGTGCCCCCCGAAGGAAAGGCAGAGCAGCAGCAGGGCAACCACCCTATGGGACCTCCCTATTCCTGAGCAAGAGGTTGCCCCTAGATCCCAAATAGGCTGGGGAAGTCGAGGCTTATCTCAGGGGAGCCAGGGAATGTCTGGCTACGGCGCCTGGTTTGGGAGCAGGGAAAGGAATCCGTGGCTCTGAGCCCAACCCCAAGCCGCCAACATGCTTTCTATCTCTGGAAACAAGGATTCTGTCAACAGAGGGATTTTCAGAAACATCTTCATTAATACTGGTACCACTGAGATGCCCATGGAACACTTAAGGGTCAGTCAAACCTGAGGTTTAACTTTTCCTTTTTAAATGTCAACAGCAAACTGCAGATCTCGCAACAGTTAACAATTGTACCTGCTGCTGTCTAACCCTTTAATCACCACAAATTCCACTCCAAAGGGAGTCAATAAAGCAACACAAAATGTTCGATGAATATTAACTGATTAGGAGAAATGAGTGAAGTTCCTCTTAAAGCCAGTACATTTCCAAGCTCTTAGTACTGCTTCGTTCTCCATGTTCTAAAATTATACAAAGTAATATATAAAGAGTATATATAGGCAGATCAGTAATAAGATAAACACGTATGCACCCAAAACACAAGCTAAGGAAAAAAGATCACTCACACCACCAAATAATCCTATGCATTTCTCCCCCAGTTTCAAATTCTCCTACGCCTTGGAGGCTGCACTATCCTAACGGCATGTTTATTCCATGTGGCTCACCTATGTAAGTATGCAACCCTAAACTACACTCTTCAGTTTTTTGTTTTGAGTTTAATAAAAATGGTATCATAGGCCAGGCGCACTGGCTCATGCTTGTAATCCCAACACTTTGCGAGGCCAAGGCGGGTGGATTCCAAGGTCAGGAGTTCGAGACTAGCCTGGCCAACACAGTGAAACCCCGTCTCTACTAAAAATACAAAAATTAGCTGGGCATGGTGGCAGGCACCTGTAATCCCAGCTTCTCGGGAGGCTGAGGCAGGAGAATCGCTTGAACTTGGGGGGCAGATGTTGCAGTGAGCTGAGATTGTGCTATTACACTCCAGCCTGGGCGACAGAGTGAGACTCCATCTCAAAAAAAAAAAAAAAAAAAATGGCATCATACTATATGTATCCTTCTGCAACTTCTTTCATGCATCATGTTTGCAACATTCACTCATGTTGATGTACATGTCTGTAATTCATTTATTTTCATTGCTGTTTAATATTCCATTGCTTGACTATGCTAAAATGTATTTAACAAGTATCCTCTTGATGGATACTTGGATTGATTCCTGTGTTTTGCCGTTGCAAACAATACTGCTTTGAATGTTACCATACCTGCCCCCTGGCCAACGTGGCAAGAATTTCTCCAGGGATTTCTTTCTGCTGGATTGTAGAGTTTGTACGTCTTCAACTTCCCAAATAATGCGGAATTGTTTTCCAAACGGTTGCACACAACCACCAACGGTATATATTTGTTTCAGTTACTCTATATTCTTTTAATGTTTCGTTTTATTTGACTTTTTAAGTTTTGACAGTCTAGTAAATGTGAAATGGTAACTCTTTGTGATTTTAATTTGCATTTCCCTGATTTTCAATGAGATTGAGCATCTTTTTCATACGTTTATCAGACAGTCCTATTTGTTCTGTGAAGTACATGTTTCACATGGTTTGGCTCTGTGCCCTCACCAGCCTCATCTAGAATTGTGATCCCCACGTATTGAGGGAGGAACACCGTGGGAGGTGATTGGATCATGGGGGCACTTCCCCCAAGCTGTTCTTGTGATAGTGAGTTCTCATGAGATCTGATCCTTTAAAAGTGATAGTTTCCCCATACTCCTTCTCTCCTGCCACCATGTAAGACATGCCTTGCTTCCTCTTCACCTTCACTGTGATTGTAAGTTTCCTGAGGTCTCTCAGCCATGCGGACTGTGACTCAGTTAAACCTCTTTTGTTTATAAATTACCCAGTCTCAGGTAGTGTCTTTATAGCAGTGTGAAAACAGACTAATACAATGTTCAAGCCTTTTGCCCAGCAATTTTTTTAAGAGACAGGGTCTTGTTTTGTTGCCCAGGCTGAAGTGCAGTGCCATGACAGGCCCCATCACAGCACACTGCAGCCTCAAACTCCTGGCTTCAGTGAGACTCCCACCTCAGTCTCTTGAGTAGCCAGGACTACAGGTGCATGCCACCGTGCCCATGGAATTATCTGTCTTTTTCTTATTAATTTATAGAAATTATTTACATGTGCTGTATCTTTGTTAGCTAATGTATTGCAAATATATTACCAACTTATCTTTTCCCTTACTTGCGCTGACTTTTGATAAGTAGAAGTTTTAATATAGTTTGTAATTATTATCTTCATTCTTTTCTTACATTACTGTTTCTCAGAAGAGGAAAAATGAGCTGGGATTTAGTTCACCCTTAGTGAGTGCCTCCCCCAGCGCCTCTTGGGCAGTGTTGTTTGGGAGGAATCTGGAGTTGATTCAGTTTATTTCATACACATTTTTTTTTTTCAAAGCAGGAGTTTGTCTCTAGAGGCCCCCAAAAAGCACAGGCTTTGGTTGATAACTTTCACCTGTTCTAGGGGCATTTTGCTTAGTGTCAAACAGCTATCAGAGTCGCAAAAAATATTATTTATTCCTGAGAGTCAGTACGAAGTTGTAAAAAGAAACCTTTACCCTTTACTTAGGGTTCACTATGGAGCTGAACAAAGCTGGTATCTAAAGCACGTCCCAGTCCTTATCCACTGTGTAAGTTCTCAGACCCTCAGTCTCCTGTCTGTTAAATGAACATAATTGCACCTGCCTCACTCACTTGTGAGAACCTGTAAGATGATCCAGATCAACTGCCTACATGGCACTCAGCTCTCAGCACATGCTTGCTCCCTTCGCCTTAGCGTGTGTAGCCCTTCCCCAGCAGTCAACCTGCTCAGCCCATCTGTGATCTCTGCCACAAACCCGTCCTCCGCCAGTCTCCCCCCAACTCACATCCACACATTTGACCCATGTGAAGACTCTAGTAGAGAAATAATTGCTGGCCCGAGGTCTGACTCTTTAAATACTCGGGAATATTAGCACCATGTGTTTAATCATTCTAACTCGCCACGTTCCATGTATTTGTCAAATGAAAAACCAATATTATTATTTACAAGCACAAAATTTTAGGCCAGGATTGTACAAAGTACAATTGGGCATTCCAATTTTTATTTTGTTAATCACAAAGTTTCATTCAAAAATGCCCCCTAGACCTTCATTCTTATCCTCCTCCCCCACCCCTGTTACAGCACACAGACCCAAAACCCAAACACACATGTACACACACACACACACACACACACACACACACACACCCCTTCCTGCACAGGTTTTTCTCTGTTGCCTTAATCTACTCAGAGTAGCCAGCTATGATCAGAATGAATCCGGAGGCAGTTGCAGTGATGTTTGGATTCAAAGCCTCCAATTCTGTCTTTACTGCTCTTTATTGCAGAATTTAAGGCTCTTTCTAAGGTTTTTCCCCCTCAGTTGATCTTTTCATCAATTGACCTTGGCCTGGCTAGCACCAGGTACGTGATCTTGGTAAAGTAATTAGATGCCCTAATGTTTATGCAGCTTATTTCTTCATTAGCTAAATTTATCTTTCAGTAAACATACCAATTCAAGGCCTCAAATATTCCTTGTAAGTCATTCATTCATTTATTTTACAATCTCCCACTTGATTAGCTGCACTGGTTCATTTATCACCTTCCCATTCTGAATTACTTTAAAAAGATTCTTCATTCATTCATTCATTTAATCAGCAAATGTTGAGTGTTGTTTTGCTTTTAAAAATGTGCTCTTGCAGGCCGGGCGCGGTGGCTCATGCCTATAATCCCAGCACTTTAGGAGGCCGAGGCGGGTGGATCACGAGGTCAAGAAATCGAGACCATCCTGGTCAACATGGTGAAAATACAAAAAATACAAAAAAATTAGCTGGGCATGGTGGCGCGCGCCTGTAATCCCAGCTACTCGGGAGGCTGAGGCAGGAGAATTGCTTGAACCGGGGAGGCGGAGGTTGCGGGTGAGCCGAGATCGAGCCATTGCACTCCAGCCTGGGTAACAAGAGCAAAACTCCATCTCAAAAAAAAAAAAAAAAAAAAAAAAATGTGCTCTTAAACTTGCCAAAGCCATTGTTACAGCGTTTAGTAACTCAGAGCCCACTGATCTGTGTTTGTGGTGTTGGTGTGCAGGTTGCTTTTGTTATTTATATTCAGATCATTCTTTTTATTTATTTTATTTTATTTTTTAGAGATGGGGTCTTGCCCTGTTGCTCAGGCTGGAATGCAGTGGCATGATCATAGCTCACTGTAGCCTTGAACTCCTGGGCTCAAATGATCCTCCTCCTCAGCCTCCCAAGTAAGTGAGATTACAAGCGTGACCCACAGCACCTGACATTATTCAAATACTTCTATCTCATTCCATTTTCATTAATATCAAAGGCCTCCCCAGATTCTGGTGATTTTCAGCGTTTCTGTTTTCCTCGAATGAACTCCAACTGTCTTTTGCATGTACCACTGTACGGCATCTAGCTGACACTGCTTTGTAACACAGTTGTAATTTTGCTGGTGTTATCTCCCCTCTAGAGTGAAAGTGCAACCCAAGTGTCTGCCTGCTCACTTTCAAATGTCACTTTTTCTTTGAGGAAAGGGGGCTTTGTTTCAAGGGCACAGTCCTAAACTGCCCTTCCTCCACGTGGCGCTGCTACCAGCCACACGGCCTCAGGAGGGGTGATGTGGAGGAGGCTGTACTTCTTTTTATTGCCCTCACCCTTCGTTTCCTTCAACACCATCTACACAGGCTGTTAGGGATAGTATATTTTTATGGGAGTCATAGAAGGGCTAACAACGTGGTAGAGCAAACAACGTGGGAGTGAACATGAGACAGCAGCGTCTGAAAGTCCCCAGGCCGTCCCCACGATAGAGAATTTTTCCTAGAAAGAAAGAAATTCTTCTTTCCTTTGGTTCTGGCTTACTGCCGTATTTGTAAGCCCTCTTTTCTCCCTAATCCTTCTCATATATCCTGACATCTCTGTCATCTCTGATGACCACCCATCCCCTTCACAGTGATTCTCTGCAGAAACTCAAGTCTTCTCACTTTATTCCACAGGGAAATTCAGCTCTCTCTCTGTCTACCACATCTCAGCGGTGCTTTTTTCAGCCAAAAATTCCATCAGGTGTTTTCCTAAACAATAACTTCATCGACCCTGAAAATCAGTTTTGCAGCTTTCCTATAGGAGAAGTGCCTGCAATCAGTTTTTGTTTGAAATAGCAGTTTATTTCTTACTACTACAAACGTGGGAACCAGATCTTATTTCACATCATTCATAGCAACTCGCACATGAGAGCTTCTAACTGTGCTGTTCCACTCTTTGGATCTTGTTTAACAAAAACACTTGCATTCCAGTCATATGTGAAAAGGAGAGGGAGGAAAAAGATGAAGACAACATTGACTCTGAGGTTTCTCACTTACATGACCAGGTGATTGGTGAATCATCAACCTCTGCTTGGGACACACAAGAGGAGGAGCTTTTTTTTTTTTTTTTTGGTAAGAAAAAGGAAAGAGTTCAGTTTTGAGCATGTTAAGCTTGAGTTATCTACAGGACATCAAATAACAATACCTAGAGGGCAACAGGAATATAGATGTTGGTACTCGAGAGAGACAAGGTTTGTGTCTTGATTTGTACATCCTTCTAGTGTTTTTTTATTGCATTTTCTTTTACTATGTATTTGATGATTGCATCTGTTTCCATTTGATCTCCAAGAACATCATGTATTTACTGACTTCTCCGTCTATCATCTTATCGCTAATTATTTTTTCCCTTGGCATGCTTTGTGATTTCTCTTTTAGGTTAACCTAGACACTAAGGATGCACAAATCTTAATCTAGTGATCCACCCGCCT
Source organism: Ateles fusciceps (assembly GCA_036589455.1). Lineage (NCBI taxonomy): Eukaryota > Metazoa > Chordata > Mammalia > Primates > Atelidae > Ateles > Ateles fusciceps. The sequence continues at coordinate 1,794,133 of JAZHEH010001132.1, forward strand.
AGGCCTCCCAAAGTGCTGGGATTACAGGTGTGAGCCACCACGCCCGGCCTGGGTTTGTGTTTTAGGCTAAGTATTATTTATTACAAAAGGGTCAAAAAATTGAAAAAATTAAAAATTAAAACATTTACAAAATAAAAAGCTACAGTAAACTAAGATTAATTTATTATTAAAGCTGGGCATGATGGCCCGTGCCTGTAATCCCAGCACTTTGGGAGGCCGAGGTGGGCAGACCACTGGAGTCGAGGAATTCAACACCAGCCTGGACAACATGATGAAACCCTGTCTTTACAAAAAAATACAGTGTATCCCATTGTTAAGTGACATGTGACTATAATTTGCAAATAAGATTAACTAGAAAATCTAAAAGAAAAAAAACCTCTAGACTCAAGAGAGTCATAGTAGTCCTTTACAAAGTAAAAACTGTTTTCCTACTACATCTCAGAAATAACCACTTAGAAAATATAGGCCAGGTGCGGTGGCTCACGCCTGTAATCCCAGCTCTTTGGGAGGCTGAAGCAAGCAGATCACCTGAGGTTGGGTGTTCAAGACCAGCCTGACAAACATGGAGAAACCCTGTCTCTACTAAAAATACAAAATTAGCCAGGTGTGGTGACACATGCCTGTAATCCTAGTTACTCCAGAGGCTGAGGCAGGAGAATCGCTTGAACCCCGGAGGCGGAGGTTGCAGCGACCGAGATGGTGCCATTGCACTCCAGCCTGGGCAACAAGAATGAAATTCTGTCTTGAAAAAAAAAAAGAAAGAAAAGAAAATATAGTGGAAAAGTATTCAAATAAATGCCATGCACAATAAAAACAAATAAAGAACAAACTAAGTTTGGAAGTTAGGGGAATTTCTTTCATATGGGCCATGTTGTGGGTGGTAATTATACCCCTCATTTTTCCTATTACTGCACACATGATACTTCTGAGTTCCCAGTTAAAGAACATGCTCCTAGATTATAGGACCATGTCCGCCTTCTGTTTCCCATATGAAATATACTAGCGAGCTCAGTGCAGAGGCCGAGGCCTGAAACTACCTGATTCATCTTGGTTTTGGACATTTTTCTCAATTCGACTAAAACTTTAAATAGAGACTCAACGGAAAGAAATAATCACTTTGTGAACTAATGAGAAAATATCTCTATATCAAAACTATTAATCTAACCCTCTCCCTGCCAACCTGAGGACTAACAGTTCCACAAGATTTAGTGTCTGTATGCCTCTTACATTTCTTTGCTCCAGCTCAGCACACTTTATCATCAGACCTTTCAAAAATGAATCTGAACTGGCATTCTCAAACACACTAAGGCCAAAGGAAAGAGAAAGCAAGAGTTCCCTTTCAAAGCAGAGTTCCCCTCTCTCCTGTCATTCCTCTCTCCCCAGCTCTGACAGACAGGTTACCTGGTACAACAAGGAAGACAGCACATCTGTGAGTCCAGCGTGACGTTTAAAGAATCATTTGTGGCCGGGCGCGGTGGCTCACGCCTGTAATCCAAGCACTTTGGAGGCCAAGGCGGGCGGATCACCTGAGGTCAGGAGTTCAAGACCAGCCTGACCAACATGGTGAAACCCCGTCTTTAAAAAAAAAAAAAAAAAAAAAAGAATCATTTGTGATCCGGAGACTATTCTAAATCACCAGTGTCTTTTGCCTCATGGTTGACTCAGGCTAGATCCCTGTTTCTGTTAGAACAGAGCCATCTGAGAAGTAAAAATGCTTACGGAAATTTTAAAAAACAGGGACATAATGGTATGCATTGTGGCTATAATTTGTATTTCCCTGATGACTACTGAAGTTGAGTCCCTTTCATAGAAGATTTGTGATTTTGGCAATATTATGACTTAGATAACCTGAAAATACTCCTGCTCAAAAATCTCTTGGAAGATGGAAAAAAATATAGCAACATTCACTGAAATACATAACTGAGCTTGCAGGAAAGTAAGAGAAATCTCGAAGACCAAAAATGTACAAAGTAAAGGAGCTGTACCTTTAAGCTGATGCTGGGACTACCTGTGTTATTAATAAAAGGGCTTAAGTTTTGTTTTTCTGTTAATAATTAGTTAAGGGTTATCTTTATTATTATTGTTAGGATTTAGAGTAAGGGTCTTGATCTGTCACTGAAGTTGGAGTGCAGTGGTAAAACCATAGCTCATTGCAACCTTGAACTCCTGGGCTCAAGTGATCCTCCCACCTCAGCCTCCCAAGTGGCTAGATGCGTGTCACTGCGACCGGCTATTTTTTAAAAATTTTAAATAGAGTTGGGATATCGCTATGTTACCCAGGCTGGTCTCAAATGCCTGGGCTCAAGTGATCCTCCCACCTAGGCCTCTGAAAGTGCTGGGATTGCAGGAATGAGCCACAGCACCCAGCAGATCATCTTTTAAAAACAGACTAATTTTGAGTAAAGTTTTTTGAAGTATAACATGCATTCAAAAATTTGCTCAAGTGAAAGTTGTACACTTGGATGTATTTTCACAAAGTGAATACATGCATGTCACTAGTACTCATACCAAGAAACAGCCTTTTACCACCTCTCCAGAGGCCCTCCTGGTAACCTATTCAGTCAGTGCTCATCCCTCCTAAGGAAATCTCTGTTCTAACTTCTAACGGCATTGACGGAGTTCTGCCTGTTTGGACTTCGTATAATGAAAACATGACGTTTGTACTCATTTAAGCCTGGCTTCTTTTGCATAACATTATATTTTGCAAGATTTAGCTATGCTTTTGCATTTAGCTGTAACTGATTCATTCCCATTGCTATACGAATACCGTGATTTATTTATCCTTTCTACTACAGATGAGCATCTGGGTTGTTCCCACTTTTGTAACATAATGAGTAACGCACTGTTAATATGCTGTACACGCCTTTTGTAAAGCACGTGTATGCATTTCTTTTGGATATAACTAAGAGGAAAGTTGCTTGGCCATAGGGTATGTTCCTACTAAACATAGTTATAGGATACCGACAAACAGTTTAGTAGATTCTGACAATTTTCCAAGTGGTTGTACCAGTTGACATTCCTACCAGCTGTGGATGAAAGCGCCACTAACACTCAGTATTATCTTCTTTATGAGCTATTCTGGTGGGAGCATAGCAGTAATGCATTGCAGTCATAACTTGCAATCTCCTGATGGCTATTGAAGTTGAGCACTTTTTCATGTGTTTCTCAACAAGTTGAGTATCCTCTTTGCAAATAGCCCATACAAGTCTTTTGCCCATTTTTCTATTGGGTTGTGTGTCTTCTTCATTCTTTCTTTTCTTTTTTGAGACGGAGTCTCGCTCTGTCGCCAGGCTGGAGAGCAGTGATGTGATTTAGGCTCACTGCAACCTCTGCCTCCCAGGTTCAAATGATTCTCTTGCCTCAGCCTCCCAAATACCTGGGACTACAGGCCCGCACCACTGCGCCCAGCTAATTTTTGTATTTTTAGTAGAGATGGGGTTTCACCATATTGGCCAGGATGGTCTCGATCTCTTGACCTCGTGATCTGCCCACCTTGACCTCCCAAAGTGCTGGGATTACAGGCATGAGCCATCATGCTGGGTCCTTTTTCTTACTGATTTACAGAAGGTTTTAAAAATGCATTCTGAATTTGAGTCTTCAATATCTTCTATTCTGTGCCTGTTGTTGTTGTTACCTTAGTGGACCTTTTGATACACATACATTTTTATTTTAATATAGACCAATCTGTCAGTTTCTTCCATTACGATAGTGCTTTTCGGGTCCTCTTTAAGAAATCTCTGTTTAGCCTAAGGTCATGGAGATATTATTTTATGTTTTTCTTTTAAATATTTTATTGTTTTCATTTCATATTTAGATCACAATCAATCTGGAAGTTATTTTTTGTATATTTTTTGAGTCGGGACTCAAACTTCACTTTGCTCCACAGAGATATCCGATTGGCCCAGCACCACCCTTTTCCACTGCAGTGCCACCCTTTTCATAATTCAGCTATCATGTATGTGTGCATCTATTTCTGGACTTTTTGTCTGTTCAACGGCCCATTTATCCACCTTTGCACCAGCCTTAACTGCTATAGCTTTATGATAAGTCTTCATGTAGTGTGAGACCCCCTCCAGTTTTATTCTTCTTCAAGACAGTCAGGAGCTTGAGTTTTTACTGACATTTGGGGACAAGAAATTAATGGAGTTGATATTGAGACTTACGAATTACTGAAACCCCCCCAAAACTCCCATGCCGGCTGGGCGCAGTGGCACACGCCTATAATAACAGCACTTCGGGAGGCCAACGCAGGCAGGTCACTCGAGGTCAGGAGTTCGAGACCAGCCTGGGTGACGTGGTGAAACCCTGTCTCTACTAAAAATACAAAAATTACCTGGGTATGGTGGTGCAAGCCTGTAGTCCCAGCTACTTGGGAGGCTGAGGCAGGAGAATCGCTTGAATCCAGGAGGTGGAGGTTGCAGTGAGCTGAGATGGTGCCACCGCACTCCAGCCTGGGTGACAGTGTGAGACTGTGTATCAAATTAAAAACAAAAACAAACAAACAAACAAAAAACTCTCACTCAGCACACGACAAAGAAATTTTGGGTTTGGGGTCTGAATTTATACTGCCTGCATAGTCTAACAATCTCCAGACTAAAAATCAACGTAAGAGGTTAATCTTCAAAAACAAAACTTTTCTGAAGGAATCTGACAGGAGATAAAGCCTAGCTTAGGATATATTCTCACAAAATTTTAAAATAATAAAAGATAAATATCTGTTGTGAAATATCAGTAGACCCAACAAATGACAGGGTTAGATTAGTCATGCCCTCCCCACCAGAACTTCAGCTAACAGAATTATCCTCTAGAGATTATTTAAAATTGTTCAAGATAATTAAATACAAAAAAGAAAAGATTGTGAACATCAGAAAAAGACTAAGCTGACTTGAAAAAGAATCGAGTTTCAAGGAATGAAACATACAATTGTCCTTGAAATGGAGAGTATTCATTGATTCCATGAAAGTGGAAAGTCGTAGTTAAATAAATGACTGGTTCTAACCACAGAAGCATAAACATGACCCCTGATTAATTGTCCTTCTTTACTGCAGCCATCTTTGATTGTGACGTGCTGAATACCAGCAGACATGGAATAAGCAGAAAACGTTCTGAATGGGCTGGACATCCCTACCAACTCCTTCCCAGGGTATTTGTCCATCTTAAATGCTAAATGTGGCATTTTTAGTGAAATACTACCAAAAGGGTAAGGCTGAAAAATGACCTAGCAAAATAGAAATTCAGAGGGAGCTTCCTGGTGGCTACACAGTTACCACTGGAGGGTTTTTTAATGCCACCTACCCAAAACGAGCCCCATCTGGCCTGGTTCAGGCTTAGGCTGTGTTGCAGGCAGCTGACATAATCCCCCATGTTTAATTTCAACACTTTCCCCAATCTGCACGGTGGAACCAGCCCTTGCAGATCTTGGAGTCAGATTTGAATTTAAATTCTAGTTTCACTGCCTACCGCCACATCTGGCCCAGAGTCAGCACTCAGTCTCTGAGGCCTCCTTTCCCCCTCCCACCTCCAGAATCCTTACCAAAGGCTCAGGACACACTGTGGCTGTGCTCCGCCCATCTGAGTCCTCAGGTCCCTCAGGAAATGGAGATAGTAGCTGCTATTTACAATTACTCTTGCCAGCCATGGCCCTTGGTGCTTTGTATACATTACCTCATTTCTTTCTTTCTTTTTTTTTCCCGAGACAGAGTTTCACTCCGTTTCCCAGTCTGGAGTGCAGTGGCGTGATCTAGGCTCACTGCAACCCCCTGCTTCCCAGGGTCAACTGATTCTCCCGCCTCAGCCTCCTGAGTAGGTAGGATTACAGGCACCCACCACCACACTGGGCTAATTTTTGTATTTTTAGTACAGATGGGGTTTCACCATGTTGGCCAGGCTGGTCTCAAACTCCTGACCTCAAGTGATTTGGCCTCCTAAACTGCTGGGATTACAGGCATGAGCCACTGCGCCCTGCCACGTTACTTCATTTCAATTCTCATAACCACCCTAAGACATATACATCTATAAATCCCCCCATTTTTTTAAATAAAGAACCTGGGACTGTTTTTTATTTTTATTTTCCTCAAGATCACACCCTACAGCATGTCAGAAGGAGATCTGAACCTATGTCTGTTCTAGGTTTTTTTCATAACACTAAGTAGCCTGATTTGTGGCTTATTGTAATATTTTCTAAATCCAGCTTCTTTTTAAAAAGGCAATTCGTTTTTCATAAAGGTTTCAACACTGGCAAGTAAACCAAAGGGGTTGGCTCTGTGGTCTTCATGACAAACATGTTTCTGCTGCGTGCCTGGCTGGTCCCTCAGCTGGGAGCTGCTGCCCACTGTTAAGGAAACCGCATCCTGGACAGGCTTTATTGATGCCACCTTCAAAGCCAAGGCAGCCATCTGAGAGGATGGAAGAAACCAGCAAAGTATGAGATTCTGGTGAGCCATCCCAGGTACAGTTGTGTTTTTATGCACCAGCACATTCGTGGAGCAAATTTGGTGTCCTCCTAACGGTAGTTAATGAGTACAAGCGAGGTTCAGTTCTTTGTGTAAACGGGGAGACAGCCTGGGGTCTGAATATAATTCCAACTGCTTCGAGGTCACTTGAGAGCTGGTGGAGCTCTATTTGTCTTAGGAAATCTCAAAAACTTTTATAGGGAATTCGGAAAATATTTTTGGCCAGCAGGAAAGATAAAATCCCTGCACACAAAGTGCAGGCATGGGCCCAGAGACTGAACAGACAGACTGCTGTAAAACCCCTGTTTAATAAGGCATTAAAATGCCATCGACCTGGACACATTAAAAAAAAGAGCTATGAAAACAAATACCATTCGAATAATTAGGATCTTATGCCTGAGGCCAGCCTTGATGCCAAGCAGGGACTTCCCTGCAGGAATCGGAGCTAGCCCCGATTCCCAAAAGGAGGAATCGGCCAAGACAAAGGCAGCCCTGGGCCCCGGCTCTTCCCAGCCCCCCTTAACGCCTGCCTGTAGGTGCCAAAGGCAGGGTGTTTGCAATCCTCTCCTTCCCGAGGACATCTTAGGTAACTTTCTAGTCCAGTAGCTCCAGTGGGGGTCGTGTGTCCCTGAGGCTGACTGATGGACCTTCAGGAAGGCCCTCAGGGAAGGCCTGTAAGGGTGGGGCCTGGTACCTTTCTGTTCCATAAAGGACAAGGAGGCATTTCAAGGCCTGCTCTATTGGGGAACTATGTGCCAAATGGGAGTGAAGGTTGGATAGTGAACATTTGTTTATGAACGTAGCTGTGAGGGGGGAAAAAGATGTCTTTTCATTAGCTTCTGCAAACGTGGAGGCTGCCGCTGGGCTAATTCCTGCCACCATCACTTCTGCATAGCTGAAAGCCAGGTGCCCAGGGGCACTTGCTTTACCACCCTAATGCCGCCCCCCAGGGTAGTTTCCTAGGGCTCAGCCTCAGAAATCTGAAAAATAAAGAACGTGCCATTTTATTGTTTCTGGAATGATTGTTCGGGGCACCCGGTATAGCACAAGGTTGATGCTTAGCAGGTCTGATTGAAGGAGCTTTCATAAAACTGAATGTTAAATCCGATTGTGTCTCCGGTACAATTTTAGAGGACCTCTTTATTTTTTTGCCTTTTCATTCTCTCCTTTAAAAAATTCTCACATGAATTCGTATCCGTGATCGGTAACTCTGCTTAAGGAATCCCATAGAGAAAGTTGTATCTATCTGAATATGTTTCACGTTTGATTTCTCTTCCTGCCGTACATTTTCGTCTCTTCCAAGAGATTGTAATCCAGCAAAATCTGAAAATGAGAGAGCAGAGAAAGAGAGAAGAAAGAGCAGGGGGCAGGAAACAGAAAGAAATACGAAGCCCTCTCATTTTCTGGGGTTAATTTGAATTGAACCAGTTGGTTTCGTTTTGCGATACAAAAGAAAAATTCAGGCCTTAGGGCCTAAGACTTTCATTAAATTCAGCTTTGGCAAGTTCTAATAATACAGGGGTTTATTAAAAGCGTGAAAATGTCATTGCCGAAGCCTTTCCCTAAGCCGCGGCCTCACCTCTCGGGTATGACTCACGCTTTCTCCATGGCCGGCTGAGCTGTAAAGTTGGGGGCAGGATATTTGGGGTCCAGGGAACCGGCTCCTTGAATCTCTCTTGCCATTTGGCCAGGATCACGTCCCAATTAGCGACCTTGCCATACAGAGCAGTAGCTGGACAGCAACAGTGAGAGAGGGGCTGAGTGCCCAGGGCTGTTATAAGTGATTAGTCCAAAAGAGTAGCGCGGAACAGAACCGCTGTCCCCGGCAGGAGGAAATGAAAGGATCAACACGAGAGGAGCACTGTGGCCGATTGTTCCCGGCCGCAGCCACAGGCTTTTCCGTGTGTGCCGGAAATTGACCTCCTCAAAAGCTGAGGATGCAGGCAGGGTGGGGAGACTGATAAGGCAGGTGATGCTAAATCATCCCCCCTCTCTGAGCTAATGGGATTGATCAGTCCCTTGCCAATCATTCCCCCTCCTTAGCCTATAAAAAGCAGTGGGTCTTTTCCTGAAGAAATGCGCACGGACTGGCACTGATTGGACCAATGAGAAGCTTACTCATCGCAATCCCTTTCGTTTCTTACTACGTTTTCATTCAGAAGCATCTGATTTGGCCGGTGGACCAAGGCCAGGAGGTTGGCAACACAGATATTACTCATCCGTTTTTATAACAGAGGACAGTGAAGACAAGAAAGATAGAGGGTCTTGCCCAAGGCCTCCAACAAGGCAGCAACAAAGCTGGGACTTTCTCTCCACAATAGATGTATCCCCCGGTGTCACCAAGTGTGGCAAGAGACGTGGAATGAGGGGGCAAAGCTCAAGCCATCCCTTCCTGGGGGTGCTGGTGACGATGGCTGGCTGAGCTGCTGGAGGCACACTCTTTCTAAGTGTCCTCGAATGTTGTCGTGTATCCTCGATGAGACCCAAACCCCTGGCAGTGCGGGGAACTCAGAGGGCTGGGGGGGACCAGGCTGGAGCCCCCAGCGTCGCCCTCCTGCCGCTTGCCTTGTGCACCCCAACCGCACAAAGATCTGGACTTTGGCATCTGGTAAAGGAGGTTTAACTGTGAGGCAGGAGACGCAATAAAGTCAATAAATCGAATTTCCCAGGAAAGAAAAATCTCACTCTTTTAGACAGCTAAAATGAGTCCTGTGCAGACAGGCAAATTATGTTGGGGGGAAGGGGGGACAATTTGAACTGAGCACACGTTTCATCTCTATCATCTCATTTAATCTTTTCTATAACCTTGAAAGATAGGGAGGATTTTATTACCCCTAATTAACGTGGGGAGACAGGCTTACAGAGATTAGGCAGACATCTAACAAGTAGTGAAGTTCCAGCCTCTTCTCTTTCTGCTCCCAGACCTGGCCTCTCCACACAGAGGTCTGGTGATCCACCTCTGGGAGGACAGCGGAGAGCCCAGAGCATCACAGGAGGGGCAGAGGTCCCAGCTTTCGAGCAGAGACGCATGATGACCTCCCCGTCCCCCTGTGGCCTCCACACTTTTTTTTTTAATCTCACCTCCCTTCAGCAAAAAACCTTAAGGCCAGATGAAGTGGTCCACGCCTGTAATCCCAGGACTTTGGGAGGTCGAGGCAGGTAGACCATGTGAGGCCAGGAGTTCGGGACCAGCCTGGCCAACATGATGAAAACTCTGTCTCTACTAAAAATTTAAAAATTAGCCGGGCGTGGTGGTGCGCACCTGTAGTCCCAGCTACCCAGGAGGCTGAGGCATAGGAATCACTGGAACCTGAGAGGCGGAGGTTGCAGTGAGCTGAGATGGTGCCACTGTACTCCAGCCTGGGCGACAGAGCAAGACTCCGTCTCAAACAAACAAACAAACCTTAAGGCACAAGCTACCGATATCTTATTTACAAATTGATCTACTTATTATACGTATGCACTACTATATAAATATAGAGGTTCGATATTTGAAAAGTATGAGAATAAGTTTAAAATGTAAGATAAATAGAGAAGTTCTCGTTCCTCCCTAACTTTGCTCTGGCAAGGTCTGCTGTAGATTCAGACAGAGCCTTGCCATGGCTGAGAAATTCGTGATTGCAAACATTATTTGGGAATCGTCGTCCTTTAGTGCTGCAAGAGTTGTGAGTTGCTGTGTGGAAGAGGAAAAGGAGGCTCAGAGAGAGGGGAGACACGGCCAGCATGAGACAGACGGGACTAGGACCACATCGCCCCACGCTGGCTCCCAAGCTCTGTGCTCTGCTCTACACCAATAGAGAAAGAAGTCAAAGGTTCATTTTTTTGGGCCAGAAAATTAAGTTCGGGTCTCTCGTGGGACAGGCTGGAGCTTAATGCCTGAGTCTCCTATGCTGTGTCCCAAGTACATTGAGGTCCATCGCTGCCCTGGAGAGACGGTCACTGGCTTTTCAGTCTGGGCCACAGAGCATGTGGGCCAGGCTACCAGCACGTGGGGGCTAGGGAGAAGGAAGACTGTGCTGGGATGTATTTGATGCTATTAAAAGCAGCTTGCATAGTTTCCATCATTCCTAATGGAGCTGCGTCATTTCCCAGACCCCGCCCTTGCTTCAGGCACCTAGTTAGGAATTCTGGAAGTTAAGAGACTCCCAAACCAGTCTCTTCTAACTCATCCCAGGGAAGCATATTTGGACCAAGAGTTGGAAAGACAAGGAAAGGACACCCTAGCTTTGCCACCCAAGCCAAGTGGGGCTTGGGGGACATCCCCAAAACACTTTATTCTCCCCCGCCAAACACTTTAAACAGTTGCTTTCGAGGTACCTGGACTATTTCCTGACTCTACCAGCTTGGGCCGAGCTGACTCGCCCACATGGGAGGCGAGAGCTACTGCCGTGGCAACCCCTCCTTTGATCAGCCCCTTCTCTGTGAGGTGGAGGGTAAAAGCCAACCCAGCCTCGTGGCCCCGTGGGGGATGGGTAGATTGGTGGAGGTGATTGTAAATCATCATCCTCTAAAAGGGTAACCCTTGGCCATTTTGTACCCTTCAAGTAATAAACTTATTTTAAAAGACATTTGTTTTCTTTTTGTTAATAAACTCAAAGTCACTAAAAATACAAATCGATTGAGTCCAGTGGCCTCAGAGGAAAAGGGAAGACGGCAAGGCCGGCAGAGAGCGCGCAGTGGTAGTGGTGGTAATGGCAGCAGTGGTGGCATCTTAGAGAAAAAGCAGTGGCTCATGCCTGTAATCCCAGCACTTTGGGAGGCCAAAGTGGGTGGATCACGAGGTCAGAAGTTCAAGACCAGCCTGAACAATATGGTGAAACCCCATCTCTACTAAAAATACAAAAAATTAGCCAAGCATGTTGGCGAGCGCCTGTAATCCCAGCTACTCAGGAGGCTGAGGCAGGAGACTTGCTTGAACCCAGGAGGCAGAGGTTGCAGTGAGCTGAGATTGCGCCTCTGTACTCCAGCCTGAGCGACAGAACAAGACACCATCTCAAAAAAAAAAACAAGTCAAAACTTTGGGTTAGAGACACCTGGTTTGAAGCCATTGCTGACCCATAACCTCGACCTCGAGCACATTCCTTCATCTCCCTGAGCGTCAGTTTCCTCCTCTGTGAGGTAAAGGGGTTAATTCCCCTCCTACCACATTGTGGGGGGGATTAGAGGTGACAATCCTAACATAGTAGGGTGCCAAGCCCAATGCCTGAGGACTGATTACTAATAAACTCAATGTAAAGTGTATTTTTCTTTTCTCATTTTACAGATGAGGAAACTAAAACTCAGAGAGTTCAGATTTCACCCTCCTTTTCTGAATCCGAAATCCAAAGCAATGCCCTTCCGTAAGAGGGGCAGGAAAGAGGGTGGGAGCCAGCATTTGTCGAGTGCCTGTTTAGTATCGGAACATCAGGGACAAGAATGTGCGAAGCCCTCTCGCATTTGTTATTTTAATCACCGTGATCCCAAGAAGCACATGTTATTTGCAATATTACCTCCAATGCATTGGCAGTCGCAGAAGGAATGGCTTTGCTGTTTAAAGGCACAGACCAGAAAGTGACAGAGCCGAGTATTGAACCCAGGATTTCTGGCTCAAGAGGCAGAGTTGGTGTCACTACCTCATGGATGCTGAGAAATCTACTTCAGTGAGACAGCATTCACCCCTCAGGGGAAAAGGGATGTCAGAGTGCAAAATCCAGCACCTGTTCTTGGTAGAAGGTTAGAAAAGAAGCAGCAGCAAGGTAGATCTTAAGTCATCAACTCTTTTTTTTTTTAAGATGGAGTCTCACTCAGCCGCCCAAGCTGGAGTGCAGTGACGCAATCTTGGCTCACTGCAACCACCTTCTCCCGAGTTCAAGTGATTCTCCCATCTCAGCCTCCTGAGTAGCTGGGATTGCAGGCTCCCAATATCATGCCCGGCTAATTTTCGTATTTTAGTAGAGACGAGGGTTTCACCATGTTGCCCAGGCTGGTCTTGAACTCCTGACCTCAGGTGATCTGCCTGCCTTGGCCTCCCAAAGTGCTAGGATTACAGGTGTAAGTCACCGCGCCCAGCCAAGTCATCAACTCTTAAGGCTGCAGGTAGCCAGCAGGCTTAAAGAATACCTGGCCCATGGGCATGGTGGCTCATCCCTGTAATACCAGCACTTTGGGAGGCCGAGGTGGGGGTGGATCATCTGAGGTCAGGAGTTCAAGACCAGCCTGGCCAACATAGTGAAACCCCATCTCTCCTAAAAATACAAAAACTAGCTGGGGTTGGGTGGGTGGAGCATGCCTGTAATCCCAGCTACTCAGGAAGCTAAGGCACAAGAATGAGAATTGTTTGAACCTGGGGAGGTGGAGGTTGCAGTGAGCCAAGATCTTCTACAGCTCTACACCTTTCCTCTCTTCCAGGAGGCCCGGCAGGGTTTGCTATCACAGCAAATCCTTGGGTCTGGGCTGGCCACTGCACTCCAGCCTAGGAAACAGAGTGAGACCTTGTTTTGGAAGGAAGGGAGGGAGGGAGAGAGGGAGGAAGGAAGGAAGGAAGGAAGGACAGAAGGAAGGAAGAAAGGAGGAAAGAAGGAGGAAGGAAGGAGGGAGGAGAGAAAGGAAAGAAAGAAAAGAAAGGAGGGGAGGGAGGGGAAGAAAGGAAGGAAGAAAGAAAGAATACCTTGCCCAGACTTCATCAAACCTGATGCTGGAGGATCCTCTACAGAACTCACCAGCCGAGCCTCCAAAGACCCTGTGGCCATTGGCCTCCTCATTTTCGATCAGCTCCCAATTCCAAAGAGCCCTACTTGCTCTCCTGCCTGGCCTGGAAAAGGAAGCGGCACACAAAGTGGCCTTGCCCTCTCAGAACCAGGGGGTCTCAGGTGGCCCTTGCTGGGATGAACCTTTCTCCTACTGAGGGTGTTTCTAAAAGCAGAAAGCAGGACAGCTCGGGAGGGTGTGAGAGGAGCCTCAGTGTGCCCAGGCATAGACTAGGAGTACACTTCCCACCTTCCCGTGGGAGCGGTGCTCTCCAATGCCACACATGATTCACTCAGTTATATCTGGAGGAGTCCCACAGCTCCTTACACCCAGTGCCAAAGGTTTACATGGGCACATGCCGAGAGACTCGTCTAGCTCACTTAGCTTATCTGCAGGCTGATCTGTGGCGAGTGGCTGCTTTGCTGCTGCCCGGTGGCCCATACAGGTACCTGCTAGTGTTGGAGAGAGGGAGAGAGGTCAGGCTGTGAAGGGATGAAGGACCCAGGAGCACTGTTGTTTCCCAGGCGCGTGCCCATGCCAGGCCCCGGGCTAGAGTCTTCACACAAGGAGCCATAACGGGGGCTTCTTGGCCTTAGTTTGATTTGTTTCAGGTTTTTTCTCTTCTTAAGAGAGAGGCAAGGCCAGTCCCATCTTGGCATAGACTGAGTGGCCTCCTATGGAAGGATTTGAAGGAAGAGGCCATTTGGAATCTTTGAAGGAGAAAGAGGTGTCAGGGATTGGGGGTCAGATGCTGGAAACCCCTGATCCAGCACTCCCAAGCCCACCTGCCCCGAGGAAGCAACAGACCTATCTAGTAGCCTGTGACCCCGGGAGATGGCCTGTAGCAGTGCCCTGCTTCCTCCCCCACGCGCAAGGTGGCAGCCAGAGCGCAGCATTCAGGCCACACAGAGCTGAAAGCAGGGTCACCAGTGAAGGCAGCAGTCCTCTCCTTGAGTGGCCTCACAGCTGCTGCTTGGGCAGTTCCCTGCTCCACATGTCAGAAAACCATCACTCCATGAGCGACAGCTCAGGCCCAGGAGCACCGTTCACAGCAGCCCCAGCATCAGAGCCTCCGGCAACTGACATCTTGGCCAGCCCAGATCCAAGGATTTGCTGTGACAGCAAACCCTGCCGCGCCTGCTGGAAGAGAGGAAAGGTGCAGAGCTGTAGAAGATCTTCAGGAGGTAGAATCTGCAATTTGGTGGATGTGTGGGGTGGGCAGCTAGGGAGTGGAGGGAGGTGGCACTGAAGCCCCGGGCTTCTGACTGGAGCAACTGGATGCCGGCTGGTGGTGCCATGACCAAAACGGAAGGTATGAGGGAGGCCTGGAGGGAGAGTCTGGCCTCCAGTCTGAATCGGAGGACCTCACATCTCTTTCCGGCAGAAATGTCCGGGAGACAGTATCAGGAGAGAGAAATGAGATTGGACTTGAGGTTCGTTGGCATATGCTGGTCAGAGAAGCCATGGGGACAGAAGTCATCACCCAGGGAGAGGACCTCGGGAGAGTGGAACATGCTGGAGCCCCAGCCTGAACATCAACAGCGTGAAAGGCCTGGGCAGGAGAAAGGTGTATGAGGGGGAGAGACAGAGAGGGGAGGAAAACCAATCTGGGGAGGAGACCCAGAGGCCAACCTCGGTCCACTCGGCAGCGCTCAGCAGAGCCAGCACGTCCTGAAGTTACTGCCATTAGCCTTGGGGCACAATTTCTTTCAGCCTTTCTTCTTTTTCTTTCTCGGGTACTTCTATAATCACAGTTTTTTTTTAATTTAATTAAATCTTTTAATTGCAGAAGTAATACGTGCCCATTGTAACAAGTTAAATAAAACAGAGATATATGAGGGAACATCATAAACAGTTTCTTCTAAATCACGTCTGTGTCTCTACACACACACACACACACACAAATACACATTGTACACATACACCGCACACGCATACCTCATATGTACACATACACCACACACCCATACATCATATGTACACATACACCACACATGCACATAAATGCACGCCATCTCCTGGACGTTTATGCTTAACCGATGTTAGGACCTCCAGCACGGTTTTTGTCTTGTATTGCACACAAATGGGAGACCATCTGTCAGAAATTTTTTTCACCAATATTTCATGTATATACAGACATAGTTGATCCCCTGGTTAACTGCTATTTAATGATCTACAGTTTGGCTACACTAATCTTTTTGTTTTCATTTCAGATGTTCTTGAAATTGTACTCTACATTATAATCCTCTTTTCACTTTTGTAAAATCAAGTCTCACGTCACTAAGGGCCGTCTGTAAACATGATTTCAATGACAGCATCATATTCCAGAATGTGAGTATCTCATAATTTACCAATTTACTTTCTTCCAATTTGGGGCCATTAAAAAATAAAACCACAATAGTATCATACAGTACTAAACTATGTCACATTTCTGGTTATTTTCTTTAGGGTATGAACACTTTTAAAGTCTTTTTCCCACGCTACCAAATTGCTCTTTCCAGAAAAACTGCTATCAATCTGTTCTCCCACTAGCAATGACTGAAAGAGGCCCCCAACACCTTTTCTTAAATGTTTACTGATCTGTTAGACGAAAGTGGCATGTTATTATTCAATTTGCATTTTAGATTACTAGTGAGGTTAATTCTCCATTTGCAGTTCTTCTAAGCACTATCTGAATAGGCACCCATGCTCTAGTTTTCCACGGAGGAGGTGGTCAGCCTTCCTCCCTCACCACCGCCCAGTCCCAGCCCTGAGCCCTCCTGCCCCAGAGGTTTGGACCCACCCTTAGCCCCAAAATGGTTCTTTTCCTTCTGGTCCTGCGTCCCTTGCCATCTGCTCTCATGCGTCTTCCATCCCTACACATCCCATGGCTGGCCTCTCTGTCTCTCAGCTTCTGTGCCTGTGGGTGCCCCTTGCTCTGCACCCCAAAACCCTAGCACCGGAGAACAGAACAACCAAACACATGCCTAGAATGTTCAAGCAGGCTGCCAGGGCCTGCAGTCGGCCTGGGATCAGTGCTGACAGGCCAGCAGACACAGCAGAGGCTCCTGCTGCCCTGACCTGGGCCGGGGAAGAACGGGAGGCCACCACTGGGGCCTCCCCTGCAGGGACCGTGCACGATCCCCCCATCTTTTCCTTTCCTGTTTTCCTCCTTTCCCCATCATTCTGACTCAGGCTTTAACTTTCACAAATGATGCCATGTGCTGGCTTGGGGGATTCTGCAGGAGAATTTCTGCACTCTTTGGGGCACTGGGGCCTGTTTGCCCTTGTTAGAGAAGAGGGACCCTCGATGCTCTGCAGACCCCGTCAGGCTGCGGTGATAAGCTGGGCTGTTTGAGCTGCACCATGTAAACCTGGCCCTTCCGAGTGAGACTTCGCAGAAATCCCACTGGAGATTCTTCGGCCCCTGCGCTGTCTACTTTCCTTCATAATGATAAATGGCTGAAAAAGAAAACTATCTAATCTCCAAACTGCTTGCTTTTTCCCCCCCCTCCTCTTTCTTTAAGGAGAGAAGGAAGAACACAGTCACATAAAACAGAGTCCTTCATCGCCTGCTCCTCAGGAGACGGTTCTTTCCCTTTCATCCCGGGCCTGTTTCTGATCTGTGATGGGTCCGCATTGAAAGCTCCAGCCCAGCCCTCCCTAATCAGCTGCGACAGCCGCTGTGGTTGCTCGGGTTGCCCATCGAAATTGAATTGATTACCCGGCCCCTTTGCCATTTTGTTCGGCGCACAATTGCTTAATAGCTGTCACCTTGGCTTTCAGTCCGGGCTGGCTTCAGGCTGACTGGTTCCCATTACCCGGGATGGCCAGTGCAAGTTCATCACCTTGACAGGATGTCCCTGATTGGTTCCGTATGCCTTGGAGACCTGTCATCGATTTGCGTGGGGGGAGAGAGGGCTTGCAGGGGACGGCATGGAAATCTCTTGGCTGCAGGAACGGCCAGGTTTCGCTGCAGAGCTCACCGTGTTTGAATCATTACCAGGTCTTCTTGTCAGGAGTGTGGCCTCTGCTGACATAGCTGCTAATGAATTTGTAAATTTTTAAAAAATACCAAACAACCCAGCCTGTTCTAACCTTTGCTGTCGCCACCTGCCGCCTGTGTGGGGGTTGCATGCTCACAGTCGCTCCCTCCCCACCCTTTCCCCTGCCCCGCTGAGCTGGAGACCTGGGCTGGGAGAGAAACATCTTTCAAGCGAAATCCTTTGCGCTGGGAACTACTTCAATTAGACAGCAGGGGGAATGTTAACATGCCCTCCGGCCTTTTAAGTGGGTTTTAATTTTATGTTGTAAGATAAGACACTGCAAGGCTGGACTGCTACTCCTTGAGCAGGCTCCATTAGTGGGGCGAGCCGAGGCCTCTTGACCCCCTGAGGCCCAGCCAAGACTGGAAGTTGGTTTGGTTTTTTAACAATTTGTCAGGCTGACCCAGCTTTCTCTTTCCCTTCTCCCTTTTGTTATTCCAGGCTCTTCTGCGGTTGAGGGCCAACTGTTGGTGGCTGAGTTGCTGCTGAGGGGCCTGCCTGGGCTTCCCCTAGGGGCCTGGCCCTGGGCTGGAGAGCACAACCCCCAAGGCCGCTGCCGGGGGACACGCAGCTAAACGTTAATTGGCTTTTGTCCCCTTCCCCAGGCAGGGCACAGCAGAAGCAGACCCTTTTCATGTGGCAGGTTTCTGGCTGATGATGTATGACCTGTTGGCGCTCCTGAATGGTGCCCTTTGTTTCGGGATATCCCATGTGCCCCGTTTTTATTGAGCTGCTGATTAAGAGGGGCGGGAAAGTTCCACAAATCCCACTGCAGGCCCGGCTCTGGCCATGCCCAGGTGGGGAAGCCCAGGGACCTCACGCTTCCCAGCAAGCTGGCAGGAAGCTGTGGGCTGCCTCAAGGCAAAATACCCCTTTAAGAAGCGGCTTTCTTCATGTCAGACTCAGCCAACCACATGTTTGGAGAGAACCTGGGAACATCCCGTTGCCCCAGCCCTCTGACTGGGCTCTAGAAGGTATGGAGTGTCCCAGATGCGCAGTCTTCACCCAGAATAAAAGAGCACAGCAGGTGGAAGTTAGGAAGAGCACCACCGCCCCCCCCCCCCCCCCCCCCCATCTCCTGAGCCAAGCTCAGTTAACATCTCTCTCCATAACCGAGAAGCCCAAGGTGGGGAGCCAACGGCTAAGGGAGGATGGGGCTTGGCTTCCTGTTCTGCAGGAAGAAGTCCAGCTGGAGAGCAGCCCTAGAGCCACAGAGAGACTGCGGGGGAAACAGGAGACAAGGTGGACTCCTTATCCAGCAGGAAATCTCATTCAGCTCTGACAGGACAAGGATTCAAGGGCACAGCCCCCTTGCCTTCTCTTTTCCTGGGTTTCCAGACCAGCCTACAGTGGAGATGCTGGATGCAGGCGAGCAGCTTTGGGGGAAGGAGCCACGAGGGGCAGGGCAGGTGGCAAGGCCTTAAGGAGGGAGAGCCAGCAGCACCTTCCTATACCTGCCTCTTCCAATCTAGAGTGAACCTGGGCTGGATTTCACCTCCTTTTTCCTCTCTCCATCTTGTGGCCAAGCTTCAGGGACCTGGCAAAGGTGTGGGCAAATGGGGACTTTGCCAGACCTTGACTCACCCTCTCTGGAGTGACAGTGGTGATGAGCTCACACCCCCTGACTGCTCCAGGAAGCCCCCTAGCACTGACTTGAACCTACTCTTCAGTTTCTTTCTGAAGCAGCCACATAAAATCCCACCAGAAATTCCCCCACTTATGAGACCACTTCCCCAAATGGCCAGCTTATGTGTTAACTGCTGAAAGGAGACAGATTCTTCCTTTACTGCCTGGCCTGCCCTTCTGGGGTCTTTGTGGACCCTGGAGTCCAGATTCATAACCTGGGGAATAGCATGAGATCAAAGGTGCAATTGCTCTGTTGGTCCTAAGTGATTTCACTCTGAGCTCAGAGGCTCCATGGTACAAATGTTCAGAGGCACTGAGGGCCTCACCTGACACTTGAGAAAAAAATGCTAGCAAAAAGGAGGCAGAGGCCATCGCAGAGGCAAGAAACAACAAGTCAATAATAAGCAGCATCACACACTTCACAGTTGTAAAATGGCTTTATGTTCCGATATGCAAAATAAAACGTCCATGCTATATAACAAAACACTTGAAGTTTCATATCACCTGTTAGCTAATGTGTTTTCTAAAAAAGCTTTATCTGTAGTGTGTGTGTGTTTATATATATATATTTATTTATATGTTTTATCTAAACCATTCTTAGTTTTTAATATCAAACATGTAATAAAAATTTAAATAGATGTCTTTCCAAATACCCCATCCAATGTCCATTTTTATTAAGTTCATTCATTTGTAAAAAGCAAAGCTGAATTTGACATGTGGCCTGCATTTGTGAGATATATATATATATATATATATATAATATATTTATTTATTTATATAATATATAAATAGCTGTTCAGCATGCAAAGAGTTTAGTGATTTCCCAAGTTTGCTGGAGAGTTCACCCCAGCCACACTGATGGCCTGGTGGTGTTCGATGCTAAAACGCAGGGCTGAGGACTGTGTGAGCACCACGCTAGAGAATTCTCTTTGCTCCTCTGAGCTCACTGGCTGAATTTACTGGAAGAAATGAATTTTTCTCAATTATCTTTATTTCTGTTGGATTTCTTGCTCCAGAAGCGTAGATTTTCTGAGAGCAGAACAGGCCCTGGAGAAACCAGACATCAGCTCCAGTGTGGTCTCCTGGGGATGATGCCAGGTGGGGTGTGTTTCATAATTGCCCATCATAGGATGCAGGTGGTATGGTGCCTGGGAGGCCGACTGTCTGCACACCAGAGTGACAGACTGTATGTTGGGGATCTAGAGGGAAGGGCTCTGTGCTTTATTACAAAACCTGAATGATGACAGAGATGCTACTGGTTGCATTTTATCTCCTCTTGAAGGGAAAAAAAAAAACAAACCTTTAAAAATATCCCTCAGGTGACATTTAGCACATGACCCTTTCCGATCGTCATCCCTCAGACCTCAGAGCTCCAGTAATCAATGTCTAGGCCACTCACTGAGCAGCCAGCTGCACTCTCAAAGTACACTTTGTGGCTTAGCTGAGCCCATTCTCAGGCAGCCTCCCAGACTTGACAGAAGCCAAAGGAGTGGGCCTTCAGCTACCAAAACAAGATTCTCAGCTCCCCTTGCAAATAGAAGGCCAGGACCTCTATGGTGTGCACAGAGCCCTCACACCCCAGCAATTAGAATCTTTCCCCATGGGAGAGACCTTGCCACCTGGCCCCTGAGAAAATCAACAATTACAAAACCCTCTCAATCACTCATATGAACCCTCCACTCCCATCCCACCATGGGCATGTCAAGAGATGTCAGATTACAATGGACCCAGGTCCTGTAGCCAAAATCACTTCTTAGACAATTGTGGTTTCTTTTTTCTTGCCATGACCTCAGCTGTATGTCGGAAGATAGATGCTTTCCACATACATACATGCTCGTGTGCACACACACACACACACACACACACACTCCCTCTGGAATGCCTCCCTGTGTTCCTTGGTAGTGCAGGCCACCCACAGAGGTTAGTACTGGAGCAACACGGTCCCGGGGCTGTGAAGCAGGCATGAGACTCATCCGTCAGTCCAGTTCTCCACAGTCCCCATTCCTGAATGGTACTGTAAGGAGATTCTCGGGACAAGGAGAAGGTTTGAGAGTAGAGAAACTCATTGGCAGCATTCAGATGCGGAGAGGGTGGCTTCCTCTCACACCCCGCAGGGAGGCTGCGCTCTCTTGGGAAGGAGGCGCTGGGCCCCCGCTCTCGGACCTGAGATTGGGAGAGCTGATTGTAGACGCTGAAGTGGGCGTTTCCTGGTGGCTGGGAGCTCTGGGCGGAGAGGGTGGGCAGCCGAGGCATCATGGTGGTGGCGGTGAAGTGCGTGGGGGAAGGGCTGGTACGGCACAGTCTCCATTGTCTGCACACTATAGCTGGTGTACGGCGACACTGAAGTCCACATGTTACAGCTCAGCGGAGGTGGGGGCAGGTCATCCACCCCAGACACCCCAGCAATCTCAGGCCCTGAACCTGAGTACATACAGGCTTCTCTGGGGGTCACCTCACTGCAGTAGGAGGGGGCTCAGCATCTGCTGGTCGTAGGGAGGGGGAGAACGGAAATAGTGATCCTCCCCCCACCCGCAGAGGGGGCTTCCAGATAGGATCGCTTGCAGGGTAAGTCCAGGTGGCGGGCACCGTCTGCTGAAAGACAAAGCAACACTCAGGAAGAGCCATTTCCACCAGCCCAGGCCCCAGAGCACCCTGCTGGGTGCCGGGACAACCTGTCCTTGTCCCTCCACGCCTGCCCTCCCCATGTTGCCATGACACTCCCAGAGCCATTTTAATCAGCCACAGCTTTTACAGTGGCAGCTGGCAAGAAGTGGTCGGATTACAGACCCTAGTCAGAGGCCACGGGGGACACCACATCACCGGACACTGAGTGCCAGGCTTAGCCAGGCAGCCCTGGGCTTTGATCCTTGGCCAGCCTGACTCTTGGGAGTAAGAGGCCTTGGTGTGCAGTGGCATTCTCCGGCAAGGCTCGCCCTGGCCACGGAAAGTGGAGGCACTTGCCAGGCAAGCCCAGGCCCAGAGGCCCCATTTGTCTGAAGTAGCCAGAAAATTAAGGCCGTGAGGTTTCTGCCCCCATTCTCAGCTCCCAGGAAGACCTCAGGGAGCCAAAGCCACTCAGAGGCATGCTTCTGCTGTTTTTAGAAGAGGAACTAACTTTACATGTTAAAGAAGAGCCATCAGACTGTTCCTACCCAGTTTCCAACATAACAGTGTCTACAAAATTAAGAAATAGAAATGATAATAACTGAAAAAGGCAACATGCTTTTCAGGCTAAGCAGATACTCTGGAGGCAGATGACATCAGATGCCACAAATCATGTATGTGTGCCTTTCAACATCCTCCACCAGGAGGCCCTAACTATCTGGAATGGCACGACCTTCCCTGGGATCCAGGGCTGACCCAGGCCTGAGGGTTTGGGGAGCAGCCCACTGAGCCAATTTACTCATCCGGGCGGGGTGCGGTGGCTCACGCCAGCACTTTGGGAGGCTGAGGCAGGCAGATCACTTGAGGTCAGGCGTTCGAGACCAGCCTGATCGACATGGTGAAACCCTGTCTCTACTAAAAACACAAAAATTAGCCAGGCGTGGTGGCATGCACCTGTAATCCCAGCTATTCGGGAGGCTGAGGCAGGAGAATGGCTTGAATCTGGGAGGCAGGGGTTGCAGTGAGCTAAGATTGTGCCATTGCACTCCAGCCTGGGCAACAGAGCAAGACTCAAACAAAACAAAACCCACTCGTCCATGGCTCATCTTGGCCTCCCTTCTGTTTTCTCCAGGGCTTCATTCTGGGAGCTCTGTGTGTGCACACACGGGGCTGGA
This sequence comes from Ateles fusciceps, assembly GCA_036589455.1. Lineage (NCBI taxonomy): Eukaryota > Metazoa > Chordata > Mammalia > Primates > Atelidae > Ateles > Ateles fusciceps. The sequence goes on from JAZHEH010001132.1 coordinate 1,816,741, forward strand.
AGCAGAGTGGCTGAGTGGGTGTGGAGGTCTATCTATGCCCACCTCTCCCCTCTGCTCCCGCTGATGGCATCTGCCCTGCCCAGGGAGAACTGCTCCTCTCCCTGACCCAGCTCTCTCCTTAGCCCCCTCACTCAGCCCTTCTCTCCAAATCCTTCTCTTCTCCCTGCACTAAGCTCTTGATCCTGGCAGGCGGCCCAGTCACTCTAGGTCAGGAGAGAGCAAACTTTTTCTGCAAAGGGCCAGATAGGAAATATCTCAGGCTTTGTGGGCTGCAGGGTATCTGTTGCAGCTACGTAACTCTGCTGTTGGCCCACAACGCAGCCATACACAACCTGTAAATAAATGAGCGTGGCTGTGTTCCAGTAAAATTTCATGGATCCTAAAACTTTAATTTCATGTAATCCTCGCATTTTGGGAAATATTCTTCTTTTGAATTTTTTCAATTATTTTGAAATGGTAAAAACTATGGTGTACAGGTAGCAGGCTGGGTTAGCTCCAAAGGCCACAGTTTGCCGGCCCGTGCTCCAGGTCACTGAGTTCTAATGAGACTTGTGCAGCGGATACTCGGCGCTCTGAAAGGACTGGTTCCTAGGAGCAGGGCTGAGGGAACATTCTGGATGGCAAGCAAAAGTCCCCAGGCTCATTCCGAAGGGAATTTCAGCGGCCTGGCAAGGGCTTCTGGTGGAATAACACAAATCACCGCAATTCTATCCATGGAGAAATCAAGACCTGGCACAGAGCGCAGATGTGACGGTGCCCAGCTCCGGGCTCCTCCTCTTTACGAAGATGCGCGGCACAGAGGGCGTGGTGGCTTGTCTTCCCAGCCCCCCACCTACAGCCACAACAGCTTATCTCAACTCTCAGCATCCTCTGCAGATCCCGGAATGACTGGGTGGAAGGCCCTCTGCATGCAGCGCACCAAGTCCTCCCTGTTCTGGAATTGAGGTTGCTTTGACAAATAACAGCCCCAATCCCAAAACCTCTGGACTGGGAAGCATCAGCCTCTTCCTGCGCTTCCAGGCAGAGCGCAGCTCACCGTGTGCCTTCAGCCCACCCCATGAGGCGCTCAGAGCAGTGACTGCAAAGCAACACTTGGAACGGTGTCTGGGGACACCAGGACTACAAGCTGTTGGCGAGGGTTCCAAGGCTGCATTAAGGATGAGAACCAGCTTCCCTGCGCTGGGAAAGATGGCCTTGCACCCAGCCATGATTCCTAACCCTTCCGGCCCACTCTCCCAGGCCACACAAGCTTCAGATGCGTGCGTGTGTGTGTGTGTGTGTGTGTGTGTGTGTGTGTGGTGGGGGCGGTGTGCGGAGTGGTTGTGGGGGAGAACCTCACCCCTCCTCTGACCCTTTAGGGCTTCTAGACCAGGAGAGCACTACCTCGTCTTTTCAGGCAGTGATAGAAGAGGCTTGAGTCCCTCTGGGCGGGGAAGGTGCCGAGGGGCAGGTCCTGCGGCTCCGTGAGCTGGGAGTGTGCCCCATTCTCATGCTGGTAGTGCTGGAGCGCCTGGTGGGTGCCGAGCAGGGGGCCCACGTCCGGTGTGCCCGAGAGCTGGGGGGGGGGAGATGAGCCTCTGCCTCACGATGCTTTTGGAAATCACAGGGTATTCTTTGCTGAAGGGGTGGGGGAGGACAGGAGGAGAGACAGGAAGAGAGTGAAGATGCATTGAGGGTCAGAGTCCACGTGCCTAAACCCCGTCTGTCCCCACCCCCGGGCCACGCAGCCCCACCTCTGCAGCCGGGCCACGCGCAGGTCACTGTCATCACTGCCCCGGAATCCCTTGGCAAAAGGGTTGTTCTCAATTTTCAGCTGGGTGATCTGTGGGGAGAAAACACACAGGGTCACCGGGAGGAGGGTGGCACTGGGCTGGCCTCTGGCCTTCCCTCTTCCCCAACAATAGGCACAGGGGAAATGGGCCTTGCCATTCACACTGGCTTGTCCCTGGCTCTGATCCCTTCTCCTTGCTCCCCACCCTCCGATGCTTTTCTCCTGCTCCCCAGCCCCCTGCACTGCCCAGCGTCTATCCCCATGGGTCTCTCCTGGGGACCTGTAACAGCTTCCCAGTGAGCACCCTGGGCGTGCAGCTGGAGTCCATGCTGCCACCTCATCAGGCTCCGAGTGACCGTTCTAGATGCAATTCCAACTCTGTCACTCTTCTGCCTAAAATCCACCACAGCCACAGCCCTTACCCCAGGGACCCCTGCCCACCTTGCCGGTCCCTGTGTGCATACTGTGGAAAGCAGATGGGTGTGGCCGAGCATGGCTGTCAGTGACAGGGACGCAGTGGGGGTGACCGGGCTGGGTGGGGCAGTAGTGAGGGTGGGAGGTGGCTGGGGCATCTCCGCCCACAGCCAGGGGAGGGCCTCGGCTCAGGCTCTGCTCCCACACAGCTGACAGCACCCAGGGCTCCTCCCCATTCCCTACCCCTCTCTCCGCAGGCACCAGGAGATGAACCAGGAGAAAGAAGACTGTGGAATGAAAGTGCCCAACGCTCAAACCACAAGGCAGGCTCCAAGCTCTTGGTTTTTACAGTTGCCAAATTGCTCCAATCCCCAAAACACAGACTGTAATTCCTCTGCGCCGGAGATGGACATGTCGAGGGTCCTTTTCTGTTTATCATTCAGTTTGCTCGTGGCTCTGAGGGACTTCGTAGGCTTCTGAGGGCCCTGCACCGGGCCTGCCCACGCCCTGCTGGGACTCAGACCCGCCTCTCCGCATGGTGGAAGGAGTGCAGGGTGGTATAAAGCGGGGGCTGTGGGGCTGTGAGCAGTGGCTGTACCTTGTGATTCTGGTAGGAGGTCACAGAGATGAAGGAGGTCTCTGGGAACACGTGGGTGCAGAAAGCGGTGTTTTTGGAGCCGAAAGCGTTGTTTTCATCAGCCTTTACGATGTGGAGCCGCGGCTGGTACTTGTGCATGGAGTTGAGGATGATCTGGAAGAGAAGGGTCTCATGCTGAGCGCCAGGTCCCCACCCGCCAGCCCCAGGCCCTGACCTCATTCATCTGGTCCGGGGCTGGTTTTTCTCATTCTCCTCAAAGCCCAGGATCCAGGAGGGCCTGCCGACCAGGACTGAAGCTCCCAAGTCAAGAACCAGGCCCCGGGGTCCAAACTCTGCCCCCGGCCCCACTTAGCCTCTTTGTACTGGCACTCACGCCCAGCCCCAGGCCCTCCCTGAGGTGACCAATTGCTTCATTGTGGCAATGGAGACCCTGAGTAAGCCCTTGACAGTGTAAAAGGCTGTGTGAACTCAGCAAAGTGTAGCAGGTGGAATTCTGAGCTGTCAGCAAAAGTCCAGGGTGCCGCCGACTCACTGCTTAATCTCAGACAAGTCACTCGGCTTCTCTGTGCCTCCGTTTCCACATTCGTAAAATAGGATCATAACACGTAAGCTCCCTCCCTCAGGGGTCCCATCCAGCCTCACCTTTCCTCATACCCCTCTTACACATGACCTGCCTCTTCTAGAAATACTTGGGTTTTGCAGGATGAGGGAGAGGGGAGGAAGCTGAGGACAATGTCCCACTGTAACTTTGTTTTGTCACAGTGCTCATCATTCATTCATGCATTTCTTTTCTTCTTTTTGAGACGGAGTCTCACTCTTGTTGCCCAGGCCGGAGTGCAGTGGCGCAATCCCTGCTCACTGCAACCTCCGCTTCCTGGGTTCAAGTGATTCTCCTGCCTCAGCCTCCCAAGTAGCTGAAATTACAGGTGTGCCCACCATTCCCAGGTAATCTTTATATTTTTAGTAGAGACAGGGTTTCACCTTGTTGGCCAGGCCTGTCTCGAACTCCTGACCTCAGGTGATCCGCCCACCTCGGCCTCCCAAATTGTTGAGATTACAGGCGTGAGCCACGGCGCCTAGCCTTGTTCATGTATTTCTCAGTGTTCACAGAGGCCTGCTGACGGTGTACTGGGGGAGACCCAGATGTATCCTGTCCTCAGAACTGCCCAAGGCCACTCCCAGCCCATCTTCGTGAGCTAGTGTTCAAGGTGCCAAGGTTAGATGGCACAGTTCCTAAAATAATGTCATAGAAGGCCAGAGGCCCCCTGGCCCCAAGGGTCCTTAAGGATGCCATGGGCTGGGGGAGGCGGGTTGCCCGGCTGGACAAAGCTTACAAAGCACCCTGGAGGCTCGGCTGCTGGAGCCCCCCGGGGGGCAGCTCACAGTAGTTGCTGCTCCAAACCCGCTTCATTTGGCTGCGCCCCACGGTAGCAGCTGCATCATGTGCCATTAAAATGTATTTTTTATCGTTGACATTTGCCAGACGCCCTCCCCATTGAAGGCAGGACCAGGAATTTGGGGCATTTTATCAGCCCTGCAGCTTCTGTTAACCCTTTGGTTTCTGTCCTGGCCAGGCCAGACAGGCCCTCGGGCTCCCTTCCCCCAGAGCTCCCTTCTCTGCAGCTGAGAGTGCCCTTTCCTTGGGTCAATCGTTGGACTGCCGCCCTTCTAGGTTCCCAAGAACCAGGTCTGGTGCTGACTCTTAATGAAAACGTTTTTCTTTTCTTTTCTTTTCTTTTGAGATGGAGTCTCACTCTGTCACCCAGGCTGGAGTGCAGTGGCGCGATCTCGGCTCACTGCAACCTCCACCTCCTGGGCTCAAGTGATTCTCCTGCCTCAGCCTCCTGAATAGCTGGGATTACAGGCGCCCACCACCACACCTGGCTAATTTTTGTATTTTTAGTAGAGATGGGGTTTCACCATGTTGGTCAGGCTGGTCTCAAACACCTGACCTCATGATTCACCCACCTTGGCCTCCCAAAGTTCTGGGATTACAGGCGTGAGCCACCACGCTTGGCCTTGAAAAGTTTAACCCATTGGTGACCAGAGTGCTGAGAGAAAGGCCAGAGTCAGGCTCTTCCATGGTAAGCCTGGGCCAAAGTCTTAGTCTGGGAAGCCTCTGCTCTCATTGTGCCCTGGGGCACAGGGACAGCCTAGAGAGCCAGCTCAGCTGAGGATCGGGTGGGCCACGAGCTGGGCTGTGGGCACTGGACTTCCCTGGGCTCCTTGGTTGGGCTGGGTACTCCATCCAGCAGGAACCACACTTTCTGCCTTCCGCACTGGCCACGCCCCGCTCAGCCCTTGGCCCTCAGAGACAAACCTCTGGACCCTCACGAGGCAAGTACATAACCTCCCAAACCCCAAACCAGGTCTTGCAGCTGGGGACTTGCTGCCCCACTGGGGGCCTGCCAGGTGAGGAATACAGAGTGAGGCTACAGAACACAGGTCCTGCTCAGAGAGGCCTCGTCGATGTTTGCCCCTTTCCAGGACGCTGGGGATCCTCCTGTGGTGAGAGGAACTGGGCCTGGAAAACACCTCCCAGCCCCTTTAGGTGACTCCATCACGCTGCATGATTCACAGAGCTGCAGGCGCCCACAAAGGACCCAAGTTCCTGGAAGATCCAGCAATGGAGTACCTGGGAGGTGGCTGATGCTCCAGGAACGCGCAGTTCCCACCTGCGCACCTTTGCACATGCAGTTCCCTCTGCCGTCTTGATCCTTCTTTCCCATTCTCTTCTCACCTTCTGGGCCTAACATCTCTTCCGGGAAGTCTTAGGTACAAGGGCCTGCTCTGAACGCCCAGTTCTGAAACTTGTTTCTCATGCATTATCTACCTGGCTATTACTCTGCTTCCTAGTGGCTTCCTATTTCTTCTTGTTTTAATTCTAAACTCCTAGGAGAAAGGACCATACCTGTTATCCTTTGCACCTCTAGGCTCCTTTGCCCCCAGACAGGATCTAGTGAGTGCAAGGTCGGGTTTGGGAGTGGGAAGATCTGGGCCACAGCCACAAACCCTCCGTGGAAATGTGGATCCTCCTCTCTGGTCTTTACTTGCTTACTAAAGACAAGATCATCTCTAAGGCATTTTTCAGGTCAAAAGTTGTGATGAAACGTGGGCAGAGATGATCTCCCATGAGCTCCCGCATGTTCCAGCTCCCTGGCATGAAGGCCCCTGCCCCGGTCACTCTAGCTCTCCAGCGGTGGCAGCATAAAGGGAGACCAGAGACCGTGGGCTGAGAGAACTCAAGACAGAGCCATAGGCGCCAGCACCCCGTGCAGGCTGTGCAGGACACTAGAACAAATGGCAGCGGCCACCCCGCTCCTGACACCTGGGCAATTAGAGCCATCGTGGGGCTGGTCACAGTCCTGGGTATCATCATCAACTCCCATTCTCCATACCATCATCCACCTCCAGGTCCACTCAGTGACCAATTCCTGTGACTCTATCTGTAAAACAAAAGCCCCTCCATTCCTTTTGTACACCCCTGCTTCAGGCCCCACCGTCTCTGGCTCGGGTCCTGGGACAACCTCCTCCTACCTCCATCTTCTTTCTCTCCATTTCCACCTGCAACACATCCTATCAATTCGCTCCCCTGCTCAGAACCTTCTGGGAGATTCAGGAAGACGCGCATTGCTTAAGAGCAGGGCCTTCTGTATTTCCTCCTCTTCCCCCACATCCCCCTCCTACCACTGCTGCCAGTATATAGGGCTCAATAAATGCCTTGTATCCACAATCCCACCTTTGATCATTCCCTCTTGATCCTTGGAATAAAAGCCAAACTCCTTAGCCCATCAGACAAAGTCCCTGATGATTAGGGTGGGGAGACTGCCCAACACGCCTTCCAAGGCAGGGAACCAGCCGGTCTGGTAGGCAATCCTGCAAAGAGGGGAAGCTGCCAGTCCTACAGGGGCAGGTGGGAGCACTAGTTGAGGGTAACCCTAGTCACAGAGAAGTCAAGAAGGGTGCAGACGCCTTCATGATCTCTGTTCACCGGCATCAAGCCCTGAGCAAGCTCTTCTCCAACCATTGGGGTCCTCATCTATAAAGTGGGGCCTTTGGCTAAGTGGTCCCAGACCCCCTTCCGACTCTGACAGTCTGGAACCTGGACAGGTATCTGGAAGAGAGTCCCACCCACTGAGCCAAGGCAAATATAAACCTGAGCCTTCGTCCCATCAGCCGGGAGAATGTGAAACCAGCTCGGTGACTCACACACCTGGCTTTGCTCGGAAGTTCCTCAGGCGCCACATTAAACTACTTTGCCAGAGTTTTACATTTATATTTGCTGCAGAGGATATGGGGCCAAATGGGCCAGCCACATCAGCAACCCCTCTACACGACTGGTTCCGTCATCATCATTGTTTCACAGAAATGGGATTCATTACGTTTTGGCCACGATTCAGAACCCTGTTCTATTTTAACAACTGCAGTTGCGCCAAACATCCCTCTCCTAAAGAGATCGCCATAGCGTGCTTGGCCAACAAGGCCCAGATTTATCTACATTGGAATCACAGAACATTAGGGCATGGAGAGGCAGACCATGGAGATCATTCGTGTCCAACTCTCTAATTGTACAGATGAGGAACAGAACGCTGGTAGTGGGGGACGTGACTCGCCCAGGGACACACAGCTGGTTGGAGACACAGTCCAGAGCAGGATCCAGATGGCCTTTGAGAGAGCACACACTTCTCTCAACAAGCTCAGAGTTAATGAGAAGGTGCCAGTTAAACGCTGTAAGGGACGTGGGTCGGCAGGCCCTACTGTCCATCACGGAACACACATTATCTGGATGCTAGCCACTCAACAGTGTGGCTAATGTCCATTTTTGTCAGATACTAAAACCAGATTTACCCTGTATCACAATTTAACTTTCTATGACTACCTTCTCCATCATCCTTCTGATCCTCACCAGCTCTACAAAGAGGTTAGGACAGAGACGGGATCTCAGCTTAAAAGACGAAGAAGAAAAGAAAGAAAACTGAGACCCAGAATGATAAGAGGTACATCCAAGGAAAATTCAGACTAGAACTGAGTCAGGAAGCCCATCGGCCCACTCAAGAGGCCTTGACCAGATGAGCCTTAGGCCTCCCTCCCAGGGGAGCAATCCTGGGTGGTACCATGGGGCCTCCAAACCTTCCTGCCTTCTGCCACAGCAACAGCAATAGCAGCCGGCACTTACTGAGCATGTCCTATGTGCCAGGGCCTGTGCTAAGTCATTTACATCCATCATAAAATTAATCTTTACAGTAGCCGTATAAAGTAGGCATTAGTTATTATTGCCCTTATTTTAACAGGCGAGGGACTGCGGGTCAGGGAGGTGCAGGCATTTGCCAGCATCAGACAGCCGATTTGGGGCACAGCCAGAATTAGTACTAATTTCCAAGGCTGAGTTTGTACCTTAACTTGGCTGGGGAGGGTGGGGCCTGATCTGGAGTTCAGGGCTTGGCACGTTGTCACGGGTCAGCAAATGTGGCAGGAAAGGAGGAAAGAGGGAGATAAATAGTTCTGGGTCCCCCAATGGCAAATTAGCAGCATAAGCTTTGGGGGTCGGCAGCCCCTGGCAGGGAAGTGGTTTTGCTGTCTAATTACTACCCCCTTCAGCAGGTCCTCATTCCCTTACCATCCACCAGCACCCACTGGCTTGCCAGACACGGTGGTTAGGCACGAGGACATCACAGTGATTGAAAACCTCATGGTTTACTACCTGGTGGGGGGAGTCACATAGTAACCCCAAAACTGAGCTGTGTAAGTGATGGGAAAATGTAGTGGAAGAGAGGCTGCATTTATCATGGTGACAAATCAGGTGACCCACAAGAACAAGAAATGGGCAGGGCTGTTTCAAGGAAACCTGAATATACTTTGAAGGAACAAAAAACCCTTCAGCAAATAGAAAGGCCCTCCTATCAGTCTTCCCTACGTAAATGTATAATTTAAAGCAAATCCAATAAAAATACAAATAAGTTCCTTTTCAGCACTACAAGCTTATTCTAAAGTTTATGTGAAAAAAAATAGACAAGACTAGCTCTGAAGAAAATTCTGAAGAAGATCAAGGAGGCCCAGTCCTGCCAAACACTAAAACCTATTATCCAGTCTCAACAGTGAACAGACTGGCGCGTGAACAGGCACACATTCATACGGGGATTTAGTGTTCAGAAATAAGGCACCTCAACCAGGGGGAGGAAAGAGGACATTAGTGGTGCTAGGACAACTGGATACCTCTCCAGAAAAAAAGAAAAAAAATTGGATTCACACCTCAAATCAATGCCAGGATAAATTCCAAAGGGATCAATGGTTTAAATGTTAAAATAAACCCATAAAATACTAGAAGAAAATTCCCTTATAAGTAAGGACTAGGGCTTTCAATAACTCAAAATCTAAAATCCATAAGGAAAAGACTGATCAATTCAATCAAAAGTATCAGCCTGGGAATATCCCTACAAGCAAACCAAATGAGAAATGATAATCTGGACATGTGTAACTCCTGTCACAGATAAGAACTAAATCCTCCTAATTTATAAGAGCTCCTAGAAATTGATATCAAAAACCTACAAGAAAAATGAGCAAAGGATAAGAACAGCAGTTCACAGCCGGGTGTGGTGGCTCACGCCTGTAATCCAAGCACTTTGGAGGCCAAGGCGGGCGGATCACCTGAGGTCGGGAGTTCAAGACCAGCCTGACCAACATGGTGAAACCCTGTCTTAAAAAAAAAGAACAGCAGTTCACAGGAGAGGAAATTTATAGAAAAAGATGCTTAACCTTACTCATACTATGCAAATTAAAGCTAAAACTGATATCCACTTTTCATCTGTCAAACTGACGAAAAGCCACGAGTTTGCTCTCACACCCTTCCTGGTAAGGCTGTAGTGGTGGTGGAAATATATACATCAGTACAGCTCCCATGGAGGATAATTTGGTGATATTTCCAAAGTTATAAATCCGAGTACCATTTGAACACACCATTTGTCACACAGGTAGACTTGGCACAGCGTAAAATGGCATGTGTACAAGCTTAATCAGAAGGGCAAAGAATAAGAAAACATCTAATTCCTTCAAACAAGAACTGGCTACATGATTTCTGAAACAATCATTTGATCAAATTCTATGCAGCTGCAGGCCGGGCACAATGGCTCACACCTGTAAACCCAGCACTTTGGGAGGCTGAGGCGGGTGGATCACCTGAGGTCAGGAGTTGGAGACCAGCCTGACCAACACGGTGACACCCCATCTCTACTAAAAAAAAAAAAATTAGCGGGGTGCGGTGGTGGGCGTCTGTAATCCCAGCTATTCAGGAGTCTGAGGCAGGAGAATTGATTGAACCTGGGAGACAGAGGTTGGAATCAGCTGAGATTGCACCATTGCACTCCAGCCTGGGCAACAAGAGTGAAACTCCGTCTTAAAAAAAAAGTAATAATAATAATAATTCTGTGCAGCTGCGAGAGGGATGAGGACGCTCTCTCTGAATGGACTATTCTCCAAGAGAGATTATTAAGTTTACAGAGCAAGATGCAAAAAAACGTTTCTATAGTATGCCACCTTTTGTGTGTAAAAGGGGGGATTTCAGATTACGTATTCTGCCTTTGTGCAAAAAAAACAAAAACACCCCAAGAAACAAACAAAAAAAACAGCTGAAAAGAAATTGGTAACCATGGTTTCCTGCATGGAAAGAAACTGGATCAGGGACCAGTAAGAGAGATGTCGTGTTGGAGACATTTTAGTTTATTCAATGATTTATGTTTAAAGCATGCGAAAGTATTTCCTATTCATAAACAAAATTTTAAGATGCAAATAGGTATAAAATTATAACTTTGGCAAGCACGAGCATGAAAAGATGCACAGTGCTCTGACGGCATAGAATGAGGACCCCAACTCTAAAGAAGGGGCATTTGAGCTTGGATCTCACAGCTCAGGAGTAGCTACCTAGGCGAAGAGGGTAGGAAGACAGTCCCAGGCCTAAGGGAGGGGCAGTCAGGCCTAGGCCAGTTATGAAACCCAACGGCTAGAGGAGGACGTAGCATATTAAGGGGACTAGCGCGTGTCACTTTGGGACTGAGGAGCTGCAGCCCACACCTCTAGTCCCGGGGCTAATGCAGCCCTGCCAACGCTGGACTCACTGTGTCAGAGATCATAAGCTGGCCCTCCCTCCCTCCTCAGCAATCTGGGACCCCCACGTGCCACCATTTCTGAGTCCTGCTGCAGGAAACAGGTCCCACCTATGCCCCAGGGAGGCCCTCCCTGACTTCCTGAAGCCCAGGTATTGCTAGAAGCTTATTCAGTAGAGAGGAGAAAGAAAGCGGGGGGTGGGGGAGAATGAGGGGAGAAGCAGCTTCCTTTCCCATCTCATATTGCCTGGCACAGGACCCTGCTGGGCATGGGAGGGAGTGGCAGGCTGGAGGGGGACAATGGGCAGGCAGCTTTGTGGCCCGGCAGAACAGCAGAAGCAAAGCTGAATTCAGGCCACCTGGAGGCAGCGCATCCAGCCTCAGCCCCGTGGTCCTTTCTGCTCCTAGCCTGCCCCAACCTCGGGACTGGAGCTGACTCCCAGGTGCCGATGGTCAGACTCTGAATCTGCTTTCCTGAACGTGCCCTCCAAGGTTTGGACTGGAAAATTCCCTGTGGGTTTCTGCTGTGAGGGCTTTCCTAATCCCACAGCAAAAACTCACAAGGAGTTTCTCATAGGTTCTGGTCATGTGGTCTGAGGGGTTTCTGTTCCAGGGGCCCATCTGCCACACAGGACAGGGTACCACGCCCAGCACGTCAACTGGACCCTAAGGTCCTCAGACTTCAGAGCAGAGGAGCGTTCATGGAAGGAGGGAATCCTGAATGACAGGGAAACCAGGAAAACGGGATTATCCCAACATGGCTGTTCTACACCCTCGCCCCCGACAGTCGGTGCTTCCTGTTCTTTGAGGCCTTAACGCACCAGTGAACAGACACATGGCCTCCCAGCCACCCTGCTCATCTCCTGGGATGAGGAAATGGGGTGGCTTGGGCCTGAGGATCTCCAAGCTAGAAGGACACTGAGTCTACCTGTTGGGCCCCAAGATGATGCCACAGCCACTCTCATGGGCTCTTGACTTGTCCCTTCACGAGGAGAGAGCCTGACCTTTTGGGCAGGAGTCAGGGGTGAAGGCTGCTCATAGGAGGCAGCTGCTCCAGCTCCTGGGATACCATGAGGATCCCCAGGAAAAGTCCAAATCCCCGTGGCTGGAGATAGTACCTTGAGGCCTGGAAGCTTTCATGACAAATTGAAAACATGGAAGTGGGTTGTGCAGAAGGAAGGGCAATTCCCAATACAACATGGCTTTTCCCCAGGCTCCTGCACTGAGAAGCCAAGAGGGCGACTCCTTCACCCTTCAATGGGAGCTCACCACTCCCACGGGCATGGGCCCAGGACCAGAAGAAAGTCAGCAGCCGAATGGGCTGCTGTGCCCTGATATGTCCCCTCCATAGCCCTTGTCTGAATGGCCAAAGGCTGCTCCCTCTTCAGGGATGACGATATCTAAATAGGTGACAATAGAGCCCTGGGTACAGAAAGGCAGTGGAGAAGCCCAGAGAACACTGGGCCAGGAAGCATACGGCCTGGGTCCGAGACAGTACCTGGGCCCTGCCACACCCACAGGGCTGTTGTAGCCAATAAGCTGCAAGTACTGGGTAAGTGTAGGGATGAAGGGAGAAGGAAGATGCTCCACATCCCACTCGTCCAGGGAGAAAGCTGAGTTCTTGTGGGGAGTATCCCTATCGCCAAGGCAAGGGAAGCCCCAGGCAGGCATGAGGGGTGCAGCCAGGGGCATCACAAGCCCATTAAGCATCCTCGCTGGCCCTGACTTCTATGCAGGGTTATCACAGATCACTCACAGACCCACGGAGAGACACTGAAGAGGTTAGCCAGGCTGGGAAAAGCTACTGCTGGGCTGTGAAGGCCAGAGCGCTCTCTCCCGCTTCCTAAAGAAGGCCCAGCTTTCCGTCCCTCAACTCCCTCCCCTCTCACTTTCTAGAGGTCCTCTGAGGCATCCCTGGAGCTGGGGAGCCTGACAACAAGCTGCCACAACCAAAATCCTCTCCAGGCTTGGGTCCCTAGGGACCAATGGCCACCCAAAGATGCAGCTCTGTATTCACCCCCCCATGGGGTCTGTGTGTGTATGCAGTCGTGGGCCAGGTTCCCTAGCCTCCCAACACAGAGGCCCTCCCTACCCTTTTGAGTGGGTGCCACAGCCTGGCCAAGCACAGGAGGTCAGGTAGGAGTTGACGGGGAACGAAGTCTTGACCAGGATGGGGCGCAGGGAGACCCAGGAAGCCCCTCTGCCTCTCAGCTGAAACACCCTGGGGCTCGGGGGAGGCGGGAACTTGGCTCATCCTCCCCTTTGGGCATGGGCCTGCCCTGTATGGGAAACCCAGTGTAGGGACTCACAACAAACCAGGTAAGTTAAGGCAGGAGTTGATGGCGTTAATTAAGCATACTCCCAGCTGCTTGTTTACAGCTCACCAATGACTCAGAAGAGAGCTGAACAGATTCTGAGAAATTAAAACTAGAAGCTCATTGCCAGTTACATCCCCCATCAATCAGAAAAGAAGGATGGCTGGAGTTTTCCGTAAGGAACTATGATTCAGGTATCCTGACAGCACACAGCTGCCCAGAACTAGAGCTTGGGCATAAAAGCGAGACATACCTGTGCATCCCGTAACCCCCACCAGCCACGCCTGCATCTCGGCGGCCTCCACTGCCCCTACCCTGCACGCCCCGTAACCAGGGCAGTCTTGAGGGGGTGGGGCCTGTGCCCTGGTGGGTAGTACCAGGTCCCCAGACTTCTGTTTGCCACACACTTGAGCTAAAATTTCCACATAAAAATCTCTTTTTGTGGCCTTGCCAGGGCCAGATGGGGAAAGAATGAGCGTGGGCAGCCTGGATGGGGTGTCAGCAGCATCCCCGGGGCTTCAGAACCTCTTTTGCGAGGGCCAGGCCAGACCCAGCAGGAGCTAACACCGGAGCCAGGGCAAGGCCTTTCCTTCCAGAAGCAGGTGACTGTCAGGCCAGGCAGACGGTGCAGGCCACAGAGGGGCTTTGGAATGCATCGGTGACTCTTGCTCAGAAAGGCTTACTCATCTTGTGTTATGTTCCAGCAAGGTCAGATTTGGGGGAACTGAAGCTGAGATGTGGCCTGTCACCTTTATCATCATAGCTGCCATTTATTTTGCACCTCCAGTGTGCAAAGTGCTTCCTGTATGCCCTCTCATTTAAGTCTCACAACATGAAAGGTACATATGGTCATCTCCATTTTCTAAACAAGGAAAGTGGGGCTCAAAAAGGCTGAGACAATTGCCCAGAGTTACCAAGCCAGTAAGTGGCCAGGAAGCCCAGCTCTCTGCAGGACTCAGAGGCTTGAGCTCCTTCCCTAAACTGGTCAGCGAGTGCCAAAGCCTGGAGCTGGATCCCAGAGTGGATTCTCCCCATCCCCATCCTGGCCTGTCTTATCCCTAATACTGCCCCAGACTTGCCTCCCGAGGCCAGGAAGCCCCCATCCTTACATGGCCAAAGGGGTCCAGGTGGTTGTTTGTCAGCTTCAGCTTCTGGAAGGAGACCAGCTGCCGCATCCAGTGGGCCCCCGTGGCAGGAGAATCTGGGTGGACATACAGCCTTCCTGGCATGGCTGGCTCAGCCTTCCCTGCCACCATCCTGCCAACAGAGCAGATAAGAGCTGGCAATTACCCCGGGGGCTGGTGAAGCCAGGTTTCCTGTCCCCTCTTGGAGCAAACCCCCATTGACCAGAGAAAAAAATAGCTGCTGGTCCCACCACATTGTCAAATTAGGACTTCAGGGGTCGGAATGAGGGACAGAGGAGAGAATGCTGAGAAAGAGACAGCAGTTCTGAATCTCCTTTATCTTACTGCAGTAGAAAAAAAAAGAGGTTACAGGGAAATGGGGTCATTTATTTGAAGGACTGGGGCTAATCACAAAGATAATGTGGGGGAGATTCAGGCACTTCTGTGTAAATTTACACTTACTATCAAAAAATTTTTTTCTTTTTAAGAGACAGGTCCTCACTCTGTCACCCCTGCTAGTGGTATGATCATAGCTCCCTGCAGCCTCCAATTCCTGGGCTCAAGCAATCCTTCTGCCTCAGCCTCCCAAGTAGCATGCCCAGTTAACTTTTTCCATTTTTTATAGACACAGGGATCTCACTGTATTGCCCAGGCTGGTCTCAAACTCCTGACCTTCAAGTCATCCTCCTGCCTCTGCCTGCAGAGTAGCTGGGATTACAGACATGAGCCACCACACCTGGTATGATTATGATTGTCACATGTTATAAATTATATTATTTAGAGGGAGCTTCTCAGAGGATCGAGACAACTCCCAAATGGCTTGTCCCCAAAACAATGGTAAGAAATTAACTGGTAGCTCTCCCCTCAGCCAGAGTCTGCTCTGAATTCTAATCTAGCCCAGAGAGAGAAGAAACAGAAGTGTGGCCCTTGCCAGGACGTGGCCACCAAACCCCGCCTCCTCAACCCAATCTCTCCAGCTCTGTGGCCTGCCTGCCATGGAGCCCAGCATCCTGGCCAGCTGCTCGCTCCTGGAGTGCTGTTCCAAGCTCCTGGGCAGTCAGGGACTAAGGAGTTGGCCTCATGAAAGGTAGCCCAGAATTTATTGACCTGGCCCCAGTTTGGTTTGGTCCCTTCACCTCTCTCTGTCTTCCAGCCTCTCACCAAAGTGTCCTATCCACCAGCCCCCTGGCAGAGCTTCACTTAGTCGATGGCTGGAGGGGCCTGAGGCCAGGGAGGACACGGAGCAACAGACACCAGGTAATGGCCCTGCTCCTAATGTCCCCAAGAGAACTGCTCCCAGCTTCCCCACAGTGAAGCACTGACAGAGTCCAAATCTGGCCAGTGTTCATGATTTGTCTGTCACCTGACAGCCTGGTCACCAAGTGCCGACTGTCCATGGCCATGAAGAGAGTAGAGACCCTTGCAACCCACCAAACTCCAGCATGCAGCTGGTTTTCAGCCCAACCCCAGCCCCAGCTGCAGCAGGCGTGCAGACATTCCTGAGCACCTCAGCCTCGGCAGGGCCAGTGCCAGGCAGTGGACTCCAGCCTGCAGATCTGGGCACTCACTCAGGTAGCCAGGAAATTCCCCGCACCAAACGCCAGGTGGGGACGTGCGGCCAGTGGGTGCATGAGGGAAGGTGGGCGACGTGGTGATGGTCCACTTACCATTTGTTGTCACAGAACTTGTAGCGATGGTCATCGGCGGGGACAATGTCAATCAGCAGGATGTACTTGGTCTTGGGATTCATGCCCGTGACTTTCACCTTGTAGCTGGGGAACATCCTCCTGGGGGAGCCGAGGGGTGAGGCAGAACATGGACAGAGCACCAGGAGAGATGGAACAGAGTGAGCGAGGGGGCAGAAGGTCACCAACAGGTACTGCCCTTTGGCCAGCGATCCTGGAATTGGTCACAGCTGTGTGACCTGCACAACTCACTTCCCCGTCTGCCTGCACTGCCCAGGGAACAGGTGCCACTGGCTGCTGTCTCTGAACCTTGCAGCCATCAGTCTGTGTCTAGGAGAAGAGTTTACAGCATTTCCCAAATTCACTTATTGTCTCCACCATAATCCCCTAAGACTTGGGGCTAGTGCCTTGAATAGCTGAAGCACAGAGACCCCAGTCAGGACTGTGGGGAGCAGGTTCTGATGCCAACCTGGCTGCCTTAATTTCCCTCCTATCCTTTGCCAGCCCAGACACAACCGAAGTTCTGGGGTGCAATTATAGGGGGCCGGGAAACCCCCATCGGCTGCTTCCATAAACAATGAGCTGCCTCCTCTGGGTCAGGCCTCTGTGGAAACCCTTAGGCCTTAAACCAACTCACAGGAAAACAGAAGACTGCTGTCAAAACCCTGCTAGGCTTGAGCTCTTCCAGTGTGTCCAGCAGGGGGAGTTTTTCCCTGTGAATACCTCACCTGGACCTGCACACCCTGAGTATCAGGGGAAAGTCAGTCCAGGAGCCTCATGGATAAGAGAAGGCATAGATTCTGAAGCCACCTGCCATGGTCCACAGCCTGGCCCCCCCTCTGACAAGCCTTAGGTGACTTGCTTGAACCTCTCTGTGCCTTGGTTTCCTTATCTCTAAAACAAGGGTAGCATGACCACCTATCTCACAGATTGCTGTGTGAATGACCGCAGACCCCTGCTGCACTCCACCCCCAGCAAAGTAAACGGAGAAGTGGTATGACCTACTTCTATGAAAATGGATTCACCAAAACCCAGGAAGTTTGCCGTTTCCTGCAGCCCATGCTGAAGCTGTCCAGGGCCCTGAGGTTCTGGGCACATTCTAGAGGGGGGCTTCCCCACACCCCTCAGCACATACACACACACAACAGCAAGGTAGGTACACAAACCCGCTCTGCTCCCTGCCCTGGTCAGCAGGTCCCTGACTTCACCAGAGGGAAGAACAGAACTTCTCACCATCCTCCTCAGACACCATCCCCCGCCTCCAGCTGATTTTCCACAAAGGTGTCCCCCAAGAGAAACAGGATCCAAACCTAGCTGAACACACTTCATGAAGACACTAAGCCCCCCTGAGCTGTGCTGTGCACTGCCCAGCAGGTCCACTCTGGGGAAACCATCAGGTGGTTCTCTGCCTCTCACTAACCCAAGGCAATATGGGCCCCAGGAGAAGCTGTCCAAGACGCCAAAAACAGATGATCAGAGGCCCCTAGTTTGTCACCAGGTGCACCTGGACAGGAAAGGGCTTCCAGAAAGGGTCAAGGCCTCTATAAGCTAGCAGGTTCTAAGCCCAGGCCAGGACCCTGACCGAGGTGGAGGGTTCCCTTCCACGCCAGCCCCGCCTGTGCCCCCCCTGTTGCTGGAGGAGAGGTGTGTGCAAGCACTGTAGGCCAGGGACGTGGGGATGGGGGGTGTGCCCGGGCACGTGTGAGTGGGTGTGCAAGTGCGCATGTGTGGATGTGTGCGTGCATGGAGGGAGGAGGGAAGTTCTAGCTGCAAGTCTAGGGACTTATAAACCGTGTGGAAGAATTTGTCTCAGATGTCAATTGAAAGCATTTTCAAATGCCCACCCCGCCCCCTCTCCAGGAATGGGGGAAGTAAGGGGCTCAGGAACCCAACCCTGCCTCCTGCTTACCAGCTCCTCTATGGGGCCTGGGGGCGCAGCTGGAGCCTGCACCACCCTTTGCTGGCCTTGCCTGTCTCCTGGTGGGCCTACAGCTGAAGCAGAAAGGGCAGGAGCTGCCTCGCCTCCCCCTTCACTGGGGGAGGGCCAAGATCCTGCCCCCTCCCAGGCCACCATTTTGTAAATGCCACAGAAACAGCCACAAAATGGGGCAACCCTGGCCATGCTTGGGCTGGCCTGGCACCGGGGGCCTGCACTCAGCTTGTCTCCTGTAATCATTCCAGGTGGCAACAGCAGAGTGCAGCCAAGGCTTCCCTCCAGGGCCGGTGTCCACAGAGGGGGCCAGGAGCAGAGGGCTCACTGCCACTTTGGCAGGGATCATAGCCGAGGCTGAGAGGAGGCTAAAGGGCCCTGGCCTTCCCCTTCTCTTTCTCACTGCTGGGCTTCATCTCCGCAGCTCAGGAGGCCAGGCTGACACTGACTAAGTACTTTCTGGAAGGCCTTTGAGGAGCCAGTGCTCTGCGTCCCCCCCCCTGGTGTCTTGGGACCTGGCCCCTCCTGGAAGCTGACCATAGGCCGGATTCCTGGCTGATAACAGCCTCAGGGAGATGTGAGCAATGGTGCAGGGAAGGGGAGTATCTCCCAGCCTCGCCTCCCCCTGCCCACCAACTCCACTCTACCTAGGGCAGTAGTCAGGGACAGTGGGTTGTCTGATCTGAATGGGGAATTCAAAAGCCCTCTGCTCAGGCTGAACTGGCTTAGGGAGGTCCATTGCCTTCAATGGAACAGATGTCTAGGTCTTGGCAGGGTCCAGTTCGGGGACTGCTTCTGAGCCATGCAGATCACCCTCTGGGGTGGGATGGGGAGGCCCTAGACACCATCGTTTCCCTGCCTCGGTGACTCCAGAAGGGGAAGAGTCCACCCAGGGTTGGGGAAGGGCTGCCTGTGAAGGTGAGGCCCCCCTCTCCCACCTCCAACAGCCTCCTGCCCAGGTTGAGGGGAGAATTCAAGGCCCCATGGGCATCTGCCCTTGGGTTCCTGAAGAGATTAAGTTGGTGCCTAGACGCCTGACTTGGGGGTGTTCACCAGCATCGTATGCCTCAGGCAACACAGGCCAAGCTGGGTTTGGGAGCTGTGACTTCCTCTGGGCAATGCCTCTCTAATGAAAGGTTTGAAATGATGGAGTGAGATGTAAATTTTTTCTGTGATTTATGACATAGAATGTACCTGCAAACCAACACCCTACGGTGGAAAGCAACGCCTCCTGCATGTATGTGTTGGGATGGGAGGGGGTGACCAAGGAGGAAGGCACTGCCCCCTGTATCCACGCAGGCCCTGCCACCAGCGCTGTCGGTGAAGCTTGCCTGTCCAGGCACTCGGCAGTCTACCTCTGGGCCTGCCCCAGCGAGCCCTCCCCCGGGGCGCTCTCCCTTGCTCCCCCTCCCTGCACCTTCTCCCTGCGCCCCCCACTGTCTCCCGGCTCCCACCTCGTCCTCCGGCCTCTCCCTCTCCCCCAGACCCTCGGCATCTTTTCCACGTGCCCCTCACCTTCTCTTTGCGCCCCACGAGCCCTCTCCATTCTCCCCCAGTTCCCCACGCCCCGTCGGGCTCCCGTGCCCCCAGACAGGCGGGGACTCCCCCCCAACCAACACGCGGAAACGGGTCCGCCAGGGGAATAAACAAGCCGCCTGTTCGCCGGCCCGTGAGGAGATGAAAGCCCGGGACTTCTCCTGTGATCATGAAACAGGCTCTGAAAGGGTGCGGGGCTGGAGCCTTTATCTATTCATACTCGGAAATGGCTTTAGAATGAACTGCTAAGATAAGCTTCCTTGGACGTTTCTTGGTGTTGGAGGCGCGCGGGGCGCGGGGGCAAGGGTTTGGGGCTTTTTTATTCTGGCAACAAACCCGTAACTGCGAACTCACTGCTGAGTGGGGGACACGCCAGTTCCAGCTAGCTGCGCTTCGAGAGCCGCGGGAGCTCCCTGGCCAAAGCGGTGGCCAAATTCAAGGCGCTGACTTACTCGCAGCCCCCTTCTGGGAAGAGGGACAGAGACTAGGAGGCACTCCTAGATTCTCTCCACTTGGAGGGTCCCCCAAGCCCCAACCCCACTGCAGCTCCACCTTTCTCGGAGGTCCCTGGGGACTCCAGGAAGAGCTACACGGACTCTCCCTCAATGCAGGGGGAACACCAGCCGGAAGGGGTCAGCTATCTAGAGAAGGGTTTGGAGGGTGGGAGCGGCACTGACTGGCAGGCACACAGGAAGGATTCTGGGGCGGTAGCGGTGATCATCTATTTCTTTATCTGGATGAAGGTTACACGAGTGTGTTCATTTTGTGCAAGCCTGTAGAGCTGCACCCATAAGATGTGTGGGCTCTTCTGTAGGAATGTTCCACTGCAATACATTTAGGTTAAAAATTATGTATGTGTGTGTACACCACCCTCCCATGTGTATATATGTGTACACATATTTAATTTTTGGAGCCCAGAGCCTAAAAGAACCCACAACAGGAAAACGGCAGGGGTCCCCTGAAAGCTCTTTGTTTCTCCAACCCTAATGTCGGGGAAATGCGGGTGTCTTCAGGAGGAATCCTGGGTGTGCTGGGAAGAGGCCAGGGCCCAACATCCAAGGCTGGGGTTAGAAGTGGGGCTGCTGGTGCCACCTACACTGAGACCAAGCCTTTTGTAGCCAAGTGAGTTCTGATTTTGAAACTACTAAATCCATTTCCACGTTTCACGCACATGCACAGAGGCACACACACAGTTTTCTAATTCACCCAAAGCATATTTAAGAAATATTTTTCCCAGGAGGGAGGGAGGGGGTGAGTGTGTGGAATGGATGTTTTTTTGGAAGACCAGTTGCTTCTCTTAGATTTTTTTTGAAGTCACTTCCTTCTGATAGACTTTTGCTTTCAGAAAATACTTTAAAAGAGATCAAAGCACTCTCTCCCCAACCCACTCTCCCAGTGTCTTCAACCCTTACTTCTCTTATCATCCACGCCACTGGGCTCTGACGCTCTGTATACAGAGTGAGGGCAATTGGCTTTGAAGCCCCGGATTAAGCCAGGCCAAATCCTTGCCTCAGAATAACAAACAATACAGGTTCAACAGGAGTTCTCATCGGTAGTTCATTTTTCAAACACAAATTCACTGTCACTAACACAAGCAACATTGAACTCAACAGGCTATGAAGGCTGATAGTGGAGATTTATCTGGTGGCAAAACCATGACCTAGGAGAAGGGCAATGAGACGGTTAGGCAATTTTCATTTTGGGGAGGTTTATATTTAATTTTTTTGTGGCGCTCACTTTTATCTATGTTTGGGAGAAAATGCAGTTTCTCACATGGATCAAGTTGGCAGGGATGTGAGGAGGCCAAGAGAGGGATCTGCTGTCTGCAGTTATCAGCCTGAACCCTCTGGGTGAAGAGACCTGAGAGGCTGAGACGGGCTGCAGAGGGCTGTGGCCCCCATTTTGCACCTGACATGGAGGTTGCTGAAGATTCAGAAACTGGTGGCTCACATGGTGACTGGTATTTTATCCACCAGCCCAAATTGATTGGCAGTTCAAAGTCACTATCCAGTGAAAGGGATTCTCTCTGTCGACCTTCAAGACTCTCAAGGGCCCAAAGGGCTAAGGTAGGAAGGAAGCCTGTGACCCAAGAACCCAACCTGGCTTAAGAACATTCTGGGTCCGCTTCTCCAGGACCTGCTTCTGCCCAGCCAGATGGCAGTTATCACGTCCCTAATCAGCCAGGGTCTCTACGGCAGAGCCACAATCCACACTGAATAGGACCCCATAAAAAAGCAATCAAGGGGACTTATCAAAGTAGGAGCTGTGTTCTGGGGGTGGGGCGCCTCATCTATTTTGCCTGTGTGGACCTGGCAACTGACTGACTTTGCTTCTCTGGGGTTTGGTTTATGGTCTCATTCTCTTGGTTCTCCTCCATCTCTAGCCATGTAGGAAGCTATGATTCCAGGTTTAGCAGAAAGGCCCAGACTAAGAAATGGAAATGTCCCAAGAAGGGTTCCAGTAGAGGCACACAGGATTTGGGGGAGCAGGGGACAGCCACTGGACAGGATGTTGAAGGACCACAGCCAGAGTAAAGCAGATCAGAGCACTAAAAGTGATTGCTGAAGGTGGGGGGCAGCTATGAAGGAGGAAAAGGTGTCTGTGAGGGGTGAGGGATTGGAAGCATGAGGCTAGCGATTTTCTTAAGAACTAGGCTCGGTGCAAGGACAACTTTCTGACAGACAAGGGAAAGGCTGTGATGGCTCCATAACTGGCCAACATTATCACAGCCATTTTAAAACTATTATCATCATTCCCTAAGGTCCATCTCTAAGCCTCAACTGAGATCAAGCACAAACATCTGCCTGAAGCTGGCCACCTCTGGAAGTGTGTGCATAAGTGTATGTGTTGGGAGAGGAGGAGGACCCATGCAGACGCCGGAAACCCCACTGAGGAAAACCACAACATGGCCTTTGTTTAAAATGGCAGAGGCCAGGCATGCACAGACAACATGCTGGCCAGTTATTTTCAAGAGACAAAGTTACTTCTGCTGCCTAAAAGTGGAAGTTCTGAACCTTTCTCTTTCTGCTTACCTTCTCTCCACATCGGCAGGCACAAGAATGAGCCCCATTCCCCTTCACACTTGACCCTGTGGATTACCCATTTACCAAGCGTCATCCACATGATTCCCTGGTTTGAGTCTCACAGTAATAGAAAAGGAAAGGACAGCAGATAGGTCTACAGTCACTATTTCCCTGACACCACTGAGCTACAAAGAGATTGTAACTTGCCCAAGTGCACTCAGCCAGGAAGAGGCAGGGCTTGTGACACCTGGCTTCCACTGTCCCCAATGACAGCTCCATGTGGCACCCTCTGCCAGCCCCCTAATGCATCCTCCTTCCCTATCTCCATCCGCAAAATGCAGCAAGCTCAGGCCCTAAAAGTAAACCTACTTCCTCCCCTGATAGAGGCCCTGAGTGGTGATGCCACCTCCCTGGCTAAGACCTAAGGGTGGCCAAGCGCCCAGACCTCTACCCTCAACCAAAGAAAGAAAACTTTATAAGGCCTGCCAGTGAGCAGAGACAGGAAGGACCACAGCACCCTACACTGCACACAGCAAACCAACCGGCTTTGTGTTTCCTTTGAATAGTCTATCATTCCCTAAGCGGTTCAGCAGAGCTAAGTTCTCAAAACGTAGAAGAAAATGCTGAGCAGGATGCCAGACACGTCTCTAATTATCGCCCATATTATTCACTAGAACTTCTTGAGTGCTTGCATGTGACAGGAACTCAGTGCTTTACATAGAATGCATGAGGCGAGACCTGTTCTTTTACAGATGGAGTGGGGGAGTGGGCAGAGACTCCTTAGTACCTTGTCTGAGGTTGGAACGGGACCCCCACCCGCCAGGGTCTGGCTCTAAACTCCTGACCCTTGAGGCATCATCATCTTATTCCTTTGAAATCCCAATTATGAGACACATCCAGGCAAAGGGACATTTTCACACCTAATCTGTCCTCAGGGACCGAAATCAAGTCTGTGTATGTGGAAGGAGCAGAGTGGGTGGGGCGGGAGTTCCTGAACCTGAACTTGCCAGCGTCTCTGTCTACAGCAATCCGCCTTCACCTGACAACCGCTCTCCTGCACACTCCTGCCCCCACCCCAGACACCAGCCCCACTGAATCTCTCACTCCCCCGCCTGTGAATATGCCTCCTCTCATCGTCTCCTCCCTGTTCTCTCCCACAGACACCAGCGCATTTTAAAGATGTTTCCACTTTATAAATCATCCTTCTCTGGCAGCCACCGAGAGCCGCTCTCCCAGCAACACACACGGAGCCCAACGTGGTGCTTTCCCTTTGGCCGGAGACGGGGATGGAAGCGGAAGAGCTGCGCCCCTGAGATGACAAGCTTGGGGTTCCAGTCACTCACGAAAATGTATGAATATTGAACAGTAAAGTCCAGTTTCCTCTCCCCATCTGCCGAGAGGCATCTCAGGGTCCCCCAATCAATGCATTCCCGAGAAACCTTCGCAGGTCCTCGAAGAGAGGAGGACTAAGCAGCCCCCCCAGAGGGCCAAAGTGCTGGAACTGGGACTTTGGGCTTCGCGATCCCTGTTTGCATTCATTTGCATAGCGCTGCCCCTCCCCTTGGTCTTACGACTCGAGGCCCACGCGGCTACCGTGGCCCCCTGTGGGCTTTGGCGGCCCAGTCCCCAGCTGCGGAGGGAGGTGGCACTGAGGCCGGAGGAGGCAGAGGACTCCCGCAGGCCACCAGGCCAGGCCCAAGAGGACTTCTAAGGGGCCCCCTACCCCATTGCTCCCCCACCGCCATCCCCCGGAAGTAAATCTCCCAGCGCTGACCTGCCCGCCTTGGTGATGATCATCTCGGTGCCCGCCTCGTGGAACTTCTTCCAGAGCTCCTTCTCATGCAGCCCCACCTTGATGTTCTCGATGGTCTGGGGGATGGGAGGGGAGAGGGACTCGTGTCTGCCTGGCCCAGGGCTCCACGCGGAGCCTGAGGAAAGAAGAACCAGACCCGAAAAGCTGTGCGGAACCCTACCCGCCCGGAGCCCACGCCTCCAGATTTCGTTTCACCGAATGATTTTGAACTATTCGTGAATTTAAAAGAATTAACCGGTGGCTAAAACACCCTCCTTTGAAGCTGCACCTACGGAGGGACCCGCAGAGGACACATAGTGGCCAGCGCAGGTTAGATGACACTCCTGTACACTCATGAACATTTCCGTGGCGGGCCACCGCCACAGGCTCGCGGGGCAGACACAGGCAGGGAAAGGCGCATGCACCCTCGGCCAGGCTCGCGCCTGCAGATAGTGCACGTAAATGCCCAGGCAGCATCCCGTGCGCTGTGATCGTCCGATTATCACTGTGAAGTCCCTCGGCGATGTCCCAGGGGCCTCGGAGTCACGCAGCGGCTCCCAAGCGCATCTGCGGGGTCGCCTCCTCCTGCCCTCCGCTCGGTCCCAGGCCCTTTCCGGGTTGTTGAGGCTGGACACTTGGTCCTGGCTGGCTCCGGTGCTCCGGGGGTCTCCCTGTCTCTTACTCCCTCTCTATCTCTATCTCTATCTCTATCTCGTCCCAGACTAGGCCCGAGGACTCAAAGTGGAGAAGGACCCAGAAGGCAGAGAGAGTGAGCCCTGCCCAGTGGAGAACGAACAGGCAGACCGTCCTGAACCCACCCAGCTTCCCCTGAAAGCGAGTCCTGCCGACAATCGGAGGGAATGACCGACACAGGCGGTCCCGCAGGCAGACCGACGCCCGACTTTTACCCGACGGCTGGCCCAGCCCTACCTGCTCCGCGGTGGCGGCGGCGACGTCGGCCCCGGGGCCCGGGGGGCTGCCTAGCGCGGCTCCACTGAGACCCGGTGCTGCCAGCGCGGGCTCGGGGACGTTGGCGGCGCTGGCCTCGCCGAGCCCTGGGCCCGGGGCCCGGAAGGCCTCCTCGCTGTCGGACAGGCCTTTATCCTGCAGCATCTCCTGCGGGCACAGCACACAACGAGTCACTCGCCCAGGTCCACGCTCGCCAGAGGCCCCGTGGCCCTCTCCAGCCGTTCCAGGGGCTTCATGAGGGGCGCAGAGGCTGCCCTGGAGCACGTGGACCCCGCCCCCTCCTGAGCTGGAGGAGGGAGCCTGCATGGAGGGCAGGTCCCTCGCCTCCTCCCTTCGGGCTGTGGACCTGGGAGGGTCTGCGCCAGTTCAGTGTTTGCCTGCCCCTGGGTGTGGGGTTCTGTGATGAGTAGGTCTGGAGGAGGGACCGCCCTCTCGGCATTACCCCAGCTACACCCCGAGTCCCTCCCTTCTACTGGGCTCAGGTGGAGCCTGAGGCCTGGGTCTTCTCGGTTGTTCCCCAATAACTGGGGTCCAGGCCTCTCTGTGGGCCCCAGGACAGCCAGGACACTTCTTGGCCATGTAGGAAAGGAGGGCCAGGCTTCTGCAGCTCCGTACCTGTGTGCAAAGAGGGCCTCGGGCTGGGCGGCCCCTGAGGCTCACCTCACCCATCTGCCCTCACCCAACCTCTCAGACAGCACTGAGGCAGAGACTTCCTGAACCAAAGATTTCACTCCAGCACACTCCCCGTCCACAGACACCCTCTTCCCATTCTAGCACAGACATCCTCACACTCAAACACAGCCCCTCACACAGCATCCCATTCGCCTGAGCAGCCACACTCTCCTGCGTGACTGATCCAGGCCCTGCCCTTGGCCGGGGCCTCCCTGCCTGGCGCTGGCGTTAGCACCCGCAGGCTCACTCAGGCACTCTTTAGCGTCACAGGGCTCTGCTTTGGGCCTAAAGACCCACACCCTTCCCAGCCAAGGACCAGGCAGGTAGGCTGGGCCCATTCACAGTAACCACTTAGCCCTGCCTGGCACAGCTACATTTCTCCGGGTGCCTTGGCCGATTCACTCGCCTACCTAGGTGTCTGCTCCCTGCCCAAAGCAGGTCCTGGGGCTTCGGGATGAGAGCCCAGCCTGAGAGACCAGCCTGCCCGCATCCCTTAGGGGTGTGCCCCGCTCCCTCCGCTGCCTCTTTCCACCTCACCCCTCTTCCCCATCCTGCTGGACCTGGGCGCTCCAGTGGGGCTTTCTGCAGGTCTGAGGGCCCCTCCTGGGACGGAATGCTCCTCCTTTCTCCTCCTACCTTCTTCCCGTTCTCCCCCGGGCCCTCTGGGAGCATCCCCGGGCTCAGGCCTGTCGCCCATTCTGTTCCGAGGCCTCCTCATCCGAGGCCTAGACTTCGACTCCCAGGGCCTCGCAAAGTAAACAAGCCAAGTGCAACCGAGGAGATAAAAAGGGGCCGGGGCCAGTCCGGGTTGGGAAAAACCCATAAAGATAAGGCTGACAGGCGGGCCAGTATTCGGCTACAGCCGCAGGGAGTGAGACTCGCTGGACATGGCCAGCGCCAGCACCCGCCTCCGGCACGTGTAAGCGGGGACGCCGAGCCTCGGAAACCCAGGAGTCCCTGCACAGGGGGCCGCTGCCTTAGTGGGGTAGCTGCCCGCTCGGGACAGCGCGCTGGGTCCGACTATGTCTGGGGACCCGGCGGGATCGGCGCTAGCGACCGATCGATCGGCTGGTCCCACGTGTGGCGGCTTGCGGGATGCAAGGAGGAGCCGTCTCGCGCATGGCCCGCATGGCCACGGGGTCCTCTGTGGAGCTCTCGTCACACCCGGAGCCGGGCAGCGGAGCTCTGCGGCTCGCGCCCTGCGCTCTCAGTCCTACGTGCTTTGTCCTGCCCGGTGAGGAGCTCCTTCACCGCCCCTGTCCACCGACGCAGGTCCCGCAGCTCGGACTGGGGACGAGGCCGGCGCGGTGCTCTTTCCCGGGCTCTGGGTTTGCCTCTTCCTTTTCTCTCGGCCATGAAGCCACTTCCTGACCTCGCCACAGCTTGCCCCCTCCGAAGCTCCCCATCAGTTTCCGTTTTTTCCAGCCCGGTGGCCGTCCCCGTGGTCCTCTCGGACCTCGAGCTTGTGTGCGCTCGGACGCCGGCACCACGGGATCCCACACTCAGCCCCGGTCGCGGTCCGCGCTCATCCTTCACATCCACTCCGGGGCGGGCGCTGCCCGCAGCCTCCGCTCCCTTTGCGATGGGGTCCGTTGCTTTCAGTTGCCGCGTTTTGCAAAAAGGACAGGCTTTTTCTTTTCACTCTTAGGTTACTGGTGATATGTGTCTTGAACTGGAGGAATTGTTATTACTTCATACTGTTTTTAAATATTTGAATTGTCCTTATTATCAGAGTAGTATTTTGGTCAGTTTGGGAACGTTGAGAATGTCCTACCGCGTGGATTATGACTACTTTGTGTCTTTAATACTGCGTGGTTAAACCCCTGGTTTGATTCGTTAGTTTACCGTTATTACATTTGTTGTTTTCCTGTCACTGCCCCATCATTTCAGGGCCGCCTGGCACATTTATAATACTATTACCAATATCGAGGTGACATAGTGTTCCAATCGGTCACGATTAATCTATTATTATTTTTTATTTTTGCGTTGTATCCCTAATACGTTTCTGTTGCTTGCTCTTCATTTGGTTTATACTTTGTCACGCTGTTTCAGTAACTTCTTGTTTACCGTAACTTGTCATATAATTGTTCTCAAAATTCATGTGGATTTTCTTCACGTCTTTATAACACTTCTTGTTATCTAACCACAATTTGTTTTGTTAGGCTTGCTCATAACGCTCCAGGTATTATTTTTTCCACACACCCTGACAATATCTTGTTACTTTGTAATTATTTGTAATGTTACAGATCTTAATTTGCTGGTTATTTTTCATCACATCATTACTTCTTGTTATTTTGTCATACTTTGTAAGATTGCTGTAGCTCTTAATACTCTGATTATTTTTCATCACATTGGTACAATACTTCTTATTAATCAACCATTATTTATAATGTTCTTGTGACTATTCATACATTGGCCATAAATTGTCATATTACTCCAGCAATTCTCGTTAATACGCCTTTGTCTATATTACTATTGCTCCTAAGATTTTAGTTAATACTTGTTTTAATAGTTCATTATAGTATCAATAATACATTATGTTATTCTATCACTACCACTAATAGTATTTCCCTTAATAGGATTTTCATTGTTCATCTTTCTCCTATAGTTTCTTAGTTTCCTACAGTTCAGCAATTCGTTACACTATTACTATGTGTTGTATTAATGCTATTGGTTTTAATACAACAGTCCTTAAATTGTTCCTCTATTTAGAATTACTTTGTCTTTAATCCTTTTAAAACTGTGATTACTATTTTGACTTGATTCTGAAAGTGACTATGATTTTATTATTTGAAAGTTAACGTGTTATATCAGTTATGCCATTAGCCGTTTCTTTGGTAATTGCTCACATTCTCATAATCTTTAATCATCGACCATTATTTATATATAATGCTCCTTGTTGTAATTTTGACTATCCTGTTGCATCAAAGGCTCTGAGTCCAATGTTCTGATCACTCACATTTCTACATGGATTTTGCTTCAGTACCCGGCCCTCTTTCTTGACCTTGCATATTCATTCTGCAAACACCAATTTCCAGGGCACTGCTCCGTCTGTCACGGCTTAGCCCTGTTCTTAGGGTGCTGGCGCTACCGTTTCTAGGCTCTTGGGTCCCTAGACCCAATTCGTCGCCTTACTTACCCAATACGTCTCGTTGCCGAGGCGGCAACCTGACCGAAGGCACTTCGCGCCGCCTTCCTGCAACCTTGACCGCCCTGAAGTTCTTCCCCCGGTCGCGTTACTCACCCCTTTCCAGCTCATCCTCTCCGACCCTGCAGCCTAACTCTGCACCCCTGTGGCCCCAGCCCCGCACGCCCAGCTCGTCCCCACTCGGCTGGAACCGACACTCACCCTAATTGCGGTGCCACATGCGGAGGCAACAGAGGCCCGAGGTCCCCTGCAGACTCCGGTCCGAGGAGCGCGGGCCGGCTGGCCGGGGCTCCGACTCCGTGGCGCTGGGTCAGGGTCCCGCTGCCCGCCGTGCCCTCGGGGCTGGACACATCCCGGCTCTGGAGCCGGCCCTTGATCTCCTAGGCTGCACTTTGGGGCCTCAGCTCCCTCCTCCTCCTCCCTCCCTCCCTCCGGGGCCGCCCCCCCCTCCGCGCTGACGTCGCCGCCGTCAATCAGTCCGCGCCCGCTGTCCCCCAGGGAGGGGGGCTCCAGGGTTCCCCGGCGTCGCGGTCCCCGGGACCCGAGCCCTACGCGAGCCGCCGGCTCCTCCACCGCGCGGCCCAGCGCCCTTCCCTTGGCCCTCGGGCCCCGCGTTCCGGGTAGGGGCTGGGAGCCCCGCATGGTTTAGATTAGAGCGGCGGCAAGCGAGGACGAGCAGCCTCGCGGCTCTCAGCCGTGGCTCGACAACCAGGAGGGCTCGCCCGGCCCCGCCGTGCCCGAAGGCTGGGGCGCTCCACGGCCGGGTCTGGCCCCCGCCTGCCGGCGCCCGCTTCCAGGCAGCAGCCTCCACCGACCCCCGGCCGCGGGCTCCCCGCCCGCAGAGCCCGGTTCTCCCCGAGCCCAGCTCCCAGCCGTGCGCGCCGTTCATTTGGGAGCCCGGGTCCCGAGGTCGAGGCGCACACGCGCCTTCCAGGCCCACGCTCTGCTTCCCGACCATGCCCACCATGCGGCCTCGCACCTCCAGGCCCCAGGCTCGCTCAGGGTGACCTGGGCACGGCCTGGTCTGGGCGCGGCCCCTCTGCTCACCCGCCCTCCTTGTCTGGCCGAGGGGGCCGCGGGCGCTGGACCTGGCCTGGCGCGCCTCGGAGTCGTCCGCGGAGGTCAGGGGTGAGGACAGGGAGGAAGCCCGGTGGCCTGGCGCGGTGCGGCGGCGGCGGGGAGGTGCTGGGTCGGCCTCTGAGTCGGGGCGAGTCCGGCTCAGGCCTTGACCGAGTCCAGGCCGGGCTGAAGGTGCCAGGCTTGGCAGAGCCTCCTGGGGAAACTGCGGCCCACGGCCGGGATTCCGCGGCGGCTCCTTGAGATCCTGGAGAGCTGAAGAGGAAGCCCAATGCCTGCCCTGGTCTAGGAAATGGAGACTGGGGAGCGTCCTGCACGGAGCCAGCCGGTCCTTCCCGCCTCAGAAAGGGAGGCCTGCTCAGCGCCTAGACCTCCCTGCCTAGCCTCTACCCCTGTTTCTCTCTGTCTGTGCCTGCCACAGGACTCTGCAGTTCCACTGGCAGACAGACCCATGTGGACCCCAGCCTCTGCCCCAGCCTCCCTGCCTGTCATATGCCCAGAATCCTGGAGCAGGAATAGGCCTGCCCACCCATCTGCAAAGGCCTCAGAATTTTCATCAAAAAGGATCCCCAGAGTGGTCCCTCAGCCGCTTAGCATGGGCTGCCTCCATCCCTCCACCCGTGTCCTCAACCAGCCTCTGTCTCTTTCCGGATTCTGACCTCAAAATCAGCTTGAAGGGAAGGGGATGGGGAAATTCTTTTCCTGGGTGGGTCTGACCCTGTTCTAATTCTAGGAAATGGAAAGCCGGCATCAATGCCTCCTTTACCACCTGCACTCAAAGGCGGAAGCAAAACACCAACTCAGAAAAGCCAGTCGCTGCTGCTGTCAGGAGCCTGAAAACCAGCTCATCAGTGCGCCACTGCTCAGGTCCCTAGCACCCTTACAGTACCAGATCCCACCACCTCATCACCACTCTTCTCATGGAGTCTCAAACCAGGGAGGGGAAGTAATATCTAAGACGAGTGGAGAAGCTGAATCCTTCCCCCAATCCTGCGGACTCCTGGAATGGAGAAAAGGAAGGCCCTGGGCTTTCAGGAGATGCCTGGGGAGTCGTGTTTCCTGTGGTAGGGAGACCTGGATGACATGCCTCAGCTTCTGCTCACAAGCCCCCTCCCAAGCCCTCTCCAACAGCCTGTAGGGAAACCCCTTGCAAATAAATAGTATACAGACTAACCAACCAACTCCTGTGCGAAATGGTGAACAGGGAAGGCAGTGAATCACCAGGTACTATGGGAAGACTAGAATTAGGCCAGATTCTGGAAAGAATTTGTTGACAATCATTGGAAGACGTTCATAATGAGACCATAGAGTATAGCTCTTTAATTAAAAAAAAAAAAGCTAGACTGGAACCTTTGTATAAGAGCAAGGCTTTCTGGAGACTCATGGCAGACAGTCTAAATTAATATCAACAGGTTCATGATGACGTGGAGAAATGAGATGTGGAAGGAACAGGTAAGCTTTTGGCAGTGAAAAGGAAGGGGAAAACCAGCCAGCAAGTGAGTAAGCGAGAGAGGCTCTGTATGCACATTCCCCATTATTAGAATGGAATACCTCATTCCACTGACTCTAAGACACACATTTTTTACATTCTGATGACTCTGAAACTGGGAGGCATCTGATAGCTAATGGTGTGTCATAGTTTAATTAGCAGCGTTTTTTCTTCTCAGTTCTATGTAAAATAATAGAAAAGCTTACAATGGATGCTGCATAGTATTTGCTGAAGAAGAGCCTGTGTGGAAGAGGAAAAGACCAGTTTTCTTTTCTCCAAAACTACTTTGAGGAGTTCCAAGTATAAAAATCCTCAACTAGCTAAACAAAGAAATGACGTACCATGCCTCTGTCACACTGATTTGGGTTGTCTTGGGAGAAAGTGCTCAGGTTTGGTAAAAGGCTGACCTTGGTTTTGAAATCTGGCTCTGATTCCTGGCTCACCATTTTGCAGCTAGGTGACCTTGGGCAAGTCCCTTAATGCCCATAAAAAATGGGGGATGATTTCACCAACCTCCTAGCTCATTGTGAGGATTGCCTAAAGTAATGCCTGTAAATGCCTGGCATGTGGTAGGTGGCTGATAGAGACTACTCCCAAGTATTTCAAAAATGTATTCTACCTTTCTCCTTTCCCCAAAAGGCCGTAGAGGGGCCCAGGGGCCTTGGAGCCATTCTGTGGTAGGTGCCGGGTCGGGTCGTGTCTTGCAAGGGAACCTGTGTCTGCCTCCAAGCCAGGGAGGAGGCGGGGTCCAGCCCCCCCACAGGGAGGTGCTGGGGAGGAGTTCTGCGGGGGAAGCAGTGCCTGTGTAGTGTGGCTGAACATAGAAAGCTCTATTGTGGGAAAGCAGGAGGGGTGACCCAGCCTCAGCTGCTAGTGTGAGGGCTGGGAAGGGAGGGGGCGTTCTCTAAGGCCCCCTGGGAGGGGAGGGGGTGCTGTTTGCTGACTAGCCCACCTCTGGGCTACGATGTCACAGGGCTGGTGGCTGGGGCAGCTCTGGGGACTAACAGGTAATGTATACGGCCACTGTGGGCAGCAGCAAATATAAAGCTGGTGAGGTTAAAACAAACAAACAAACAAAAAACCAAATAACCAAAATTAGCGAATAAAAACACAAGTAGAAAAACACATTAGGATCAAGGAAAAAGGAGAAAGTATATATGCTATCACTAAATGCTGACAAAATTATTAGAATTGAGAATAAAATCTGGCTTATGAGCAGCAGAGCAAAATGGTAGTTCTCTATATCGGAAATGTGGCAACAGTAAGTCTTTGTTGAACGGTGAAGGAACAGACTTTGTCCTGGCCCTAAATTTTGAAAGTAGTTTCTTGGCTGGGTGTGGTGGCTCACGCCTGTAATTCCAGCACTTTGGGAGGCCAAGGTGGGCGGATCACTTGAGGTCTGGAGTTCGAGATCAGTCTGGCCAACATGGTGAAACCCTGTCTGTACTAAAAATACAAAAATTTACCAAACATGGTGGCGCACTCCTGTAGTCCCAGATATTCAAGAGGCAGAGGCAGGAGAATCGCTTGAATCTGGGAGGCAGAGGTTGCGGTGAGCCAAGATCACACCACTGCACTTCAGCCTGGAAGACAGAGTGAGACTCTGTCTCAAAAATAATAATAATAATAAAGTAGTTTCTCATGTAAATGTTTATTGTTATATCTGTACAGTGTTTTATCATTTACAAAGTGGTTTCACAGCTGCCATCTCATTTGATACTGAATTAACTCCATTTTGTCTCTATTTTATGGATTCATTCATCCAAAGAAATATCAAATGCTTACTATGTGTTAGACACATAAACAGGAGGAAAGGCCAACTGACCATTCTATTAGTTACCCAACTGGTTGACTAACCTGTCACTAACTGCAAATTCATTAATGAATGACCTGTAAACTGACTAATTAGTCACCTAAATAATCAATCCCAGAGAGAGCAGGGGCTATAGGATAAGTGGGGGATGCCAGTTAGCACAGTGAAGTGGCTCCCTAGAGCCTGGGGTGACTTTGATTGAGGATGACCTTTTGTTGGAGGATGAGCTGGCACTATAGCGTAGTAAAAAGCAATTACAATTAAAAAAAAAAAACCTAGGTTTTTGGATCACTTAATAAATACCAGTGCCAAGCCCCAACCCAGACCAACTGAGTCAGAATCTCTGTGAGTAGAGCCAAAGCCGGGCGTGGCGGCGCCGCTTGTAGTCCTAGCTACTCAGGGGGGCGAGGTGGGAGGATAGCTTGAGCCCAGGAGTTCCAGGCAAGGCTGAGGACCACTGGTCTATGAAAATCATGAAAATCCTGTTCTCTGCTCTCCTAGTCTCTCTTGTAGCTAGAGATGGCCCCGTAATCCAGTGTTGGCCAATGAGACCTAAACGGAAGACTGGAGGGGAGAAAGGTTGTGGGAAATATTTTGTTTTCTTGATAAAGGGGAAGATGTGGTCTTCCTTTCCTCTGCAGATGAAATCCTTGAAGTTCTCACTCTCTAGAGACCTTAAGGCAAGAAGGATGAAAGTCAATATGTTAAGGATATCACAGAAAAAAAAGAAAGGGCCTGAGTTCCTTATGGCATCATTGAGCAGTTAAACCAGTGCCAGCCTGCTTTTTACAAACAAGAAAAATAAACCTTATTTCTTTTCACCATTGTTTGTCTGGATGGATCTCTGTTACTTACAGCCAAATATACTCCTGAAGCATATGTACAAGTTCCAAGCACAGTGTTCCTTTTTTTTTTAGAAACAGGGTCTCACTAGGTTGCCCAGGCTGGCATGCGATCATAGCTCACTGCAGACTCAAAAACTCCTGGGCTCAAGCCATCCTCTTGCTTCACCATCTCAGTGCTGAGTGCCTTACTCCATAATGAAAGATACTTACCTGAGTGTGCATGTGCCCAAGCCTTCCAATCCAAAACCAGGACACAAAATCCCTCCTCACTTCTTTCCCAGTTACGTTTTCTGTGTATGCTGTGGTCTAAGACCAGGGATTCTTATTAAGCTCCAAAAGGAAAAGGATGGATGAGGCAGCAGCCACTTGATCTGTCCCCTGTAGCTTTATTGTCACCCAGTAGCCCCAAGTCTTGGTTCCAGATTCCTCAGCCCACATCCCATTCAGGTTAGGAAGCTCAGGACGGCTGTGGGGCAGAGCCTGAGCTCCCTCTGGGAGGCTGGAGAAGGACTGAGCAGGGGATGGGTAGAGGTGGCAGCTGCTGCTGCAGGTGCTTCCCCCTCACACCACAGATGCAGGTCGGCTCACCTGACCTCTCACCCTGCTCTCCCAGCCCTTCTCCCATCAGGGAGAACTAGAAACTTCCAGGTAGAAAGAACTGAGGACTGGGCTGCCTTGATCTCTGAGCTGGGGGAGGCAGACTGGTCTGAGCGCCTTTGGGACTGAGAGCAGAGACGGTGCTGCACAGGCGGATCCCTCCTTTAACTCTCATTTGAGACCCTACAGAGGTAAGGAATGAATGATCAAGTCTGTGTTTTGCATAGCCTGAGCAATCTAGACCTCCTGATCCAGAGACCTTTTTCTTCGGTGGATTTTCTGTAGAAGGTCAGCTTCCCCCTCCCCCATCCTTACACTAATTTCCTTCCATTTTCTCCAGTAAGACTTCTCTGAAATATATGCTTATTTTACTACCAGAGGAAGGTATACCTGCTAGGGTCGTGCTAGGTGAAAAAATGTTCTAAATCAGAGATATTATTTAATTTTTAAAACACCTCCCTTTTTTTCCTTTCTCCTTTGCATTCTTCCTAAGCATAGACAATCCAAATTTGGTTTTAAATTTGGCTCCTTGGGGGATATTTCTGAATGAGGGGCTAAAATAAATTAGAATTCAAGAATGGGAGAAATTCTTGAATTACTGAATTCTATCTATCCTAAGCATAGGTAATCCAAATTTGGCTTTAAATTCAGCTCCTTGGGGATATTTCTGAATGAGGGGCTAAAATAAATTGGAATTCAAGTATCAGAAAATGCTTGGAATTTGACGCTTAAAAGCCTGAATTCAGGTCTGTTTACAGAGGGACTGATAGCATGTTCTAGGTCAGAGTTTTAAGGCTCTGCTTCCTCATCTATAAATGAATTGAATACTAACACCCACCTCATACAGGGTTGCATGGGGGGCTCACAGGGTAGTAGAAAGGATGAAGTGACAGCACATGGATAAAAGTGCTTTGAGGGCTTGCAATTACAGCGAACGTTTACCGAGCACCTACAATGTGCCTGGCAGAATTCTAAGAAATCTGTGTGCGTTATCTCATTTCAAACCTTACTACCTTATCAGGTGGTTACTATCATAAACTCAATTTTGCAGATGAAGAAACTGAGGTCAGATAATTTGCCCAACGCCATACAACCAGGAAATGAAGTCAGGATTTAAAGCCAAACTAGTCTGAATCTTCAGTGCCTATGCTTTTAAATAAACCGCTCTCCAGTCTTTTAACCTAAGCCAGTTTTATTTGTTAAACAGAGATAACACCACCTCCTTCATGGTGTTGCATTATATGCATATACACATATAAAAATATATGTATAGTGTCTGGCACGTGCTAACACTCTAATATGAGTATCATTATTATAAATAGGACTTGACCAAGGTCTCACAGTAAGAAAAGAGGTCATTGGATCTATAAGGCTGGAGAATCCAAGATCATAACCTATTGGTTATGATTATTGTTCATTTGGTAAAAAATACAATACTCACCCAGAGACCAAAAACTTAATCATCTCTCTCTTCAGATTTCCAAGAGAGGGCACTTCCAGTATCCTTGATGCTCCTAAGAATAGCATTCTCTGTCTCCTGCAGACTCCTACCATGTTAGCTACTGGAAGAAAGCCAGCAGGACCGCCGCTGGAGTGAGCTGCTCATTCACCAGGACACACTGCTGATGGAATGAAGAGCGCTGGACACACAGACTCTGCTGTAAGCTTTTTATGTGCAAGGATGGTGTTGATGGCCCTTTCTAGCTGAGAACAGAGCCTTGGCCAAAAAAGGCAAATTAGGCCAGCACAATAGCTCAGGCCTGTAATCCCAGCACTTCGGAAGGCTGCGGTGGGAGAATTGCTTGAGCCCAGGAGTTCAAGACCAGCCTGAGCGATATACTTAGTAGCGAGACCCTATCTCCACCTGGTGCAGTGGCTAATGCCTGTAATCTCAGCACTTTGAGAGGCTGAGGCGGGTGGATCACTTGAGATCAGGAGTTCAAGATCAGCTTCGCCAACATGGTGAAACCCTGTCTCTACTAAAAATATAAAAATGAACCGGGTGTGGGGGTGCACGCTTGCAATCCCAGCTACTTGGGAGCTGAGGCAGGAGAATCACTTAAAATCGGGAGGCGGAGATTGCAGTGAGACAAGATTGCACCATTACACTCCAGCCTCAGGGATAGAGTGAGACTCCGTCTCAAAAAACAAACAAATGAACAAATAAACAACAAACAACAAAAAAACACCCTATCTCTATAAAATACAATTTTTTAAAAAGGCAAATTCTTGACTACGTCAGAAACAAGTGACCATAAGGAAAAATGTGCTTTCATCTAGAATAAAATCCTCCATAACAGGCCACTGAGCAAAGAACCCTCTGCTCCTACCCCACATCGCATCTACTTGGGCACAGATCTGCTGACCCAGAGGCAATCCAGGGCTAGGTATGGAGGGACACACTAAAGGGTTGCATGGGGTGCTCAGAACACCATTCTCTCTCCTTCCTTGAGTCTGATTTATTTATTTATTTTAATTTATATTTATATTTATTTATTGATGGAGTTTCACTCTTGTTGCAATGGCACGGTCTCGGCTCAACACAACCTCTACTTCCTGAGGTCAAGTGATTCTCCCGCCTCAGCCTGCCTAGTAGCTGGGGTAATAGGCATGCACCACTTTGTCCGGCTTATTTTGTACTTTTACTAGAGATGGGGTTTCTCCATGTTGGTCAGGCTGGTCTCGAACTCCCAACCTCAGGTGATCCATCCACCTCAGCCTCCCAAAGTGCTGGGATTACAGGCATGAGCCACTGCGCCTGGTGGAGTCTGATTTATTACTGTGAAGGCACTATATAAACACAAAGCCAAATGACTCATGGCAACAAAGCTGAATGAAACTCCAACGAAAGGCACGTCCCTCCTGCCTTCCACTCCTTCCCCACATCACATGGCCCTTCTATCAGTCTGTACCAAGCTCAAGCTTCTTTTCCAACTGCGGTCCCAAGAAGCTGTGTCCTGGAGCTTTCTGAGTGCCCCCATCCCATGCCACAAGGTCCTCGTCTCCTACTGCCCTCTTCCTCAAACATCCCCCATCTGCCTGGGGCCCCACTCACCCACAGCTGCTCTCTCTGTGCTTAGGTTTTTCAATCTCCAATTCTAAAGGGCCAGGCACAGTGGAAATGGGAGTGGAAGGAGGCTTGATGTGGGCATCATTGGGAAGATTTGGAAGAAATTGGAGAAGGGACTTTGCTCACTGCTCAGTGACCAAAACCTTTCAGATTTCATGAAGAAAAGACCCTCAGCTGAAGGCCTACAGGAAACTTCCTTGCCTCCAAGGCCCATAAGCTCTCCATCAATCTGGGAAGTGCCTCCTCACATCTAGCTTCAGCCCCTCTCGCTGCAGTTGGTCCTTTCTCTAAGGAGTCAGAGGCTTGCCGGGGCTCTGTTAACTGGTCAGGCCTCTACAGTAAGACTTTCCATTCCCTCATTCAGTCTCCAAAGCTGGGGGGCTGTCCAAGGAGTGCTCCGCCCTGGAGCTGTGCCCACACTGGCACGGAACAGGGTGCAGACCCGAGCCTGTAGGTTCGCGAGAGACAGGCCCGGGGCTGTGGCTCCTCCGGGAGATTCAACAGGCCCCGACGGGAGGCCAGGAAGGAGGCCCTAGGCCCGAGCACCCCCTACCCCACATCCCCCACGTCCGTGCATTTTCTGAAGTTTCTCCTTTGAACACGTTACTTTATTTATTGGGCCTTGTTTAACCTCAGCCATGTCCTCCCAAGATCATTTATTTGGTAACTGTCACTCAGCCTGCTCTGGCATTAACCTCGTAATCCTATTGATTTCCTCCAAGTTAGTTGGAGGTTTTCCCCGTCTTCTTGCTGGGCAGGTAGGGAATGATTCTCAGTTCCGTTATGGAGGAAGACGCCCCAGGCTGGTAAGGGACCTGCCCAGAAGCGGTCTGGAGTCTCTTCGTCCTCACCGTGGCCCTCGCCAGCCTACCGGAGACCAATTCCTGAGGTCGCCTCGCTGCTTAAGTGTGAGGTGAGGCGGCTAAGTACCCACCGCCATTACCAGCAGGAGTTCCCTGAATGGCTACTGGGGCTGTCCTTCAGCTCAAAGGGCCTGCATTCTACCAATTGAAGCTCTGATCGCCCTGGAAGCCCGCCCCCTCCACCATCTTGGATTCCGGAGGGGAAGGGGCCCAATCAACGAGGTGGAAGCGGGTGAGGGTGGGGCAGAGACCCAAGCTCGCGCCCACGTGGTCACCAGGCCTGTGCCTTCCCCGCCACCTGTGGCCGGCAGGCTGGCCCCTGTTGAGCTGCAGCTGCAGCTCCCAGACACCAGCCCAGTCCGTCGCCAGGGGATTAGTGTCTGTCTGTCGGTTGGGACAGCCTCAGTGGGGGTTGTCCCGGCCTAGACAAGGGCCTCCACCTCGCCTTTCCCCCAGGACCACCCCCCCTGAGTCCAGCATGGGTAGAAGGGATTGTTTTGGGGGGTCTGACTGCCTGGAGTGCTGATCTCTCCCAGAGCTGAGGTGTGGGGTGACCACAGTCCCCCTCCCTGCCAAGCCTGAGCCACATGTGCTGGGAAGTTCATTTCCCCTTGTTTTGCAGAACGGGCTCCGGGATTGACCCCCGGGGAGTGACCCCAGTGTCAGGAGGCATTAATGATCTCCATACGGGCAATAAACAGGCAGACCGGCTGGCTGGGTGTGGAGGTGCCCTGGAACGGGGCTGCCTTATTAGCCTTACATTCACTCGTGGGTAGAGGCTTAATTAGGAAGGGCTTCCTCCTCTGTCTCCCCCTCCCCCAAGCATCCTTGAGCTCCATGGGAACTGAAGTCTTCTCACTGGTTCTTCTGCTCTTCAAGGGCTTCCTCAAGAGGCAGCTTCTTCAGAGGTCAGCTCAGCCATTTGTCGGCCTCTAACAGGACTTTCCACTCAGCCCTGATAATAAGGTCTATCTTGTTCGTAAAAGCCTCCAGAGGCAAAAAGTGCACAAACGTTCTGAGTCAGCTCACTTTTTTGTCTACCAGACCCAGGAACAAGAAGGTCTTTCTCTTCTTTAACTTAAATACCTCTTGACCATTTAAGGTGGAGCCTGTTGAGCCTTATTTTCTCAAAGAGCACAGGGAGATAGCTGGTTACCACCCTTTCCTTTCAGTCTTTAGCAACTGCCTGGTGATTACAAAGCGCAATCTGATTGATCACAGCTATCTCTCCAACTTGACTGCCATTAGGGAGGTTGCTCATTCTAAGTGTGTGACTTGTTCTCTTTGAGCTTCAGTTTCCTCATCTGTACAGCTCACTTAAAACTCACCAAACACCACAGGCTAGGCACAATGCTAAGCACTAGGGCAATAAAGCTGAGGAAGACTCAAAGTCTACTTTAGGGGAGCTCCCAGTCCAGTGGAGGAGACAGACTTGTAAACAAACGCCATAATAAAATGAGCTCAGGGCTTTAATCTTAAATCCTTACTGAGTGTGAAGAGAGTACAAAAGAGGGATTAACCAACTCATCCTGGCTTGAAAGATGAATATGAATGGGATCCTTCGAGACAGAGAATGTGGGAAAGGCACCCAGAAGAAAGGAAGAATATAGACAGAGGCAATAGAGAGGCCTGTTTG
Source organism: Ateles fusciceps (assembly GCA_036589455.1). Taxonomy (NCBI): domain Eukaryota; kingdom Metazoa; phylum Chordata; class Mammalia; order Primates; family Atelidae; genus Ateles; species Ateles fusciceps. Next base: position 1,857,204 of record JAZHEH010001132.1, read on the forward strand.
AGGAGTAGTGGGGCTGGAGTGATAAATGAAACCTTGTTGAAAAACAAGGTTTGGGAAGGACCTTGTAAACCATATTAAGAACTTTAGCTAATGGCAATGGGGAGTCATAAAGGGTTTTTTTGAGGGGGGGAGGAGGGAAGGAGCAGCTTGGACTGATCGGATTGTATTTTATTTTATTTATTTATTTATTTGAGACGGAATGTTGCTCTGTTGCCCAGGCTGCAGTGCTGTGGTGTGATCTCGGCGCACTGCAACCTCTACCTCCTGGGTTCAAGAGATTCTCCTGTCAGCCTCCTAACTGGGATTACAGGCATTCACCACCACACCCGGCTAATTTTTGTATTTTTAGTAGAGACGGGGTTTCACCATGTTGGCCAGGCTGGTCTCAAACTCCTGACCTCAAGTGATCTGCTCTCAGCTTTCCAAAGTGCTGGGATTACAGGCGTGAGCCACCATGCCCAGTCCAGATTGTATTTTAGAAGATGACTCGTAGTGGGGCAGATTTGCAGGTAGAAACTGGCAGCAAGGAGTGATGAGGACAGTTATTATGAAGTTATTAGAAAGATATTTAGGAGAGGTGGAGTATGGAAGAGGCAGGAGTTAAGGATGTCTCCGGGCAGGAGTATGATGGACGGTTGTGATTTTGTACACAGGACTTCATACCCCCCCCTTTTCAGGTTCAGAATTTTGATTGAGTTTGAGGAGAAAGAATCATTCTCTAGAGGCTTTTAAAAACAAGGTTGATAATATCAGGATTGAGTTACAGTTTGGTGGGACCATCACTGAAGGGGTTCTGCTCACCCCCAGCTAAGACCATGTGACCTTAGCACATTCAGATACTTTCTTCCTGTAATTCTAGAGTGCAATCCTGGCAGAAAAAGGACTTTTTAGGAGCAAGGGAGAGGTCAGCAATGTAAACTACTCCCAACTGTATTAAGGAGGATTTGAGGAGGAGGAAGTTAGAGTCACTGGGGACGTTAGGAAGAGCAGATTAGTGGAGGGAAGATAGTCATTCATCCCCATCCCAGGCTGTTGGAGGTTGGGGGAGGAGGAAGTTAGAGTCAAATAAGCTGGCTACCATAAACTGGAAGGAGTCACCACATGGGAGAGGTTCACACTCTGGTTTTCCTAGGCTCCTGGAAAGAACCATAATGCTGGCCTCCTGTGCCAGCTTCTCTCTCATGGGCATTGACTAAAACTTGCCAGCAAGTCCCTATACACCACTGGAGTCTTCACCTGCCCAGAGGGCCTGTTGTGGGGGAGCCCTCTCTCTCAGACTCACTTAGAAGTCGGGCCTAGAGGCCCAGCAGAGAGGCTGAAGACAACCCTGCAATCATGCTGTATTTTTGCAGTGGATGACCCTTCATAGCCCACCCTCCTTATTTCACTGTCAGTAACATCCCAATGCATCATCTGACATTAAAGCCCTCCAAGATTTAACACCAAACCTGTTTCTACCCCAGTCCCACTGCTCCTCCTCAGGAACCAAATTCCTCTTCACACAGCTCCCTCACAATGACCTTCACAATCCTTTTAAGGCACCTTTGTTTACACGGCATCCCTTTGATTTCTTTCCCTTGATTTCCTGCCTACCTGTATCCTTCACAGTTTATGGAGCATTTTCACATACCTGAGCTCAGAACAACCCTGAGAAGCAGGAAAGAATGCAGATGGTATCACACACATTTTACAAATAAGGAAACCAAGGCTTAGGGGAGTTAAGGGACTTTCCCAAAGCCACACAACTAAGAGGGGGCCTCTTTAGACTTTTGGAATTCCATGGCTTCCAGATTCCAGACTCCAGAATCATAAAATTTAGTGCAATTGTCACCTCTTTGTGAGCCCGGGACAGGCTGTAAACTGCATGCAATTTGACCCAGAGGGTTTCTGGGCAGCATGGTGTGGTGGTTAAGAGCTTGGCCACTGGGTCCAATACATCTCAGGTATTATCTTGGGCGATCTACTTAGTTTCTCTGGTCCTCAGTTTCCTCATCTGTAAAATGAGCAAAATAATACTCATTTACTTCATTAAGTTATTAAATATTTGGGAAGCATTTACAACACTACATAGTACACAGATTTACTTGAAAGTGAAATGAACTTGGTTGGAAAAGATTACACTCATTCATTGTCCATGATATTGCCACTGCTTTAGAGTAAAATGTCCTCATTGGAGAGAATCTGGTAATGATGGCAGAGTGCAAAGAAAACAAAACCACTGGACATTTTTGCCAGAGTGATGACAGCAAGATGGTAGAATAAGAGATTCCCATCCTCATACTTCCATAGAAATATCAATTTTGACAACCATCCATGGACAAGAAGAATACCTCGAGTAGGAAACCAGGAGTCCAATGAAGCAATTACAGAACTCTATCCAAACAAACAAGCAAACAAAATTAAGACTAGATGCATTGATGAAGGTAAGAACGTGGTAGCTCATGCCTATAATCCCAGCACTTTGGGAGGCTGAGGTAGGCAGATCACATGAGGTCAGGAGTTTGAGACCAGCCTGGCCAACATGGTGAAACCCTGTCTCTACTGAAAATACAAAAATTACCCAGGCGTGGTGGCGAGCGCCTGTAGTCCCGGTTACTCAGGAGGCTGAGGGAGGAGAATTGCTTGAATCTAGGAGCTAGAGGTTGCAGTGAGCTGAGACTGTGCCATTGCACTCCAGCCTGGGTGACAACAGCAAGACTCCATCAAAAACAAAAGGTGGAAGAGGAAGAAGAAGATGAGGAGGAGGAAGAAGAATAAGAAGAAGGAGAAGAAAAGAAGAAGAAGAGGAGGAAGAAGAAGAGAAGAAGAAGAGGAGGAGGAAAAAGAAGAGGAAGAAGAGTAGTTTCACTTGACCTACATCACCCCACTCCCAAGACAGCATGGCTTAGTGCCCAAGTCCATAGTTTCTTCCATGGGGAACAGTCAGAGTGAAGTGAGTGTCCAGCTTCCACAACCTTACAGGTTATTACCCAAGAGGCTCACTTCTGCCTCACTCCACCCAGATCACTGAGAAGATCACACATCTAATAGTCTTGAGGGGGCTAGGAGCAGCCAGACAACTATTAAAAACCAGTGGTAGATCCTATTAATTGGCTTGAGACTCCACCAGGAGTCCTGCCTGAAAACCCTGTTGGGATGCCTCACCTTCAGTACCTTCAACTGGATGACTCACATCCCCAGCAGTCTGCATGTGCCCCTGAAATGGCACATGCAAAAGTCCTCAGATGGTATTTGTGCACTCCTGAGACAGAGCACCTGAGCCTTCATGGATAGTGAATGCAAGCCACTACAGAGGACACATGCAAATCCCCATAGACAGCACATAGATATCAGCAGCTGTCTCAACTTTGCAGGGTTGAGAGAAAGTGCGCAACCTTGAACACTTCAAGGCGCTACCCTGGAGAAAATTAAAAGGAGGCCCTCAACACCTGGTCTGACTTTACAAGCTTGAGAGTAGGCACACAATCCTAAGATTTAACCCCCGCCAAGGGGAAAGAGAGTGGGGCAGGTGAATCCATAGAAAAGGCCTGAAAGACCTCAAAATCTTGACTGTCTGGTGACTGTCTTTTTCTTCCAAAGCCAGTTAGTAGAGACTGGAAGAGGAGACTGGTTCTTCAAAGACAGAAATGCAACACTTCAAGGAACTGAAGAATTAAGAAAACATGACACCACAGAAGGAACAAAATAAAGCTCCTGTGGTTGATCCCAAATAAATTGAGACCTATGAGTTGCCTGATAAATAATTCAAAATAAGTGACTTAAAGAAGCTCACTGAGGTAGAGGAGAATGCAGACAACTAAACAAAATCAGAAGAACAATACAAGAACAAAATGAGAACTAAACAGAAGTTCTGGAGCTGTAGAATACAATGAATGAACTGAAAAAATCAATAGAGAGCTTTGACAGAAGACTTAATCAAGCAGAAGAGAGAAGCAGCATACTCAAAGACAGATCATTTGGAATTATCCAATCAAAGCAACAATAAGAAGAAAGGATGAAAAAGACCTGTGTGACTTACAGCACGACATGAAACAAAACAACATTTGCAGTATTAGCCAATGTTCTAGCATATTCAAAGTGCTGAAACAACAAAAACAACTGCAAACCAAGAATACTTTACTCAGCAAATCTATTCTTAAGAAATGAAAGAGAGAAAAGACTTTTCCAGCTGAGGGAATTCATTACTACTGACAAGAAATGCTAAAGAAAGTTCTTCAGGTTGAAATGAAAGGACATCAGCCAGCACTGGAAAGAAGAAAAGAAGAAAGAAGGAAGAAGGGATAAGGAAGAAGGAGAAGATGGAGAGGGAGAGGAAGAGGGAGGAAGGAAGAAGGAGAAGAAGAAAGAAGAGAAATGAAAGGACACTAAATATAAGAAACATGAAATTTATAAAACTTACTAGCAAAGGTAAATGTATAGTCAGATTCAGAATGATCTAATTCTGTAATGGTAGTATGTAAATTACCTTTACCACCAATGTAAAAGTTTAAAGACAAAATTATTAAAAATGACTACAGCTACAATAATTAATGAATTCACATTATGAAAATGTAAACAGTAATATTAATAACATTAAATGTAGGGGAAAAGAAGTTAAAGTTTTTGTATGTGATCAAAGTTAAGTTTTTATCAGGTTAAAATAGTCTATTATAACAATAGAATGTTTTCTGTAATCCCATGGTAATCACAAAGAGACAAATCTGTAGTAGATACACAAAATATAAAGAGAAAGGAATCAAAACATAATATTACAAAAATTATTTAATCACAAAGGAAGACAGCAATAGAGAAAACAGCAAAGGAACTGCAAAACAGAAGAAAACTAAATGGCAATAGTAAGTTCTTACCTATCAATAATTACTTTAAATATAAATGACTTAATTTCACCAATCAAAAGACAGAACAGCTGAACAACTAAAAATCAAGATCCTAGGCTGGGCATGGTGGCTCACGCCTGTAATCCCAGCACTTTGGGAGGCTGAGGCAGGCAGATCACCTGAGGTTGGGAGTTTGAGATCAGCCTGACCAACATGGACAAAATCTGTCTCTACTAAAAACAAAATTAGCCAGGTGTGGTGGCACATGCCTGCAATCCCAGCTACTTGAGAGGCTGAGGCAGGAGAATCGCTTGAACCCAGGAGGTAGAGATTGGGGTGAGCTGAGATCATGCCATTGCATTCCAGCTTGGGCAGCAAGAACGAAACTCTGTCTCAAAAATAAAAAAATAAAAAATAAAAATCCTGCTATGTGCTGCCTACAAGAGACTCACTTTAGCTTTAAGACACACACAGGCTGAAAGTAAAGGGGTGGAAAAAGATATTCCACTCAAATGGAAGCCAAAAGAGAACGGAGGTAGCTATACTTATATTGGGTACAATAGACTTTAAGTCAAAAACTGTCACAAGAGTCAAAGAAAGTCATCATATAATGAATGATAAAAGAGTCAGTTCACCAAGAAGGTATTACAATTGTGAGTATACATATACCCAACATTGGAACACCTAAATATATAAAGCAAATAACAACAGAACTGAAAGGAGAAACAGAAGACATTCAACCTTGGATAGATCATCCAGACAGAAAATCAATAAACAAACAGCATTCAGTGAAATACTAGCAAGCTGAATTTGATAGCATATTAAAGGGATCATACACTATGATAAGTGGGATTTATTCCTGGGATGCAAGAACAGTTTGACATATACAAAAGAATAAGTGAAGTACACCACATTAACAGATAAAGGATAAAAATATATGATCATTTTAATATATGCAGAAAACACATCTGACAAAATTCAATATCCTTTCATGATTAAAAACACTCAACAAATTAATTATAGAGGAATGTACCTCAACATAATAAAAGTCATATATGACAGCCCACATCTAACATCATATTCAACAGAGGAAATTTGAAAACTTTTCCTCTAAGAACAGGAACAACTCAAAACTGCCCCACTCTCACCACTTGTATTCAAAATAGTACTGGAAGTGTTTGCCAAAGCAATTAGGCAAGAAGAATAGATAAAAGAAATTCAAATTGGAAAGAAGTTAAATTGTATGTTAGCAGATTATATGATCTTATATATAGAACATCCTAAATCCTGTTAGAACTAATACACATCTTCAATAAAGTTGCAGGATACAAAATCAACATATAATATGCAGTTGTATTTTTATGCATCAACAAAAAACAACCCAAAGAAGAAATTAATAAAATGATCTCATTTACAATGACATCAAAAAAATAAAATACTTAGGAATAAATTTAACCAAGGAGGTGAAAGATCTGTACCCTCAAAACTATAAAACATTGATGAAAAAAATTGAAGAAGATACAAGTAAATGAAAACATATACCATATACATGGACTAGAAGAATTAATATTGTTAAATTGTCCATACTCCAAATCAATCTGCTGATTCAATGAAGTCCCTATAAAATTTCAATGGCAGTTTTTACAGAAATAGAAAAAACAATCCTAAAGTTCATATGGAAGCACCAAAGCCCCGAAATTGCCAAAGCAATTTTGAGAAGAACAAAGTTATAGGAACCACACTCCTTGATTTCAGACTATATTACAAAACTATGGCAATTGAAGAAACATGGTACTAGCAAACAAACAGACATCAACAAATAAAACACAATAGGGAGCCCAAAAATACATCTATGCATTTATAGTCAACTAATCTTTCACAAGGACACCAAAAATACACAATGTGAGAAAGGACAGATTCTTAATAAATGCTGTAGGGAAAACTGGATATCCACCTGCAAAAGAATGAAACTGGATCCTACTCTTACACCATATAAAAAAAATTAACTCAAACTGGATTAAAGACTTAAACATAAGACCTGAAACTGTAAACCTCTTAGAAGAAAATATAGGAGAAAAGATTTTTGACATTGGGCATGGCAAAAACACGCACAGGCAACAAAAACAAAAACAAACAAGTGGATTCCTCAACCTAAAAAGCTCTTGCATGGTAAAGGAAACAATCAGCAAAATGAAAAGGCAACGTATGGAATGGAAGAATATATTTTCAAACCACATATCTGATAAAGGGTTAACACTTAAAATATGTAAGGAACTCACACAACTTAATAGCAAAACAAAAACAACAATAAAAACACAAATAGCCTGATTAGAAATGGACCAAGGACCTGAGCCGACATTTTCCCAAAGAAGACATACAAATGGCCAACAGGTATATAAAAAGGTGTTCAACATCACTAATCATCAGAGAAATGCAAACCAAAGCCACAATGAGATATCATCTCACACCTGTCAAGATGGTCATTACAGATTGAGCATCCCTACTCTGAAAATCCAAAATATAAAATGCCTAAAAACCTGAAAGTTTTTGAGTGTCAACATGTCACCACAAGTGAAAAATTCCATATCTGACCTGATATGATTGGTCATAATGAAAATGCAGGCACACAACAGTTCATTAAGCATCCCCAAGGGGAGACCACCCGCAGCCCCCTTCAGCTGTGATACATCTTTCTGCACATGTCCAGATTTCCCCCACGTAAGCACATCCACCAAGGGTTATAAAATGGCGTAACCCATTTTTAAAATGGCGTGCAGGCCAGATGCATCAATTTCAGGTTCTCCACAGTGCCCCACATGGGGTCAATACCTATGTGCATTACTCCCTGTGGGATTTCTTTTGCTTATTCTCTGCCCTGTGGTGTAAAGATATTATTGCAAATGTAAAAAAGGCTTACAGATACTCCTGTGGGTAACAGTGGTGAGAAAAGAGGACTCAGTTATGTTTATCTATAGCACAGAAAATTAAGCTATTGGAGAAACTGGACAGCAGGGTAAGTATGAAATGTCTTACAGAAGAGTATGGTGTTGGAATGACCACCATAGATGACCTGAAGAAACAGAAGGATAAACTATTGAAGTTCTATGCTGAAAGCGATGAACAGAAGTTAACTTAAAAAAAAAAAAAAAAAGAAAGAAAAACAGGCTGGGTACAGTGACTCATGCCTATAATCCCAGTAATTTGGGAGGCCAGGGCAGGCAGAGATTTGCTTGTGCTCAAGACCAGCCTGGACCACATGGCAAAACCCCATCTCTACAAAACAATACAAAACATTGGCTGGGTGTGGTGGCTTATTCTTGTAATCCCAGCACTTTGGGAAGCCAAGGCAGGTGCATCACTTGAGCCCAGGAGTTTGAGACCAGCCTGGCCAACATGGTGAAACCCGATCTCTACTAAAAACACAAAAATTAGCTGAGTGTGGTGGCACACACCTGTAATCCCAGCTACTCCAGAGGCCGAGGCACGAAATCACCTGAACCTGGGAGGTTTTTTGTTGTTGTTGTTTGTTTGTTTTGTTTTTTGAGACAGTGTCTATGTCACCCAGACTGGAATGCAGTAGCTTAATCTCGGTTTACTGCAACCTCCACCTCTCCGGCCCAAGCAATCTTCCCACTTCCTGAGTAGCTGGGACTATAAGCACACATCACCACACCCAGCTATTTTTTTTTTTTTTTGAGACAGAATCTTGCACTGTTGCCCAGGCTGTAGTGCAGTGGCCCGATCTTGGCTCACTGCAATCTCTGCCTCCTGGGTTCAAGCAATTCTCTTGCCTCAGCCTCCCGAGTAGCTGGGACTACAGGCATGCGCCACCATGCCCAGTTAATTTTTTTTTTTTTGTATTTTTAGTAGAGACGGGGTTTCACCATGTTGGCCAGGATGGTCTTGATCTCCTGACCTCGTGATCCGCCCGCCTCGGCCTCCCAAAGTGCTGGGATTACAGGCGTGAGCCACTGCGTCTGGCCTGTTTTTTTGTTTTTTGAGACAGAATCTCACTCTGTCACCCAGGCTGGAGTGCAGTGGTACGATCTTGGCTCACTGCAACCTCCACCTCCCAGGTTCAGGTGATTTTCGTGCCTAGACCAGCCTAGGCAGCATGCTGAGACCCTGTCTCCACAAAAATAAGAAATAAAAAATTTAAAAATTAGCAGGGCATGGTGTTGTGTGCCTGTAATCTCAGCTACTTGAGAGGCGGAGGCAGGAGGACTGCTTGAGCCCACGAGGTCAAGGCTGCAGTGAGCCATGTTCACACCATTGCCTTTCAACCTGGCAACACAGTAGTGAGACCCTGTCTCAAAAAAAAAAAATAATATGTCATATTTTTTACCTTTAAGTGCTTTTGTGTGAATAAATGTAAGGAAATGATTGTTTAATTAGTAGCATATAAATTTAGATTCAGGCATGATAGCGATGCTAAACAACCACAGATTGTCCACATTGGTGGTTGAGATAGTGGCACCTTTGCTTTCTGATGGTTCAGTGTACACAAACTTTGTTTCATGCACAACATTATTTAAAACATTGTATAAAATTACCTTCAGGCTATGTGTATAAAGTAGATGTGAAACATACATGAATTTTGTGTTTAGACTTGGGTTCCATTCCCAAGATATCTCATTATGTATATGCAAATATTCCAAGCTTTATGTCCAGTTTTTATAATTTTTCAGGGTTTTCTTTTTTCTTCTTAATGCTTAGTCCATTACTTGTGCTCTTGCCTATTTGTAAGAGCAAAGAGTTAGAACAACCTTTTAAAATAAAGCTTGGAATATTTGCATATACATATGAGATATCTTGGGAATTATTTTAAATCCAAAATGCTTCTGGTCCTAAGCATTTCAGATAAGGGACACTTAACTTGTATTTTTTTAAAAAAATAAGTGTTGGTGAGGGTGCGGGAGAAAGGGAAGCCTTATGTATACTGTTGGTGGGGACATAAGTTGGCATGGGCGTTGTGGAAAACAGTGTGAAAGTTTCTCAAAAAATTAAATATAGAAGTACCATATAATCCAGCAATCCCAGTTCTAGGTATTTGTCCAGAGCAATTGAAATTAAAGTCTTGAAAAGTTGCCAGCACTCCTATTTTCCGTGCAGCATTACTCAAAACAGCAAAGATATGAAAATAACCTTAATATCCATCAACAAGGAATGAATAAGGCTGGGTGCAGTGGCTCACTCCTGTAATCCCAGCACTTTGGGAGGCCAAGACCAGTGGATCACTTGAGGTCAGGAGTTCCAGACCAGCCTGGCCAACATGGTGAAATCCCATCTCTACTAAAAATACAAAAATTAGCTGGGCATGCTGGCGGATGCCTATAATCCCAGCTACTTGGGAAGCTAAGGCAGAAGAATCACTTGAACTCGGGAGGTGGAGATTGCAGTGAGCTGAGATCATGCCACTGCACTCCAGCCTGGGTGCCAGAGCGAGACTCAGTCTCAAAAAAACACACCAAAAAAACCCAAAACAATGAATGAATAAAGAAAATGTGGTGCATACATACAATGAAATATTATCTCACCTTAAAAAAAAATCTTGTCATTTGCATCAATTTGGATAGGACTGGGATGACGGGCATGTGCCACCATTCCCATTATGCTAAGTGAAATAAGCCAGACACAGAAAAGCAAATCTGTAAGATATCACTTGTATGTGGAGCCTAAAATAGTCAACTCATAGAAACAAAGAAAAGAATGATAGTTACCAGGTGCTGGGGGAAGAGGAAAATCAGAAGATGTTGGTCAAAGGGTGCAAAGTTTCAGCTATGCAAGATGAATGAGTTCTAGAGATCTAATATAAAGCCTGATGACTATAGCTAACAATACTGTACCATATGCTTGAAATTTGCTGAGAAGGTAGATCCCAAGTTTTCTCACCATGCACACAAAAAATGTAACCATGTGAGGTGACGGATATGTCAATTGTCTTTATGGCAGTGATTATTTCACAATGTATATCCGAATCAAGTGGTATACCTAAAAATATACAATAAAAGGATAAAATGATGCTCTCAGAATAGGCAAATAAATAAATAAGTCCTTTTTTTTTTTGAGACAGAGTTTTGCTCTTTTTGCCCAGGCTGGAGTGCAATGGTGCGATCTCAGCTCACCACAACCTCCACCTCCTGGGTCAAGTGATTCTCCTGCCTCAGCCTCCCAAGTAGCTGGGAGTACAGGCATGTGTCACCACGCTCAACTAATTTTGCATTTTTAGTAGAGACAGGGTTTCTCCATGTTGGTGGTACACCTAAAAATATACAATAAAAAGTCTGGTCTTGACTCCCGACCTCAGGTGATCTGCCTGCCTCAGCCTCCCAAAGTGTTCGGATTACAGGCATGAGCCACTGCTCCCAGCCATAAATAAGTACTTTGTTAAAAGAATGCACAGGTAGGGGGAAAAAAAGCCTATACTAATCCATTGAGCAAATATAGCTTTTTAAAAAAATTATTATCATCATCATAAATAAATGAAGCTTTTAAGCTTTAAAAACAAATTGTTCCAGGTAATCGTTTCCTCTTTAAAAAATTTTAAATTATGAAATAAAACATATCTAGAAAAGAAAAATCAGCCATCAGGTTTTCGGATAAGGTCATTTTGATTAACTTATTTCAGCATTAGTGTCCAGTTTTTATAATTTTTCAAGTTTTTCTTTTTTCTTCTTAATTAATGCTTAGTCCATTACTTGTGTTCTTGCCCATTTGTAAGAGCAAAGAGTTAGAACAACCTAAATATCAAATAATTTATGGGTTACTTAAATAAATTATGGCCATTTACTGAACCGTATGTATGGAGTGAGCCCAGCTTTGTAAAAATTAATTATACCTTGGAAGGGATCAACAGCAAGGTGTGAGCAGTGCTTCTCTCTGAGAATGTGGGGTTGTAGCTCTTCTTTTTTGTCGTATGTTTTTATTTGGCTCATTTGTAAATTTTTCTATAAGAGTATACATCGCTATTTTAATAAGAAAAATAGAAATAAGAACAATAATGATAAATCATAGCTAACATTAAACACCGTATACCAGTGTGTCAAATGCTTGGTGTAAATCACCTGTTGGCTGGGTGCAGCGGCTCATGCATGCAATCCCAGCAGCAACATAATGTAGACGCCATTACTTACTTTTAAAAATAAACCCTTATTTTTAGAATAGATTTATAGAAAAGTTGCAAAAACAGCACATAGACATCCCATATTCTGCCTCACACCCAGTTTCTTCTATTGTTAGCATCTTACATTAACATATGTTTGTGTATTAGTCCGTTCTCACACTACTATGAAGAAATACCTGAGACTGGGTAGTTTACAAAGAAAAGAAGTTTAGTTAACTCACAGTTCCGCATAGCTGGGGAGGCATCAGGAAACTTACAATCATGGTGGAACGCGCCTCTTCACAGGGCAGCAGGAGAGAGTGAGTACAAGCAGGGGAAATGCCAGATGCTTCTAAAACGATCAGGTCTTGTGAGATTTGTTCGTTATCACAAGAACAGTAAGGGGAAAACTAACCCTCTGATTCAATTACCTCCACCTGGTCCCTCCCACAACACACGGGAATTCAAGATGGGATTTGGGTGGAAACACAGCCAAACCGAATCAATTTGTTACAACTAACGTCAGTCTTTCTTTCAGACTTACTTAGCGTTTGTTTGTTTGTTTTGTTTGTTTGTTTGTTTGTTTGTTTTTACCTGAATGTCCTTTTCCTGCTCTAGGATTCTATCCAGGAGACTACGTTACATTTCGTTATCATGTCACCATAGGCTCCTCTTGGCTTTGCCAGTTTCTCAGACATTCCTTGTGTTTGATGTCCTAAACCATTTTAGGAAGTGCTGTCAGGCATTTGGTGGAATATTCCTTGATTACGGTTTGTTTGGTATTTTTCTTATGATTAGACAGAAGTTATGGGTTTGGGGGAGGAAGGCCAGAGAAGTGGGGTGTCATTCTCACGAATCATATGGAAGACATGTTATGAGAATAACTTCTCACTAACGATGCTAGCCTTGGTTACCAGGGTGAAGTCGTGTTCACCAGCTTTCCACCGTAAGGGTGTCCTTTGCCCCTTTCCATGCTGTAGTAGCTGGAAGGAAGTCACTGGCACAGCGCATGCTTCAGGAGTGGAGAGTTACACTCCACCTCCTTGAGCATGGAGTATCTACATCCATATTTGGAGTTCCTCTTCACAGATTTGTCTATCCTCTCCCATTGATTAACTTACTTTACTTTATTACTGTCAGTATAACTCATGGATCTTCATGTCATATGTTGGGTTATCATCCAATTCTGCCTTATGTATTTCGTTGCTCAAATTGTTCCAGCTTTGGCCACTGGGACCTCTTTCAGTGGGCTCCTGTGTTCCTTTGGCCCCATCATTATGATTCACCTTCTGCAAATGAGAAAACTGAAGTAGAGAAAAGCTAAGCAACAGCCCAAGGGTCACACCGCTAGTGAGTGTCTGTCTCTAAGTTTGGGGCAGCAAGTGTGACCTCTGTACTCCAATACCTCCTCTAAAAAAAATTACACACCTATAACCCCAGCTACTCAGGAGGCTGAGGCAGGAGAATCGCTTGAACCCAAGAGGTGGAGGTGGCATTGAGCTGAGATTGTGCCACTGCACTCCAGTCTGGGTGACATTGAGACGCCATCTCAAAAAAAAAAAAAAAAAAAAAAAAATCCAGGTGTGCTGGCTCACGCCTGTAATCCCAGCACACTTTGGGAGGCTGAGGCAGGTGGATCACGAGGTCAGAAGATCAAGACCATCCTGGCCAACATGGTGAAACCCTGTCTCTACTAAAAATAGAAAAAACTTAACTGGGCATGGTGGCGCACACCTGTAGTCCCGGCTGCTTGGGTGGCTGAGGCAGGAGAATTGCTTGAACCCAGGAGGAGGAGATTGCAATGAGCCGAGATCACGCCACTGCACTACAGCCTGGGCAAGAGTGCGAGATTCTGTCTCAAAAAAAAATTACAACAAAAAACAAAAACAAAAATTAAAAGAAATAAAATATTACACACACACACACACACATGCATGCTTCTTTTAGGACTTTCAAACTTTTCTAATTTATCTTAAACTGTAAACTTTGGCTATGGTTTTCTTCCGTGCCTGTGTATGCGTGCACGTGCGTGTAAGTGTGTGTGTGTGTGCCTCTAGTGTTCTCTCATGAATCCTTATTGTTAGATTTTTCATTCATCCCAATAAAGGCTTTATTGTTGGACATTTTGGTTATTCCAAATTTTTGCTAATTTACACAATACAGAGAAAAATAATCAGCTACAAAAGAATCAGAAGTTTAAAAGTAGATTTAAAACACTCTGAGAAGGCTGGGCGCAGTGGCTCACGCCTGTAATCCCAGTACTTTGGGAGGCCAAGGTGGGCAAATCACCTGAGGTCAGGAATTCAAGACCAGCCTGACCAATATGGTGAAACCCTGTCTCTGCTAACAAGACAAAAAATTAGCTGGGCATGATGGCACATGTCTGTAATCCCAGCTACTCGGGAGGCTGACACAGGAGAATCTCTTGAACCTGGTAGGCAGAGGTTACAGTAAGCTGAGATCGCGCCACTGCACTCCAGCCTGGGCAACAAGAGGGAAACTCCATCTCAAACAAAAAAAAAAGAAAAGAAAAACACCTGAGAAGATGGACATAAATGCTTAAAGGCATCAAAGGTTCCAAAACCACTTCATAAGGTAGTAAAAATACGAACGTTTCAAAACAGCAGCTGCGGATATTAGTTTTCATCACTTCACAAGGCCATGCTTCTGATCAAACTGCCTTTTTTTTGTTTTGAAACAGGGTCTCACTGTTGCCCAGCGGAGTGCAGTGGTACAATCACGGCTCACTGCAGCCCCGACCTCCTAGGCTCAAGTGATCCTTCTATCTTAGCCTCTCCAGGCTGGGACTACAGGCACATGCCACCACACCCAGTTAATTAAACAAAAATTTTTTTGTAGAAATGGGATCTTGTTGTACTGCCCAGGCTGGACTCAAACTCCTGGGCTCAAGTGATCCTCCCACCTTAGCCTCCCAAAGTGTTGGGATTACAGGCATGAGCCACAGCGCCCAGCCTCAACCTGCTTTTGGCCAAGACATGGAGCCCACTTGCTCCAGCACATCGCTCCCTGAGCTAACCTCCAGGCATGAGACCTGGGTGCATGTCCAGACTCACTAGTCCTCCTGCTCCCTCTGTCTGAGAGCTGCGAAGGAAAGCGGCACCCCCAGATGGGAGGCTCCACACGCTGCCCTGCACCATCTTGCCAGCCAGTCCATTTCTGCGCTCCAAGCACACCAGTTGTCTGAAACTAAAGAGTACGTGCTCCCTGGGGTCCACGCTCCATTCTCTCGGCCCAGCCTCACCCTCTCCCAACCTGCCAGCCCAGCTGGGGCCCTCAGCACACACAGCAGGGACCCCACGAGGTGCTGCTGCCCGGCCTTAGTGCTTTCCAAAAGCCTGTCCCAGCCTTCATCTCCCTGACCCTCACAATAACCCTGTGTAGAACCTGTGGCCAATGGACAGAGGAGGAAACAGGCACAGAGGCGAAACGGCCAGGTTAGAGGCAGAGTCTAACAGAGCTAGAGCCCATGCCTCTCCCTCTACACCCAGTGCTTCTGCCCACCCTCTTGCTGTGTCCGGTCTCGGCCCTTGTCTCCCCAGTGGGAGATGCTGACTCAAGACACTCCCTGCCCCTTGCCAGGCGTGGGTTGGTACCTGGGGCATCTCTTCAAAGGCAGTCATCTCCTTGCATCTGCCAATAAAAAGGAAGCAGCAGAGAGCTGAGGGGTTTGAAGTCTCTCTCCTTTGACAACAGTGTCACAGACAGGACAAAAGTAGATACGAAGCGCGAGGAAAAAACCAACAGCGGGCCGCCACCCTGGCTGCACAGGCAGAGCAAGGTTCCCCAAACTTGACACCATGGACATGTGGGCCTGAGAGTTCCACGTCGTGGGGGCTGCCCCGTGCATTGCAGGATAGTCAGCAGCATCTCTGGCCTCTACCCACTAGATGCTGGTGACAGCTTGTGTAAACCAAATATGTCCCCAAACACTGCCAGACGTCCCCTGGGGTCCAAAATCACCCATTTACAAACCCCTGGTCTCACATTTCCAGGACAGAGTCTATTTTGGCTGCATTCTTTTCAAGAAAGGTATTCAACATTTAATGTTATGGATAATTATTATTTGTTTTAGAACAAGTTGAAGTAATCATTGTTGAATGGAAATGAGTTGATCACTAATTCGCTTACTGGAAGTTGGAAATAATCTGGTGAGAAATAAGATGATTAATATTACTGTGGGTAGAACTAGAAAAGTCCTTTAAAAGTTCAGCTGAGGCCTGAACTTTATCAGGTCTGCTGTCCTGATTTAGGATTTTAAAATACAATCACGGCCTGGTGCGGCTCACCCCTGTAATCCCAGCACTTTGGGAGGCTGAGGCAGGTGGATCATGAGGTCAGGAGTTCTAAACCAGCCTGGCCAAAATGGTGACACCCTGTGTCTACTAAAAATACAAAAATTAGCCAGGTGTGGTGGTGCACGCCTGTAGTCCCAGCTACTCAGGAGGCTGAGGCAGAAGAATCCCTTGAACCCAGGAGGCGGAGGTTGCAGTGAACTGAGATTGTGACACTGCACTCCAGCCTGGCCACAGAGCAAGACTCCGTCTCAAAGAAAAAAAAAAAACCATCCCAAGGCACACATTCAAATAGAAGACAGTTACTCTCTTCTTGGCGGGAAGAGCAGCTGAGTCCTGAACTCTTGCTCTCTGCCCAAAGGCCTGACATGCTGGGGATGCCTAAGTCAGTGCCAGCCAGCCTTAGGAAGGGGTCTAGTGGCTAACCCCGAGGTCCCAGGTGATCTCTGGCTGAGACACAGACCTTCTGTCAATGACTCAATGTCTCTGCCCACTGTCCACATATGCCTTCCCCCATTCCAGGACTTGGCCCATGAAAACAAAATGGGTGCCCACAGAGTAGCAGGTGCCTGGTGACCTCGGCTCCTGAGGCCTGAGTGAGCAGAGGGCAGAATCTCCCCCGTGCACCCCCCACACCCACCATTCTCAACATGGGGGAATGTGTTCACCAGGGGTACTGTGTTAGCACTGAGTCTTCAGGCCAGAGGAGCAGAAACACCATCTATGCAAAGGATCAATACATTTGCCCAAGTTGCAGAAGCTCTTAATCAGCCTTTACTCTTCAGAAAGATGGTGGAATGGAGGGGGTGGGGGAGCTGTTTTCTGTTTCCCCCAAGATGCACACAAAGTCAGGAGCTTCTCCTGAAGGAGAGCTTTAAATAGACCAGGCAACTTCTGGCAGCCAAGGCATGAGGCTCTAGGAGTGGAGAGAACTGAGTTGGTGAATCATTGGCCACCGCAGGGAGGAAGCTGCGCGGCCCTTCTCATGCCCTCCTAGTTCAAGTCCTCCGGCTGTGGATTCCCGCCTAGGCCTGGAATGGAGATCCAGCCGAGCTCGTTCAGACTCAGTAGGTCAGGATGGAGCTCGGATGACTTTAACGGTTTTTTTTTTTTTTAACTGATAATTATTTTCCATCAACCTTACTTCCATGTTGCTTAAGAGCCCGTGCAAGAACATCTTAAGACCATTCAGTGTTGTTCCTACCCATTCAGTGGCCTGAGCACTGGGAGCTGCAGACCAGGCTTCCGTGGCAGGCTGAGCTCTCTGGTCGTCAGTGGGGAACTGCTGGATAGGCACAGAGGGCAGCTGCGGCCTGAACTCTTGCCCTCTGCCCAAAGGCCTGGTATGCTGGGGTGTGGTCAGACCAGCCTGTACCCTCAGGCGGAGGAGCAGTGAACTCAGGAGCTGGAGCAGTCCATTCACCCCGGAATTCCTCCTTGCGCACAGCCTTTTCAGCAGCAGCCTGCTCTTTTTGTCAGTCTCTTCAGGATCTCTGTAGAAGTAGAGATCAGGCATGACCTCCCATGGGTGCTCATGGGAAATGGTGCCACGCATGCGCAGAGCTTCCCGAGCCAGCATCCACCACATCAAACCCACTGAGGGAGCTCCCTTGTTGTGGCAATGCCACAATGTGGCAATGGGATGGCAATGTCCACGTAGCACAGAGGAGAATCTGTGTGACACAGAGCGCTGGGAGGTAGGTTAACATAAGATGGCTCCATGACAGGCTGGTGGTCAGCCCTGAGGTCAGTAACCATGAGCAGCCGCGGCTCCCGGGAGGCTGCCTGGATCTGGTTGGTGAAGGTTCCAGGAGTGAAGCGGCAGCAATTGGAGTGGCTCCTGTGGCAGCAGCAGACTTCAGCACAGCCCTCTGGCCGGTATTTCTGGAGGATGTGACACTGACATCAGCAGGGTTTTCAATGGCAACAATGGCACGAGCTGCCAGCAGAAGCTTCTCCCAGGTCTTCTTCAGATGGACGATGTAGATGGCATCACTTTTCCTTTTCTAGATGTAGTGTTCCATCTGGAAGTCAAGCTTGGTGCCACCTAAGTGGCTTCCTGCTGCGAAGAACTTAAGGACATCTTCCTCCTTCATTTGTGGGACATCAAGAGCTCTAGACATTGTGAAAGTCTCCGTTTAAGTTAAGACAGGAATCCCGAACACCGTAGGAACCCCTCTCCGGGCAGCGCGGAAAGGACTTCAATGCTTGTAATCAACCCCTGGGCAGTTTGGAGACACTGAGGAGGCAAATTCGGGTTCTTTGCTCTTACACATCCGTTTCGTCCAGCTCCTCCCTCCCTCTCTGCGAATTTGGCAAGCTCTGCTGCAGCCCCAGGACCCCTGAGGGCACAACTGCGTCATGGACCTCCAGTGCCAACCAGATGCCTTCACTGAGTGGTTGCTCAATACGTATTTGTTGGAAAACAAACTGTCAAGTAAACGCCTCTATGCGAAAGATGCATATCCTTTTAAAAAATTTTTAGAGCAGTTTGGCTTGACTGCAAAATTGAGAGAAAGGTGTTGTTTATTCACACAAATTCGTTCATTCATAAGCGGTTTCCCATATGCCCTCTGCCCCCACACATGCACAGCCTCCCCCATTTTCCATGTTCCCAACCAGAGGGGTACATTTGTTATGTTCACGTCCTATTTTAATTTTATTATTATGTTTTATTATTTTTTATTTTTTTGAGACAGGGTCTCTGTTGCCTAGGCTGGAGGGCAGTGCACCCACTCACTGCAACCTCTGCATCCTGGATTCAAGCAATTCTCCTGCCTCAGCCTCCCAAGTAGCTGAGATTACAGGCACCCACCACCGCACCCAGCTACTCTTGTATTTATAGTAGAGATGGGGTTTCACCATATTGGCCAGGCTGATCTCTGCCTGACCTCAAGTGATCTGCCCACCTCAGCCTCCCAAAGTGCTGGGATTACAGGCATGCCCAGCCCCCATATTTTTAAAGTTGGGACTATATATATATACATTTACGAATATATATATATAACATAAAATTTCCCATTTTAACCATTTTAGGAGTACAGTTTAGTGGCATTAAGTACCTTCACATTGTTATGCAACTATGAGCACCCATTAAGCAACGACTCCCCATTCCCCTCTCCTTCCAGCCCCTGGTAACCTCTACTCTCCTTTCTGTTTCTGACTTTTCCTATTGTAGATATTTCAGCTAAGCAGAATCATATAATATTTGTCCTTTTGTGTCTAGCTTACTTCACTTTAGCATCATAGTTTCAAGTTTTCCCTATATTGTATAGCATGTATATTCAATATAGAGCAAATAGTGTGTATCAAAACTTCATTCCTTTGTATAGCCAAATAATATTCCGTTGAATGTACATACCACATTTTGTTTATCCATTCATCGTTAATGGACATTGAGATTGTGTCCCAACTTTCAGCTACTTTGAATAATGCCGATATGCACTGGTGTGCAAGTATCTGTTTGAGTCCCTGTTTTCAATTCCTTTAGGTGCATACCTAAGAGTGCAATTGCTGGACCATGTGGTAACTCTATGTTTAGCTTTTTGGAGAACCACCATACTGTTTTCCACAGAAACGTCACCATTTTACATTTTCAACAGAATGTACGTGAGTTCCAATTGCTCCACATCCAGGCTGGTGCGGTGGCTCACGCCTGTGACCTCAGCATGTTGGGAGGCCGAGGCAAGAGGATCACTTGAGTTCAGGAGTTCGAGATCAGCCTGGGCTACATAGTGAGACCTCGTCTCTACAAAAAATCAAAAATTAGCCAGGAGTGGTAGCGCACACTTATAGAGCCAGCTACCTGGGAGGCTGAGGTAGAGGGTCACTTGAGTCCAGGAGATTTGGCTGTAGTGAGGTATAATTGCACCACTGCCCTCCAGCCTGGATGACAGAATGAGATCTTGTCTCAAAAAAAATTTTTTTTTCCTCCACATCTTTGCCAAGCTTGCGTTCTTTCTTCCTTTCCTTCCTTTCTTCTTTTCCTTCCTCCCCTCCCTCCCTCCCTCCCTCCTTCTTCTCTCTCTCTCTCTCTCTCTCTCTCTGTCTCTCTCTCTTTGTCTCTCTTTCTTTCTTCTTTCTAGTACAGATGGTGGTCTCACTATTTTGCCCAGGCTAGATCATAAATCCTGGGCTTACGTGATTTTCCCTCCTCAGCCTCCCAAGCAGCTTGGGTGACAGTTGTGTGCCACCATGCCTGGCTCTCTCTCTCACTCTCTTTTTAAATTCTAGCCATCCTGGTGAGTGTGGAGTGTTATCTCGTGGTTTTGATTTGCAGTTCCTTAATGGCTAATGATGGTGAGCATCTTTTCGTGTTCTTACTGGTCACTTGTATATCTCCTTTGGAAAAAATATCTATTCAAGGTCCTCTGTCCATTTTGTAATTGAGTTATTTATCTTTTTGTTGTTAAGTTGTAGAAATTATATATTTTTGATATTAAATTATCAGCTACATTATTTACAAATATTTTTTTTCTATTTTGTGAGTTGCATTTTTACTTTCTTGATAGTGTCTTTTGGTGCCCAAAAGTATCTATTTTTTGTCATCTGTGCTTTTA
This sequence comes from Ateles fusciceps, assembly GCA_036589455.1. NCBI lineage: Eukaryota > Metazoa > Chordata > Mammalia > Primates > Atelidae > Ateles > Ateles fusciceps. The sequence goes on from JAZHEH010001132.1 coordinate 1,877,995, forward strand.
GTGTCATATTTTTAAAACCATTGCCAAATTCAAGGTCATGAAGATTTGCCCCTGTGATTTCTTCTAAGAGTTTTGTAGCTTTAGCTCTTAAGTTTAGGTCTTTGGTGCATTTGGGGGTTAATTTTGTATATCATATAAGGTAAGGTTCAACACATGAAGCCCCTCCCCAGCTGCCACCCTCCAAATCCTATCTCAACCATCACATTGTCCACAGTGTCCCATCCAGGAGGTGAAACTGTGGGCATCCAGTTTTCCCAGCACCACTTGTTGAAAAGACTATCCTTCCCACATCGAATGGTCTTGGCACCCTTGCCAAAAATCAAACCTCATTTGGATTGATGACTCCGTATGACAACTGGAGTCAATGACCAGAGACCCTTTCAACCATGGAGAGCTGGTAACGGATCTTGTCTGAGAGTGTGGCCAATCTGGTCTCCCAAGCAATCCTCTCTGTGCCAGCTGCTGCAAGGGATGCTGGTGATGATATGGCTGTCACTAGGAATCTACTTCTTCAAGGGATGTCTTAACTCAGCACTTTAAAAGGAGGCAGGTGGTTTTCTGGGAAGAGATGACGGATGTGTGTTTGAATCCTGACTGTGTCTCTAGCCCTATGGTACTGGCAAGTTGTCTTACCTCTCTAGGCCTCATCTGTGCAATGGGAAAGTCGTGTAGCTGGCCACATACAATCAGTCTGCCCTGTCGCTGCTCTGGTGGCGCTACTCCTCACAGCTCTGTCTCATCTTCTTCGTGCAGGAGTGGGCACATGACCTGGCCTCGCCAAATATGGTCGTCTTTCTCCTGCGCCCTGAGTAGATATTGGACCCTCATGGGAGCCAACCAGTCCCCTAGATAGTTTGCTGTATGTACAGAAAGGAGCCTCCCTCTTCCTCTGGGAATTAGGGCTCTGCAGGCCATTTGAGCCTAGGCTGCCCCTAGGCTCTTGTTCCTGATGCTTGGGGAGGATGTGCCTGAGAGCTGAGCCAATACAGAGGGAAGTCCGGCTAAGAGCTGGACCCAATAAGAGACAGCCCAGCCTTATTTGACTCCCTGGAACCAGCTATGCCTGAAGTCTACACCTGTTTTTATCAATTATGTAGAGTAATACATTCCCTTTTTGGCTTAAGCTAATTTGAGTTGGGCTTTTGTCAGTGGGAGCTACAAGAGCCCTGACCAGAATATGTTTCTCCAGAGCAGTTGTATGGATTAAGAGAAATCAGGCCAGGCGCAGTGGCTCATGGCTGTAATCCTAGCACTTTGGGAGGCCCAGGCAGGAAGACTGCTTAAGCTGAAGTTTGGGACTAGCCTGGGCAACATGGTGAAAGCCCAGTTTCTACTAAAAAAAAAAAAAAAAAGGAAAAAAGAGAAAAAAAATAGCTGGGCATAATGGCATGTACATGTAGTCCCAGCTGCTTGGGAGGCTGAGGTGGGAGGATCACCTGCGCCTAGGAGGGTGAGGCTGCAATGAGCTGTGATCGTGCCACTGCACTCCACTCTGGGTGACAGAGTGAGACCCTGTCTCAAAGAGAGACAGACAGAGAGAGAGAGAGAGAAATATATTGCGAAGTACTAGGCAGTCAGCGTGCATTCTGAGAGAGACAAGCAAGCCTGGTTTTTCTGGTGTGGCCTCACTGACAACAGTGGCGGAGGAGAACGGGTTGTTTGTATGGGTGGAGGAAGGAGATGGGCATATCATCCCAGGGGTCAATCCAAGTGTTTCCCTGGGATTGTTCTAAGCAGAACAGCAGAGCCATTTCCTTCCCCTTTTGAGCCACGAAGCTGGATTTCTGTAACTCACAGCTGCCTGCAGCCAAGCCTCCTGCCACATGAAGAAGCCCATCTGCGGTAGGAGAGAATGATGCCAACACACAGAGAAAAGAAGTGAGAGAAAAAGCAGGGGAGAGAGAGACAGAGACAGAGACAGAGAGAGCGAGTGCCGGGGCATGTGTCTCTGGCCCCCAGCGTTCTGAAGGCAGCTGCCCCTCCCCTGCACTCCCCAGGTCCTGTGCAAGCCCATACACTGCCCTTTTTCTTCAGTTTGAATTGCATTTCTGCCCTTATGACAGAAAGATTCCTGACTAATATGTCCAGAGGCCAGCTGAGGTGAAGCCATAAAAGGCCCGCTAGGTCGGCTGGACAGCTGGGACTGTGACCCTCATTCCTGGCATGGGAAAGGCGGACATCCTTCCCAGCTGAGCAGCTCTCACATCTGGGTATCCAAGGCAGACGGAGACCTGGGTGGGGACAGACAGGGCTGACGCAGGGCACTGACACATGAATCTCCTCCCCCAGTTGCCACCCTCCAAATCCTTCCTCAACCACTGCATTGTCTACAGTGTCCCATCCAGGAGACGGAACTGTCGTGATGACGACATGGCTGACTAACCTGTTTCCCCAGCTCTTGCCCAGTTTGAGGGAGGAGGCCCGGTTCTTCTTCTCTGCTGGTCTGATGAGGGTGAGAGCATGGGTTGTCCTGAGCCCCCAAGGCCAACCTGATAGGTAGAGAAATGTACAGGCGGGAGGCCCCAGTGACGCTCGGTTTACCTCCCTGTGGCCTCGGTCACACTTGGTGCATTTCCATGAGAACTCACCACGTTCTTCCCTGTGTACCCGGCATGGCATCCTACATTCCTTCACTCATGTTACTCAACAAACATTGATTGAGCACCTAGATGTGCCAGAAAATGTTTTAGGACCAATGATAGAACCATGAACAAAGCTCAGTTCTAGTGAGGGGGAAACAAGAAACAAAATAAGTAAGTAAAATAGTCTCAGCACATCCGACATCAACAACCAGAGGCAGGGAGAAAGGGAGTGGAGAGGCTGAAAGTGGGCTCCTGCTTTCCATCAGATGGCCAATGATGGCCTCGCCAAGAAAGAAGTCAGGGACCAAGAGGTAGTGTGGCTGTCACATTCAAGAAATGGCAAGGAATTGCTGGTGGGGAGAGTACCATGGTAAGCAGTTTCGTGGTTCCTCAAAAAGTCAGCACTTGGATAAAAAGTTATCACTTTGATAAGTGCTAACTGATAAGTTCCTCAAAAAGTTAGCAATAACTGCTTTGGATGCTGGTGGGGAAAAAGCGTTATCATTTGCCCCAGCAATTCCACTCCTAGACATACCCAACAGAAATGAAAACATATATTCACACAAAGACTTGGACACGAATGTCCAGAGCAGTATTATTCATAATAGTCAAAAGCGGAAACAACCCAAATGCCCATCAACTGATGAAGAAATAAGAGGTGAGTAGCCTTGTGATGGGATTTGGCTGAGCTGTACAAAGGATGACAGTATCAGTATGTGCTACAACGTGGGTAAGCCTTGAAAACATTAAGCTAAGTGGAAGAAGCCAGTCGCAAAAGGGCACCGAATGTATGATTCTATTGATATGAAATGTCCAGAATGGGCAAATCCACAGAAACAGAGGGCGGCTTCGTGGTTGTCAAGGGCTGGGGAGTGACAGTGGTGATTGTTGCACAATAAGTAAATAGAGTAAAAACTAATGAATTGTACCCTTTCATAGTAGTTTTATGTAAATAATATCTCAATTTTTAAAAAAGAAAGGAAAAATGGCAAGGAGTCCAGAGCGTGTGAGAGACCGAGGGAGGATTCCCCACACGTGACACTGCAGCCATCACTCAATGCATCCTTGTTGAACTGCTGTGAACACAAGAAGGGTTAACCCCTCTTAACCTCCATCTTTCCACCCTGGGGGAAGAGACCTCTGGCTCCCAAAGAGGTGGAGAGGGAGAGCAGCTCCCTCTGCGCGTGGCAGGTTCTGATGTCTGAACAGATGGGGACTGTCATACAAATCCCTCCTATGTCAGGGAAAAGACCAGCGAGGCATGAAAGAAGGGGACACCTGAACCGAGGTGACCAAGACCAAGACTGGTGCAACCCCAACCTCCATGTTCCCTTTCCCTGGGCCAACTCTTCACTTTTCCCCACTGATAGAACCTGTCTTGGGTTCTCTGAAGCTTAGTTTTTCTGCCTGTGAATGGAGGAGAAGGGAAATTATCCCTCAGCCCTGGCCCAGAGCCTGATGGAGGAAGAAGAGGCAGGGCCCTTGTGTGATAGGCGTGGCGTGAGGGGGAGACATCTGTGCCTTTGCAATGGTGCCCCTGGGACTCAGGCCAGAGTCTGGTCCCCCACTCTAGCTCGGATGGAAGCTGCCAGTACAGCACCTGGAAAGGCAGTGCATTAAGTCAGATGGGCCCCTTCTCTCCCAGCAAGGTCCCAAGGGAGGGAGCCGTGGGACAGGTACGTTTCTATCAGTGAGACAGGAGCACGGGGAAGGCTTGGAACACAGCCGCTGTCCCGGGTTAGCTGTGCTATGTGAGAGATCAGAGCACACAGGACACTGCCCATTCCCCCCACTCTGGGTGGTGATCAGGGCAGCCACATTTCCTGCTGCCCTTTGCAGAATAAGTAGATGAGTCTATTTTAGAGATGAGGAAGGTGGAGGCCGAAGGAGCCAAAGCCCCAGAACTGCATGTGCAGCTGGGATTTGAACCCAGGGCTCTCTGGCTGCACAGTCCGTGTTCTCATTCATTTCCCTCAATGTTATTCCCTGGCAGCAGTGCCTAGCTAGAAATGAGAGTGGAGGCACAGGGCGCGAGCCCAGTGCCTGGGAGGCTGCAGCCAGGCAGGCTGGGAAACCCCGGCTGGCGGCAGGAGGGCGAGGGGCTCCAGGCCTGAACCCAAGCCCCGACTCCTGGTCTGAACGACTCCAGACCCCCACCTAGTGGTAGGAGGGAGCCACTGCCCGCACAGCGCATGCAGTCCACAGAAAAGATTAATCCAGCCGGGTCACCAGCAACCATCCTGCGGCAAGAAACGCCCCCCTCTCCGGGCCGCGCTTCCCTGGAAGAGGGAGGAGGTGTCGCCAGCGCGCGTGCGCACGGAGGCTCTTTGGCCTCAGGATTTCGCCGCCGTTCATCCGCAGACAACCAGCATGCAGGCCCGTTGGGCCCTTCTAGTCTAAACCCCCAGGTTTAGGGCACATTCAGGCAGGGTCTCTTTGGCCCGCGCCTGGCCTCCAGGGTGGGAAGGGGGCTCCTCTCTGGCAGGCCCAGCCCTGGCTGCTGCGCTGGGCTGAGGGGTATTTCCCCACTCGCACAGCGCCCCAGGCTCCATCCTCAGCAGTCCTTAGGGTCCCCTCAAGGGGCGGGAGCCATCACTCATTGGTCCAGGCTCCAGACCGGCCCCACTATGAACCCACTCAGGAGCAGGTGCTGGTATCTCCACTTTGCAGCAGTGATGGAGGAGACGTAGAGTAACTTGCCCAAGTCCACACATTAGTTGACTACTAACACAAGACAGGGCGTGCGTGGGCACCCAACTCAGGAGGGAGAAGGCAGAGGAGCAGCTTCCTGGAGAAGGAGCCAGTGGGCTGAGTTTTTTGGAGGAAGGCAGTAAGAGCATTCCAAGCCCAGGAAAAAGCATGTGCGTATGGGGGAGGCCGAGGCAAGGCTAGCAAAACTAGCCTATAGGTGGGCAGTCGGGAGGAGTCCTGGGGAGGAGGGTGAGTAGGCAGGACTCACACAGGTCCCAGTGCCAGGCCAAGGAGGCTGGGCTTGACCCCAAGAGCAAGGGAAGGCTTTGGGAGGCTTTAACCAGGGCAGTGACTTCATCTCAGGTGCATTTGAGGAAGGCCCTCTACCCCACAGGAAAGATTGTGGGGGCAAACGTGCTAGGAGCTTCCCCAAGGGACCCAGATGGAGAGGTCTGCCCTGTCCTTGGGGGACAAGTTTGTTGCTCCAGAGGCCAGAAATTTCCAGACCCTTAGGCAGCAGAGAATCACCCGCACAGCTGGAGAGCACGGTTTGAGGGCTAGGAGTGTCTGTGGATGGCCTGGAACTTTCTCCTGCAGAGGCAAGACACACACATTCCCTGGGCCTCAGTTCCCCAGGAGAGAGAGGAGGCCCGGTTGGCTGAAAGGAAGACTGGAAGCCCTCCAGAGTTCTCCGTGGGGGACTCAAGTGGACTTGGAGAAGGGGCCTCTGGCCCAGGACCTGGGGGGTGGGGGTTGGGGGGAGTATCCTGGAGGGACCAGGTGCACTTCAGTCACTCACCCAGCAAGGGCTTTCTGCATCCCTGCCAAGTGTTACACACATAGACATGCACGTGCCACACAGACATACACAAACACACAGAGACATACGCATGTGAAGATGCTTGGTGGGGTAGTTTTCCTTGGAGAAACCAGGCCAGTTGCCAGCTCCCCAGCCTCTCTAAGGCTCTGCAGCTCCTCTCTGCCTCCAGTTTCCTGGGGCTAAGAGTTTCCCACCCCACCCTATGCACCGCTGTGTCTTCTTTTGGGGAGGGGGTTATATTCCTTGAATGTCGCTATCTTCTACTAGATCATTGGCTCCCTCAATAGGGCGCTGTTGTCTGTTTCACTTATTCCTGGGTCTCCTGGCCCAGTGTAGGGGTATGTGTGTGGGGGATGGCAGGGTGACCTACTGGGTGACTTGCTCAAAACTGAGAGGTTTTCCAGAACTCAGAATGCCAGTACTCAAACCAGAACTGTCGTGGGCAAATGGGAACAGTTGTGGGCAGGCAAAGCATGGAAGTGTGGACAGCCCCCCCAAGAAGGAAATAAAGAAAACCCAAAGTGAGGGCAGGATGAAGGAACCGACCAGCCAGTCCAGGACTAAATGAAAACCAGCCCCCAGGACAGCCCGCCACAGGCCGAATGCCAGGGGACACGCTGCAGCCTTGGGGCTGTGGAGCAGGAATGGCAGGCTCAGGAAAGGACATAGGCCTGGGGTCCGCCAGAGCCTGGTGTGGCCCTGTGACCTGCTTCTTAGCTGCTCTACCACCTTGGGCCATTTTCTTGTCTGTAAAATGGAGGTAATCGTACTAACCATCCAGTGCTGAGAATTAAATAAAACATCTGTGTGTATGTTAAGCACACAGTGGCCGTTCCACAGCTGCTCCTGTCAGGCTGAGGAGCAGGCACCATGGAGCCAGAGGACATCCTGCTTGTTGTCTTTGGGAGAGAAATAAATAATAATGAGAGCCAACATAAGCCACGCCCTGGGCTGAGCACGGGACACACCCCCTCCCAATGCTACTGTTAGTTTTACGCTGAGAAGCCCCTGCCCTGGCCAGTGGTCCCTGAGGGCCCAGCTGGGCTGATGGGAGCCACGAGGCCACCTCCCCCCCAGCCTGCTGGACTTAGGCTCTGAGCCAGGCAGCTTCTCCCACAAACATCCGGGCACCCCCCTCCTCTGCCCCTTTTGCCCTTTTCCTGTTGCAAGTCTGACTCTCACCCATCATCACTTCATCAGCGAAGGTTTCCAAGGGCCAGGCCCACAGGATTGTGAAAGAGCTCTGTCCTTTACTTACTGGATGGCCTTGGTCACCTCACTTCATTTCTCTGAAACTCAATGTCATGTCTGTGAAATGGGGACTCACAGTCTCCACCCTGCGAGCGAGGGTTGGGGAGAGACCACATGTGAAAGTGTGTTGACTGTCATAAGGGCTTCCTCGCAGGTGAGAAATTAGCCTGGGGAACACCCTTAAACCTGGGTGCCTGAATGGCCTTCACTGGTATTCCTTTCTCTCTTCGGGGAGAAGTCACACGCAGTCAACAAAGTGTGGTGTTGAGGACCAAAGTCACCCCCCCCCCGAACCAACAGTCTGTGTCTCTCCAAAAGCAGCTTGCTCAAGGTGGAAGGCCAAGCTGTGACTGACAACTGCACCCCACAGTGAGTGGAGACCACCGATTCCCTGAGGGGTTTGGACCTAGAATGCAATTTCCTCATTGGGAATTCACCCAGGCCACCAGCCCTGTCCCCCCACCCCAAGAATCTTGGCCAAGGTCCTTCCAGGTCTGTTACTCTGCCCATCCCTCTGGCTGAGATTCCTCGAGCATTCAATGGGAACATGGCTCTTGTCTGGGCAGTTGAGGCTGGGTGGGGTGGTCATTGGAAACTGGGCCTAGGTCAACTGGCCATTCGCAGATCAATCTGATTTTAGTCCAAACTATTTATTTTGCAGATGAGGATTCTGGGGCCCAGAAAATAAAGTCACCTTTTTGAAGAGCACCCACAGCTCTCAAGGCAGAGTTCGACCTTGTACCTATCTAGCTCCTGTCCAGTTTTCCCACCAAGCAGCGACCTCAGCCATAGGTGAGCGTGCAGATAATTATAAAATCACCAAAGATTCGGTCCTATTCTCTGCTACACTACTTTGAAAGAGAAAAGAGCTGAGAGCCTAGTGCAGGGACATCTGGCCTGGGTCACATCACCCAGCCGGTGACTGCATGGCAGTGGAAATGACCCTCTGGTGTTAGCCGTGCTGCTTAGCCGTGTGCCCTGAGGAAACGTGTGTGGGGTTAATCTCTGAGGGTGCCAGAGCTCATCTGGGGACACAAAGGCTCAGCTGGAAACAGGCTTCTAAGCCCCACCACCTCCAACTCTGGCATTCCCCGGCCAACCCAACGGGCCTCACATCTCTTGCCCCCTATTCAGACCTGACCCAGAGCCTTGGTGCCTTTCAATCCAAGGGCGACATTCTCAGGCTGACCCCTGTGCCACCTCCCCCAGTCCCCACCACCTCCCGCTGAATAACGCAGCCCAAAGCCTCCCCTACGGAGGCCGGACCTTAGGAGCGGCTCCACCGGGCACATCCTGCCCTCGACCCTGAAGACCCCGCCCTGAAGACCCGGGTGAGGGTGGTGAGGAGGGCAGGTCGGAGCCGAGGGTGTCCTCTCCGCGCGTGGAGCACTGGATCCCTGCCGATCCTTCCCCTACCCCGCCCCCAAGTCCTCACCGTCGAGTTGGCCCCGAGCTTCCAGGGCCGTGCGCCCGGCGCGCCGCCGATCCCAACCACAGCCCACTTCGGAGGGGCCCGGGAGGCCGGAGTCCCGCGGCTCCCTCCCCGCAGAGGGAACGCGAGGGTCCAGCGCCGCCGGCGCGCAGAAGAGGGCAGGTCGGGGTCTGCAGCCTGCTTGGAAGGTCGCCGAGCTGGCGCTGCCTGGCGGCACTGAGAGCAGGATAGAAGGCCCCATCCCGAGCCTCGAGCCCTCAGCTCCGCGAGTCCGCAGCCCCGAAGTCCCTCGACGGCCTATGCGGGACTCCGGACCCGGCTCTGCGTGCTTTCGTGGCTGCGCCTCGGTGCCCCGCTCGCCGGGGTCCCCAGTCTACCTTCCGCTCTCTCTCCGGACGACCGACCCCGGCCCTGGCCTGCAGCGCCATCTCGTGGACCTGTGGGGGAGTGGCCGAGGCCCGCGGCCTGCTCGGATTTTGGGTTCGCTCCCAGCGGGGCGCTGGGGGAGCTGCCCAGAGGACGCGCGGGGTAACGAGGCGCAGCCGTCCGCTCTGGAAACTGGGTGTTTCCGGAGTGGGCTCGGGGTCCCTGGCCTCATCCTCATCCAATAGGAGGAGCAGATATGCGCCTCCAGAAAGCCCCAAACGAAGTCCAAACGCAAAACCGTAACGGGCGTGCTCGGACGCGTTCAGCGCCGGGCGACCAGCCTCTACCCCGAAGGCGCTCCCGGAGGATACCCAGGGGAGCCGGAGCTCGGGCTCCCTCCCAAACGCGCGGTCTCCCCCGCTGCCGCCCAGTCCTGAGAGCACGGAGCGCCCGGCCTCCTGCGGGCTCCCGCCTGCCCGTGCTCCGCACCTCGGGGCCCTGGAGGAGGGGGAGGAAGCAAACGAGGGGGGAGGAAGCGAGACTGGATTTTGGGTCCTTCCCAGAGCGGAGGAAGGCAGGCTCGGGGTGTAAATCCAGGTCTCGTGGAGGCTGTCCCTCAAGGGGGCCATCGCGAAGCCGGGAAATGGGGGGTCGAGGGCCTCGCTCGCGCGTGGGAATCCTGGAGACAGCGAGGCTGAGCGCGCCCCTCCCGCCCCCTCCCGCCCCCTGGAGCGCCCCGCGCAGGAGTTCGCGGTCGGCTGGGGAGCTGGGCCCGGAAGCCGCGCCCTTCGGGAGGGCCGGGCCAGGCCACACCGGTGGCTCGGTTTCTCCGCAGCAGCAGCGGGGGAGCGGGGGAGGGAGGGCTTGAGAGCTCGGAAGACTCCGATTAACCCGAGAGGAAATGAGGTCCCCCGGGCCTTGGTATCAGCGCAGCGTAGCCACTAGGGGCCTATCGGAGCCCCGGCACTGAACCCTCGGTCTCCGAGTTCCTCCGGGAATGGCACGCGCCACCCCACACCGACACGCACAATTCTCTTAGACCCACACGCCCCACACGCGGGGGCCGGCGGCGACAGGCTAGGCCGCCAGCAGGCATCGCCATCGCCCCAGCACCGGCCCTCCTGCCACGCGCCTGCCGGCGGCTCTGCCGTCCAAGGTCCCCGGGCCAGGCCCTGAAGGGTTAAGGAGGCCTTGCAGCACCGGAGCGGCGGGTACGCGGGGCGCCTGGGCTAATTGGCGACCCTGGGGACAATAAGGGCTGAGAGGCCAGCGATGAGGGGTGGCTTAATTGGGCTTGGGAGTGGCCTAGCCTTTGTCTGGGACAAGGTCCAGCCGCCAGCCGCGGGTTCCCGCAGTCGCACTCAGGCTCCCAGCTGGGGCCCAGCGGAGCGCCGGGTGGGCGACTCGGAGGGGGACAAGTGCGGCGGGAGGTGGCGGCGGGAGTGGGGTGGGGATCTTGAGGCCCTGGAATCCCACCCCACCCCAACCGGGTTGCTGCAGCAACGACGCGGCCTAAAGAGGCCGCGACGAGGCCGCCCTGCCCGGCCTTCGCAGCCACCCGTCTCCCCCGCGCCCGCGCCCCTCGCGCGACCCCAGGTCGGTGCTGCCCCCTGGTGTCTGTAGCCCTGTCCGCAGGCCTCTGCGGGTCCGCAGCGGACTCGTCTCCCTCCTACTGTTCTGCTGAAAGTGAGAAGCCGTGGGACGCAAACGCGCCTCTCTAGGAGTGTCAGAGGCGTTTCAGCCCAAAGCGACCTCCAATCAACGCGCTGCCCACGGGCTTCTATTTGGGCCGTAAAAGGGTTTCTCTGTCCCCCGTCGAGTTCCCGGATCTGCCCGCAGGTCTGGGGCAGGGGAAGCGGGGAACCCACCCTCTGGGTTGGGACACGGTTTACTTACTGCAGCCTCCCACTCTGCACTGGCTGAGCCCCCTCCCCCGCTCCAGCCGCAATCGGCGTGGCCTGGGGACAGCCCCCTCCTGAAGAGGCGGGCCTGGTTCTCTCTCTTCTTGCAAATATATCGGCCCTCGAAAACGTCCTTGGCGTCTGGGGGCCCAACTGTCTATTCCACCTTCACTTTCACTCTTCCTCCATCTCAACGTCCCTGGCGTCTTGGAAGCCTGCACCCTCCCCAAGCCTCACCCCGTGCAGTGCCCAAGGTGGGCAGCCTGTTTGGGCAGGGCGTTCAGGGTCCCCAAGGCTTAAATAGGAGAGACCGACCAGACCCAGAGCTGAAGGAGTGCCTGCCCAGCTCCCCACCCCTTCCCCCACCGCCACTGCTAGGAGTGGGGGCTGGAGACACCTGCTAGCTGGGCGAGGAGGATGCGGCCCTGGGCGCTCACCGGAGCGGGGAGGGAGGCAGCTGTCCTTGCAGGAGTGGGTCTCCGGGAGGACCAGCCTACTGGAGATTGACACAGCGGGATCCCTGAGACACCCCAGTCAAGCCCATTATTATACAGGGGAAACTGAGGCAGGAATGGAAATAGCCCACTGACCCCGCTCCCCCACAGGGATTTAGATAGATGAGTTAAAGTAAGAACTTTTAGTCCGGTTTTTGCCACTCTAGCTAACAGCCCTGACGCAGAGGAAACGTTTGTCTTTGAGGTTCAGGAGGCAGAGAGAGGGGGAAGAATTCTAGGCTCAGCGATAATTGGCGGGGGGTAAGGGGTAGGACACAGCCGAACCCCCTCCTCGGAAGGGAGAGAGCGAACAGGGAGCACCCATCCTCCCAGCCCACCCACCCAGAAGCATTGAAAGGGGATGCGTTTCCAGTATGATGCCCGGAAAGGGAGTCGGAAGCCTGGAGTCCAGGCCGCTCGGCTGCGCTCCTCCTGGCCCGGGGTGGGTGGCCAGGCCCGAGGCGCCAAGCGGAGGGAGCGGCCGGCAGGGGGAGCCCGGCCCCGGCCTGGGACGCAGCCGGCGCCCCCGCGCCGGCGCCGCCTGGCCTCGCGGCTCAGCCAGCGCCCCAGCCGCCCTGCCGCCCCCGGGATGCAGCTGCCACGCCGGGCGAAGGGCGCCCAGCCTTTTGTCCCCGCCTCTCGTCCCTCCTTGCGCGCGTGCAGCGCCCCCGCCCCGCGCGGCCCACAGAGCGCACAGCGCCGTTCACTTCGCTTTGTAGCGTTTTATTGTTTTCTCGCGTTTTTGTCGTTTCGTTCTCGCTCCGCTCCGGAGCGAAAAGTGAAAACCTGAGGTGGAGCCTGCGGGCCGGGCGAGCCAAGCCCGGGCGGAGGGGCCGAGGGGCCGAGGGGCCGGCGGGGTGGGGGCTCCTCCGGGGCTCAGGGCCTTCTCCCGCAGCCGAGGGCCCCTCCAGCCCTGTACAATATAGATGCTCATGTAAAATGGAAAAAAAAATTAAATGCATGAGTTAATCTCTAAATATATGTACACAGCAATGTACACCTTTGAATAAATTAATACCAATTTGCATATTCTGGGAACCTTAAAGCTTATTTACACAAATTACCATTTATTTTATAAATATCTTTTTTACCCCTGGGGACTCAAGGCAGACGTGCCACTCCCTACGCTGACCCAGGGCTGGGAGGGGGTGCCTGTCTCTTCGGGGAAGAGGTGGGGGGACTAACAGGACAGGTCCCCTCCCAGCTCAAGTCTACACTGACTTCAGCCTCACTGGCTTCAGCATCCCTCAACCCAGCTTTCTCTCGAGGTCCAGGCCCAAGGCCCAGGGCTCTGGGCACTCCCTCCGAGGCTCCCACCCCTGGCCCCTGCACCTTCTGGCTTCTGCAGGGACCCTGGGCCCTGGATGAGGCCTCTCCCCACCGGGCTGGAAGACCAGAGACACCCTCGGATGCCACCTTGACGCCGGAGTGGATCTGGATGGAGCCCAGCAGCTCCCAAGTGACTGTGTTTCCGGCAGCCTGATTCCTTGTTGAGGCCCAGGGAAGTGTCCCAGGCCCCGACTTGCCAGACGAGGCTCTATTCCGGCTGCTGCAGCCCACTTTTCTCCTTTATTTAAATAAATACCCATTCTGTGCTGTACACGTCCCAAGCAGCAGGGGCAGGCAGCCCCGGTGGCCTGCGAGGCAGGGGGAGCAGCAGGGCAGCCCCTCACTTAGGCGACTCCCGGCCTGGGGGAGAGGGCTCGCTGGCTCTCCAACCCACTCACCAGTCTCTGGATGCTCTGCAGTTCATTGGCCGCCTCCTTGGCCGAGCCACTGGGCGACAGGGCAACGCGGGATGGGGCCCCTACTTTGCGGAGAGCCAGCTCGGGCAGGGGGCTGGACTCTCGGCTGTTTCCGCCAGCAGCCTTGGAGCCCTCGGAGGCCAGCCCGGTGGTGAGGAGGCTAGTGCTAGGCGGGATGGTGACCGGGATCTGGTAGGGGCTGAAGCGCAGGCGGGGCCGGGCACTGCCCAGGAAGGGGCTGCGGGACAGGGAGCCGGCGGGCTGCGGCGGCGGCAGCTGCAGCACTAGTGGCCGGCAAAGCCGAGGCGGCTGCGGCTGCTGCTGCCATGTAGGTGTAGGGGTAGGGGAAGAGGCCTCCGAAAGTGGGCATTGGGATTCCCTGGAAGAAACAGAACAAGACAAGGGTTAGACATCCTGCCTGAGGTGTTTCTGAGGGTGGGCTGGGTGCTGGGGTGGTGCTATCCCCCAACACCTTGCCCTGCTGTTTTAGGGATGTAAAGACACAGCTCACATACCTATAACCACAGGCAGCACACGTAAGCATGAGCCGGTGTGCCTGTGGCCAAACCCAGTTAGAAGGGGGAGATGGCTTCAGGCTACTATGCAAAGGCCTACCGTCAAGCTCTGTGCTGAGTATTACAGAAGGGGTAATGGAAAGGACAGTCTAGGTGATTGCACTAGCATGGGTGAAGGCCCTCAGGGAGAAAACGGGGCAGGCATAGGGCCAGGTGGCAAGTAGACAGCTTTGACTGTCTTGGAGGTTCTGCCCATTCAGAATGGTGTCCTCACCACCCCTCCTATTTGCAGGCTCTGAAGGGCTGAGGGTGCCCAGGCTGGGGAAAGAGCCTTGCAAAGTCCCCGTCTGCCTGCTCACCTGCTCAGGGTTCTCCTGCCTGAGCCAGGAGGAGGGGACAGGTGCCAACCAGTTCATAAACTGGCCTGAAAGTTCTACAGGGAACTCCTGGCAGCACCTCACTGGCAGCTGAGGAAGGAATGCAGTCTTTGCCTGTGGAGGGCACCGCAGCCAGGAACCCCTGGACACGCACCTTCCTGAGTTCATGAGGTCGGCCTCCTGCATGGTCTGACCTTTGAGATAATGGCTCACTCCCCCAGAGCGAGTGGGTATGGGGAGGAGGGCAGGGGGCTGAGAACTGTGCTGGGCTCCCTGGGAGCCTCAGGCCTGGCTCAAGCAGGGAGAAGGAAAGGGGCAGCTTCATCGGGCCTGAGAAAATGCCCTCCTGAGAGGGCCAGGCCCTACTGGGCATTTCAGACCTGGCATCTCAGGTTGGGAGGTAGGAGGGAGGCTTCGGATCTCTTCCTGATCTGAAATGTGGCTCTTCCTGAAGTCTGGGATGGGCTGCACTAGCCTGGGAATGTAACCACCAGCAGCTCTAACAACCGACGCCTCCCAGGTGCTGGTATTCTCACCCGCACCATGCACCTGTTGCAAGGCTGTGTCTGGAAACCCTGACTTCTTCATAACCTCTGTGATGCGGGTGATTATTACCAGTTTGTCTGGGGAGGAGGCATTCACATACACAAATAATGAGGGGTGCAGATTAAACCTCTGGGCCCTGAACTCCATTCTCCCGAGGCTTCCCCTCCAGCCCAGAGCCCCAGATGAGTGATGCTGATACCTCAAACACTCTACACACCCTAACACTGAGCTGTGTGTAAAACTCATTTTCAGAATCGCCTGTGCCCCCCACCCCCAACTTTTAAAATGTTTGCTTCTGAACCAAAGGAGCTTTCTCAGACCTGAATTCCTATTTTCCTTCCCTTGAGATAAGATCTCAAGGATTCAATTTGCCAGAAACCTCAGAGGAAAGAAAATGAATGAAGAGATTCCAAATCTTTCCACAGGGAATATTCCACCCAAGCAACCAAAGAGGCCACCGTCCCCCACCGGATCTCCTTACTGTGCCCCAGCCACATTTTCAGCAACACTCCCCTGGGAGTGCAGAACTTCCATGGGGCCTGAGGAGCTAAGTCCTCATTCCTGACATGTGTCTGGGGGTCCGGTGGAAGTCAAGGTGGGGGGAAGACCAGCCTTGTCCTTCGCCAGAGCAGGGGACTTTGCAGAAGGCCTGAGAGGGGCCAGAGACATCTGGGAGGGCTGGTGGTCAAGTTTCCAGAAAATAATGCAAATGTTCCTCCTCCCTTTGGCTGGCTGGCCACCCTAGCCTTTCAGGACGGAGGGGGCCAAGGGTCTTTGTTCCCAAGAAAAATGTCCTCAGGCCAGGAGAGTAGACTTCACAAAAGCCAGGGGCGGCTCTGGTCTGTGAGGGTCAGAAGAGTCTCGATGGGCACTGCACTCCTCGCTGGCGCCACAGGGAAGGAAGCAGGCCCAGAGAGGGTCAGGGACTTGCCAAAGGCCACACGGGAGTCAGAAGCGTCGCCCTGGCCAGTCCCTGGACCTACAATACAGTCCTCTTCTCTAAGAACCCAGGTGTCCTAAAGGTCGACCCGGGGCCCTCCCCCTGGACGGAGTTCTTGTCTGCCAGAGGCTCACAGCGCCCCTGGCACCCCTCGGGCCCTCTGCTGGCCTCAGCCGCCAGCTCCCTGGCCTCCTCCCTTGCTGGCGCTGCCACGGGGTCACAGGCGTTACCTGAGATGCCAGCATGTGCTGGGAGAGGTGGAACGGGAAGGGCGCGGTGGTGCTTGCTGCGCTGGCCGCGGGACCCAGCCCGCCTGCGTCCAGCCCCGCGGCGGTCCCGGGCCCGCCGCCTACGCCGTTGCCGCCGCCCGCCACCGAGGCCAGCAGGTGACCCATGCCCATGGCAGAGAAGGCGCCGGGGCCCATGGTGAACTGTCCAGGGTGCAGGAAGAGCGGCTGGCCGGCTCCCAGCGGCCCAAAGAACTGCTGCCCGTGCAAGTGGCTGGAGAAGGCGAGGCCGGGCAGGTGTCCGGCGCCCAGAGGGGGACGCACTGTCTGTCTGCACCACCAGCGGCGCCAGGCCGGGTTCCTTGCCCTCGGCCGCCTCCTTGCGCCCCTCGTCCTTCCTCCGAGCCTCGGTGCGCTCCTTCTCCAGGCTCCGCAGGCCGAACGGGCCGTCCCCGCCGCTCTCGGCCGGCTCCTTGCCCCTCTCGGGACTGCGCCGCTCCCCGGGCGCGCTCGGGTTCAGTCAAGCGAGGGGGGCTGGCACTGTCTGGAGCCGGGCTGCAGCCTAGTGGCGCCCGCGCGCGCTCCTCGCTCAGCCGCTCCGGCTCAAGGTCGCTGTCCGCCGCACATGACTTCTCCTCAGCTGCGGGGAGAAGGGGGCGCGCCGGTTACAGGGGCCGCGGCGAAGGCCGACGCGCAGGATCAGTGAGACTCGGGGAAGGGTTACTCTCGGGGAGGCCGAGTCGGAGGAGCTGCTGGAGTCTGGCAAGGGGCAGCTGCAGGTCACCTAATCCAAGACCCGAGATTTATAGTGGAAGGAACCAAGCCCTGGCGAGGAAATCCTACGGCCAGAGAATTACAAGGCGCCCAAGGGCCAGGCTCGGAGTCGAGCCGGATCTTCTGGCTAGCGGGACCGCGCTCGTAGGGGAGTCCCGGGACGGAAACCGCATCCCAGACACTCGCTGACGCTTTCTCCCTGGCCTTTCAGATGAGCCGGTGGACCACCGCCCCCCCCACCCTCCAAGACCTCCCTCTCCCTCCTCCGGTCCTCACCTCGAGCCCGGTGCAGGCGCAGGGGACTCCGCGCTGCGCCCGGGGAGGGCGGTGGTTCCCCTCGCGGGGGGAGGGTCGCAAGACGAGGCGTCCGACTCTGCGCCATCGCGCTCCGGCTTGCAGTGCTCCTCGTACAAGCGCAGAGATGGCAGCGTCAGCTGCTTCCTGGGGATGAGCGGAAGGAGCGGGTCAGCGAAGAGCTTATCCCTCCTGCTTGCTGTTCCCGCGGGCACCCGCCACAGGGCTGCCGCGCTCGCCCCTCACCTTTTCTCCCGCCTGCCGTTCCCGGTGTCCCGGAAGCCCTTGGCAAACGGGTTGTTGTCGATCTTCAGCTGCGTGATCTGCGGGGACCGAGGGGGCGGCGCTAGGTCAGGGCGGTGGCTCTTCCAGCCTGGTCGGGGGCACCCCGAGGTCAGCGGCGGCTGGCCACAGAGGGGGAGACCCAGGGAGCGTCCACTTGGTACCCACCCCCCTGGGATGGGACGCCCCCGAGGTGAGGCCGGCGGGAGGGCCTCGCAACGGGGTCCTCCTCCAAAAACTTCATTCGAGGAATTATCC
Organism: Ateles fusciceps; assembly: GCA_036589455.1. Classification (NCBI taxonomy): domain Eukaryota; kingdom Metazoa; phylum Chordata; class Mammalia; order Primates; family Atelidae; genus Ateles; species Ateles fusciceps. The sequence goes on from JAZHEH010001132.1 coordinate 1,895,490, forward strand.
CTAGACAGGTCCACACAGGCCCAAAGTTGTGCCACGGAGTCGGAACCCGCCCAAGCATGCTCACCTGCCCGCGGGCTTGCGCCAGTTAAACGACTCCGCTCCTGAGCAGGCTCGCACAGAGACTGCAGGCGCGCACAAGACTGCAGAGCACAACGCAAGGCCGCAGGTACACACAAAGCCAAATCACACTCACGGGCCCGCGCACGTCAAGTATACACAGAACAAGCTCCCACAGAACCGAACGAATTCATCCGCCTCCACAGGTATCCAACACGCCCAAACTGAGCACGCACAGCCCAGCGTACACCTTGGTTCACAAAGCCACAACGACAAGCACGGACACTCGTACTCTCTCTTTCTCTCGACAGTGGCGCACAAGGGCACAGGCCTAGAGGGGTGATGCTCTGTCCACTAGAGACGAGGGTGGAGAAGCCGCAAGCAGAAAAAGCCCTTTAATTGGAAGGAAATTCTCTAAGTGCCTCCCAAGGGGTCTTGCGCCTCCTAAGGGGTCTGGACTGACCCAGAGCAGTAGCTAGGGGTGCTTTGGAGGGGCCGTGTCACCTGTCCCACCCTCTGGCTCCCCCCGGGAGAGTGAAAACTGGGCCCCCGGTTTCGATCGTCCGGAGAGCCTGGGCAGATTGCCTCGGGCGCCCTCCTTCATTTACGTTCTCATTCCCGAGCCAAGAAACAAACGAATAAAATGTAAAAATGTCTGCGCTGGCCCAGAGTTTCTGCTAATTGCTTAGTAAACATCTCCACCGGAACGAGCGCCCAGCTGTTCGTGCGCCCTGGGGGAGCCTGTGTGTGCGCGCGGTGGGCTTGAGAGGGCGCCTGGAGGACTTCCGTGGATGCTGCCCGTAGGGATGCGAGGCTCGGTGCTCTGGAGCCGGTCGCAAGCGCCTGGATCCGGTGCGGGGGGCTGTGGGGGTGGTGAGCGGACGGTAGGGACTGCATGGGTCGGGGGCCGTCGGTGCAGGGGCTGGGCCCACCGCCCGCCGCGCGCACCTTGTCATTCTGGTAGGCGGTGACGGCGATGAAGTCGGTCTCCGGGAACACGTAGGTGCGGAAGGTGCTGTACGGCAGCTTCAGGATGTCGTTGGCTCGCACGATGTGGAAGCGCGGCTGGTACTTGTGCATGGAGTTCAGGATGGTCTGCGGGGAGGGCGGGGTTCAGCCGGCAGCCGCCAGCCCCGGCCCCGGCTTTTCTATTCTTTGGGGACCTGACCTTTCCCCTCTCCGTTTCTCTGTCTCTCTCTTGGTTCTTTCCCTTCCCCCATTTTCTCCTGTCTCTGCTCTTTTCTCTTACTTCTTTTTCTTCTACTTTTTCTCTCACTTTTCTCTTTCATAGTGTCTCTTTCTCTCGCCATTAAAAAAATAAAATTCCCCGTTGGAAACAGAAATGAAACATAGCAAAACAAAACAAAAACAAACAAACAAACAAAAAGACCTCCCCCAGAACCCTAAACAAAATAAAACCCTACAATTCCACTCTTAACATTCTCTTCCTTTCTGACTCTGCTAAGGCCCCTAACCCCACAGGGAGAGGATTCCAGCCTTTGGGGGCTCGCCAACTGCCCTACCTCAGAATGGGCTCTTCCTTTTGCCCTATGAAACCCCACCCCCCATTTGCTGGGGACTTGCTCAGGCATAAATGGGAGAGACCCCCAAACCCTCTCCTCCCAGTTGGGCATCTGCCTGTGGGAGGCGGGGAGTCTTAGGGAGGCTGGGGAGTGGGTGGGGGAGGGTAGTTTAACTTTTAAATTCCCCAGTCCTGGGGGAGGGCCAGGGACTCGGGTCTTGGCGGAAAGGTGACGGACAAGTTGAGGTCACGGGCAGGTCTTCCAAGCTCGGCACCTACAGGCCAAGACCAGGGTGACCTCTGGGGCCCAGCACTGCAGACCCAGTCCGGGCAGCACCTGCCTCCCTCTTGACCTAGGAGGGGGCCCTCCACAGCCTGATGAACTGAGATTGTGAGCTGCCTGGAGCTTAACAGCCACCAATCCCACCGTTTCCCAGGCTTGATGAGCGGAGCTCCGGTAGGCCACAGGGCAGTGACCCGGGCAGGGGTACTCTGGGGGTTTGCCCAGCGCTTCCCCCCTGGGAGATCCTGGGGCCCTGCTCTCCTGCTCAGCTGCAGTGCCAGGTCGGCAATCTCCCGCCCATTGTTCCCACCCTGCCCCTACACTCACGAAGCCGTGCTTGTCAGAGATGTTGTTGGTCAGCTTCAGCTTGTGGAAGGCCACAGGCTTGGCCATCCACTGCTCCCCCGTGGCTGGGCTGTCTGGGTGGATGTACATGCGTTTGGGCATCTCAGGGTCGGCCTTGCCTGCCACCATCCAGCGCGAGTTGTGGAACTTATAGCGGCAATCGTCAGCGGCCACAATGTCCATCAGCAGGATGTACTTGGCCTTCTTGTCCAGGCCACTGACTCGCACCTTGAAGGGGGGGGGGAACATCCGCCTGGGAGGGAGGGGAGAGGAGGAGATCCCATTGGAACCGGCTCTTCTGGGTCCGAGGACCCCTCTTCTCCTTTATTTGTCCCTCCTCGCTATGGCGCACAACGCTGCTGCCTGGCTGTTCCCCCCTGTGGTCGTCTGCTCTGCCCTCTCATCGCTGCCCGGGAGACCCCATATGTGGTCGTTGCTCCCGGGAGATCCCATTTCTACCTGTCAGACCCTAAACGGCCTCCTTTAGGCCTTGTGCTCAGATCTGGGGGACCCTCTTCTTCCTGATCTGAGATGAAAGCCGATGTCCAGGAGAGAAGTCTAGGTCCTCCAGAAATATTATCGCTTCTCCTGAATCTCCCCGAAATTCGTTCAGGGGAAATACCCACTTGGGACGGAAGCTCCCAGAAATAAATGTGGAAGGTGTTTGTATTGGGAACTGGGCTACAGAGCCTGATCAGACATCCTGGCCGTGCAGTTCGGGGGAAGAGGGTGAACCCGAGGCCTGGATTCTCGGTGGCTGAGTCGAAGGGTGGAGGGGCTGGGACTGTGGCTTTCTTCTGGCTTTAAGGCCTGGGGCGGCGGATGCGTCCAGGGCTCGGATCCCCCTAAGTCGGGCAAGGGATCCCAGCCCAGTGACGCGGTGGACTCGGCTGATACAGGGCTCGCTGCCAGGAACCTAGCGACCGGCCTGGGGGCTAGCGGGGCGTGGGTCCCACTAGGGACTCCGGGGTAGGAGCAGAGTCTGGGAGAGGCTGAATTTCCCCCGAGCTCGGAGATGGACCCGGACGCAGAAGGGCGAGAGTGCGGGGCGGAGGAGACCGCCAGGGCCAAGCCGCAGGCCCTCCTCCGCGCTGGGACTCAGAACTGTTGGTGCTATTCTTTAGCAGCCTGTTTTCGTTTTATTTCATTCGGGGGATTTTAGTGCTTTTGTTTTAAAAAAAAAATTACTCCGGTGCCAAACGAGAAAAGTCAACTTGGTTGTCTGTGGGGAGCGAAGCGTGGCGTCAGGGCCAGAGCCTGGAGCCCGGAGCCGGAAGCCGGGAGTCCCGGGCTCTGCGCTGGTCCGTGCGGTCGCGTGCCCCAGCCCGCCCGCCCGCCCGCGCGCCCTCCAGCCGGCCGGCCGCCCTACCTCCCCGACTTGGTGATGACCATCTCCGTGCCCAGCTTGTGAAACTGGTCCCACAGCTCCTTGGCCTCCAGCGTCACCTTAGGGTCGTCCTCCACCTCGTCCTCGGGCTCCAAGCTCTTGAGCGAGCGCAGATGCGCGGCGGGCGGGTGCGGGCCGAGTGCCGAGACGTGCAGCCCCGCCTCGGCCGCTGCTGCCGCCGCCGCCGCTGCCGCCGCCGCCGCCCCCGCCAGGCCCGGGTCGGGCAGCGGCTTGGCCAGTGCGCCGGGCGGCAGCGCGAGTGCCGGGAAGAAGGAGGGCTGCGCCGCCGCCAGGAAGGCGGACATGGGGAAGTCGGCGGGCCGTGGCGCGTGGAACGGGTGGTAAGCCATGGCGCTGGCCGCCAGCGCCGGCTCTCTCATCGGGACATCCGGCCCAGGCGCCCCGGGGCCGGGGCCGGGGCCGGGGGCGCGCGGCTCGGACCCCCGGCCCGGGCGGCGGCGCGCGCGGAAGACGGACGACCCGGGTGGCGGGTGCAGCAGCTGCTCCTCCGGGCTCTCCGTCCGGCGCACCGCAAGGGGCACGGGGCTCTGTGCGCGGGGGGCGGCGGGGGCTCTGCGCGGGGCCGGACTGGGCTGGGCTGGCCCGCTCCGGCACCAGGGACCACGCGCGACTGGTTAGATCTTGTCGTGATCTCTGGAAAACTGTGACTATCTCACATGTCCTGCCCAGCTCGATCCCCCTGCGCTAACGAGCCAGGCCCCCCTTGATTGCTGATTTTACGCTTTTTGGACCAATTGTGGGTCTCCGGGGGCGGGGTTTTGACAGCTCAGGCCAAGCTCCGGCCGGGAGGGGGGGGCCTGGGAGAAGGTGTCGGAAGCCTTAGCAGAAAGAAAACATGTCAACAGAATAAAATATTAACCAATGACGGGCCGCCGGGCCCCGAGACCCCTCCTCCTGTCCCGGCCCCCACCGCCCGCCCGCGCCCACGGCTGCCTGCGCGGGACTGGAGAGCGCGGAGGGCCGACCTGACCCGCCGAAAGGGACTGAGGCGAGGGGCGCCGGGGTCCCGGGGCCTTGGGGGAAGGACCCGCAGCCGCACGCTGGCCCCAAGTGCAAAGCATTGACACGGCCCGGAGAGGAGAGGGTTCGCCCTCCTTCTCCCGTGCCTGGAGGCCGGGCCGCTCTGGCCGGCGCCCCAGACTGGCCTCCGACCCAGCTCCCGGTCGCGGCGCCGCCTGGGGGTCCCTGCGCTCCGGAAAGAGACTGCAGGCGCTGGAAAGCGAGGCCAGTGGGCGGGCGAGTCGGGAGGCTCGGGCGGCCGAGGTCCGGGAGCAGATCCCAGGTGGCGGGGAGCTGGTGAGTGGAGCCATGGCCGAGCCCTGCTGGGGCCGGCGCAGGCGGGAGCGGGACGCGGCCTTGCGCTGGGGAAATGCGGGGACCCTCTACCCGCGCCCGCCCTCACCGGCATACTCGGAAGGAACCTGGAGTCCTCCGCAGGCCCCGGCCCCGCCCTGAGCTTTCTGGCGGCTGGGAGAGCGGGTCCTCGAGGCTAGAAAGGTGAGCGCACCTTTCGCTGAGCACTGGGCGGCACTGCGCGGGCGGACCCGGATTCTCCACCCGCGACCCAACGAATTTTCGCCCTATCCGGTACCGGAGACGAAAGTCTCCTGCATCCGAAATACCGGCATCCTGTTTTCGCCCTGTCAACCACTTTGTAAGAGTTTGTTCTCATCTCTCGGAGTCTCCTAAGTTCAGGAGTGCTAAGCAACGAGTGCGGGGAGTCGGGCTGTCTGGGAGCACCTATGACTGAAGCCCCGTCCTCCGCGATCAGTCTTCCTCTTCTGTCTTCCGGCAGCCCCAGTATTCCCTCCCCCCCCCCCATGAAGTGATTGTATGTGTGTGTGTGTGTGTGTGTGTGTGTGTGTGTGTGTGTGTTTCGGGCCCTGTGTGGTGCCCCCTGCGCACAGCAAGAGCTGTAACTCAGGGTGTGCACGGAGAGAGTGGAGCGACCACACACCTGCTTCCAATCGGGCTCAGGCGCGGACACTCAGGCTGATTCCTGGAGGTCGTGTTCCGAAGGAAAAAACAGATCATACACTAACCACGGGTGACACTCCCACCGGTAAAACCGCGTGGTGGGAGCGTACATTCCACATCCAACATTGATCCATGCAGGCGCCCGCCCGCTGGGCACACCGGTCGCAGGGCACCTCGTGTTGAACGTTGGGGAGCAGCGTTTAAAGGCTGGATCTCTTCCGGCAGTGCGGATTTGGGACCTGCGGAAGCAGTTAGGCCTCTGCGACCGTTTTCCCTACTTTTCGGGACCGGCTCCAGGGCACTGACAACTCATTACTGCACGTATGAGCGCCGCCCCCACAGGGTTTTCTCTACGACCTCGCTCTTGGCTGGGTCGCTCCTCTCGTTGTACCTCCTCTCTGACCGGAACGAATCTTTGACTCCGCGCTGCGCAGGCTACGCAGCCGGGGTAGGATCCGTTGCAGTTTTGCACGGCAAATACCTGCCGGCTCCACCTTAGGCGAGATGTGGCCCTTCGGGGGAGGGACCCTTGTGGACACGTTTGCGCAGCTGATGAGGTGACCAGATAACCAGGGGCAGCTTTCCTTACCCGAGTATCCAGGTACCGGCCTAGAAATCTGTGAATGCATTTGCAAAGTCGAGTGTGAAAATGTGTGTGTGTGGACACGTACTTTTGTCCTTGTAAGAGTATGTGTACATCTAAATGTGTGCGTTTTAGACATTAGTCCATTTCATTAGTCCATCCATAGCTGGTCCAAGGGGTCCGAGGCCTGGAGAGTTTGAAACACTCAGGCCTGGGCTATTTTAACCAAGAAACCCGGCGGCGACAGTGCAATGGCTGCCTCTGGGGACGGCGACCCCACCTACAGTGCCACGGACCTGCCCTCTGGCTTCCTGTGGGTCTGTCCCGGCCAGGATCCCACCGCCCACCCCTCCCCGCCGTCCAGCAATCGCCCGGAGGTCCTGCGGCAGCCGCTCTGAAGAGTCTGTAGCGACCCCCAGCCAAACTCTCCGGCTAGGAATGCCGGAGGCTCATCGAAAACTGGCGCTAGGGAGGCCTGGGAGGCCCTGAAGCGGCGCCGTGCGGCTCCCGCTGGGCCCCTCCCCCTCCAGCCCTCTCCTCCTTCCCAAGAACCCGCGCCCCCTGGAGGACTCCCCCGGGCCGAGTGTGCGTGTTTCTTTAAGAGGCCCCGGGGGGCGCCTCGCGGGCCGCCCGGGGCTGGAGGGGGAGGGCGTGGGCGGGGCGGCTGGCGCCAGGCGGCCGAGGCTCCACAACAAAGCTCCGGCCCCTGTCACTTCGCATCGGCCGGGCCCCGCAGACGGGCGGGGGACGCGCGCTCGGCCGCCCCTCCCTCTCGCAGGCGGTCTCCGGCCGGGGCGTCGGATGGGCTCCGGCGGGTGGTGCGCGGACAGTGCGCCCGCGCTTCCCGCAACAGCGAAAGGGGGCGGGGGCGGGGGCGGCCTGGGCCGGGTGGGGCCGCGGTCCTGAGGCTGGCGCGGCTGCCCTTCCGTCCGCCGGCCCCGCCACCCCTCGCAGGGTCGAGGGGCACTGCTGGGACCTTCCCCAGGTTGAGCCTCCGAGGTGGCAAGGGGGGTCCCCGCCGCTTCCTCGTCTGTGTGCGAGGCCGGGGTTGCGTGAGCCCGCGGGCAGGGGGCGGCAGAAAGATCGGGCTGTGCGGCCGTGTGGCAGAGGGGACGACGGACGTGCGTCCGAGTGACGAGGCGCGGGCTGCAGCCTGGCTTCAACGCTCGCTGGCAGACGAATGTACCCAGGCTAAGCACAGGGGGACGCGCGTGGCCCCGTGCTGTGGGCAGCTGCGAGGGTGCCACCGGGCGCGTCGGTCCCCGACTGGACGTGGGGATTGTGGGGGTGAAGGACACTCCCCCGGACAGAGTCGCTTCCCATCACGGCTTCCCAGCCGTACCGCACCTCCCGGAGCCCTGGCGCCAGCCAGCCCGGTTTAGCGGCCGGGCCGGGCTCCCCCGCGGTCCCAGGTCTGGCTGGGGTGGGGGCCGCGGCCTCCATGACCCCAGCCCGCAGCGGCCCGTCCCGTCCCGTCCACTTAAACAAATTACCGCTGACAGGCGCGCAGTCTCTCTGGAGCCGCCGCCCGCCTGTCGCCCCCCCTCCCGTCCCAATTATCCCGCGCAGGGTCGGGCCAACTGGCTGGGATGGGGCGGGGGACGCGGGGGAGAGCGGGCAGCCGAACTCCCTTCTTGTTGCGGGGTGGCCCAGGGTAGCACCTCCCGCAGCCACGGCCTGTGTGGCCCCGTCCCTCGTCATCCTGGCGGATGCGAGGGCAAGGCCCAGCCTGGCCTCTGCGGGCCGGGAAGGGTGTCGCTTTGCACCTGAGGGCGAGATCACGCGGCCAAGAACTAAGGCCGCATCCCCGCTGGACTTTGGATGACTTTCCCAGAGTTCTGGGGAGCCCCGTAACCCTGGGAGCTGCAGACGGCTCACTGGCCCGGGGCCGAGGTTCCGCTGGTGGCGGCTGTATGCTTGGGACGCCTGGGCCACAGAAGTGAGGGGCGCCTCTGTGAACCTTCGTGCATGGATGTGCATGGAGCAAGATCATGGATGCGGGTTTCCGGGATCACGGGAGCGTGAACGGGGCGCTCGACTGAGTGGCTTGCGAGCCGGGGTAGAGGGCAGGAACGACCCCTAGGACGGGCCCACCTGCGACAGAGGGGCGGGGCTGCCGGGATGCTTACAGGCTCTGAGTTCGCATTCGGAAACGCTTTCGTAGGGAGCGGGTCAGGATTCCCTGAGGCAGCGTGGGGACGGCGCCCCACAATCCCGGGCTCCAGCTGCGCCGCCTCTGCCCTCCCCGATCCCTGCTAAGAGGCTACCTGGCCTGGCTGTCAACTTCTGCGCCTCGAACCCTGGGTTTGCCTGGTGGACCTGCAGCTTGCCTGCTTCGGCTCTGTGTTGCACCTCCGGGAAGGGCATGCTGCTCTCTCCCCTCCACTCCCTCCTTTACACTGAGGACCCTGAACCCTAGAGGTGCAGTCATTTACCCAAGACCACGTGCCTGTTGGTGGCAGAGCTGGGATGGGACCCTGGGACCTTAAAGAGAGCAAGTCCAAATCCACTCCCAAGAAGGCGGTGCTGCTGAGCTGCCTACCCCTGCTCTTACAGCAAGGTGATCCTGAGATGCCAGGGCCGCCACCCTCCCCCTGGGCTCTTGCTCTGAATTCGAGACGTACAGGATGCGCTGTCCCTTTGCCTCTAGAGTCTCCAGTTCTAGGTCTGCAGGAGAGGGCTGCCTTCCAGCTACACAGGGGCAAGGGAGCAGCTGCAAAGGCAGTCTCTCAGACCCAGCCGGAAGCCTGATGGAGTCGCGATGGAGGTCAGCCGGGTCAGCATCCTGGTTGGGATGGGGGCATAGGACAGGAAGCTCAGCTCTGATTTGGGTCCCTCTAAGGGAACTGGCCAGGGTGTGAAGCAGCCAGGTGCAGACAGGGATCGGCTCACTAGGTGTGTGACTTTGTGACCTTGGGCTAGGCCCTGCCCTACTCTGGGGCGCAGGCTTGCTTGTCATTTGCAAAAAATGAGGATCAAACAGAACTCTCAGGTACTTTCTAGTTTTGTGAGCCCCTGAATTGTGAAATAAAACATTACCACTGAGAAACCATATCCATGTCCAGGCTGGTGGCTGCCTGCCTGGCCCCCGCTCGTTCACAGAAGGGCTGGCTGGCTCTGGTGTTCCAGCTTGTGTGCTTGCATCAGCCTCGGGCCCACCGGGCCTTTTCTCATCCTACACAGTACCCTCGCTCCTTCAGTTGTCCCCCCCGGCTCCCACCAGCCTCTTTCCAGATCATGAAGATATTCTTCCTTCATCAAATTGAGAGGAAGTCCATAGTAAAGTTGCCCGTTGACCAGGTAGTGCTGAGAGAATCGGGAGGTCACGTGGATTCCTAAAGGTCCCCTGGTCTGGCCACAGTTTGGTTCATGCTCTGATGCCCTCCCAGGTGATGCCACCATGAGGTCTGCTGGGGCTGGGGTGAGTCCCAGATTGCCCTGGATGTTATCGGTAGAGGATAGGAAGCAGCTGCTCGGGGGTCAGTGGCCAGTAAGGACCCCACCCTGGGGCCCAGCTCTCACTTCCAGCTGATTACAGGCTGTGGCAGGCTCCATAACCTCCCCCAATTAGCCGGAGGCCAGGCCCAAAGCCTTTCTGATAACCTGAGCTCTAGTGGCAGCCGCTGTGGGGCCAGCTTATCTGGCCTCTCTTATCCTCACCCTTCCCCCACATACTCAAAGAGTTGCCCTGGCTTCGAGCAGATGAATAACCAGATTGTCCTGCAAGCTCAGCCGGCAAGTCCAGCCCTACACCCACCACTTTCCCTGCCTGGGGGAGGCTACAGCTGTTTTGCCCCAGCTGGAGGGGGAAGGGCCAGGCCAGGGAGGACTCCTGACTCTCTAAGATGCCAGCCAGTTCCCTGAATGGCTGAGAGAGCCCCTGGCAGCAAGGTCTCTGTCATATCCACGTGTCCTAGGGTGGTTTCAGAGGGGCTCATGCTTCCTAGAGCAGGGAGACAGGCCATGGGCAGCACGCACAGGTAGCCTGGTAGCACTCTCCTCCTTGTCCCTTTTTGACTGAAACATGGCTTAGCTGGGGGGTAGGGGCAGTGCCAGGCCCATCAGTAATTCAGCAAGATGGGGAAAAGCTGTAGCTCCTCCAGCACCCTCTACTGCTGGGGCCGGGCGTGTGTTCCTAGCATGCCTCAGTCTGGCATGTGACTTCTCATCCTGCAGGTGCCCAGGCTTAGGCCACCCTGTGTAGGATCATCTTTCAGCCTACGGAGCCTAGTGGGATTCAGCAACCCTCCACCTGTGCCCCCAATGTGCCCAACTGATCTGGCAGAGGGAACTGAAGATGAGGGCCTCTCGGGCACCAGGGACAGGATGGGTGTGTGTGAAGGGGGGCAGGGTCCCCAGGAGCGGCCCCAGCTCTGGCTGGACAGTTGCATGGGAAGGCCTGCTTGTTTGTGAACTCAACTTTTCTATGGCTGTTCCATTAAACTTAACCCAAAGCACACCTGGCTCCGTGGGTTTCCTTCCATTCTCCAAAGCCTCCCTGGGGTCTCTGGGAAGTGTGGGCCAGAGAAGGGGCACTAGGACTAGCATTCGTATCTTTCCTGCTTCCTGCTCAACACACCATTTGTCCTCCCTGTTCCCGTCTCCTTGTTGACACTCATTTTAGGTCCAGAAGTGGTGGTGGTGGGGCAGGGGGACAAAATCAGGCACTTGTCATCTGAAGATTTTCAGCCAGGTTTCATGAGATACCCACCTTCACCTGACCACCCTTCCATCTTCTGAGTTGGAAGAGAGAGGCAGTTACAAGGCGCCCCCAGAAAAGGCGTTACCAGGCTCTCCTCCCCCACAGCAACCTACCAGCACGTGGCCAGGCAAGACCCTCAGAGAGGAGGGTCCAAGTCTGTGGCACCCCAAGAACTCACTGCCTCTGGTAACAGGCAAGATGCTTGGAGAATGGGCTTAAATCAGGCCCCATCCAAACTCCAGTGCAAAAGTTCTCCTTCCCATTCCAACCCTCCACTCACTCCTCTGCCCCCAGGTGCACATGAAAGGGGGTGTTGGGGATCCTGGGCACTCAGTCCACAGGACTGTGCTCGGCATTTGGAGAGGACCCTGACCCCAGCAACTCAGGGGTAGACACCAATTGCAGCATGATTTATTGGACAAGACGTGCACTTTTCAACAGGGCCTCAATAAGCACAGTTTCCTTCACTGAATAGTACAGGACCAGGATAAAGGGGCTTAAAGATAAGAAAGACAAACCCTTCCCATAAACAGATGGGGAAAGAAGGGAGGAAGAAGAGGCATCTCCTCCCTTCCTCCTTCCCTAATACTCTGGGCCTCGGTTCACCCCGTGCTGGAGGAGGGCTGACCAAGGGAAGCTGGGGGCAGCGTGTATCACAGCCAGACGTGAGGTGAGGCTGCGGCTGTCTACTCAGGGTCAAGAAGCCCGGCTGGACCATCGACCCTGCCCCCACTCAGGCCCCCAGATCTGGTCACTGTTCCAGGGCCCCCCTCCCCCGTGGGTATGGTTAAAAAATACAAAAGCGGACCCAATGCAGGATGTCATGTGCAAACATACACAGGGACCGGGCTTCTGCAGTCTCTCCTGGCCACAGCCTCCACTGACAGGTACACAGAGGGCAAGTACGCAGAGGTGCTGGGAGAAGGGTCTCTTCTCCATCCAGGTAGGATGGCGGCTGCTGTCACTAAGCTTGGGGAAGGTGTTGATGAAGGAGGAGCAGAGACTGAAGGGTAGGACCAGAGGGGGGGCTTCTCCCCTCCTCCAGCAGGGGGAGGGGGCCGGCCAGTCAGAAGCAGTTGTTGGTACCTACGGGAAGCCAGTCGGGAAGAGGCTGAGGGGCTGGCTCTCATTGGTGGGCAGCGGAGATCGGTAGCCATCAAAGTTTCTTGGGATGCTGCCACTGGTGGAGCCTGAGCTGTTACTCAGAGTCTCGATGCTTCCCTCTCGCTGAAGTTCTGCAAGACAGGAGAGGGCCAGGCCTGGTCAGAGTTGGGTCTGGGGAGTAGGGGTACCACCTGGGCTAGGCTGCCTGCCCTGAGGCATCATTCTGGGTTCACTTGTGTCCTCTGCAGGGGGATCCCCACCTGCTCCCTGGCTGGGCAGGGGGCAGCTCAGGGCACAGAAAGTCTCAGCCAGGGGAAGGAAAGCCCCTTGGCTGGCAGACTCCGGTGCGAGAGCATGGTGTTTCCCTGTTGCGGGAAGCCCTTTAGCCCCGAAGCATGACCACCCTGACGATGTGTGTGGACGACACTGCTCTTTGCGGGGCCCATGCCCGTGCCTGCACACACACTCATGCTCAGCCAGCACGCCCCCAACTCCACAGTGCCTCCTGTCCCAGCTCTACAGGGAGGCAGGCGGGGGAGAAGCCAGGGTAACCTGAAGCATCCCTGCCTGATCTGTCCCCCACCTCCCCCTCTCCGCCTGGCCTGTGCCTGGAGCTTCTACCTGGCTTTGCCACTCACTCATTCACTCATGCTCACTCACACAGTCCGCCTGCTGGCCAGGTCTTGGCTCATCTTTGATACCTCCTGGCAAGTGTCCTGTTTCCCTGGGAGGGAATGCCTGGTTTGAGAGGGGCCTGCTCCATTGAAGAGAGGGTCCCTGTTTGTCTGAAGTGCCTCCTTTCTCCTTTCCTCTTAGGCCCCAAGTCTCCTGGAGGCCCCTCAGAGTCGCCTGAAAGGCAGGCAGGGAGCCCCACCCTCCTCTTCTCCACCTCCCTGGCCCTGCAGTTGCATGCTCCCATTTCAGATATGGCAGCTTGACCCACCTCATTCGAGCTGCGGGCCCCTCCAGTGTCCCACCATCTCCTGACCTAAGTCAGGTCTTGGAGTAGGTGGGTTGGGAACAGAATTCCGTTTGCTGAGTGCAAGGAAGAGCCAATTACTTCTTGGCTCTTTGAAGGTGGTCAGTTCCGATTCCCTTTCAGTCTACCCCAGGGGCTCTGACACGTGGGCATACACACACCAGGCAGTGTCTTGAGTCTGCCCCAAGCCAAGATGTGTAGATCTGCAACCTCTCCTTCTCTAAGGGATGCCTGCCTATGACTGAGGGGGTCTGGCCTGTCCACCCAGGAGTGCAGGACCTCAGAGCAGTCATTTGAAACAGCAAGATGTGCATAAATGTTGCACTCATCTGGCCTGGCTCGAGACCTTGGTCTTCAGCCTGCAGCCGCTCCCAGGCCCCCTGCCGCCACACGCGCAGCACAGCTGGCTCTGGTTAGGGAATGAAGGGGTCATGGCCTTCACTCCTGGACCGGCCAGCCAGGAACGAGCCACTGACCCCCCACTCCCTGCAGGTCCCAGGAGCAGCGGCCACAGAGTGGAGTGGGGGAGAAGTGGGCACCTGGGCTGGAGGCAGGGAGGGCTGGGATGCACCCGCCGAGTCTGTGGCCCGGGTCTCGGTGGAATGGTTCACTGGGACACCAGGGCCTCTCAGCTGATTGGGGGAAGTGGGGGATGGGACTGTGGACAGGGGCTGAGGGCCTGGCTATGGTCCCTGACCTCTAAGGGACACTGGCTGCCTGGGAAAGTCAAGAGCTGTCTGGATAAGGATAGAAAACAAGGTAAGCAGGATCTCTTTTTCCTGTTCCTTCTTCAGTATCACCCTAATTTGTGGGGGACAGGCCATTGTGCCATGAGATGGAGAGGATGGGAAAGCCAAGAGCAGACCCTGGGGATTCTACATGGAAGCTCCAGACTCCAAGAGAGCCCCCCTCTGTTGCTTTCCTTTGCCACAAGCAAGCCGAGGCGTTGGATCTGAGGCCCCACCGCCCTCAAGCGCGGCTGGCCAGCACTAGGGGGCGCTGACAGCAGGGCCAGGCAGGCGGGAGAGGAGCTCGGGCAGGAGCAAGAAAAGCAGGGGCTTCCTTAGGACAGGGGGTCAGGCCTAAGGAAGAAGGCACCAGAGGAAGGACCCACCAGGATGGGGAAGGCTGGCCCTTTTTTACAGCTGAGGGACAGCTTCAACGGCCTTGATGCAAAATACCCCCATGTCCACACTGCCAGGGAAGCCAGGAAACAGGAGCCCGGGCCCCGGCTTGGCACCACCACTGTCTCTTGGCATAGGCCCCCAGCAAATACCCCAGCAGCCTCGGTGTCCCCACCAGTGAGTCTTCGTGGACACACCCCAGCCCATCACACCACAGAGCAGAGAAAGTCGCCCAGCGGCCTACAAGATGAATGTGCTCTTCCCGGGGGCCAGGGACAGCCTGAGCGCCTTGCTCGAATTCTCCCTTTCCCAGTCAGGCCCGGGGAAGACGGACTGGGGCAGCGTTCTCCCTCGCCCCCACCCCAGGGTAACCAAGGCTCTGCTGAACTTCTCTCTCCTCTGCCTCTGCCCTGGCTAAGCCTGCACTGTGCGCCTCGGTCTCCTGACTCCAGGTTACCCCCGTACCGAAGCCAGAGCGGGCTCTCTACTGCACGGCCCTCATCTTGCTTTTCGTCTGTGTGAAAGCCCTCAGCCCCTCCTAACAGTCCTCAAGGCAAGGTCTGAACTCCCCAGCACTATGACATGGCCTTCCATGACCTGCCGCCAACCCCTCACTAGTGGTACCCAGTATGCCTGAGACACAAAAGCGATGAAGTCATGCGGTTCGTGGCCCCTCCAGGGGACTCTGGGCTTCTGGGCCTGTGCTCATAGAACTCGCTCTGACTAAAAAGCCCTTCACTGGCTCCCTGGCCCCAGAACGCCTACTCATCTTCCAAAGCTTAGCACCAGCGTCCACTCCTCTGTGGGCTCGTCCCGTCCCCTCGCAGAGCCCGCCGGGCCCCACCCTGCGCTGTGCTGACTCCTAGCCCAGGCCCCCTCACCCTCCCATGTGTCTCCTCATCCAGGGGAGACCCCCTCAGGGGGATTCTGTGCCCTATCTCTGTATCCTTAGTGGCCTGGAAAATCTTGGGCACCCTAAACATTTCTAGAATGAATGAATGAATGAATGCTGTGGGAAAGGGGAGATGGGGGCCCATTAATCAACACGGACTCACAGTGAAGAAACGGGGGCCTGCTGGGCCTGGGGCAGCCTGGTGGGCGCTTTTCTCCAGGTCTCCTCTCAGACCCCTTCTCTTCCTCCCCCCCTGCAGACAGGGGTGTATGTGGGAAGTGGCGGGGAGGAGGGCTGCTCAGATCCCCGCTCCATCATCCCGGCCGCCCAGCCCTAGGACAAGCGGCAAATGGAAATGTGTGGCCTTACCTCCTCCATCCCGAACGCATGCTTTGTTACTGTTGGGTTGCTCACGGACGATGGGCTGCTGGCATTGTTTTTTTTTTCCTTTTTTTCCCCCTTTGAAAGAAAAGCATTGAGGAATCTTTTTGGAAAAGATGGACAACGATTGAGAAGTACACTGATCTCTGCAAGCAGGTGGAGAGGTGTCAGGAGGCTCGGGGCACATCGGGAGAAGGGGAAGCTTGCAGTCGAGGGCAGTGACATGCATGTGTCGGGGCTGGGGACCAATCAGTCTTGGGGGTCTCAGAGATGGAAGTGCTGTGATGGAGGGAGCCAAGACCCCATTCAGTGTGGGGGAGGGGAGGAGTCACAGGTTCAGCATGAGGAACAGTTGTAGGAAGTGGGAGGGGTGGGGACCTATGGCCCATGCAGTGCCAGATGGGGCCCCATGCGGGCGGGCTGCCAGAAGAGGACAGGGAGATAGACTGCAGTTTTCAGGGATGCCCTTGGACCTTCTGACTCAGTGGCCCAACTCCTGGCTGCTGCCCTCCTCCCCCACTCCTGAGACCCCCAGGTCTGGGGAGCTGTCCTGCAGCTGAGGTGGCCCTGTGGGGGAAGTCCGTCAGGAACCTGCCAGGGCCGGGAAGAGAGTGCTGGGGGCTCCGTGGCAGGGAATGAGGGAAGTGTCCCAAGCTGCCTCCCCCCTTAGTTGTGTGGAGATTCTGGTCAGTGGGAAAAGCTCTAAAAAAACTACTTCTCTAGGCCCCAAAGTAGGGCAGGAGAGGAGGAGTGGCTTCCAGACAAGTGGCTAGACCCAGTCACCTCACTGTGACCTTGCATTCTCCAGGTCCCCTGGTCAGGGGGGTGCTATATCCCCACATTGCAGAGAGCAAAACCAAGAAGAGGAGCAGCCAGTAGCCCTGGTTCTGCAACTGCTCCCCCCACCCCCGAGAAAGAATGGCTGCTGGTGTGGGCCACGGGATGCTGGCAGCTCCGGCATCACTGAGACCGGCCCCCATGCCCATGCTGGAGAGCCATCCCCGTTGGCTCATGTTGGAAATGGGCCTGTTACCCGCAGCTGCCCCTCTATGCCTTGTGCCAGGATGGATGCGGGATAATGAATGAGCAGTGACTGAAAGATGCCTCTGCTCTCATGAAATAAGTGAAGGATGAGACAGCTCGATCCTTGGCACTACTGTTCTCAGGGTGAAAAAAAAGGAAGCTGGATCCTCATGCTGCCCCACTCCATATGGAGTGAGGTCCAAACTCAAAGGTGTCAGAGGGGTTGGCCTTGTGAGAGAGCAACCCCGGCCACCTAGGAGCACGTGCCAAGGATGATGGGGCAGGGCGTTCTCTGTGAGGAGGCAAGGGCACAGCTGCCCACACCCTGCCCTCCTCCTGAGCTGGGCCGTGCAGCATGAGCCCCTGCCCCTCTGCCCACAGTGCGGTGCTGTGGCCCCTTTGCCAGGCTGTGAGTTGACGGGCAGTGGACTCCCTGGGAGGGGGTGAAATGCAGAGAGCACAGGGCCTGTATGAGACGCAGGGAAAGCTGGGGAGACCAAACCAGGGGCCCAAGAAGCAGGTCAGATTGAAGTCAGGCCGGGTCAAGCGGCTCACACCGGTAATCCCACACTTTGGGAGGGCAAGGCAAGAGGATCACTTGAAGCCAAGAGTTCAAGACCATCCTGGGCAATACAGCAAAACCGCGTCCAAAAATTAAAAGATTAGCCGGGGCGTGGTAGCACGTGCCTGTATTCCCAGCTATTCAGGAGGCTAAGGCAGGGAGATCCCTTGAGCCCAGGTGTTCCAGGCTGCAGTGGGCTATGACTGTGCCACTATACTCCAGCCTGGCATCTCAAAAAAAAAAGGAAGTTCTGCTTCGGGCTGGGTGTTCCCTAGGTCTCTTCCGAGCTGGACAGCAGGGATTACGTCTGGCCAATCAGAGGCCCTGAGAAAAGCTCCTCTGGCTTCTGGTAGCGGGGTGGGGGTGACTGAGCCCTAGTCTCAGGGACCTGAGAGGGGCCAGGGAGGGCAGCGCTCTGTGTGTATGTGGTTAGGAAGAGGCCGCCTGGGGCTCCTGGCTCAGCCTTCGGGCAGCTCTGGCACTTCTGCCACCACAAAAAGGAGCAGCGTCTATGGCTCTGTACATGAGTGTCAACATGCTACCCACTGAAGGGACTGGCGAGCACTGTGAGCTGGGTCCTGGCTGCAGTTCTCCACCCAAGCTGCCTGGGGAAGCAGGATGAGACCTCGGGGTCCAGCCTGACCCTGATCCCACAGCTCCTCCCCTTCCAGCAGTGAGGGGAGGATGTCTCCCCCAGCCTCAGAGAACCCTAGAAAGGCAGAGGGGCAGTGTCTGCCCAGGTTGGTGGAGGCATTTAGGGAAGTGGTAAAGAGTACAGCCCTGGCCACCTGCACCTGGGAGACTTTGGGAAAGTTACCTGAATCTTTGTCAAGCCTGAGGTTCCCGAACATGAGGTTAACAATGTCTGTGTCACGGTCTGGTTCTAAGAATGAAATTAAATAATCCATGTAGAGTGCATCACAAAGTGCTTAACTCTTCCAGTCAGCAAATGTGAGTTACTATTATTGCTGCAATCGGATTAGTCACTGTGATGATCCGCAGGGCTACAGGGTCCCTCTCCAGCCTCCCTCCCCAGGAGGTGTCTCTGCCATCTAGGCTCTCGCCAGCTTGGCTTCCACTGGAGCTTGGGAAGGAGTCTTTCTTTTTAATCAAGAAATGGCCCAGGGAGGAAGATGGCAGATACGTGTTTACAGCTTTTCATTTCCCTCCTCGCCTCTTTGCAAATACCCTCTTCCAAGATGGAAAATAAATTTCTAATCCTGTTGACACGCATCGATTTTTCCCTCCTGCACCCACCTCTCAGCTCTCCCCCCATTAGCAGGGGCTATGGTTAAGACCCTTGCCGGGGCTGGGCTGGCGGTAGCCCAGGGGGAGCGCTGGGCTGCACAGCACACAGCAGTGAGCCGCCGGAGCTTGCCCAGCACCTGGCTTTGAGGAGGTGTGCAACCAACAGCTTTGGTCCCCTTCTGCCTGGGGCTTCTTGAATGGGGAGTGAGGTACACAGTGGGGGAGACCCTCTCATTAGGACGTCAGGCATTTTCTGCATTTTCCCCTTGATGGGACATGTGAGGTAGAGACCAGGGGACCACAGGACTGCTAGGAGTTCAGCAAATGGACCATATGTGGTCTGCCCCAAGCGATCAACTTTGTCAGTGAGGGGCCTGTGCGCAGGGCCCTTATGTCCTACAAACAGGACCCGCTACACAAAATAGGGCTTGGAGAGAGAGAGGCTAGGTGGGGGGAAGACGAACAAAACGCGTGGGGCTGAGCAGGGCTGCAGCTTCCTGGTGCTGGCACCTGGAGAGGGGTGGCCCAGGCAGACATGGCTCAGGACTGCTTGTCTTACACCAGTCCTGTGCCTGGAAACAACTGCTCTTCCAGAGCGTGGCTGGGGAGGCGGGGGCCTGCTCAGTCAGACAGAGATAGAGTTGGCTGAGACTGGCTCTAAACCCCTGACAGCCTTGTCAGAGACCACACTCTGGGCTGCAGCCAGCCTCAGCCCCCAGGGCACTTTTTAGGAGGTGAAAAGTGCAGCAGTTAAAGGCGGCCCTGTTTCCCACTGCACTCAGCATCCCCCACCTCCCAGGCTGCCTGCTCCCCTCAGCTTACCCCCGGACCCTGCAGTGTGGGGCTCCCCCTCCCCCCCAGGTTCCTCCTGAGGCTCCAGAGCTCACTGCCACACCCACAGACCAGGGGTCCTCTTGGCCCACCAGTAGTGAGCGCCTGGGAGGATGGGGGCTGGGGCTGGCAGGGACTGAGAAGGCAGTCCCGTTCTCCTCTGGAAGGGATTACTGTTCCCTTCCCACGCATGCTGGAGGAAGGAAGGAGGGCAGCTTCTGGAAGCTGAGGATCAAAAGGCTCCTCTGGTTCTGCTAACAGGAATCCTGGTTTGGGCTGCTGGCACCAGGGAGCAGGTGAGAGGCAGCACTCCATCCGGCCTGCTAAGGGGCTTCACGCCTAAGTTTGAGCATAGATCCCTGGCCCAGGCACCTCATGCACTGGTGCCTTCCCCCGCAACACAGCCTGGGCTCCTGCGAGCTCTTGCCTGAGTGCTGGGGCCTGGGGGCAGGCATGGCCTCCTCCCTGGCTGGAGTCTTTTTCCACCCACAGGCTCCTAGGAACAGGCTTTCTCTCCTTCTAGCCCAGCTTTTGTTTCTGACCAGAATGAGGCAAGACCACATGGCGTATCCTGCACCCACCCCCGCCAGCTCCTAACACTGAAGGGAAACCTCTGGTGCTCTTGGCTCAGGATCCCCGGAAATGCTGTCCTTGGCCACTGGGGCCAGGCACAGGTGCTTACAGCCTCAGCAGGGTTTGCTGGGAGACCTGAGGGTGAGAGACCTCAGATGCTGCCAGGCGTCCACCACCCCTTGAAGGTGAAAGTCATTACCGACATCTGGCTTGGGAGACGGCTGAGGACACTGCATGTCAGGCAAGCAGAGGGCCCTCTCTGTGCCTGAGTTTCCACCCGAGAAACCAGGGAGGGCATGGACATGTCACCTTCCCCTGCCAGCTCCCCCTTCCCTCCAGGACCCATAGAGGAAAGCTCACGCAAGCCCTGTTCATGACAGCAGACCAGTGTGGCCTTAATACCATGAGGGGGGCTTAGAGACAGACTAGAGCCCTGGATCGCCGGGGTCCCCCAGCAGGGACAGGACAGATGCCAGGAGATGTGTGTGCTGGAATGCTGGGGAGGGAGGAAGAAGGTGGGAAAGGCGGGGGAGGAGAGAGGCCTGAGGACTGAGGAGAACTCGGGAGGGGCCTCTCCCCCAGCTCCTGTCCCACGTTTACCAGGCTTGTCACTTATGGCAGTCACGTCTCTCCTCTAGAGCCTACTGTGCCTGTGTGTGTTGTGGGGGAGGGCACTGGAGTTCCAGGCGGAGCTTCAGCCCAGCCCGGGTTCACCTTTGCAGCCTTTGAACCAGTGAAGAGTGGTGGCACCGGCATGTCTGAGCCACAGGCTGTGCTGGCCTGGTGGGGCTGGGGCCATATCCCCCACCCCCCAACAGCTGCCACACCTCACTCCCAGGAAAGCCGCCTTACTCAGGCCTCCCCAAATCTTGGCTTCAAAGGAGAACATGGCCAGATCACCCACCCAGACCACCTTGACTGGACCCCACATCCAGGGACCCTCTCGGTGCCCACACATTAGTGAAATTTGAAACCCTGACCAAGAGAGAGTACATGCAGTCACCACACGCCATACGAGGGGACAGAAAAGGCTGCATTGACCCAGCTCCTATGTCCCTGTTTTGATGTGTCTGAGAAGCCAGGCTCAGGACCGGCCAGTTGTGGGGAAGCCCTGGCCTACAGCTCCCTGTGGTGGCCCGGGGAGGAGGAGGACTGTGGTCTCAGTGCTGTCACAGATGTGCCAAATGACCTGGGCAAGTCACTTCACTTCTCATGTGTGTCAGCATCTGTGGCACAGGAGGGGAGGGTCTGCTCTGGCGACCTCACTGGGTGTGTGCGGCTCTGACGAGAAAAGCATGCAGGGGGCTTTAAGAAGCAGAACCCGCACTGGACACGCACTCGAGACCTGGGGGTAAAACATAAGCTTTGCTGCCTCTGCTGTCTCCAGCAGGCGGAGAGCCCCCAGGAGCGGAGTTGAAATGCACCTCCTAGCTCCAGCTCCTCGGTGCCACCCTGGAAGCAGAGCCTTGGCCGATGCCCTCTAGCATGGACTCAGTGCAGAGGGGCATGGCAGGTGGGCTTGGGGAATGAAGAGCGCCTGGCCAGGTGCCACCATGCCACCACTCTGTGTGGAGGGGCCTGGAGGAGACTCAGGTACCAGCACGCAGGCCCGCTCTGCCCGGCTATGAAGAGGGCACAGGGCTTGGAGGCTCGCCCTTGGCCCCAGGTGCTGGCAGCTGGCTTTGGCCTGCCTGTGTCCTGGAGTCCAGCCTTGAAGCTTGGAAGACCCACCCTAGTTCCCAGCTCCCCGAGGTCCCCTCCAGCGTGACGAGATAGCACTGGGCCCTATGGACCACAGGGGGAGCGGCTGTCGTTTGAATGCTGCTGGCCGGCGGGCATAGCCACATCTGGTTCTCATTCAAATGTCCAAATGTAATTAAATTCCCTACAACACAGCGGAAGAGTTTGGTAAGATGTGGCTTTCCCCTTTTCCATCAAGGTTAAGAAATCAGTCTCTCATTCCATGGGCAGACGTGCGTTCCTCCCTGCCACTGGTCCGTCCTATTCTGCAAAGGCTGAGGCCTGTGCTCTGATCTGTTATCTGGAGCTTATGGGGCTGGGGCCAGCATGGGATACCCAGATCTCCCCCACCCCCATGTTCCATTTACCCACCTTAGAGGATTAAGAGCTGAGGCCAAAGCTGCGGGCTTGCAGCTGAGCAAGGCAGTGTGCTGGGGGTTGGTCAGGGGTGGGCGTGGGGGGCAGTGCCCCCACTTCTTCTGAAAGGGTCTCCCCCGACCCTGAGGAGATAGCACTGTGCCGAGGCTCACCTCAGTGACACACCAGCGTCCTTCCACTGCTGGGATGTGGGGGTGTCATAATAACCTGCTGAGGGGACTCCTGCTTTCTCTATAGCTCTTCACAGTAGGACGTGCTTGAGGATTATGATTCTGGAGTCTTTGGGACAAGGAACCACCTGTGCCTGGGCCTGGCCCTACAGCCCAGGGCAGGGTGAGGCCCTTCCCCACCTCTTACTTCTCACCTTAGGGCCCGGGTACTGCTTCGAGGAGGCGTTCCTCTCCTCACCCCCTCCCTGTACACGAAGGAGGAGAGGCGTGAGAGATGGTGGAGGAATCCGCCTAATAGACAAGGCCCCACATGGTGCCTGAGCCCTCTCCAGGAATCTCCAGGACCTCCACATCTCACAGACTGCCACTTCTGGCCTGGAAGGGCTCTGGACAGCTTAAGGGACAGCTGGGTCCAAGGTGCAGTCCTGTGTGAGAGGGGGTGTCCTGTTTCAGGCTTCAATGCCTCTGCTCCTCGGCCTCCTGCCCAGGACTTCCCCATATCCAAATCCAGGCAGAATGGTCCCCCGGAGGGCTGCTTTTCCCAGCTTCCCTTCCCACTGGAGGATCTTTAGTTCACGGCATTTATGACTTTCATGGTAATGGGTTCCATTCTGCTTCCTCTATTTTTCTAATCATTGTGGTACAGGCTTTATGAGAGTTTCTTTTCTTTTCTTTTCTTTTTGGAGACAGGGTCTCGCTCTGTCACCCAGGCTGAAGTGCAGTGATACAATCTCCGCTCACTGCAACCTCCACCTTCCGGGTTCAAGCAATTCTCCTGCCTCAGCCTCCTGAGTAGCTGGGATTACAGGCATGTGCCACCATGCCTGGCTAATTTTTGTATTTTTAGTAGAAGTGGGGTTTCACCATGATGTTCCAGGCTGGCCTCAAACTCCTGAACTCAGGTGATCTGCCTGCCTCAGCCTCCCGAAGTGCTGGGATTACAACCGTGAGCCACTGCGCCCAGCCCCAGGCTTTATGAGAGTTCCTTAATAAGTGAGGGTCTTTTTTACTTTGAAACAAACTGTCCTGAAAGTTAATAACTTGTTTTGGCTGTGACTGCTACCCAGAGACCAATGGGGGTTGGGGAAAGGATGACCAGGCTGGGGGTAGGAGAGAATTTTCTAGATTAATAATGCTATGCTGAAGTTGAGGTCCCTTTAAGACTCCAGGCCAGCTCCTGTGCTAGAGTCCCACATGCTTCTCACAGCAACCCTAACAGAGAACCAGAACCACATACAGGCACATATGGAATCTGTGTGCCAAAGAATGCTGGCCTTAGGGACAGGCACACACACCCAAGTTGGTGTGAACCAACCAATCCCAATGTCGCTGACCTGGCTCTAAAGAGGAAGAGCTTTTCATATGTGTTTCCAAATGGTAAACCTAAGTTTAGTCATAGATTTAATTTCTCGGTGGCATTTAGCATCTGGTAGCCTTGACATGGGTGAACAAGGTTCAAAATTAACTAACCCAGTTCTTGGTCTAGTGTTCCAGGCCAAGCCTAGCCAAAGGAATGGTGTTGGGGCACGGCCTCTGTTGCCCTCTTTGGGGTCCCAGCCTGTGTCTCAAGCCCACACGCCGTGGCTGGGAGAGGCTCACAGTCTCAGCTAATTGTGGAGATGCCGCCGCCCGTCCAGATGGAAAAGGCCGGGCTGAGGCTGGGCTGCCTTTGTGCTGTGCTCGCAGACTGGCTGCTGGTGCCGGGGCTCTATTCATTATTCAATTCAGCTGGCTCGGGTGAGCCTTTCCATTTGCTCCTCCAGGAGGAATAACAAATCTAGAAATGCAATTCCACTTTGGTGTATTAAGATATTGATTTGCCTGTCGGGTGGAAGTGCATTTGTTCTGTCAGCTCTCCCGTGGGTAGGAAGGGGTTAACCAAATGTTTATCACAAGGCTGGCTTCAGAGTTGAAAGTAATGTGATCAGTAATGAATTTTGTGTTACATTAGGTTGTATAAATGGACAGACAAGCGCAGACAACAAGTGGCCAGGAGTCGGGGCTAATCTAATGATGTAAAAATAGAGACAGCACCAATTATACTAGGGGCCAGCTCCAGGCTCCTGCAGGGACTGCAAATGAATAGGTACAAATCAAATTACTCACTAATAGACGCACTACAAGAGGGGCAGTCAATGGTAAATGCATTAGAGCCTAGTGACCTCTCTGCTCTGCACAGCAGAGTCCGAAAATTTGACTTCCATCTTCAAAGTGGAGGCCAGGGAGTGGCGTTCTCAAAGAAACTCTTGTTGGGTGAAGGAGGACAACGGCTCCCCATCCCAAATCAGTCCCCGGCCAGAAGAGACCTCCCGCCTGAGCTGACAGCTACCCCTCACTCAAGTGCTCCGGGGCCTGGGCACGAGGGGGTAGGAGAGCACCCTCCTGAAGGACAGAAGCAGCAGTGGGACAAACCCTTCCACGTAGGCAAAGATAGGACGTTACATACCAAAACACTTCACAGCCACGTGGTTCTCGGGGGGGAAGGTTTTTACTGCTACGTCAAGGGCTGTGTCTATATTGAAAATAAAATATTCCTTTAAAGAGGATCACAAACTGGATCTTTAAGAGAGCAGGAAGAGCTGAGATCAAAGTGAGTCGATACCCAAATCTGGTCTGACCACTGAGAGCTTCGTGGGGTGTTCACGGGTGTCTCCTAGGCACAGCACGCCTAGGGTTTTACAGATTTCTAACTAGCCTAAACTGGTACCACTCCTCCCCTCTCCCCTCTCCCTCCCCAGTCCAGCTGACTGAGTTCCTACACTCCTGCCTGCTGCACAGGGCTGGGGTAGGGAAGGATGTGGAGAGAGAAGTGAGGATCTTGGGTAACCCCTCAGATTTTCTTCCTATTCTCAGCTTCCGTGGATTTAGAAACCAGGTCTGAAGTTCAAAGCTGCTTGGCAGTGTGTGCTTAGGGAGAAGTCACCAAGACCAGCTTGAGGGCACTAACCGCACGCTCCCATTCCATTCAGCTCTCAGTGGTTGGGGATGGAGAACGCATGACACCAAGAAACTCCAGGCCTTCCAAGGACCCAGCCCAGGCTCACAGTCCTCCAACCCCCACCTTGGGTCAGCACCAAACAGTCACACACAATGCTGTGGAGATGGCACGCTGGCCCGGCCCAGTGGAGCCAGGAGATGATGGGAACATTCCAGGAAAAGTGAACACAGTAGGCACAGAATGGAAAAGTCATCCTGAACAAATGACACAGCTACGTCGCGATTCTCCCCAGAGTCAATGGAGGGCGCAGAGGGGTGGAACTGCCAGCTAGCAGACTACACCCAGTAAAAAATATGTGGGCAACGGGGGAGGCTGCAGAGCCTGGTGCTGGGGGTTTTGCCAGCAAATTTAAAAATGTCTTATGCAGTGGGCCCGCAGGTCCCCTGGGGGCAGGAGTAGGGTAGGAGGGGGAGCGGCAGGAAGAAATAAGCAAAAGACTGAGGCTGGAAAGCTGTTTCCGGTAAGGGTGCTCCAAAATGCCTTCTTCTACTAGGGAACTCCGGCTTCTCTGTTAAGTCAGATTGGCTTGGCTTGGCCTTCTGGATACAGGGCTCTCTACGGTTCCTAGAACCGAGACTCTGGATTCCTAAAGGGTCAGAGGGTCATTGCCAACTTTCATTTTCTGTGAGCAAGTATGTCTCCCTCTCTCAGCAGCCACCATATCCAGGGGGTGGCCTGCAGGTCTCAGGCCATGTTTCGAGAAGGCAGAGGGGCAGGGGCAGAGGCAGAGGCAGAAGGGAAAGGTGGGTATTTAACCATCCATGACCACGTTCAACTTTGTTCAGAATCTCACACCTCACAGAAAGGTCAGTGGTTAAAAGTCAATACTGTGGCAGAGGAGGAGGAGCAGGGAGAAATCCTCCCTGCTGTTAACCATTTACCTACGTTAATGCTTCCAGAGGAGAGCCTGTGCTCTGGGGGTCCGACAGCCCTCCCCCGGCCCCTCAGTCCAAGCCTGTGCCTTTCCACAGTCATTCCTGCTTGCACGTTGGGGCAGCACCTGGAGAGGGGACTCTGAAGCGTCACAGAGTTCACACCGGCACTTCCTCCTTGTTGATAGGAATCACTGTGCCTTGGTGAAAGAGTTGAAAGGTGACTTCAGACAACTACGAAATAAATGAAGAGGAGATTCTCAGCCCTAAACTCCCACTGCAGCTCTGTCCCTGGTGGGGCCTCCGATAGCCTTAGTGACGAAGGTGGGGGGTGGGGGAACGATCTACCCAGAAGCAGATTTGGGACCTGGCCAGAAACTAACAGGTGTGACTTCTAATCAATAGTTATTCCCATTGCCTTGACTGGCTTTCATTCACCTCTCAGAGGCCACAGGAAACCCATCCAGTCACTCAACAAACATTAACTGAGGCTCAGCCTGGCTCTCCTTCCAGTGCTGGCTGCCGGGCAGGGAGAAGGCTGGTGGCTGGGGGATAACAAAGATGATTCAGACTCGGTCTCAAAGAACCAGAAGTGGGTCAAGACACACTCATGGGAGTATGGGTGAGGGAGGGGCTGGAGGGACCACCAGGGTCGGCCCTTTCCAATGGCAGAACCAAGGGAACTGGTCAGCAAGTTAATGGAAAAGGCAACATACACTGCTTGCCCAGGGCCCAGTGTCCAGCGAGTAGGTGGTGCAGAAATTCAAGAGACAGAGTGAGTTGCACACATTTGGCTTCATGGTCAGGGAAAGTAACACAGAAGAGGTGAGATTTGAGCTTGGCCTAAGACTCGGCAGAGCGGGAGGGCGGCAGTCTCCTGAGGGCTGACCAACATGTGCCAGAGCCAGGTGAACAGGGTGCATGCTGGGGAGGCTGGGATCCTGCGTTTGCATGAAAGTGGAGGAGTTAGAATATGTGGAGGTTACTGCAGAAGGGGAGGTGGGACATTAGGCTGGAGGGGGAATGTGGGGAAGGCCTGTAGAGAGACCAGAAGCCCGATGGCGAGGAGCCTGGGTGGTAATGCGCAGGCCTGGGTACTTTTTCCTTTTTCTTTTCTTTTTTTTTTTTTTTTGAGACGGACTCTTGCTCTGTTGCCCAGGATGGAGTTCAGTGGCGCAATCTCGGCTCACTGTAACCTCTGCCTCCCGGATTCAAGCAATTCTCCTGCCTCAGCCTCCTGAGTAGCTGGGACTATAGGCACATGCCACCACGCCCAGCTAATTTTTGTATTTTTAGCAGAGACGAGGTTTCACCATGTTGGTCAGGCTGGTCTCGAATTCCTGACCTCATGATTCACCCACCTTGCCCTCCTAAAATGCTGGGATGACAGGTGTGAGCCACTGTGAGGCCTGGGCACTTTCTGAGCAGGGAAGTGAGATGGCAGTCAAGGCAGGCTCTGCAAGCGACAGTCCCCTTCCTCTGCTGGATCCCTGCTTATTCTGAATAGAAGGTGAGAATGACTGATATGACTCCCACCCTTCAGACCAGGTGAGACCGGCAGGATCTTCATAACCGAAACCTCTTCCCAGATATCTTATTTTAATCCCACATCTTTCAGTTATAATCTCACTTCATGTCTTTTGTTTCCTCCTTTGTACCTGGCAGTGCTGTGACAATTAGAGGACATTTGTGTGGCAGGCAGAGTCTGAGGCGTACAAGTCCCTCGGGAGGTGTGGCCACTGCTCCCGTGGGGGAGGAGTAAATGAGAGAGACCGAGTGGTCTACACAGTAGCCAAAACATCGGAGGCCAGGACGCTACAGGAGGCCAGCGATGACTACATTTACCAGCTCCCCCCTCCCACTGTGTCAGAGGAAGAAACTGAGCCCAGAGACGGAAAGGCTCTTGCCCAGGGTCACAGGCTTCCCTCATTTCTTGATGAGGGCTTCAAATCCCATCGATAAGGAAAACCAAACAAAACATTTTTCCCACTGGCAGGAGCTTGGTGCTGGGAAGTGAAAGGGCTCTCAGATCTGGCCTCTCCTGCCAGTGGAAAATAGCTAGGAATAGGCAATCCGACACTGAACCGAGATACAAATAGCAACACCAACATCGCCACCCCTGCCGAGGCCACTGGCTATCCCACAGTCTCGCTGGGCAGCTGCTCCCTCTCGTCCTGAGCAGGGATGCTTGTGGCCTGCTGGTGGGACCGGGCCCTCTATCTGGTGGCCCTGTGCCTCTGGGGACACTCTCTTCTCCCACCCTCAGCAATCAGGGCATTAGGTACTGGGGAGTTCTAGCTTTGCCTCTGCATTCTAGAAAGACCATGCCCCGTGGGCAGGGGGAGCTCTCCTGACTTCTGCTTGGTCTAGCTCAGTTAGGGAGGCTCGGTGGGAAGCTGGGGGGTAGAAGTCAGGGAGAAACAGACCCATACTTCAGTACTGTGGCCCCCCTCTGGTGCTTTCATCTCTCTGAGGGTAGGAACCATGCCTCTGATTTTTCCCCAGCCTATGGGGGAAGAAACTAGCAGATGCCGACAGAGAGCCTGCCTGCCCCAACCACAGAAAGAGTGTGTTGGGCCACTGATGAGGTCATTCAGAGAAGACACTGAAAGAATTTTTCTAGAAGCCACAGGAGGAGGAAAACTCCAGGTCCCAATTAGTTGAGGCAGAGGAAAGGCCCTAGGTGCTGGCTAAATTGCTTGGGTGACAGCATTTGCTGAGGAGCTTGGTGTTGCAGAGAGAGGGGCAATTTTAGGAGCAGTGGGCAATCAGGGATATTGTCCAGAGAAGCCTAGAGTCTTTGGCAAGAGAGCCAGACCAAGCCAGAGCTATAACTTGCACAGAGGAATCACCCTTGCCTTCTTGAGAAGAGGGCCCGGGAAATTGGATAGGTAAGACTTGGAGGAAAAAATTAAAGACTGAAGACTGGGTCTCATGGGCAGCCATGCTGGGCATCCTGGAGAAGAGAGAGAGTCTTACTTTCAGGAGGCCAAAAGACTGTGACCCTGCCTGGGTATCCAGGATAAACACCAGTTTGGCTGAGAGAATGGCTGTAGGAAGAGGAGGGAGGATTCTATGGAAAGATCAAAGCAGCTTGGTGGCTGTGCGTGGCGGCGAAGCAGGGAATGTGACCTATGGGGCTATGGCCACGCTGGCCCTGTGAAGGCAGCATCTTCAGCTTACAAGACCTCTGGGTTTGCTTAGGACGGGGGACAGGGTGGCTAACGCAGGACCCATAAAGGAGGCTCAGCTTCCACTTAGAATCAGAAAATCTTAGGGCCGACACCACACACGTAAGTGTCACTTCTCCAGCTGCCTGGGGTAACACTACCAGTTCCTGTTTCTATGGCCTTGCAATGAGTTGGGTCAGTAGGGTGCATCTATTTACCCCTAGGGTTGGACTGGGTGAAGTTCTCTTCTCTGAATTGCAGATTTAAAAAATATGTTGGAGGCAGAAAATTCTAACAACCACCACATCTTCTGAAATGTCTGCAAAGTCCAATGTGGTCAACTGCTTTCTAGAGCGAACACTGACAAATCAATTATCTGCTTTTAAAACGGGACTGACCAGAGAGTAGGGATGGCTAAAAGATAAGATAACTGGCCCAGTGCAGTGGTTGATGCCTGTAATGCCAGCACTTTGGGAGGCCGAGGTGGGCAGATCACCTGAGGTCAGGAGTTTGAGATCAGCTTGGCCAACATGGAGAAACCCCATCTCTACTAAAAATAAATTAGCCGGGCATGGAGGCGCATGCCTATAATCCCAGCAGCTGGGAGGCTGAGGCAGGGGAATCGCTGGAACCTGGGAGGTGGAGGCTGCAGTGAGCCGAGATTGGGCAACTGTACTCCAGTCTGGGCGACAGAGCGAGACTGTCTCAAAAAAAAAAAAAAAAAAAAAGAAAAGATAATTAACTCATGGCACTGGTACCTGCAATTATTGCCATCTGATCGTGTGGCACCCTGTGATGGGATGGGGCCAATGTGACCCCTACTGGAAATGCAGCCTTAGAATGAAAAAGTTCCCAGCCCTCAGTATTGAGCCAGGTAGGCATTCCAAGGCCCTTTGGAAGAGCTGATTCTAGAGGCAGGAGAGGGGTCCAACACACTGAGTTATTTGGTACATATCTGATCAACTCCAGTAAAAAATAGCTCACATTTATTGAGAGCTTACTTTCTATGGTCTCGAAGGACTTTAATAGCATACATGGATGTGCACACACACACACACACATTCACACACACACACGAATAGTGCTTTTAGGTCATCTTTTGTAAAACATAGGCAATCAACAAATATTTATTAACTTGCTGAAACCATCCTGAGATCACTTAAAAACTGCCTACTGTTCAAAGTGTGCTTTTTATGTTAACAAGAGAACAAGAAGGCGCAGCCCTTTCAATACATAAAAGTAGCTTCTGGCCGGTATGGTGGTTTAGGGCTGTAATCCCAGCCCTTTGGGAGGCTGAGGCGGGCAGATCATGAGGTCAGGAGTTCGAGACCAGTCTGGCCAACATAGTGAAACCATGTCTCTACTAAAAATACAAAAAATTAGCCGGGTGTGGTGGTGTATGCCTGTAATCCCAGCTACTCGGGAGGAGGCTGAGGCAAGAGAATTGTGTGAACCCGGAAGTGGAGGTTGTAGTGAGCCCAGATTGTGCCATTGTATTCCAGCCCGGGCGACAGTGCGAGACTCTGTCTCAAAAGAAAAAAAAAGTAGCTTCCAACAGAAATCTCTGGAAGAGCTTTAGTTGAAAATAATCTTAAAGCCCTTTCTGCAGAGTAATTAACACACAAACGGGAAAACTCAGAGGATTTAGAAAGAGCTAGAGCGTTGACTTCCAAAGTGCAGATTACAATTCATCAACGTATTATGAAACCACTTTAGTGGGTCATGAATGTATTTTTTTAATGAAATAAAATAGAAAGTATGAGATAGTTCTTTCTTAGAATAATAGAAGGTGGCTGGGCACGGTGGCTCATGCTTGTAATCCCAGCACTTTGGGAGGCCAAGGCAGGCAGATCATGAGGTCAAGAGCTCGAGACCATACTGGCTAACATGGTGAAATCCCGTCTCTACTGAAAATACAAAAATTAGCCAGGCGTGGTGGCAGGCGTCTGTAATCCCAGCTATTTGGGAGGCTGAGGCAGGAGAATCGCTTGAACCCGGGAGGTGGCGGTTGCAGTGAGCCGAGATCACACCACTGCACTCCAGCCTGGGTGACAGAGCCAGACTCAGTCTCAAAAAAAAAAAAAAAAAAAAAGACTACTTTAAACAAGGGCCAGACATGGCGGTTCATGCCTGTAATCCCAGCAGTTTGGGAGGCTGAGGCAGGCAGATTATTTGAGGCCAGGAGCTCGAGACCAGCCTGGCTAACACAGTGAAATCCCATATGTACTAAAAAATACAAAAATTAGCCAGGCATGGTGGCGGGCACCTGAGTCTCAGTTACTCGGGAAGCTGAGGCAGACGAATTGCTAGAACCTGGAGATGGAGGTTGCAGTGAGCCCAGATCATGCCACTGCACTCTAACCTGGGCAACAGAGCGAGACTCCGTCCAAAAAAAAGAAAAAAGAAAGGAATACTTTATACCGGGGTCCGACCATGCATAAGGCCTAGGCTTTTGATATCAGATGTGGGAGGGCACTAAAAACAAAGACGAGGTGCAGCTACACAGTTATTCAAAGAGTTAAAAGTCTAAAGAGAAGATGGACTTAATATGTACACAGGTGTTTATTTAAAAAGCTTTTTTGCTGGAATTAAGTTATATCTTTACCTAGACACAAAACAGTTGGAATAAGTCAATGTTTTGTTTACTTTAAAAATTCTATTTTTCTAGAGAAAAGGCAATATTGAAAGGAATGTCTGCTAAGCAGGAATTAGTCAAGTTATTTTGAGGGGGGTGACAGAGAGAGGAGGGGGGTTTTGAGAAACAGCATTCCAGGCAAAAGGAAAAGTATGCACAGAAGCCTGGCGGGCAAGAGAGTACATGTGCTCAGGGACCCTCTGTGGGTTCAGCTTGGCTGGAGCTCACCCAGGGCAGCAAGAGATGAGTCTGGAGCGAGGGCAGTGGCTGGTCTCAAAGGGCTCTGCACATCAGGATGGGGGAACTCGAGAGAAGGAAAGGGTCCCAGGAGTGGCATTCAGTTTGTGGACATGTGGATATGTCAGTAGGTAGCTAAATAGATGGTTCTGGAGATCAGGAGAGAAAGCCAGCTTGGAAATTATTTGGAAATCATCAGTTTATGGATAGTAACTGGAGACGTGGAAGCAGAGACTGCTTGGTACTGGGGGAGAAGAGACCAGGGCCAAGACAGGGCCTTGAGAAATATGCCTAAGGATGACCGAAGAAAAGGACTGAGAAGCAGCCAGAGGCAGGAGAAAACCAGGAGAGAGTGGTGAAAGGCAGCCGCAGGGAGAGCATCGAGAAGGCGGGGGAGGAGCTGGCAGGGCCAGTGTTAAGGTGAACCCAGTGTCTGGAGGTGACTCTGGGAGAGCCCCTGCGGGCTGGGTGGGCAGGGGCAGGAACCGCGCCTCCTCCGCTCCAGGAGGAGAGGACAGCGTCGATGCAGGGAGGTTTAGGATCTGGGCAGCAGAAAGTTGAGAAGTTTCTCAGACGATAACCTCGAATTTTCTCTCTGACAGTAAGGCACAAGATGGTGGAGTGAGATTTGAGGAGAACGGGGAGTTTGAAATAGGATCCATTAGAAGGACAGGGACTTCAAGAGTTCAGGACGATGGACTGAGCGCATGCACCATACTAAGTGAATGCAGTAAAGGGAAAAATATCAAAAATAAAATACAGACTCTTAGTGGACCAGAGATCTGGAGACTCTCTAAGAATGAAGATAGGCCGGAAGCCACGGCAGTGAGCAGGGGCTGCTGCAGAACTGCGGAGGCCCAGGCTGAGTGAGAGTTCATCCTTGCTGCGTCTCTACCGCAGACACTGCGCTAGGCACTGGCTTCTGCTGCAAAAGATGAGTGCGAACTGAGAATGGGGGTAGGGCGTGAGGAAAATACAGTGCAGGCTCCAGTGGAGAGGAGAGACCACGGGTCTGTAGAGGCTCCGATCGGAATAACGTGCACTCTTTCTTTGGGAGACCAGGTGTAAGAGCAGAGTTGGACTGAGCTCGAATTGGAGTTTGCCGAATGGGCAGATGGAAGGGTGACGGGCCAGGGGCATAAGGATATTAGCAAGAACGTAATTCAGCCAGTTATCTTAGAGCTGGACTTGCAAATCACATGTGTGATTGAATTCAACTATTTAGTCAGCATCCATCACAGACCAAAGAACTGCCATCTGCCCTGTAAGTTAGCGATCATTTAAAACTGACCACCTCAAACTTCAGCAGGCTCAGGGATCCTGCTGAAACACAGACCCTGACTAAGCGGGGCTGGGCGGGGCCTGAGGCTCTGCATTTGTCACCAGCTCCTGGCTAATGATGCTGTGGTGGGTCTAAGACCACTCTTTTTTAAAAAAATGTATTTTTTAATTGACAAAAATGATATATATGTATCACGTGCAACACAGTGTTTTGAAACATGTATACATTTGGAATGGCTAAATCGAGCTAATTAGCATGCATTACCTCACATACTTACCATTTTTTGTGTTGAGAACACTTAAAATCTACCCCTTAGTGATATTCAAAAATACACTGTTACTAACTGGCATCACCATGTTGGACAACAGCTCTTGAACATATTCTTCTTATCTAACTGAAACTGTGTATCCTTTGACCAAAGCTATCCACCAACCCCCAGAATAGTGAAACCCTACTCTGAATAGTGAATTTGAAAAGGTTTTGCTTTACCTTGTGGGGGAGCTGATCTGCCCTATGGTACAGCTTACCAGCCAGGTGCTGGCACACACACTGTTACATCTCCAGAACCTCTGTTAGCCGGCTGACACCATGTGACAGGTTGAAATTGGCCATAATAGGAGTTTTTACATTACAGAAATCTACAAATCAAGGCTGGCTACACCTATGTAACAGTGAGGCGTGCTATAGAATAGGCTGCATCAGGGATCATGAGAGCAAGTTTCCAGTTGGCCTCTGTGCTTCATTCACACTTTGATAATGAGGCCATTGGTCCCGATTGCTGTGTCACATGTGGCGCCTACTGGAAAGCATTAAGGGAACTGACTTATCTCTGCTGCATCAGAGGACCTAACAGAGGCATACACTTGCTGATACCCTGTTTGTCCTATGAGCCGACCTAGAGAAGTAGGCTTGTGGGAAGAAAGAGGGGGACTGCAAGGTCGCTATGGGCTAAGAGTGACTTGCTGGACATTCTCACCCATGTTGCACTGTATTTCCCCAGCTATCTCCGGGCAATAGGCTGACCTGGGCATGGGTGTACCAGGGTGCCCTTTCAAAGTCCCAGGGTGCACTACCAGGCTGACGCTTTACCTCTAGTTGGAAAATGTGAAAAGTGATTCTCCACCATGGAAAGTGGGTAACTTCTATAAGCTCTGCTTCACTTACTGGCCTTTAAAATGGAGGTAGTTTTAGGCTGGGCACGGTGGCTCCTGCCTGTAATCCCATCACTATCAGAGGGCAAGGCAGGTGGACCACAAGGTCAGGAGTTCGAGACCAGCCTGGCCAACATGGTGAAACCCTGTCTGTACTAAAAATACAAAAATTAGCCAGGTGTGGTGGTGGGCGCCTGTAGTCCCTGATACTCGGGGAAACTGAGGCAGTGGAATTGTTTGAACCCGGGAGGTGGAGGTTGTAGTGAGCTGAGATTGTGCCACTACACTCCAGCCTGGGTGACAGAGCAAGACTCCATCTTGGAAAAAAAAAAGTAGTTTTTTTCTTAAAAATAAAACATACATTTAATATGGTCAGAGAAAACCAACTGAATCACTTTTGGTGACAGTTTGGGGAGGACAATGAAATCTCTCTGCTAAAAAAAACAAAAGGGACCTGTGGGTCATGCAGTTTTAATTTCCTCTATCTTTCCTTCTCTTTTCTTATTCTTTTTAATTTCATGAACCTGCTTAAGGCACAAAGCCTCTCCTGAATCCCTCAGCTGTCTGGCAGATGCACTGCTGCCAGTGCTGTGCAGGTTACTATGCCAGGCTCAAGTTCCACAGCTGTGACTCAACGCACCTTCACATCCGCTTGCTGGATGACAGCAAAATGCTCCCAGGGGCTCCTGAGAAGGTGGTGGGAGAGAAGAGCCACCCCAGGAGCTCCTCCAGCCCTCGGAAGAGGGAGGCTGCTGGGGAGTGAGTCCAGTGGCAGCAGGCTCTGGTTTACGTGAGCCGAGGCTGACCAGGGACCCCAGAGATGCAAGCGAAAGGCTGTGCCGTGAGCCACATCCCTGCTTAGGCCCCCTTCCAGGGGAAGCGAAGTCAAGCCCCGGGAGATGGCAGAGCTTCTTCTCATCTAGAACAATGGCATGATGACATGCTACCCATGTAGCCAAACTCCTCCTCTTCCTCCCTGCACCCATCGGTTCCATCCTGTTCATCTGCCAGTTATTACAGGAGCACCATGGGCAGGCCACACAGCTGGTGCTGTGGAGATGATACGTCTTAGTGGAGGAACAGAGGGACTGGCCTCGGGATGGGCAGAAAGGGGGAAACGCCTAACTATAAACCCAAACATCTGAAGATCTGGAGGAGTCACAGGGAAGCGGGACCTTTGAAGATGCCGGACATTTCAAGCCCTGCCTCAATGCACTGACTCAAAATCTTGCTGGTCCTGATTGGTGCCTGCCCCAGGGTTGTAAGTTTCTCCTCACTGGGGTCCTCTTTCCAGGAAGGAATGTGGAGTGGGGGATGGAGCAGTGCACAGCAGAGTAACAGTCTTGAGAAGACTCAGGCAAACCAGAGGGAAAAGGCCTCCAGCCAGCAAGTTGAGTGAGTGCGTGTGTGCATGTGTGTGTGTGTGCGTGTGTGTGTGTGCACGTGCGCATGCACGCATGTGCGTGCTTTCCTGGCCCAGCACTCACTTTTCATTTAAGGATGTCTTCTGACCGCTCTGGGATGCAGGAAGCCACCCAGACCCCAGTTACTGGACTCGCTCAGAAGCAAGACTGTAGGGCCGAAGGCAGCGTGAGGAAAAGCTGGTGGCGGCTGGAACCAGCCCAGCCTGCTTCATGCTTACTCTGCTCAAAGGGGCGGGCCCTGCTAAGACTTGCCAATCCAAGTCAGTGCAGCCTGAGGACTCTGCCTGGGCACTGCTGGAAGACTTGGGGACACCCCCAAAGGAGGAAGTGTCTTTCCGGGAGCCACTTGCACAGTGGTGTTGATCACGGTAATCCTGCATGTGGTATTCCACGTGGGAAGGGCAGTTCCACTGGGAGCTCCCCTTTACACAGAGTTTCCACACCAGAGCTCAAATGGACAGCTGTTGGAGTGCTAACTAAAGAAACGAACAGCAGAAACAAACATATGCCCACAAACGGTTCCAAAGGAGCTCTGCACCCGCAGGTGCGGGTCCTGATCAAGTCAGGCTAGAAGTCTGATGACCCTTTTACCTGTTCCAGATCCCACGACATCCCGGCTGGGTGACTCGGCCATGGCGTCAGCGAGCCGCTCCCGGAGGCCCTCCTCCGTGTGCTCCATGGAGGACATGTGCCGCAGTCCAAAGCCCTCGGGCCAGCTCCCACACACCTCCAACAGGGTCACGCTCCGGTCAAAGGTACCTGTGGCACACACGGGACATCGGACGTTGAGTCCACACCTTCAGAGAGCAGGCCATTCTTGTCTCCCCTCCCACCCGCTCCTTTCCATACCCAGGGTCCATTTTCGTCTTTCTGCAGGATGGAAGCACACCGTGAAACAGCATATGTAACACAGAATAAAGCAGCTCATGCCGCTGAGAACGCGCAGATCTCTGGAGTGACTTCTGTGACACTGAGGCCGGTGGTTTTAAAACTGTTTCTGAGGAGCTACGGGGTTTCCCTGGTCTTCGGCTACCACCTCAAGAACTGGGACAGGGGAAGGCAACCTCCTTCCCAGGTTCAACCCACACATCCCTACTTTCCTCTTTTTGATACAATGGGATTCCACCTAAAATTTCATTTAGGGCCGGGAGTGGTGCCTCACACCTGTAATCCCAACACTTTGACAAGCCAGTGCAGGAAGACTGCTTGAGGCCAGGAGTTTGAGACCAGCCTGGTCCACAGAGTGAGACCCTGTCTCTACAAATAAATAAATAAATAAATTTTCATGTAAAGAAGGGGTTGTATAGCCTAATGTTTTTTAAAGCTTTCTTAACCATTATATCCTATAACCAACCTTCTCATTTATCGTTGAAGTTCAGAGATGTTATGGCCCACGATCGAACAGCAAGTCTGCGGCAGACAAGGTCCAAGAACTGGCTCTCCTGATGCCTCAGTTTAGAACGTTTTCTACTTCACCGTCTAGTCTCCCAGCTACCCAAGGACAAGTGAACAACCAGGGAATTATTCTGGAGGATACCAGCAAAGAGTTGGGTGGTAGCATCTTCGGCAAGGATCTGTCCTTAAGCCAAGCTGCTCCCCAATTCCAAAAAGTACGTGGCGTTCTGCTGAATGCTAAGATTAGATTTTACATGCGAGATCACTTCAAAGTCTGAATTGAAATTATTCTACTTTATTATAAAGCAGGTCTTCTGTGAGAGCTTATTTCATCCACTCTCTCGGAAGGAGATTATAGTCATGCCCTGTTGCTTTAAGCACACACCATTTCCCCAGTGATTAGGTAACTGAATCCACTGCATTTACTGGGCTTGGTTCCTGCCAGCACCAGGAAGATGGGGAAAAAAATGCAAATGCCAACGTTTCCCAAAGTTAAAAGTACACGAAACACACACTCTTTATCAGGTCTTGCTTCTCCTCTTTGATCAGCCGTCAGAAACTATCTTCCCCAGGCAGTCAGGACTGGGCAGTGTCAGCACGCACTCCCTACCAATGACAGGTAGTAATAGAGAGGGTGCGAGCCCCAGCCTCGGCAGGCGGCCCTGCCTCTGATAATGGCCACAGCAGTGAGGTGATAACCGCTAGTAAACACTCCGACAGCCGGTGACTCCATACATCAGCAAAGAGGGCCAGATAATCCTGAACTCTCCTGGCCAGACAAAGACCCTTGGCCAGCCTGCTGCGATTTATATGTGTGGCAAGGGTCACTACTGGCTCCTGAATTTCATCAGCCAAGTTTAGCTTTGATTTATCTCATACCTAATTGGAGGGGAAGATTCCTGGCACTGGGAGAATGGGCACCAACTGTAAGTGCATCTCCCCCAAAAGAGGCCCACCTTGGGAGTGGGTTGCTTGGGATCAGCTTGTCAGGTAGGACTTGAGAATGGGGCGCTCCCTATACCACCTCGCTCCATCAAGAAGGGTCAGGCTGTAGATCTGGTAAGCTAGGCGCTGGAAATTGGGGGTGTGGGGCTGGGTGTCAGATGATTCTCCCAGGGCCTGAACTGCACTAGAGCCATGCACTGGCAGTGCCAAGCCCAGAGCAACACTCAACCACCCTTGGCAGCAACTCCCAGGTGCCCAGCTCCTTAGGGAGGAGGGCTCTGACATGCACTAGGTTTTTGATTCTGCTGCCTACTCACTGTGTGATGTGGCCAGTCCTTCTACCTCCTTTTCCATCTCTAAAGTAGAACGAATAACCCTTTGCCCTGTCGCACAGGAGTGAAGAGATGAAGCAAAGTCCCCCACTTCCAGCACGTCCCCAGCCTTACTTGACAAGGTCTAGTGCTACAGTGCTACAGCCTCAACATTTTTCTGAAGGGTCTGCATGGGACACAGCGACGTAATGATAACAGGAAAACGTGGGCCCTCCTCCTCCCTGTACACTCAGCTTTTTTTTTGAGACAGTCCTGCTCTGTCACCCAGGCTGGAGTGCAGTGACGCGATCTCAGCCCACTGCAACCTCCACCTCTCGGATGCAGGTGATTCTCATGTCTCAGCCACCTCAGTAACTGGAACTACAAGCACGTGCCACCACACCATGCTAATTTTTTATTTTTACAAAAATACAACGATCAAGCGAGCAGATCACTTGAGGCCAAGCGTTCAAGATCAGCCTGGAGAACATGGTGAAATCCCATCTCTACTCAAAACACAAAATTAGCTGGGCATGGTGGCGTGCACCTGCAATCCCAGCTACTTGGGAGGCTGAGGCAGGAGAATGACTTGAACCTGGGAAGCAGAGGTTGCACTGAGCTGAGACTGCGCCACTGCACTCTAGCCTGGGTGACAGAGTGAGACTCTGTCAGTTAATCAATCAATCAAAGTTATAGCAAGAAAGGTTAGGGTAAGAGTGGGGCCAGTCCATAAGAGATGGTAAAGGCCAGAGGGGTGTGTAATATTTTAAGGGACAAAGTAACAGTACACAGGAGAAAAGAATCATGAGCTAGTATCAGAGTGGAGGATGGAAATAGGCCTGGGCTTCAGGGTAGACTAATGCCTGTGAGCTGCACGATTCCAGGCATGTGTCTCTGATTCCTCGTCCACAAAAATGGAAAAACAATACAACCACATAGGACTGTTGTGAGGATTGCAGTAGATAAATGTAAAAGACCTGACACACAGTGAGTGTTCTGCACATAAGAGGTGTGTTCATGTATATGTTCTTATTGACAAATATGTATATATACCTTTATACGGCTTGAGGCATCATCATAAATTTTGACTATCACAACGATCCTGAGAGGGAGTAGAGGTACTATCCCCCATTTATGGTGATGAACCTGGAAGCTCTAAGAAGTTAAATGACATGTTGAAAGTCTCTGAGAAACAGATCTGGAACAAGGGTCGCTAATTCTATCAGCTCACACACTGTTTCCCTTAGCAGCACCTGTAGTGGAGAACTGTTTTGTTTTTTTGAGACAGGGTCTCACTCTTTGCCCAGACTGAAGTGCAGTGGTGCAATCACAGCTCACTGTAGCCTCACCTTCCTGGGTTGAAGTGATCCTCCCACCTTAGCCTCCTGAGCAGCTGGAACTACGGGTGTGTACCACCATGCCCAGCTAATTTTTTGTCGAGACAGGGTTTCACCATGCTGGCCAGGCTGGTCTCAAACTCCTGTGCTCAAGTGATCCACCCACCTTGGCCTCCCAAAGTGCTGGGATTCCAGGCATGAGCCACTGTGCCTGACCAAGAACCATTACATGTATAAACCACTTCTATCTTTCTTGCCATTTTGAGAACTTCTGTCACCTTCAACCAATGACATTTAAAATCTCTCCCACTCCCAACCAGCCCAAGATGCTCAGAGTTTGGTGGTAATGATGATGAGTCACCCTGTCTGCTGGATTGCACATGTGAGAAAAAAAAAATTTGATAGTAGGTCTATTCTCTTAGCATGGGCACGACTAGGAAGTTGTGGATAGGAGATGGGGAGATACCAAAAGTGTTCAGTAAAGGAGCACTTGATCACTTCTCCTGTCCTGAGACATCACGGAGAGGATACATCATGGTCCTGCTTACACTGCTAGGAGTCCCATCAGAGGCTCTGCCGTACCTGCTGTCTCTTTCCCTTATACCCCTCGCAGCCTCTTTGCCGAGAACAGCAAAGGTGCTCCTGGAATCTCCCTGTCCTGGAGTAGAGTAAGGCTGCAGGTGTGTTTCAGCAGGCACTGGGGTGAAGAGGCCAAGCCCTTAGAGGGTGAGGTCATCTCTGGGCTCTTAGGAAACTGCACATCTTGTCCGTGTTGACGGCACAGCTATCACTCATCTGACCAGCCCAGGGACACTCCACCAGATGAGCTGGCCCTCTGAGCCCCATTACAGGGGAAAGGGTCAGTTTCAAGGAGGGAGAAGCTGCTCACTTTAGTGCAGGCTGCTTGCAAAGGACAAAATAAACAGGCTTGGCAACAAAGACCTTTTGCTGAAGCAGCACTCTATTATTTACAAAGCCCTCTCACATTTGTTATTTCAGTTAACTCACACATACATCAAATATTGGTTAGTGTCCACTCTGACATGAGTCGAGCACTGTACTAAGGTACAGAGTGAGTTAAAAAAAAAAAAAAGAGGTGCTTATGTGACTTCACCAAACTATGGGAAGCAGCAATTATCACTGTTTTGTAGATTTCCATCTTACTGAGTTTCAGAGACATGAGGCATCTGGTTCTAAGTGCAGCAGTCTTCCCAGGATATCTTCTGGGGATTATTTCCTTCAGGGCTGCCTCCTGCCCTGAACACCATTTCCTAAGAATGAGTTCAAGTATTACCTGCTCAACTACCGAAAGTATAAAGAATACTCTTGCTCAAACTCGAACGGCAGAAGAAGTTCTCTATCTTTCCAAGTAAAGTTGATGAAAGCTGGGGCACTTACTCAAAAAATGTGTGCTTGCATATACAAAATTATGCAAGCAATTTTGGGGCATCTATGGATGCCTCTGACACCCACCTGTGGACCCCAGGTTACTTAGATCATTCCTATGGCCGTATTTCTGTACTGCCTTACACTGTTCACATGAACTGCTTTTCCAACTAGTTTAGAAGCTCCCAAGGGCATGCATTCCTCCATAATGAAAATAGGCACAGAACTTTGTACATCATGCTTGCTCAAAACAGGTTCATTTATTGACTGATTATGACCAGCCTGGAAATCTGACAGTCACTTTGGAGTCAACACCCTTTGGGTGGGGTACCAGAGTCTGAATATCTAGGGTCAGAGTAGGCAGAAAATGGAGTTAAAATTAAAGAGAGGAAGGAAGAAGATAAGCGAGCAGAAAACAATGTCACAATTTTACCCTACTGCCTTCTGTGTACTTATTTTAGATTTGGAGGCCCTGGAAATTAGAAAAACAAAACAATCTGTCTAGGATGGCAGAGAGAGTTGGTCTCATCCAGGTGAGCGTCCAAATCCTGCTTCCCAGCTTGGCATCCTGTGCTATACTCTTTCCCCAGAGGAGAAATGGGTCAGGTTCTTGGGTTTCACAAACCCATTAAAGGCATGCTGTGACAGCTGGCAAGCTGGCAGCTCCTGGGGGAGGCTTGGGGAACACGTGCTTTACCTTTGTATACCATTGTTAAAGGGGCAAGGAAGCCCAGGGACTGCAGGTGGAGGGGGACAGGTAGGATGCTCCTCTAAGCTGATAGTGTCTAATCACACCCTAGCTATTTATGAGACTGTGGCACAGCCTCTGCTTTGCATTAATTAGGTTCGGGTCAGGTTTGGACTTTGCTGAGAGCCTGTTGATCAGATTACCAACCACCAGTGAGGCCAGATACCAAAAACAAAACCTGCAAAAAGCAATGCTTTGCAAGATGTTAGCCCTCCCGGGTGAGAGGTTGTGGTGATGATGTCTACGATAACTAAGAAATGATCCCAGGCATGATGAAGGGAACCAGTGTAGAGGAAAGCCTCCTTGCCAGGCTTACCAAACTGCTCACCAAACTGAGCTTAAGGCTGCCGCTGTGGGGGACATCTCTTCTCCACACTACAAGTTGGTTCCTGTAAGCACAGGCTGACGTTAGCTCTTCTTGGTGCAATGGTCAATTTCATGTGTCAACCTGACTGGGCTAAGGGATGCCCAGATAGCTAGTAAGGCTTATTTCTGGGTGTGTCTGGGAGGGTGTTTCTGGAAGAGATTAGCATTCGAGTTGGCAAACTGAGGAAAGAAGATTGCCCTCACCATTGTGGGTAGGCATCATTCAACTGAGGGCCTAAGTATATTAAAAAGGGAGAGGAAGGCAAATTCATTCTCTCTTTGAGTTAGGACACTAACTCCTGTCCTTGGACACTGGTACTCCTG
Organism: Ateles fusciceps; assembly: GCA_036589455.1. Lineage (NCBI taxonomy): Eukaryota > Metazoa > Chordata > Mammalia > Primates > Atelidae > Ateles > Ateles fusciceps. The sequence continues at coordinate 1,937,953 of JAZHEH010001132.1, forward strand.
GTTCTCAGGCCTTTGAGCTCAGACCAGGACTTACTCCATCAGCTCCCCCTGGTTACACACTACCAGCTTGCTTGATTCTTCACCTTCAGACAGCAGACAGTGGGATTTCCTGACCTCCATAATCACATGAGCCAATTTCCCCCAATAAATCTTCTTTATCTATACATCTCTGTAGATATATATTTTTATAGTTGTTTCCCCTAGACAACCCTATATAATTGGCCATCAGATATGTCCACAGGCATATTCTATATACCACAGCTATATTATATATTATACGTGTGGATACATCTGATGGCCAATTATATTAGGGTTCTCCCACGGTGACATATAGATATATATCAGATATTGTATATTATATGAATCATATCACATGGTCCTGAGCCAGGGAAGAGGGGTTCAACAGCAATTGGACTAAGAATTTCTTTGCAGGGCTGGGTGCGGTGGCTCACGCCTGTAATCCCAGCACTTTGGGAGGCCAAGGCGGGGCAGACCACGAGGTCAGGAGTTCAAGACCAGACTGGTCAACATGGTGAAACCCCATCTCTACTAAAAAATACAAAAATTAGCTGGGCATGGTGACTCGTGCCTGTAATCCCAGCTACTTGGGGGGCTGAGGTAGGAGAATTGCTTGAACCGGGACCCGGAGGCGGAGGTTGCAGTGAGCTGAGATCGTGCCACTGCGCTCCAGCCTGGGCTACAGAACGAGACTTCATCTGAAAAAAAGAGAAAAGAGGGGATCACAGACACAGACGGAAGAAGCCCATGTGAAGACAAAGACAGATTTGAGTTATCCTGCCTAAGCCAAGGGATGCCAGCAGCCGTGAGAAGCCTGGAGAGGCAAGGGAGGACAGCGTGGCCCTGCTCACACCCTGATTTCAGACTTCTGGCCTCCAGAAATATGAGAGAATACATCTGTTGTTTTAAGTCACCAAGTTTATGGTAATTCCTTAAGCAGCCTAGGAAAATAATAAACCTGTGAAACAGGGGAAACAAATATTTGGCTTCCAGGGCTGCTGTGAGCATTAGATCAGATAGTATGTGAAAGAGTATATTAAACAAAAGTTGGCCGGGCGCCGTGGCTCATGCCTGTAATTCCAGCATTTAGGGAGGCCAAGGCGGGTGGACCACCCGAGGTCGAAAGTTTGAAACCAGCCTGACCAATATGGTGAAACCCCATTTCTATGAAAAAATATAAAAATTGGCCAGGCCTGGTGGCATGCACCTATAGTCTCAGCTACTTGGGAGGCTGAGATAGGAGATTGCTTGAACCCAGGACGTGGAGGTTCCAGTGAGCCATAATTGCACCACTGCATTCCAGCCTGGGCAACAGGGCAAGACTCTGTCTCAAAAAAAAAAAAAAAAAGCAACCAAAAGTTATGGGAGGCCACTGTTTTGAACTGAGCTCCTGCGCTAGGCCCCACTGACCAGACCAAAATGAAATGGAATCACCCATGGTAAGTGCCACATAATCAAACTGAAACTTTAAGGGAGCAGACAGATCCCAAAACAGATCAGCTATTTCTGAAAATGGAAGATTTCAGTCTAACTGAGTCAGGGGCAGACTTTAATCCTTTACAAAAAACAACCTGGCTGGGCGTGGTGGCTCACGCCTGTAATCCCGGCCTTTGGGAGGCTGAGGCGGGCAGATCGCCTGAGGTCAGGAGTTCGACATCAGCCTGGCCAATATGGTGAAACCTTGTCTCTACTAAAAATACAAAAAATTAGCCAGGCATGGTGGCAGGCACCTGTAACCCCAGCTACTCGGGAGGCTGAGGCAGGATAATCACTTGAACCTGGGAGGCAGAGTTGCAATGAGATTGCACCATTGCACTCCAGCCTGGGTGACAGAGAGAGACTCCCTCTCAAAAAAAACAGAAAACAAAAAACAAACAAAAAAAACGACCCTGAAGTAACCTGATGTTAACTAATCAGCTTTTTGTTTGTTTGTTTCCTTGATCTCACCTTATAAAACCCGCTGTTCTCCCACTGGCCAGTGGGAACTCTCGATCTATTTTGTAGAATGGAGGCTACCTAGATTCATGAATTACAAATAAAGCCAATTAGATCTATAATGAAGTTTGTTATAATTTGGTCTTTTGACAAGTACTTTGTATGCTGCACAGGCCCATTCAAAATTAGAGGATTACCCTTGGACTCTGTAAGCAGCTCTTCTTAGGGGCAGTGGGATTCTATGAAAGGCTAAGAGAGTGACTGAGGGAACACTGGGTCAGAGGCAAGGAGCCAGAGGAGCAATACTGGGGCAGGGAACAGCCGCGTCAGCTCCTAGCCTGGGCAATGCCACCGGTAAGGCTGACTAGTTATGTGTCAATTATATAGCCAGGGACTTGGTGGGGAGTAAAAGCATATAGTGAGGATGTGTACCCCACTCTCTCTGAGGATGCCTGCAGGGGGCACAGGAGAGTAGGGGAAGCGACCTCTTAGCTCTGATCTCCCCACATCTGAGGGTGAAGACAGAACTTTGTAACTTCCTAAATTCTTTAATAAGCAGGCAGAATTATACTCAACGTGGGTAAGAATGGAATGAGATAGACTTGTGGGCAGGAATAACACTGGTATAAGCTATCTGAAGGGCAATTTGGCAATATGTATTAAGAATCAAGGCTGGATGTGATGGCTCACACGTGTAATCCCAGCACTTTGGGAGGCTGAGGCAGGCAGATCACCTGAGGCCAGGAATTCAAAACCAGCCTGGCCAACATGGCAAAATCCCGTCTGTACTAAAAATAGAAAAATTAGCCAGGCATGGTGGCGCATGTCTGTAGTCCCAGCTACTCGGGAGACAGAGGCAGGAGAATCACTACAACCCAGGAGGCAGCAGTTGGAGTCTGCTGAGATCGCGCCACCGCACTCCAGCCTGAATGACGGAGGGAGACACTGTCTCAAAAAAAAAAAAAAAAAAAAGAATTAAAAACGTGCCCAACTAACGACCTAGGCAGGGATGCCACTTCCAGAAACCTCGTGAAAGTACATAACCCAGGAAGCAACAACCCTCATGCATAAATACACTCATTGCCATTCTAACGCAACCCCTGTATTATGGTACTTGTTAGGAAAATTATACTTCATTCTTGCTGTAGAATATTAGGTGGTCATAAACATGATGTTTATAATTAGAAATTCTGCCCTTGGCCTACAGTTTTTGTAATCAGTTTTTAAAAATATAAGAAAAGAAAAAGTTGAGAGAGAATACAATGCCTCCTGGGAGAAGCACTCATGCTGGGACCAGGCGGTGGCCCGTACGAAGTGTGGGAGGGGCCTGACCTTGCTGCCATGCCTCCTCTGTCAAATCGGTGTTCACCCTGACTCAGCCAGGGGCAGGCTCGGCCTGCAGCTCCATGGCCCATGTCTGACTCTTCTCCCAGTGGCCATGGCTGGCTGCACGCAATGCTGATTCATCCCTGTGTACATATGGCATATTTATTTTTAATTCATAATAGGAATGTGCACCAACTTGTGTGTGAAAAATGGCGGAAATGATTCCACCTCTGTACAAATGTCATACATCAGATCAGAAAGGGCTAGAACAACAACTCTGGAAGGAGTTGATTTTAAAATCAAGTCCCTTTATCTGTCCTCTTTGTCTCCCCTCCCCATAACTAACCTCTGATAAACAGGCCCAGCTTCCTGGGACGCACATTTTCATGACTGTCAAGAACTATCTGGGCCCTTCAGTGACATCATGAGGTCACTGAGCAGGGCTGTGAGCCCCAGAGATCAGTCATCAGCGTAGGTCCGGGTAAGGAGAATCTTGACTGGCTCCACACTCAGAACAAACATGGAGGTGCTTCAGGGAACAGGAGAGCTTTCCAAGGCAGGCTGACACTGGCATTCCCAGACTGGACGCCAGAGACCCTTTACTCTTCCGCTTAAACTTGGCACACTCGTACTTTTCCCCCTCCAAGTGGGAAGAGAAGAATCATTCTGTAGCTGGGCTGCAATGAAAATGTTTCCTGGCTGGGCGAGGTGGCTTATGCCTGTAATCCCAGCACTTTGGGAGGCTAAGGCAGGCAGATCACAAGGTCAGGAGTTCAAGACCAGCCTGCCCAACATGGTGAAACCCCATCTCTACAAAAATACAAAAATTAGCCAGGCATAATGGCAGGTACCTGTAATCCCAGCTACTCAGGAAGCTGAGGCAGGAGAATTGCTTGAACTAGGAGGCGGAGGTTGCAGTGAGCCGAGATTGCACCATTGTACTCTAGACTGGGCAACAGAGACTCCATCTCAAAAAAAAAAAGTTTCCTGTAGGTTGCCCTGACCTGCTTCTTCGGGGTGGATAGAAAACGTACACAGAGAGGGCTGTGATAGGATTCCTATAGCAGGGCTCAGAATACACTTCAAGACAAACTATCCTCGGAAACCTAACAATTCCTTGAATGGAAAAACACGGAACTGAATCTCTCAAGACAGCAAGCATACGAACCAGGTTTTCTAGGACAGTCCTCATTCCAAAGTCAGTCAGTCTGCGGTCAGATATCAGGAAAGGGAAGAGAACTAACATTTGCCAGGCGTCCATTTTGCATCAGGCATAGCTAGCTACTTTATACACACTACTGCATTTAAATCATCCCAATAACTTTAGAAGTGGATGTTATTCCCGTTTTACAGTTCAAGAAACTGGCAGAGAGAAGTAAAATTTTTGCTAAGATGACAAGATCAAGGGTACAGTCAGGATTCTGATTCTAGGTTCACTGGACTCCAAAGCCTGTAATTTCTCCACTAAAACCCATGCCGATTTTTATTTTGAAAATACGGTGCCAGTACCAGTGAGAGGTTTTCAGCTCAATCTTTCTATTTCAGAATTTTAAAGCAGTTCTTGCAGTTGGGTGGTAGGGGTCAGGGGAGCAACCCCGCTAAATCCTGTGATTTCTGTGCTCCACAAATAAGTCAAACATGAGGCTCTCAACTGAGAACTTTGAAGTCTGAAACCTGGGCCAAGAAGTGTTCTGTTTTTGTTAATCAAAGATGTTTCAAAAACCAGATTTATCACGACTGGATTTCAGATGTGAAACCCAATATACACACAGACACGAGTGGCTTGTCCTCCTGGATTATTTCTGACCTTTCACTCTCCTCCGAGGATCTGTGTTTCCTCAGAGTACGAACTCTCTGCCTCCCCAGGTGGCGGAGGTGTCTGGAGGCCCAGCTTTGCAGGCCTGGGCCCCTGCTGGCCTTGGGAATTTCAAAGACCAGGGAGGGGTGGGTGGGCACACTGGCTCCGACTGGGAGCCAGCGGCTATTTGTTCCTCTAAGGCCCTGGGATAGCAGCTGTGGGGAAAGGAAGGGAGGAGTCCACCTGCCCTGAAGGGGTGGGGCCCAGATGTGCCTGTGGTACTGGAGGAGTTGACTGGTTTGATGCCTGATCCATTTTGTTGTTTGTTTGTTTTGTTTTTTTGAGACAAAGTCTCGCTCTGTTGCCCAGGAGATCTTGCACCTCCAGGGTTCAAGTGATTTTCTTGCTTCAGTCTCCTGAGTAGCTGGGATTACAGGTACCCACCACCACGCCTGGCTAATTTTTGTATTTTTAGTAGAAACAGCGTTTCACCATGTTGGTCTCGAACTCCTGACCTCGTGATCCGCCCACTTTGGCCTCCCAAAGTGCTGGGATTACAGGTGTGAGCCACTGCGCCCGGCTACCTGACCCATATTTAGCTTTCTTATTTTGGTAGTCTCCTAACTATGTGGGTTTTAAAATGGCGTTCCCAGCTTGGGCAATAAACATCTGTATTTGCAGTGTGTGGTCAACCTTCCACCTCTCTTGGCCACCTACACCCATCAGCTCTCACTCCAACGGACAAACCTGTAACAGATTTTCAGGCTGGAGCGCAGGGTCAGGCCCTGGGATGATCTGGGCCTGGCCTGCCATTCTGACTGGGGGTAAGGTATTCTACAGGCCCTTACACTGAAGCTGTTCAAAGACTTGGCATAAGAAGAGCAGGCTAAGCAGCAGCACTGTTCTGGAGTTGCTGGGGATGGTTTCCATCAGGCCCTGAGGCTTCAGGTGGGCAGAGGACCTTACACAAAGGGGTGATGGGATTAGCATGAATGTGAAGGCCCGGATGTCCCTCACTCAAGGGCAGTGGAAGAGTCCACTGGAACAGGAAGTCTCTCACGAATGTCTCACATATTTTCACAGAATTAGTACGTATTTTCTCATAATTCTTTCCTTTTGGTTGTGGGATCACAGCAATTTTTACCACAGGCAGAGCAGACGCTGTCAACTCCATTTCATAGATGAGGATGCCGAGGCTCAGGGTGGTTCGGTGACTCGCCTCAGTCAACTCGGCTTCTTACTGCCCAGGGTGGTTGTGCAACCCTCTGTGAAGGCCTCAGAGAACAAACTGGCGCGCTGAAGAGGCATCATGGCCGCCTGCGGCTGGTGCGGAAGTGGAACCATCGCGGCGGACTGGAGAGTGACCTGGCTCAAATCTGACCAGTGGGTGCTCAGGGCCCTCGTCTCACAGGGACTTCCCTGACTTTCAGCCTCCTGTCCTGGTCTTGCAGCCTTGGGGGTGGGGGCAGCACTCAGCTTGGTATCACTAGAATTTATCACACAGGGTGTGCTGGGAGCCTGTTCCACACCGGAAACAGAGGGTGCCTGGGAACTGTCATTTCCTGCCTTGACATGCCAGAGCATTTGCTCAGCCTTGGCTGGTCCCCTTGACTCAGCAGCCCAGGTGTGGAAACCAGGGGAAACGCAGGGAAAAGTTGAGGAGCTGCAGGAACACACAGGGTGAGCCACGAGGCACAGACATCTTAACAATAATAGTCCCTCAGGCGCACACTGCTGTACCCTTTACAAGGTGCTTTCACAGGCGTTTGCTCCCGTAATCCTCACAACACCCCTAGGGAGAAAGACAAGGCAGCCCTTACAATTCACCTTTCCCATTTCACAGCTGAGATCAGGGCAGGGAAGTGAAGTCCCAGCAGAGCTTAGACAGAGAACCCAACTGTACGTTCAATCCCTTGCTGTCCAAAGTGCGCTCCACCTGCCCGCAGCAACCAGCGGCCTCACCTGGAAATCTGCGGGAAGGCGCCACTCGGGCCCCTCCTCAGACCTCCTGTGTTACAAGCTGTATTTTGCTAAGACCCGCCCGGGGTTCTGTGTGCCCTGAAGCTGCAGAACTACTACCCACACCATACGTCCCTCACCCTGGCCTGTCCCTGGAAGCATATTTTACCTGTTGGTCCCCTTAGAGTATACCTGGTTCTATCTCCTCTTTTTTATTTTTATTTTATTGTATTTTAGGTTTTGGGATACATGTGAAGAACATGCAAGATTGTTGCATAGGTACACACATGGCAGTGTGATTTACTGCCTTCCTCCCATCACCTATATCTGCATTTCTCCCCCATGCTATCTCTCCCCCAAGTCCCCACCCGCTGCTGTCCCTCCCTTATTTCCCCCCCAACAGACCCCAGTGTGTGATGCTCCCCCTCCATGTCCATGTGTTCTCATTGTTCAACACCTGCCTATGAGTGAGAACATGTGGTGGTTTTCTGTTCTTGTGTCAGTTTGCTGAGAATGATGGTTTCCAGGTTCATCCATGTTCCTACAAAGGACACGAACTCATCATTTTTGATGGCTGCATAATATTCCATGGTGTATATGTGCCACATTTTCCCTGTCCAGTCTATCATCGATGGGCATTTGGGTTGGTTCCAGGTCTTTGCTATTGTAAACTGTGCTGCAATGAGCATTCGTGTGCATGTGTCCTTATAGTAGAACGATTTATAATCCTTTGGATATATACCCAGTAATGGGATTGCTGGGTCAAATGGAATTTCTATTACTAGGTCCTTGAGGAATCGCCACACTGTCTCCTCTTTTAAACACGAGGAAATGGAGGCCCAGGGAGGAGGGGACAGAACATGGTCTGTGACAGAAGCAGGAGTAGACAGAAACTTGGTCTTGTCATCGGTCTTGGGCCCATGACATCCGGCTTGTTTATCCAGCTGACATTCAACTGGTATCTCCCTTTCTCTCCTCCCCCCTCCCCACCCCAGGAGTCAATCCTCAAATTGCCTTCAGCTGCCAGTCTCTTGGCCTCTCCCTGCAGTCCCAACCTTGTGTGAGGCGTTAACATGAGTTCCAGGGAAGGGGGTTAACGCTCTATTAAGACAGAGAGAGAGAAATTCATACCTCCCGCTAGCAGCCCAGGAGCCGAGCAGGAGTGTGGCGGCACCAGGCCTTCCCTGCACAGCTGCAGAGGGCAAGCGAGGCTTGGGTCATCTCTGCCCTCTCCCCTCACGGGCCTTACTGCCTATAGGAGAGGGGTGGGAGTCCAGGCTTGCCTGAGGTGAAGTCTCTGCTTAGGCCTTGTCAAAAGCCCACTTCGTTAGTAAGTGTGAAAAATGCCCAAATCACTGTGTTAATCTGGTTATGATTTCCCCCTCCACTCACGGTCTCATCGTGTGCCAAGTGTGGCGCCTACGGGTAAAGAGTTTCTGAGGCGAGGCTGCGGCTGGAGCTGGGGTCAGGATCTCCCCCTTCCCTCCACTTCTACTCCACCGAGGCCAATCAGGATGTTATTCATTTCCCTAGCTGAGCAGCAAGTTCAAAAAGGCCAGTAGGGCCTCCTCTCACCCCTTCCTTGTGCAAGAAATGCCAATTCCTCCCTTGAGGAGGAAGCAACATATTTTGTTGCTGCTATACTCAGGCAAGGAGCAGATTTATAGTCAGCCCAGGGTGTGTTTGTGTGGACGAGGAAACCTATCTTCTTATCTCTGGGCCTAAGGTACATAATGGATTAGAAGAAGATTGGATTCATCCATAAAGAGGGAAAAAAGAAAAACGCCAAAGCAAGAGGGGCTCCCAGGAGGGGCCCAGAGACCTCCTGTAACTATGTCAGAGGGACATGGACCTGTCATCTCACTCTGAATTAGGGCTAATAGCTGAACAAAGGAATTCATTTCTCACTGTTTCATTTAAGTTTTAGAAATGCCTTTAGGGTTGAAAAACTACTAGAATCACTTTCTCATATCCCTCAGATTGGGGGGGGAAGAAAAGGTAAAGAAGTAAAAGCAGTGTTTGCTGTAGAAATATCTAACAAACAGCTCAGTGAGCTGGCAAAAAGTCAGTAGTCCTTTCCAGGCCTCCCTCCTAGATACGAGCTGTATGTCCTCTGATGTAGGAGGTGGCTCTCCAGTTCTGAAGATCCGAAATGGCTGGTACTGGAAGAACCAGCCCATCTCCTTCCACCCCTGGCCTTGGAGCTACCCTCAAGCAGAAGTTGTTTGTGCCTTTTCATCTAGCTGCAATCTCTTCTCTTCATTTAGCACCTCCTTACATCCTCCTGGTTAAGCCATTGTGAGATGGGGTGGGGCGGGGATGGGGGCGAGATGAGGTGGTTATAAGGCCACCGAGCTCTTTCAGCAGAAAGAGTTCTCAATTGAGAGTGGGAAGCTAGTGTTCCAACTAGCTCTGGTATGGCCTAACCACGTGACCATGTGCAACTCAACCTCCCGGAACTTCCGTTTTCTCCATTGTATAAGAGGAATAATACCGCTAGTTATGGATTGCTCATTGTAAGTTTCAAAACTGGGCTAAGATTCAAATGACGGGCTATATGACAGATCATTCAAGAATCAAACATGGAATCTGAATGTCAAGTACTGATTTTGCTCCCAGAAGCCAGGTGGCCTTCAGTGGGTGTTTTCACCACTTCACACCAGGTACTCTGAGATGTAAGGATAATTCCCATGCTGTTTGGTTTCTTGAGGAGCGGAAACGCTCATAGTTCAGGATGCAGCTAAACTGGAAATGAGAAGTTACCAGCAATGTCTTTACAACAGCTTTCATATTGCACGACATACTCAATTGCTATCCTCCAGAATCAAACTGAACTCACCCTGAAGTTATTCCTGATGTCCCAAAGGTATCTAAGGTTTAGGAAAGTGCCCAGCACAGATCTTGCCACATATAGGTGCCCAGTAATTGTTTACTGAATGGATGGAGAAAAGAACAAGCCTTCACTATATTCAGATCTGAAGTACGTATGATGGGTCTGAAAGGGACCTCCAGACAGCACCATCCTTCAACCTCTCATTCCAAAATAGCTCCAAGTTGTGGCAATTGGCAGGATGTCCTTCTTTTTTAAGATTGAAGGCTGGGCATGGTGGCTTACACCTGTAATTCTAGCATTTTGGGAGGCCAAGGGAGGCGAAGCGTTTGACCTCAGGAGTTCAAGACTAGCCTTGGCAACATAGGGAGACCTCATCTCTACTAAAAATAGAAAAAAGTGTGTGGCAGCACATGCCTGTAGTCCCGGCTACTCAGGAAGCTGAGATGGGAGGATCTCTTGAGCCTGGGAGGTTGAGGCTGCAGCGAGCCATGACTATAGTATTACACTGCTGCCTTGGCAACAGAGCAAGACTCTGTCTCAAAAAAAGAAGACTGAATAATATTCCACCGTATATATACACCACAGTTTCTTTAACCATTCATCCACTGACAGATTGTTTCCATATCTTGGCTTTGTGAATAATGCTACAGGAACATGGACACACAAATATCTTTATGAAGGGATGATTGAATTTCCTTTGGGCATACCTTCAATATATACAATAGTATGTATGTATGTATGTATGTATGTATTTTTGAGACAGAGTCTCGCTCTGTCATCCACACTGGAGTGCAGTGGCACGATCCTGGCTCACTTCAACCTCTGCCTCCCAGGTTCAAGTGATTTTCCTGCCTCAGCCTCCTGAGTAGCTCGGTGGAATTATAGGTGCCTCCCACCACGCCCGACTAATTTTTGTATTTTTAGTAGAGACAGGGTTTCATCATGTTGGCCAGGCTGTCTCTAACTCCTGACGTCAGGTGATCTGCCTGCCTCAGTCTCCCAGAGTGCTGGGATCACAAGCATGAGCCATGGCACCTGGCCAAAATTTATTTTTTTTTTAATGAAATAAAAGCACCCAAAAAAGGAGCGGTCCCTAAGTTCCTTAGAGACACATTCCTGAGTTTTCTACTCAGTAGGTCCCTTCTCTCTGCGATAAATACGTATAATTTGTGTTTCTATTTTTCCTAGAAAGACAATGTCCCAAAGCTAATTGTTTAGGAAAGATTACTGATCTTAACTATTCAGTAATGAATGACCATGTTTGAATTTCAAAAATCTGCAATTTCACACAAGGGGCACTGGCCCCCTAAACTGCTTCTATGCCTAATACCTTTGGCAGAGAAGAAGGCCTTATTTACAAAATTACTCCTGAGAGCAGATGTATTAAGCGTGCTTCAATAATTCCACTGCTGGGGACATGAAGCAGTGTTAGGTCTTAAATACATAAACAAGTACAGCCAGCTCTTTCCATGGCAATAACCCAAAAATGTCTTCTTTGTCTACATATGATACCTCTTCCACACTTCTTTAATAGTCAGCTCTGACACATATGCTAGTTTGAAAAAACATGTTGGATTACAGTCAGGTCCATTATTCCACAAAATGGAGTAGGCAATCAGACTGTCTACACCAGGGGGCAGTGAGGGCTCTGGTCTAAAAGCTTTCAGAGAAGCAGAGCTGGACCAATAATCTAAGTGCAAAATTTCCAGTGGAGTCCCAGATACTCAGTTGTTCAGAAACTCTGTTAGGTCAGCGGGTTAGCATTTTCATCCCCACGCATCTGAGGGACTCATGACATGGTTCCATCAGTAAAGTGGCTCGTTGCCTTGGGGATTCTCAAGAAGTTTAGGTTGGAGGGTGTTTGTGTGTCAGGTGGGAGAGTGGGGGTGTGATCTGCGGAGTTGGAAAGAACCTATGATTGGAGAGTCATTCCCAGACTTCCCTGATGAGAAGAATCACCTGGAGTGCTTATTGAACAAATGAATTCTCAGGCCCTTCTGGATATTCCAGTGCAGTGGGGTTCTAGGGTAGGACTAGATTCTTATTCAGGGATTTTGGAAACCACTGCTCCAAAGCACAGGTCCTCAAATCCAGCCTTAACTCTGTCCAAGAGACTGCAGAAACACATGACCATCCCCCCCCACAATCATGGCAGCTAGGTACAATGATGTGGTCCCTTGTGGGCAGCCCAGATTCTATTAAGCAAGTTGACTTCATTGGGAAATTGCTGACTACCCCCATCCTTAGCTTCCTCGGTTTTCCTCTTCCCCCCTCTGACCACCCCCCAAGTCTCTCCCAAGACCTTATTTTATTCTCTCTGCAACTCAAATTTTGGTGCCCTCCTCCTTCTTCTCTTCTTTCTCGGGCGAGCTCAGCTACTCTAACAGTTACAAATACCCAATGCTACCTACATGCTACTGACTTCCAAAACTGCACCTCTAACTCAGTTCTCTCCTGGACTCCAAATCCATTTGCATAAGACCAAACACCCTTGCTGGATGTTCCACAGGCATCTCCAACTCAACATCTCCCAAACAAATCCACTACCTTACTTCTCCAGCCCTTGCTCTTTCTTCTCTAGCCCTGCTTAGGCGGGTGGCAACACCTTCTTCTCATTGCCCCGAACAGTGCTCCTCCATCCAGCTGACCAGTAAGTCCTGTGGATTTCCTTCCCAAGCCCTCTTGAATTTATCTCCCACTTTTCGTAGCCACTGGGCTTAGGCTCTTACCAGTTCTCATTGGGATTATTTCAGCAATCTTTACACTGGTCTTTCTGCCTATTAATGAGGCTTCCCTTCAATTCATTCTTCCTAGTGCCACCTGAGTGACCTTTTCTACAACGCGAATCTGAACATTTTACTCTGCCCTCAGGATGAAGCCCAGTCTTCTTAGCATAACTGTCTATCATCTGGCCCTAACAGCTTTCCAGACTCTGAACACTACACCCCACCTTGCATCTTGCCCCCTGTGCCTCTGCATCTGCTGCTCCCCTCTGCCTGGAATGCCTTTCCCGTGAAGTCCTGTTCATCTTTGGGGACTTAGGTCGGCTGGAGAAGTCTACCACTCCCCTTCTGGGTCTGACTTAGGTCTTTCAACAGGCCCCCACAACACTTTAAGTGCAGAATTTCCACTGAATCACCTTCACATAGCACCTAGAGTCACCAGTTCCACAAGAGACACAATAGATGCCCATTATGCACCAGCCACTATGCTGGATGATGGGAAATTTGGTAAAGGAGACAGACAAAGGCAATAAAATAATTTCTGGCCTAGTCTTCCTACTGGACTGTAAGTTCCTGATGGGCAGCATCTGGCTTTTCCTTTATAAGATCTCTGTGTCCCAATGCACAGCACAGTGCCTCAGTTCCTGGCACCTAGCAGGAAGAAGGGAAGGAAGAAATCAAGGTTGTTTAACTTGGGGAAGACAATATGAAAGCTACAATTTCACTATCCAAATATCTGAAGAGTGAGATTCTGGCCAAGTGTGGTGGCTCATGCTTGTAATCCCAGCACTTTGGGAGGCTAAGGTGGGTGGATCCCTGAGGTCAGGAGATCGAGAACAGCCTGGCCAACATGGTGAAACCCCATCTCTACTAAAAATACAAAAAATTAGCCAGGTGTGGTGATGCACACCTGTGATGGCAGCTATTCAGGAGGCTGAGGCAGGAGAATCGCTTGAACCTGGGAGGTGGAGACTGATGAGCTGAGACTGCACCACTGCACTCCAGTCAGGGTGACAGAGTAAGACTCTGCCTCAAAAAAAAAGAAAAAAAAGATTTGTTAAAACAAAAATCAAATATTTAAACAGTGATTTTATTGAAAAGGGAATTGATTTTTTTTGTGGCCCCAGAGGGCAAAACAGGACACGGGGGAGAGGACAATGACCTGATTTTCAGACCAACATGAGAAGAGGTGCCAAGTGACATGACAAGCTGCCTTCTGCAGCCCTGAGATTTAGCCCAGCGTGAGCTCCTCCGTGAAGCCTTCCGGAGTCACCCAGGATGAGGAACCAGTCCCTCTACCACATCCTCACGGCACATGCCAACCTCTAACACGGTGTAGATGAGCTGGTGAAGTGGCTTGCCTTCATCCTTCTCCCACACCTGGTACTGATTGTTTTATCTTATTTTTACATTTGCAGAGCCTAACGGAGGCAGTACAGGAAATGGTTAAAGGCTCGGGCTTCAAGGTCCTTGTTCCGTCATTTAATAGTTATACGGCCCTGGGCAAATTATTTACCTTTCTCGGCTCAATTTATACAGCTATAAAATGGGAATAATAAAAATACTAAGGCTTCAGTGAATGTGCTCAGCACAGCACCTGATACACAGTCAATGCCTGAATGTGCTGCTATCCCATGGAGCCTAACAGTCCCGGGTAGCTCTTCCATTTCAGAAAGAAGCTGAGGTATAAAGTAACTTTGTATTAGGTCAGAGAGCTGGACCCAGAGGCCAGAACTTTAGACATCTCATATAACATTCCTTTCAGGCAACCGGGCGCAGTGGCTCACGCCTGTAATCCCAGCACTTTAGGAGGCTGAGGTGGGTGGATCACAAGGTCAGGAGATTGAGACCATCCTGGTCAACATGGTGAAACCCCATCTCTACTACAAATACAAAATTTAGCCGGGTGTGTTGGCGCGTGCCTGTAATCCCAGCTACTCGGGAGGCTGAAGTGGGAGAACCAGGGAGTCGGATGTTGCAGTGACCGAGAGCACCACTGCACGCCAGCCTGACGACAGGAGACTGTTTCAAAAAAAAAAAATTTCCTTTAGGCATTTAAAAAAGTTTTCTCCTGATTTTTCAATCATGCTAAAATGACCTGACAATCAAAGGAAGTACTTCTCCAAAGGAATACAAATGCTGTTTGTGGTGGATGGTCTCATCACTCTTCCAGTCAGGAGAGAAGCCCAGAGCTCACAGAATCTGTCCCGAGCACCCCTGTCACTGGAGCCTGCAGGCCTTGTAAGTCAACTCCTTGACTTCAACAAGGATTATGGCACCTAACCCACTGTCACCTTCTCAACCACTCCTGCCAAACACTAAAAGGATGATGTCAGGTGCATGGCCAAGCCAACGTCCTTGGCCTTGACATTCGCGTGACCTCCAGTCCACACATCAAGGACCTTCACCTTCACTCCAGCAACTCAAGGAGCTGGCTCACGGCACTGTCTACAATTGGCACTTCTAGGACTTTAAGCTTAGAAATCCCACATAGTCATCGTGAAAATTCCTGTTTCTCTCTCCCCCCTCACTCCTTATTCTTGTCATGCTCTTTGACCTCAAGGAGCCTGCTCACCCCTGAAGCCCTCCCTATCCTCCCAATCTACTGGCTTCCTCCTGGCGCCACTCCTTCACTGCCCATCCCTGTATTTGGGGCTCACAGGTCTCACAGGTCCTCTTACACCCTCACCAAGTCCGCCCCTAAACCCCCTTCCCCCACCTCTGCTCTCCTAGCCTATCTGCCACTTCCGCTTTGCCAAACCCATCAAGATGAACCATCCAGGCTGCTGAGCTGTGCTACACAACATGCGCGTGCTTGTGTCAAATGGCACCATGACACATTTCTCAGCTAGGCGTTCCCTGCTCCTCAGCCTGCCCTCCTTCCTTCCCTTCCTCCCTCCATCCCTCCTTCATTTTTCCATGGGTTCCTGGCTACTTCCCTCCTGTATTTCTTCCTCTCAAGCTCCCCAAACCTGTCACAACTTTTTCCTCATTCTCGGCAAATCACCTGCCATCAACTGCCTCTGGGATTCCCTTTCTCGTTCTTTTCCTTTAAAGATTCAGCAGTCCACACATCTTAAAAGTGACCCAGGGTAAGAGTAACAAGCACAAAACACAGCCCCTAAGAACGGCCCAGCCAGCTGGTCAGGCAGAGCGGAGGCAGAATCTCCTCTGATGAGAGCAGGCAGGAGTGCGAGTGTAGGCCGGGAACAAGAGAACAGTTCTTCCCAGCTTCAGTTTCCCACCGAATACATTCTGGAGAGTTTTTTCTTTTGCGCTTGTCACTTCTATTCTTCATCAGAGAGCTGGTGCTGTGTGAGGCTGAGTGCCGTCCCGAGGCGGAGGAAGAAGATGATTACAGCAGGCGAGCTCTGCCCCAGGCGGATGGTTTATAACCAGATTACCCTGTGCTTCCTCTGCATGAGAGGGACAGAGTGGCTATTTTTCTGTGAGGGGTGTGTGTGTGTGTGTGTGTGTGTGTGTGTGTGTGTGTGTGTATTTCAGATCCAGGAATCATAAAATACCTGTCTGTGGTGGCAAACAAGGGCCTGGAGTGACACTGCCACTCCTCATCACGGCTGTCCCTTACTTAATGAGCTGGGCCCTGCTGCTTCCCTGGATCACCTCTCCCACTCCCTTCCCCCCAACCCTTTGGGAAGCCATGATGAACCTCCGTCAGTCCCTCCAACAACCTCCTTCCTTTCACCCCAGGGCCTTTCCATCTTCGCCTTGCTCATCCCTCGACTGCAGCTTAAATGGAACTTCTGGGAAGCCTTTTCTGATCCTCCCCTAGGTTAGGTCAGGTGCCCTGAACCTGCCCTATCAGCATGTAACACACTCTACTGCCACTTCTGGCTATTTCCTCTTTAGAATATAAGCCCCAAGAGGGCAGAGATATCATCTGCTTTGCTCTCCATGGTACCCTCAAAACTTAGGACCCGCCTTCTTTAATGTCTCTATATTGGTCCCAGAGAATCAAGGACTTTAAATGTCAACAGGACACTAACATCAGTGCACAGATGGAAGAAAGTCCCCATGAACACGAAACTTGGCCTAGATGAAAATTAGTCTTGACAAGAAGACCCAGAGTCTTGGTTGAACAGGCCCATGTCTCTGACAAAAGAGAAGCAACTGGTAAGAGGTTGGCTCTTTAAGAGCAAGGGGATTTTTTTTTAAATGTCAAAAGATGATTTGGGGAGGTAAACTAACGTTCCCCTAAGTAAAAAGGGTTCGCATGGTCCGCCTCCTTATGGGCATCGATGAGGCCTCTCTTAGACTCAGATGCAGTGCTCCCTGGGGTTGGCGGCTAGCCGGCATCCTCAGCCTGCCCTCAGGCTCCTGGCCGCTGTCTTCTGCTCTCTGATCTTAGTACTGACGCCTGTCCATCTCAGCCCACTCAGGACCTTCTTGCCAACCACATTTCATCTGGCCAACTCTACCCAAGCCTGCATCCGGCGAGGGCCCCAGTTCTGCTGGGATGCCCTAACTTCACCAACCAGGCACCCCACAAAGCACTGGACTTTGCAGAAGGAAGAGAAAGGGGAGGAGGTGGTCTAGGGTCACCATGGGGGCTGCAGGGCTGAACTGAGCAAAGAACGCTGACATAGATTTGCTTCTCTCTTTCCAGGCAAAATGCCCAACCGGCACTGTTTTTAGAGGAATTAAGCTGCTTTTGACTTAGAGGATAATCACAAGTTCCTGGAGGATAATATTGAGAGGAGAATCTGTCAGGAGAGACGTCTGATCACACTCAGAGGTGGCAGACGAGTGGCACTGGGATGTTTGTTGCCTTGCCATCTCCCTGTTTGGCTCAAACTTCTGCCTACCCTTCCTCAACCAGTACTTCTCCAAGGGGCCTCCCATCAACGAGTCAGCTTTCCATTGTGTGGAGCTGCAAGGCCCACCCCAGACTACAGTCAGAATTTCTGGGGCAAAACGGTATCTGTATCTTTAAAAAGCTCACCAGGTGATTCTGAGGCAGTCCCTGCTGCTATAAACCATGGCTGGACCTCTGCTCCTGCCTGGGCCGGTGTGTCTGCCTGACCACCGGTGGTAGAGAACAGGATGCAGACCTGCGGATTCTCTCCATTCAGAGGCTACTCTGGCACCATACACGACAGGCTATGCAATGGAAGGGCTCGTCCTGCTCTTCCAGGTGGCACCTTTAGAAACGTTACTGTTCCCATCCTGTGTGGCAACAGCCTTGGCCAACGTACTTATGAAGACCCACGGCAGAGAGCGATGACAAAGGCACAAGGTGCCACCCCTCCACGAATTAACCCTCCTCAGTGGCCCAGGGGGCTGGCAAAATAGGATAAGGTGGCCGAGAAGTTACTCTCTTGCCTTCGTTTAAAGAAAATCTCTTCATACGGTGCATGACAGAAACCTCTAGGCCTTTGCTGTGTTTATTTCTGTAGTGTGGCGCATGTCTCTGTCTGCTCGGGATTGTAATGGGGCTCAGCACATGCCCCCTGTGTGACTGACCAACTGAGGCTGCCACCCTGGGCTTGGGCTCTCTACCCGTGTAAGCACCTGCCCCAGTGAGGAAGAAAAGAGGATGTACTTGGCGTTGGGAGGTCCTGGACTGCGACACTGCCTCACTCACTGGGCCTAAGGATCAAAAAGGAAATGGCATTCTTAAGAACCAGGCTCTAGGCTGGGCACGGTGGCTCACACATGTAATCCCAGCACTTTGGGAGGCTGATGTGGAGGATCACCTGAGGTCAGGAGTTCGACACCAGCCTGGCCAACATAGTGAAACCCCATCTCTACTAAAACCGCAAAAATTAGCCAGGTGTGGTGGTGTGTGCCTGTAGTCCCAGATACTTAGGAGGCTGAGGCGGAAGAATCACTTGAACCCAGGGGGCAGGGGTTGCAGTGAGCCGGAGATCGTGCCACTGCACTCCAGCCTGAGCGAAAGAGACTCCATCTCAAAAGAATCAAGCCCTAAACCATTGTCCTAAGTTCATTATCTACTCCATTGTCTGTCCACACCTCATAATCACTTTTCTGTCAATAGTTTCTAAAAAGCTGTGGCCTGGAACTTTCTCAAAACTATGATCCCCATTCAAAAATTGTTATCCAAATCATCCCTGAAAGGAACACCCACTTGTGTCCTACTGGCTACTAAGTTTAAGATCTTGAGTATCCCCATCTCTACTAAAAATACAAACGATTAGCTG
Organism: Ateles fusciceps; assembly: GCA_036589455.1. NCBI lineage: Eukaryota > Metazoa > Chordata > Mammalia > Primates > Atelidae > Ateles > Ateles fusciceps. Next base: position 1,956,727 of record JAZHEH010001132.1, read on the forward strand.
GGCGTGGTGGTGCGCACCTGTAGTCCCAGCTACTCGGGAGGCTGAGGCAGGAGAATCGCTTGAACCCGGGAAGCAGAGGTTGCAGTGAGCCAAGATCGCGCCACTGCACTCCAGCCTGGGTGACAGAGTGAGACTCCGTCTAAAAAAAAAAAATATATATATTTGGATTCGCAGAGAAAAGGCCAGATGATTGCCACTCCCTGAACCCATCTTTGGGGGCTGAATCTCATGTTTTGGAAGCAGCGTGATAACAACCATTGTGGCTTTGGACTGAGTGTGCTTTTCAGTTATAACTGTGAATCAACTGTGATTTTATGGGTTCTGCAGAGGGACTGCTGGCCTCCTAAAGGCAGGCCATACAATGCTGTGGAAAGAGCACTGGACTTGGAGTCAGAAGACCAGAATCCATCAGCAGCTGGCTGAGTGTCCCTGCATGAGTGCCCCGGCTCCACCGGCCCCAGTGACTTTACGTGCATAACGGGGATAACGTATCTGCCTCTCCACGTGAAGCGCTGCTGAACGGATCCAATAGAACAGGAAGTGTCCATTCACTGTCTCTCTGTAAATTCTAAAGCGCTATATTTTGGGAAATACCAGGCTCTCCTCTGAGGACAACACCTGCCCCAGAGTCCTCTCCTGTGGTGGCTGACCGGGGTGGGAGCTGATGTTCTCTTTGCTCCTTGTAGACGAAGACTTTTTCTTTCTTTCATAAACCCCCAACTTTAACTGTGTCGTAAGATTATTCCACCCACTGCCCCTTCTTGTTACAGTCTGTTCCTGTGGCCACCCCATGCCCCCAGCACACTCACACTCCTTATTCCTTAACGATTCCAGCTCCTGCTTCACGGCCACTCTAACAGTGTCACAACACCAACTCGGTCACAGTCACACCGATGACCCTGTCAACAACCTGGCTCTCAGGCCCTGACCCTCCTCCCTTCCAGTGCCCTTCTCCTTCCCCTCTGCCGCTCACTGCCACAGCCCTTCCTTTGATGGAATTAACAATAACTGCAAACCCCATCACAATCCTCATCTCAAATATCCCACACTGATCAAAGATCCCTCTTCTCTTTGTGGTTCTCTGCCTCTGCTACCCCAATTCCAAGCAGCCTTCAACCTCACCAGGGTCTATAATCCATTGACCCCACCTTGCTTTTCACTGCCCCATGTCCTCTCTCCCATCACATCCAGTTGTTACACTCAGTCCCTTGCACAGACTCTCAGCGTCTGCATCCCTTTCTCCCTTGGCCATACCTGCCTGTGAAACCACAACCTGGTTAAATCCAGCTTCCCACCCACTCCCGGCCCCCGCACAGCAACTCGCAGGCTGGGAGGAAAGCACACCATGCTAAGTGGTCTGAGCCCCAACTGATGATCCCTCACCTCAGACGGACCTTTCACGCCGCCCTCCCGTCCTGCTTCCTCTGAGCGCATTCCCTCTCCGACCCTCCCACATGATTACTTCATTGTTGCTCCTCTCCCCTCAAACTTCCAATATGTTCACCACCATTCTCACTTTCAGTGGGGGGGCATAGAGGATGGCTTCATCAAGAAAATGGAAGCCATCAGAAAGGGATTTCAAGTCCTATCCTGGCATCCACCCACCCCCCTGCATCTCGTTTACACAGTCTCCCTTCCTTCCACCAAGGCCGATCCCTCCATCTATGCACAAGCCCCCACCCCCTCTTGCCATCACTATGCTAGTATTTCTTCCATTAAAAGAAAAAAAGAAAGGCCTTCTTGACCCCACTTCCTCTTCTAGTTACCGCCCCATTTCTCTCCTTCCCTTAATCAAAACTCCTTGAAAGGGATGTCTGGACTTGCTGTCTACAATTGCTTTCCGCCTTTCTCTCTTTGAACCCACTCCAGCGAAGTTTTGCCCCGCCGTCTGTACTGAAACTGCTCTTCCAAAGTTAATGACGTCCCCATTTCTTTTTCAACAAATCAATTAATGCAGAGACCTCCACATTGAATCCCACAGCCATTTCTCAGCTATCATCCGACCTCATCTTTCAGCAGCGCAAGTGTGCTTTTGACATAGCTGATCCCTCTCTCTGTCAGCTTTCAGGACAGCAAACTCACCTGGTTTTCCTCCCATCTTTCTGGTCACTACTTTGTAGTCTCTTCCTACTGACTCTTCCATTCATCTCCTCAGTCTTTTTTTTTTTTTAGATGGGGTTTCGCTCTGTTGCCCAGGCTGGAGTACAGTGGCGGGATCTCGGCTCAATGCAACCTCCGCCTCCCAGGTTCAAGCGATTCTCCTGCCTCAGCCTCCCGAGTAGCTGGGATTAGAGATACGCACTCTACCACACCCTACTAACTTTTTGTATTTTTAGTAGAGATGGGGTTTCACCACGTTGGCTAGGCTGGTCTCGAACTCCTGACCTCAGGTGATCCACCCATCTTGGCCTCCAAAACTGCTGAGATTATAGGCATGAGCCACTGTGCCCAGCCTCCTCATTCTTTACATGCTGAAATTCCCTAGTTTACTTGCAAAGCTTTTGTGTGGTCAAGAACGGATGAGAATGCCAAGGGAAGTCCTACTTTAACTCCTTTAGGTGGCTCCATGGGTCTTCCCATGGCCTCCTCATCCTCTGGATCCAAGGGAGCCAGTGCCTCGAGGCTCTCACTCACCGAACCAAAGCCCTTTCTTCATTGGTTTTCCGGTGTGACCTGGGATGAAAGAGAGGTGGGCACTAGGGGCAGGCAGTAAAACAGACTGAGGGCAAGGGCAACCTGCCACTGTCAGAAGCAGGGTTGAAGCTGCGAGCTGGGAAGATGACTGCCAATCACCAGTTTCTGCAGCCTCCACAGAACAACCTTCCCAGGAGGTCACATGTCACTGATTGAGTAATAGGGTCCAAAAGAACATGAGAAAATGGGAGAAGCAGATGAGTCTTTGCAAAAATTCTATTCCCAAAACCAAGATGTTAAACTCTGGCTCACTAAGAAATGGGGTAATGGGGTATGAAGAGGGACGTGACTGCCATGAAGGGGGTGGGGGAAGAAGGTTCATTTTATTTGCTATTTTTCCTTTTTTTTTTCTTTTTCTTGGTAAGGGCACCAGACAGGCTTCCCATTTGAGGACTGATAAGAATTTGCCTTGGGACATTGAAAAAAATAACTTCTCAGTGTCACAGGGGAAAATGTATTCTTCCTGGGAAATGGAAAAGGCATTAGTCAGGGTGAGGACACAGAGCTGCAACTCCCACACGGGCCTGCTCGGCCAGATCCAACGGTGATGAGCAGCCTCCCACCCCTGGGACAGCCTTCTTCTTCCAGGCTGGTTTTGGCCTGACTCACAGCTCCAAAAGCCCCTACCTCCCCTCGGCAAACAACGCCAGAAAAACATCTGCTACTCCTAAACTTCTACTTCCCAAAAGAAATGATTAAAAAGTTAAAGAAACACTTCCATATGGAAGAATCCAATCCCAACAGGTCACCACAAAGATACTTCAAACACAATAAAACAGGAAGAGCTAAAAAAAGGAGCGAAGTTCACAGAACCCCACACAATCTTTTATATAAGGGCAAAAAAGCCACTCTGGTAACTTTACACAGTTCAGAACACCATTTGGCAGTTGAGTATGTCCTTAATCTGCTGAATTTGCTTATTATAGTAAAGGTTTAGAAGAATTTGAGAGTGGTGGCCAAAAATACTGCAATAATCTCTACTCCTAAAGTAAACTTACAAGGCAAATTAACTTCTTCAACTGAAATATTTTAAAGTTGAGTGTCTGTCCCCTACCTCCCACCCCCGCCAGAGACTGGCCACAGGGAAGACACGGTCACTTAAAATCAGAAACACTTGAGTGGATTTATGGTTATTCATCCAAAAATATTTATGGGGCTAACATAAGCTGGGCCCAATGTTAGTCACTGAGATACAACATTAGGCATGACTTTTGACCTACCTTTGAGGTACTCACAACACAGAAGGAACGCTGCAGTGACTAAGTCAGAACCCAGATTAACAATGGCCCCAGATCTGTGGGCTACTGGGCGAGTCGCTTTACCTCACTGAGCCTCGGTTTCCTCAACTGTAAAATGGGATGGAACTATCTTCCAGCCAGGCGCGGTGGCTCACGCCTGTAATCCCAGCACTTTGGGAGGCCGAGGCAGGCGGATCACTTGAGGCCAGGAGTTCGAGATCAGCCTGGTCAACATGATGAAACTCCATCTCTACTAAAAATACAAAAATTAGCCAGGTGTGGTGTCGTGTGCCTGTAATCTCAGCTACTCATGAGGCTGAGGCAGGAGAATTGCTTGAACCCTGGGAAGCAGAGGTTGCAGTGAGCCGAGATTATGCCACTGCAGTCCAGCCTGGGCAGCAGAACAAGATCTTGTCTCAAAAACAAAACAAAACAAAAAAAAGTATGCAGAAGCAAAACGATATCTTATTGTGCATCAGAATTTTATCTCTCAGAATGTCTTCCCTACCTGAACAAAAAAAAAGAACTATCTTCCTTGCAGGACTGGTGTGGGAACAGGCACGCCACAAATTCTCCATACCAAGGAGGCTTTCTCTGTCTCTAACGCCTTCAGAAATGCTGAAACATTTCAGCCAAGAACCCGGTGGACACTTTAAGGCTAGAGGAGAAGGAGTAGACCAAAAAATGATCTTTAAGGGTGAACGCAAAAAGAAAAAGGAAAAAAAAATACAATACTAAAAACAATCCCACAAATATTTCATTTAGGTGTACTAGAAACCGTAATTTTCTTCGGAGGGTAACAGACGCAGAGGCCGTTCACACAGAGTTTGGCAAATCAAAAGCGAGGGAAGCCTGGCAGGAACTCGGCAGGAGGATCCCTGCGAGCATTTTGTTGCTCCAAGAGGAAGACCTGGGGCCGACGGCTGTGGGCAAAGCCAAGCCTCTCCTGGAGGCTGCAAGCCGACTTCTTTGGCCACCTCCCTTGGGCCTTAGATTGCTTCCTGAGGTGAGGCCCCCAGCTAATGGTTTATTTACAATAGGAAGAAGCGCTGACCTGGGAGACACTGAATCACAGACACCCACATTAGCCAGGAACACCAGTACTCTCCGCCACGAGCTCCCCCAAGGTGTGCGATTCTGCCACCGCCTCTATTTACACATAGTCAGGGCTCACGTCCCTGTTCCACTCAGATGAGGTGATTTTAAATAAAGTATAAAAATGGGATCCTGGGGAGAAATCCAGGCTTGGAGTTCGGAAAGGATAAAGCTCTTTTTTTTGAGACGGAGTCTCACTCTGTTGCCCAGGCTGGAGTGCAGTAGGTGATCTTGGCTCACTGCAACCTCCGCCTCCCAGGTTCAGGCAATTCTCCTGCCTCAGCCTCCCAAGTAGCTGGGACCACAGGCACATATCACCATGCCCGGCTAATTTTTGTATTTTTAGTAGAGACGGGGTTTTACCATGTTGGCAAGGCTGGTCTCGAACTCCTGACATCAGGTGATCTGCCCACCTCAGTCTCCCAAATTGCTGGGATTACAGGTGTGAGCCACTGCACCCGGAAAGGATAAAGTTTTGCTGCTGCCTCTTCTGTGTAACCTTGGGCAAAACCCTTTTCCTCTCTAGGCAAAATGACATGACACATTCATGCTCCCAAATCTAGCTTTCCCCAAAGAAAGGTGTCAGTAACATTAAGACAAACAAAAAATGGACACAGCACCCCTGTGGATGAATGAAACGGAGCCCTAGTGCAAAGTACAAATGATTGTGACTGTGGGGAAGCCAGGCTCGGCATGAACGCAGTGCGCCTTCCAAACTAGAAAGTCACGTTACCTGTTACGTAAAAACTGGCAAGGCTGCTGCCAGCGTAGCTGAGCTAGACCTGGGCATAGGTGGGTAAAATTTCTAGAAAGACCCACAGAGAATAGGAAGAAAGCTCAAAGCTCTCTGTGGGAGGAAGCTAACAAAGACCAGGGCAAAGAAGCCTAAGAGAATGCAGGCTGTCTGTTCTGATATTTAATATCCAAGAACAAAAGGCAGAAGAGGTGCAAAAAGCTTAATAGTATTTGTAGTTCAAATTAAAGTGTTCAAAGCCCCGTTATAGAGCAGGGTAATGTATGCAATGACATCTGGGACTGTAATCAGCAAAGCGCTTTCAAGAGCTGCCAAAGCAAACAGCCAAATAACAAATCCACTTTACAGATCATCAATCCGGTCCTGGACTTGCCAAGGTAAATAGTAAAAGGCTGAAGTTTGCTTTGCAAACCAGGGAGCTGGGAGTTTAGCGAGGCCTTGATCCAGAGCAGCGCCACTGGGGCAGGGCCTCTGGAGCTGGAGGCGCAAAAGGAAAGCCAACACGCCCTGTATCCAAAAAGTACGGAAAGGGGGCCAGGAGAGAGGGCTCCCTCAGGTGGGGGGGGCTGGTGGCCCTTGGGGTGAGGTCTAAAGACAGCTGTCAATCTGGCAGGCAGCCACCACTGCCAGGCTGAGCGGTGCCCCCTCAGGTACCAACTCTCCAGCTCTGACTCTGGAGCTCTGCATTTCTGGCCAGACTGGAATTTGTGGATTTCTGAGAGGAAAATACAAATCAGAAGCTGCTTTTTCTCCCTTTCTTCCAGTTTCTAAGAGGGGCAATTAATTTTCAAAGCCAGAAAGGCATTTCTTTTTTTTTCTACTTTTTTCTAGAGATGGGGTCTTGCATTGTTGCCCAGGCTAGTCTTGAACTCCTGGCCTCTAGTGAGCCTTCTGCCTCAGCCTCCCACAGTGCTAGGATGAGCCACTGTACCCGGCCCAGCAGAGCATTTCTCAGGGAAGTCAGTCAGCACCCACAGAAGCAGGCACAGCTCTAGGGAGTGGATTGTCTCCTGCAAAGCCTGACTCACAGGGACCCTGACTCCCTGGTGCTTTGAGCTGAGGCAGCTGTACAGGACCAATGGCCAAGGGGCATCTTGGCATCATTGCTGAGAGTCTTACAACTGGAAAAAAGGCCCAGACCCTTTGATGGGACCCATCAGACAGAAAATAGTAGTTCTGAGTGAGAGGGGGAAGAGGAGGTAGTCCTGTACCATTAGGGACCTTGACAACAGACACCTTGCAAGTGTGCCCTGGAGAGGAGGACTCAGCATATTAGGCCAGAGGGGGAAAGTCCCCCTCCTAGCCCTGGGAAGAAATCGCTGCTGTGAACATACAAAGCACACACAAGGCCTGTGGACTTTAATGGAAGCAGCCTTGCCTAAAACGAGGCTCCCTAAGGGAAGTTTGCTGAGTCAACTTGGTGAGAAAAAGAAATGGGCTGAGAATGACACCAGGCTGAACGTTGGGGCAGTGATGTGCCCGAGGAAGAACTCTGGCCTGCTCCAGGTGCCCCTGGGATGACCACAGTGCCAAGGCTTTATTCTTGGTAACTGAGGTCCTGTGCTCAGGTTCAGGACCTCAGTCAGGTTATCAGGTAGGTTCAAGCACTGTCCATCCAGAGACCAACTTCTGCTCAGGAAGGCCAGGTGCAGTAAAGGTCTCAGCCTTAGGTGCTGGGCCCAGGCTCATCAGTGAGTCAGACATTTATTGGACATTAATAAATACTAGTTGCTGTTATAGTGAGCTGCTCCTGTGACACTTCGTTTTCCCAAAAATGCGATTCAATATTTGTGGTGACTCCTTTGCCCTCTTAGGATCTATGACATGTAAGACATTAGCTCAATGACTGGATACGTCATTATTCTTACAACATAACTTTGCAATGTAGGTTTTATCATCCTATCTTACAGATGAGAAAATTGGGACTCAGAGAAGTTACATAACTTGCTCAAGGTCATCCAGCTCAGCTTTGTCTCCTACATGCTTTTTCCGTGACTTCTAAGGAATTAACTATTGATCCCCACAACCTCCCTCTCATCGGTGTTCAAGGGAGATGGCTTTGACACGGAGCTCGGAAGCTCTGTGTTGACACTTCTACTGTATCGTGATCATCTGTCTACACATCTGTCTCTCTTGCTAGGCTGAGATTGTGTCTGATTACCTTTCTGAGTCCCTAGGGCTCTCTTAGGGACTCACCAAATTATATGTTGAATTAATATCCAAATGAATGAATGAATGAATGCTGACTCATCTCTCAATCAGGGAAGCAAATGACCAGGAAGGTTCAAGAACTTGGCAGGGCACTGTGGCTCATGCCTATAATCCCAGCACTTCGGGAAGCCGAGATGGGCATATCACTTGAAGCCAGGAGTTTGAGACCAGCCTGGCCAACATGGTGAAACCCCATCTCTACTAAAAATATAAAAATTAGCTGGGAATGGTGGCAGGCTCCTGTAATCCCAGCTACTCAGGAGGGTGAGGCAGGAGAATCGCTTGAACCTGGGAGGCAGACGTTGCAGTGAGCTGAGGTCGCGCCACCGCACTCCAGCCTAGATGACAGAGCAAGATTCTGTCTCAAAAAAAAAAAAAAAAAAAAAGGTTCCAGAACTTGATAAAGCTCTAGTGTTAGTTTAGAGGGCAAGAAAGGAGCTCTTGGGCTCAAGACGGCAGTGAGGGCTGACAGACAGTGTGTAGTTTGCACAGGATTGGCAAGGGTTGGGGGTGCCAGCATGTGAGTGGACAGGAAGGTGAGCTATTAGTGATGCTGAGGCAGAGGCCTGCCTGCCTCACAGAATGTCTCCACTTTGTCCTGGGCCTGGCTTGAGGTCACAGACAGCTACTACCTGGTAACAACTGGTGCCCTCTGAAGATTACAGGCAGAGATCAGCTGCTGGGCACAAACTCCTCTGAAGGTGGAGCTTTTCCAGGACTACCAACCACCGCGGAGGTGGCTGACCAGGTCTGAGGGGCCAGCTGCTCCCTGTGCATAACTGCACTTGCTCCTCTCACCGGACTTCATTTCTCTGCTCACACAGGTGTCCTCTCTAACCCACCTGCCAATAAAGGTCCAGACACAGGTGTGAGCAGTGTCCAGGGAGACAGGCAGGGTCTCAGAAAAGCTCCTTGCTGGGTCTATGTGAAAGGGCTTGCAGAACCTCCAGGCTGCAGCAGCGTAGGTTTGGGGGAGGGCAGTATTCTAGAAAGCTCACTGAACTCGGAGTCAGGAAACCAGATTATAGTCCTGGCTCTACCCTGGACTTGCAACATGACTTCTCTGAGCCTTAGCTGCCTCCTTTTTAAGATGGGGATAGGCTGGGCGCCGTGGCTCATACCTATAATCCCAGCACTTTGGGAGGCCAAGGCAGGCGGGTCACCTAAGGTCAGGAGTTTGAGATCAGCCTGGCCAACATGGTGAAACCCCGTCTTTACTAAAAATAGAAAAATTAGCCAGGCATGGTGGCAGATGCCTGTAACCCCAGCTACTTGGGAGGCTGAGGCAGGATAATTGCTTGAACCTAGGAGGTGGAGGTTGCCATGAGCCGAGATCACACTATTGCACTCCAGCCTGGGTGACAGAGAAAGACTCTGTCTCAAAAAAAAAAAAAAAAAAAAAAAAAAAGTGGGGATAATAATTCCCATGTCACAGGGTAGTATAGAGATTAATAGAGGCAACCAATTAGAAAGAACTCTGTAAAACTGTAACAGTCTCTTTACGGGAGAATCTTTTCTTGCTGTCAAATTGTTTCCTTCCTTTCAATATGGAGCCATAAACCCTACCAACCAGTGACCTATTTGCCCCTCACAACTATTGGAACAAGGTGACCTCCTCCTGTGCCAAGGTAGGCGTCCAGGATACTCTCCAATAAAGGGCAAGCAGGGGCTCCCTTGGTGAAGGAAGCTGGCCTCTCGGATGGTGGAGGGAGAGGGAGGGGATGCCGAAGTCAGAGCAGGATGTTCAGGGCCTGGAGGACTCGGTGTCTGAGCGCTGGGCATTCCTTAAGCCTGCTGTCCTAGTGAGAATGTTCTAGTGAGTCACCAGGCGGTATCTGTTCTATGAATGCCTTCTTCTCATGCCCTCAAAGCACAAAAGAGAAGCCATCCAGGTGCCACTCCACAGAGCCTTTCCAAGAGAGGAGCCCGTGGCCCAGCTCCAGAGCCCAGCAGGCTGGGTGGCAACTCTATGCACTTGTTTGAGGCAGCCTCACCCCGCTCATGGGAGGTCGAGACCCGCAGGCCAAACCAGACGCACATACGGAGAGGATTAGTCCAAACATGCAAAAGAGACAGACCAGCACAGGATGATACAGGGGAAAAGGCTGGTTTGGTACAACCCCCCAAAAAAGCATACCAATCGAGCCCATCGCAGGCTCAGTTACGGGCAGATAAAGCTCTTGCTGGCCCTAGTGACGGGCTGAGCATTCAGGCAGGTCATCAGCTAAGGCCAACAAGCACACCAGCCACGTGCTGAGTACACACTGAGAAGCCACGCTGGACGGGAATGCACAAACGTGTTCTTTGTTCATGAGTTCTCATCACAAGAATTCTTTCACTTTCCCTTTCCTCTAGGAGTGGAATGTAGGAAGGGTTATATTATTTGAACCTTTTTCTTTTTTCCCTCCATTTAAAAACATTTAAAAATAAAAATTTAAAACTAGAGATAGGGTCTCACTCTGTTGTCCAGGGGGTTCTTGAACTCCTAGGCTCAAGCAATCCTCCTGCTTCAGCCTCTCAAAGTACTGAGATTACAGGCAGGAGCCGCTGTGCCCAGCCTGGACCTTTTTCTTGAGGTTAAAGTTGTCTTGAACTAGTTCTGGGCTTGAACCAGGTGACCTCCTCCTGTGCCAAAGTAGGCAACCAGGATACTCTCCAATAAAGGGATAAGGGCATGTGGCTGCTTGCCAACCCTCTTCCCACTCCCAAGGAAATTTCAGAAACTCTGGTGATCATACCCTGTCAGAAACAGATCCAGAGAACAGAACGTCCTGGAATGAAACAAGGTAAAGCGCTTGTCACATGCCTTATGAAAGGAAAACCTCTCTGAAGATCAGCGGGAACCTCTGGCAACTGTCCAGCCAAAGAGCCCCCTCCACACTCCAGCGCCCAGCACCTCCATCCCCTACCCCTGTGTGCTGAGGGTTCTAGGATTGCTACTGTTTCATGTGTATTTCTCTGACCTTTCTGGGGAAATCCGAAGCTCCTGGAAGGCAGGATGGGGTCGTAGATGCTTTTCTCACCTCTACAAACAGCATCTATAGTATTTTTCAAGGAGTTGTATTTGTTCAATCCCCTGGCACTGTTCTAGTGCACAGTTTCACCTGACCCAGTAGGGGGATGGCAGAACAGTCCCATCATCACTGCAGGATGTCCACACTGGCAGAGACCGTTGCACCATCAGCTGATTTTTGCAAATGAGGAAACTGAGGCCCAGGGAAAGAAAGTGACTTTTTCCCAGTCATGCTATGGAGTACAGGGGTAGTGCTGGGATTAGAACCCAGGTCTCCCTGCTCCCTGGCCATTGCTGCCGGAGTCCTCTGTGCACTTCAGGTGTCCCGTGTGCTCACTGGCATGTGTTTCCGAGGAACAGCCAGATGGGCAGGGGGACTCCTGGGGGCCTGTGGCTGTGGAGGTCTGAGAAACTATGGAGTCTACAGATCAGGAAAGTGAATCTCATCTTCATCATGGACTTAGCCAATTGGCCACAGAGGCACATGCTGTCCTCTGTCATAAAACCTTCCACTGAAAATGATGGCCTGCTGCCCAGGGAATGAAGGCCTGGGCAACTCATTTGGGGGCCCAGGCCAACTCAGAGTGAACACTGGGCAAGTGAGAAACTACTGGACGGGCATGGTGGCTCATGCCTGTAATCCCAGTGCTCTGAGAGGCTGAGGCCAGAGGATCACTTAAGGCCAGAAGTTTGAGGCTGCAGTGAGCTGTGATTGTGTCACTGTACTCCAGCCTGGGTGACAGAGCAAGATCCTGTCTCAAGAAAGAAAGAAAGGGAGAGAGGGGATAGGAGGGGTGAGGAGGAAAGGGTAGGGAAGGAAGGGAAAGAAGGAAGAAAGAAATGAAGAAATTAAAAAAACTATTCACAGCCCTTCTCCCAGCCTATGAAAAGAAACTAGAAATTTCAGAGACCATCTTCATTGAATTGAAGGCTTTTCAACTCAGAAGAGACCTCCGGGCATCTAGACTGAATTCTGAACTGCAGCCATTTGTTTACTTGGCAATTTCTCCCCCTCAACAGAAAGTTCTGTTAGGGCAGGGGCTGTGTCTTCCTTTTCTATTTTCAGCACCTTACAGTGTCTGCTAAATGGAAATTCTCACTAAATGCTTGGTAAACAGCCACTCTGAACTTGATCATCAGGGACAGCTGCTCGAAGAATGAGCATGTAAGCGGGGTCTTGCAGTCTTCATGGGTAAGTGCAGTGAGGCTCTGCAGGTGAGCCTGGAGGAGGTGGTGAGAACAAATGGAGGATGGAACCAATCTTCCTCCTCCTCACCCTCACCCGGAGCTATTCCATAGTCAGTCACCATTCCTGCTGTCTCACTTCTGTTCTCTTCAAAAGTCTTGACTGTTATTTCTGATTAGAAAAATAATGTATGGCCTGGATGTCTACATCCTCCCAAAGTTTATATGTTAAACCCTAACCCCTGATGTGTTGGTATTTGGCAGTGGGGCGCATTTGGTCATGAGGGCAGAGTCCTCATGATGGGATTGGTGCCCTTAGAAAGACAGCCTGCTTCGGCCAGGCATGGTGGCTCACGCCTGTAATTCCAGCACTGTGGGAGGCTGAGGCGGGTGGATCACGAGGTCAAGAGATCGAGAGCATCCTGGCCAACATGGTGAAACCCCATTTCTACTAAAAATACAAAAATTAGCTGGGCATGGTGGCCGGCGCCTGTAGTTCCAGCTACTTGGGAGGCTGAGGCAGGAGAATTGCTTGAACCCAGAAGGTGGAGGTTGCAGTGAGCTGAGATCGCACCACTGCACTCCTGGCAACAGAGCGAGACGCCATCTCAAAAAAAAGAATAAGAGCCTGCTTTTTCACCCTCTGCCATGTGAAGACACAGAAAGATGATGGCTACCCTCAAACCAGGGGGTGGGTCCTCACCACACACCAGATGTGCTGGCATTTTGTTTTTTGTTGTCTTGTTTTTTGAGACAGGATCTCACTCTGTCGTCCAGGCTGGAGTGCAATGGCACAATCAGGGCTCACTGCAGCTCGGCCACCCCTGGCTCAGGTGATCCTCCCACCTCTGCCTCCTGAGTAGCTGGGACTATGGGTGCACACCACCATGCCCAGCGAATTTTATATTTTTTGTAGAGACGGGGTTTCACCATATTGCCCAGGCTGGTCTTGAACTCCTGGGCTCAAGGGATCCGCCAGCCTTGGCCTCCCGAAGTGTTGTTAGTTACAGATGTGAGCCACTGCGCCCAGGCTTGCTGGCACTTTGATCGTGGACTTCTGGTTTCCAGAACTGTGAGAAATAAACTTGTGTTGTTTAAACCATCTAGTCGATGGCATTCTGTTATCACAGCCCGAATTAGCTGACAATGGCAACTGTAAACAATTTTACCTTTATAAAACCACAAAGCAGAGTGAGAATTTCCGGTTTGTTTTTGTTGTTTACTTCCCCAGAGACAAGCACTGTTAATGGAGCTTTATGCTTCTACTAGTCTTTTTCTCTACAGGTTATTAGACACATTGTTTTTCACTTGCTTTTTTAAAACAAAAATGCTCTTAAGCATTTTTAAAAAGCTATAGGTTATTCCATGATACATACATACCAAAATTTATTGTTACTATCTCTACAGATCAACAATTATTTCATTTTTTTCTCGGCTGTTACAATAGTGCTTTTGTCTATACCTTAATACTTTTACCTACATTTTTGTAAAATAAATTCCTAGAAGATAAATTGCCGGGTGAAAGAGAATAAACTATTAATGTATAATGGTTACTACCAAATTGCCTTCCAAAAAGGCTGCACCAATTTACACTCCCACCAACAGTGTCTGATCAACCACTACAAACCTTAAAGTCGCACCTACTACTAAGCCCCTTGAACTAATGTCACCTTTGTTTTATTCAGTCACACTTGGGCAGGGTGTGGTGGCTCACGCCTGTAATTCCACCACTTTGGGAGGCTGAGGCAGCTGGATCACTTGAGGCCAGAAGTTTGAGACCGGCCTGGCCAACATGGTGAAACCCCATCTCCACCAAAAATACAACAATTAGCTGGGCGTGGTGGTGGGTGCCTACAGTTTCAGCTACTCGGGAGGCTGAGGCGGGAGAACTGCTTCAACACAGGAGCTGGAGGTTGCAGTGACTCAAGACTGCGCCACCACACTCCAGCCTGGGCAACAGAGAGAGACTGCGTTTAAAAAAAAAAAAAAATCTGCTTCGTTTTCTATTTGCTCCCTCGTCTCTACATACCACACACTTGCCTGTTACCTAACCCTCAATATAGTCTCATTATACTTCTATGACATTGTAAACATTTACATTTATTAAACTATTTTGTAAATGTCTCCTAGACTCTGTAGTCCAATTGCCTCTAATATCGATTTTTTTTAATTTAGTTTTTTAATAAAAAATTTTATTGCTCTTTTATATTTCCTTTAAAAATATTTTTCCTTCTGCTGTCATTTCTTTTTCTTTTTTTCCTCTAACAACAAATACAAATAGATTTTGAGCTGCCTAAAAGGAGAGATGGTATCCAATCCATCTTTTCGTCACCTCCCATTCTTCTCTCCCCATTCTTTCCCAAGGAAACACCTAGACCAAACATCTCTTCTGTACTGAAGACCCATAGATCCAACTGTGGATTTAGCATCCTGATATCTCCACTGGAAATGCAACGCATCCAAGCCTCCTCCTCCATGTGACTGGCAGCTCTTACTGAATGACATTAAATGAGTGAAATAAGCCAGAAAACTGGGGAGAGATCCTTACCATCTCCTCCTCTCCACCCACCCATATCCACTCCATAACAAAGCCCTCCTAACACTCATGACTGTCCACATTACTGTCCTCTTCTGTTTGCTACTGGGGAAGCCTAATTCATTCCATCATCTTCTACTCGACTTCTGTACCAGTCTCCTGTCCTGTCTTCCAAACCAAGGCCAGAGTGATCTTTTCTCTTTTCAGACGAAGTTTCACTCTTGTTGCCCAGGCTGGAGTGCAATGGCGTGATCTCGGCTCACCACAACCTCCACCTCCCAGGTTCAAGTGATTCTCTGGCCTCAGCCTCCCAAGTAGCTGGGATTACAGGCATGTGCTACCATGCCCGGCTAATTTTTTGTATTTTTAGTAGAGAGAGGATTTCTCCATGTTGGTCAGGCTGGTCTCGAACTCCCAAACTTAGGTGATCTGCCCACCTCAGCCTCCCAAAGTGTTGGGATTACAGGCATGAGCCACCACGCCCGGCCCAGAGTGATCTTTAAAACTCAAATATGATCACTTTACCCTCTGCTGAAAACATGCTTCTCACTCAGGATAAAACTAAAGTCCACATGAGCAGCAAGACCTCATAGTCACCCCAGGTTATTCTCCCCCTTAGGTGCTGAGCTCCAGCCACCCAGGCCCACTTTCAACTCCTTAACCATTTCTTTTACCTCCTCCCCTCTTACCCTCTTTGCTGATTTATTTCACCCATTAGAGCCGAGCTTAAACGTGACCTCCTTAGGGAAACTCTCCCTGCGTATCCCTTTCAGATGCTCTCATACCACATGGAATTTTTCCTTCATTATACTCCACACAATTTGTAATTATGTTAATTTGTGAGACTGTTTGATTAATGTCTTCTCCCCTCCTAGACCACAAACTTCACAAGCTCCACTGTGTCCGGGCAGAGCGCATTTAATAGCACACACAGTTAGCATTAATAGAGATCTGACAGATGCCGAACGAATGAATGGTGGGTGCTTCGTAATGTATGACAACATGATTTTTCACTCTTCTTCTGCCAAGGCTTCTCTGCGGTGTATTTTAGCCAGATTTAATCTGGATCCAGATATTGTGAGTCTCTAGTGAGAGAAATACTCGGCATGACTGGGTCCCAGAAGACAGTCCCTAGGGACCACCGTATCCTGTTTATCTTGCCACCAAGACCAGGAAAAATGGAGAGACTCATTTCAAAACACCTCCCTAAAAAAGCCCCTGCTTTGTGGAGTTGGCCCACCTCTCTCTTGCTGGTCATCATCAGGCCTGTTACTCCTGGAAGCCAGTTATTCTTTGAAAACGGAGCCCTGTCACTTTAAGATTCTAGTCCCTTGCTTGGGCCATATATCAATGCTCCCTGCTGCAGTGGTTGTGCTGCCTGCTGTTCAAATTTGTCCAATTAGACACAGCCCCGTGGGGGTGGAATTCAGTGTGAAATGTGCCTGCCACTGACCAAGAATGAATTGGTGTGGAAAGCCCTCAGGGAGGGCCAGTGCAGGTCTTCCCAATGAAGGCTCACCACCCTCCGGGGAGTGCCCATCTCCCTGAGGCAGAGGGTCACCCTGCAAGCCCTGTGAGCCCCAGTAACTGTTCAGGGCAGGGCGGGGAGAGGCCACCCAAGTGTGTGCGGGACAGGGTGGAGGTTGAGAATCAGCCTCCACAGATATGAAAAGGTCAGAGCACTATTTGTATGGTTGTTCGTTACTTGGAATGGTCTCTATCAGCCACACAAACGCGATTCTGTCACTCCGTAATGTTAGTTAAATGCTAAGTGTGTAACAGCCTGTGGTCCTGTTGTGTTCCACAGAGACATAGAGTCAAACATTCAAAAGCCTCCCACCAGCAACTCATTTGGCAGTGGGGGAGGGGGCTTTAAAGCACAGGCTAACTGTGCGTGGTGGGACAGACTCCAGTGGAAATGGTTTTAAGATAAGAATGTTTGGGGCTGGGAGTAGAGGCTCATGCCTGTAATCCCAGCACTTTGGGAGGCTGAAGCAGGTGAATCACTAGGTCCAGGAGATGGAGACCACCCCAGTCAACAGGGTGAAACCCCGCCTCTACTAAAAATACAAAAATTAGCTGGGCCTGGTGGCGTATGCCTGTAATCCCAGCTACTCGGGAGGCTGAGGCAGGAGAATCACTTGAACCAGGGAGTCGGAGGTTGCAGTGAGCCGAGATCGTGCCACTGCACTCCAGCCTGGTGACAGAGCGAGTCAAAAAAAAAAAAAAAAAACACAGAATTTTCAGTATCTCTAACAAAAACATCTCCTTTGCAGGAACTCTCTAACTTAAGTTTTAAAATGGTTCCCCTTTTTCCTCTAGCAGTTCAAACTTCTTTCTAAAATTCTTGAAAGTCTTAGAAGGTTAGACTTCTGAACATGGAGAAATTTCAGAGATCCAGCAGTCTACATTCTTTTTTCCTCTTCTTCTTTTTTTTTTTTTTTTTTTTTTGAGACAGAGTTCACTCTTGTTGCCCAGGCTGGAATGCAGTGTCACGATCTTGGCTCACTGCAATCTCTGCCTCCTGGGTTCAAGCGATTCTCCTTACTCAGCCTCCCAAGTAGCTGAGATTACAGGCACGTGCCACCACGCCTGGCTAATTTTGTATTTTTGGTAGAGACGGGGTTTCTCTGTGTTGGTCAGGCTGTTCTCAAACTCCTGACCTCAGGTGATTCACCCACCTTGGCCTCCCAAAGTGCTGGGATTACAGGTGTGAGCCACCACGCCTGGCCCTATTTTTTTTTTTTAAATAGAGATGTGGTCTGACTATGTTGCCCAGGCTGGTCTCAAACTCCTGAGCTCAACTGATCCTCCTGCCTTTGCCTAAGTGCTGAGATGGCAAGCGGGAGCCACCATGCCTGGCCAGATACCATTGTATAAACAAGGCAAATGAGATGAGGGAGAGGAAATGACTCAGCCAAGGTCAAAGAGCCAGTAGCTGGCAGGGCGGGAAGCCAGGCTGCTGACCCCGGGCCCAGCTCTGACTTTACTATTATTCAGTGCTGCCTTCCTTTTGGAGGCGACTTCAGTTTGATTTTTTAATGCACAGCCAACCCGGGGGCAGGATATATATATATAGATATGCCACAGTGGATATACTAGAACTGGGATTTAACACACACAAATATTACATGTACATATATCAATACTACCACACATCCTCCAGGCAGCCTCTCCCTACCCTGCCCTGACAGTGATCAGCCTTGCAGGGTCTGAACGTGTGAATCTCTGCCTTACTCTAATCCCAGTATTCTCTGTGTGATCACCTCGCATGTCAGCTCTGGGCTTCAGTTTCACCAATGGGTACGATAAAGGAGGTGGGGTCTCTTCCACCTCTAACTCACTGATCGAAACATTTCTTGAGTGCTTAGCATATGTCTGGCACTGGGGATACAGAGAATCGGAAGGGTGGAGTCCCTGCCTCTGGAGGAGTTCGCAGCCTGATGGGAAGCGTCCCAGGATGACCCATGCGCCAAGTGGTCTAGCAGAGGCTTACGGAGCGCACTGAGAACACCGAGGAAGGCGGCCCCAGCCCAAGAGGTGTGAGGATTCCGGCCGGAAGCCAGGGTGGACACGATGAGAAATCCCCAAACATCTCACAGACACTAACAGTTCTTACCTTGTCTCCCGCCCAACCTTTGACAATGAGCTACCATTTTCCTCCAGGAAGAATGTGCAAACAAGAAGGGAAGAAGCGTCTGGGAAAGGTGAGAAACAAGGAGGCCCACACAGGGACTGGGGGCCGTGGAAAGCGAGCGCTGCCTGCTGCTGCTGGATCGCTTACAGCGGCAGAGCACCACAGCAGGACACTGACCTCCTGGGGACTCGGCACCACGGCGATGAATGGTCCCTGGATCCTTGGAGGGAAGTGGCGACTATTAAGGAAACAGAGGCTCACCTTTTGACAGAGATGCCATATGGAGGAAGGACCTGGAGACCTTGGTCACCGATTTCCCCACAAATTCACCAATCCCCTCCACACCCCCAAGTTTATAATTTTGAGAACAGCTAAGATAGTTCTCAAAACACTTTTACATTATCAACAACTTTTCTCTTCCAAATCCATTCTCCCAAGTAGGAAGGATGAGTGTCACTGCTTCAGTTCAGAGTAGAAAACCAAATCTTAAATCGGCTCAGGGCCACACCTGTGATTACGCAGCTTACCAGGGAGGGTCGAAGCTGAGAGTGGGACCAGGGCTGGAACTCCCTTGCTAAGTGCTCGATGCACTACTTATTTCCATGTTGTGGCTGAGTGCACCACATAAATTCATATTTAACTAGTGAGATTTAAGGAGAGAAGAATAAGAATGAGTTATAAATGAGTCCTTCCCCCCTGGGGAAGTTTGGGCTCTAGACAAAAGTCTTCTCATTTTTAAAAGGCTCCCCTTTGTGAAATGAACCATCTGGCCCATGGTCATCAGCTGCCTAAAGACCGATGGATTACAGTGAATTTCCCATGTAATGCTAAATTCATGTGACCATTCTCCTTTTTCTTTCTTTCCTTTTTTTTTTTTTAAACCAACTGCTTAGGAGCTCAATCAAATTAATTGTGGCACTTTCAAAAGGCATCAAAACAGCCATAACACTCCTTAAAAAGAAGGAAGGTGCCTTGTTTTCAGAAAAGGATATAAACTCCTCACCCTAGGGTACTCAAACAGATACTTATTCCATGACAATCTGCCCCTTTCTCCCAGAGGACCACCGCCCCTGCCACCACATCTCTCTCTCTCTCTCTTAAAAAGAGAGGCTTTAAAATATCAGCATCAATGAGACTACACTTTTGGCTTACTTCTACCAAATTTTATTTTCAGCTTTGGGTAACTGGGAGTTCTTTATGGTCAAGGACAAAAAAACAAGAGGCTGGAAAAATCTCATTAAAAAACCAACTAACACAACTCGCTTGTTTGAAATGAAGTGAAGGCAGGAGACAGGGAGGAAAAAGGAAAGAAGAAGGGGAGGGAGAATGAGGCCATGTTCTTGGCTGTGCCTCAGATGTGAAGAAATGTCACAGCCAAATAGTGGCTGAGTTTCAGTCTCATTCTGTAAAGGAGGGCGGAAGGCTTGGAGGGATGGGTGTAACCCTGGCAGGCAATCCTGGTCCTTACTAGGGGTAAGGAGAGAAAACAATTCTTTCTCATCTTAAAAACTGCTCAGTTTGACAGGTCCTCTAAAACAGTCTCCCAGAGCCTAGTCCCTTCCTTCAGAGCGGGTCCCTTGCATTTAAGCAAAGCGCCTTTACAGGGAAGCTCATTCATGCCTCCCAATACTAATCTAAGGAAATAAGTGGGGGGTAGGTGTTATTATCCACAATTTACTTATAAAGGAATTAAGCTGAAGCTCAGAGATCAATAACTTGCCCAAGTTCATACAGACTGCAAGGATTAAAATCCAGCCCTCCAGAGTTCTCCCCACTATCCCCTTTTGTTTCCCAGCAGAAGCATGGCCAGATCGAAGAGCACTAGGTCGGTCTCATTTTAGAGACTAGAACAGCCACAAGGATGATTTGCTGGTCGGCCTTCCTAGGGCTTGCACTAGTGTGAAGAATCCCTGATGATAAAGACCAAATGCCAGCCTAAGTGTCAGTCAACAGAGCCAGGTTCCCTGAGGGTGAAGAGATAAGGGTACAAGCAGCCTGGCGGCCTGCAGGGGCATCCAGATGACCCAGGGAGGAAAGTGCTTCCTGACCACAACCTCTTACCACCCGACACCAAACGGCCTCTTCTCGGGGTCATCAGCCACTTACCATTGCTGCTTTTGCTCATGCATTTCCTCAGGGCCCAGGACTACAATCAAGCTCTTTGAAAACAGGTCATGAGCTTCCCCAAGAAGCCACAGTATGAATAGTGAAGGGACGTGGGAGATGAGGTAGGAGAAATGTGAGTCTCTCAGGCAAATATAATCAGGATCTTCTTCTTTTGCTACTGCTCTGTCTTTACTTGGGTTAAAAAGGTGCTACTATTTTTTTTTTTTTTTTTGAGATGGAGTTTCGTTCTTGTTGCCCAGGTTGGAGTGCAGTGGCGCGATCTAGGCTCACTGCATGCAACCTCTGCCTCCCGGTTCAAGCAATTGTCCTGCCTCAGTCTCCCGAGTAGCTGGGATTACAGGCATCTGCCACCATGCCTGGCTAATATTTTGTACTTTTAGTAGAGATGGGGTTTCACCTTGTTGGCTAGGCTGGTCTTGAACTCCTGACCTCAGGTGATCTGTCCGCCTCAGCCTCCCAAAGTGCTGGGATTACAGGCATGAGCCACCACGCCCAGCTGGTGCTACCATTTTATTTCATGCAACATCTTATTCAGGGGAAGGGATGTTACAGCAAAATGAAGAGCCTGCCTTAAACAAATGAAGAGGTAAAGGAAGCTGGAGATATAGTTTTACTTATGTTTGTAAAGCTCATTAGGAAAAAAAAAAAGGAAGCCAAAAGACACTAGATTAAGGATTCAGAAGACATGAGTTCTAGTCTCAGCTTTATTATTTCTTAGCTGGATGATATGAAAAAAATCTTAAATTATCTGGGCCTTTTTAAAAAGAATCCATTAAATGAACTAATAATAATAATCCTTGCCTGTATCACAGCATGCTTTAACGCTCATCTGAGATGAGGTATATGAAAACCCTTTATAAAACATTACACATGTGCTATATCATTATTATGACTGAAGAGCTGATTACACGTGTTTTGGGCAGACTGAAGAACGCGCCATGCTACTGAAGAATATATGTGAAACATATATCCAAAGCAAATATTAGAAAAGGTTTCACTGTACTCTCTGAGTCCTGTCCCTAAAGTAAGTAAATGTTTTGTGACTCAAGCAAAAGAGAAACAGGCTGAGAAAATCTGTAGCGGAATATATTCTTTCACCATATTCCTTAGCTAAGAGTCCAAGGGATGATTGAGGAACCCAGGTCTTTGGTTCATAGTGCTACTGTCTAGGAACGGACCACCTGACGCAGAAGGAAAAACTGGGCTTTGGGTAAGAGACCTGAGTTCGAATTCCACTGGAAAAGTTCTCATAATAAATGCTCGGAAAAGAAAGACTATTCTGTCTGGGCATGGTGGCTCATGCCTGCAATCCCAGCACTTTGGGAGGCCAAGGTGGGCGGATCACCTGAGGTCAGGAGTTGGAGACCAGCCTGGCCAACATGGCAAACACCTTCTCTACTAAAAATACAAAAATTAGCTGGGTGTGGTGGTGCAAGCCTGTAATCCCAGCTACTTGGGAGGCCGAGGCAGGAGATTCACTTGAACCAGGGAGGCAGGGGTTGCAGTGAGCTGAGATCGTGTCACTACAGCCTGGGAGAGAAAGCAAGACTCTGTCTCAAAAGAAAAAAAAAGAAAAAAAGACTATTCTATGAAAAATTGTGAGTTTATGCACAAAGGAAATTTAAAGTCTACCTTCAAAGATACATACTGCTTCTTACTGTAATGTCATTATAGCTATTGAGTCTGACTAAAGGCTAAAAGAGATACAGTTCTGCACTAAGGAGAAAAGAAATTACTTTAGTTGATGTCAAAATGACAAGCCATCAAAAAACTGTGGTTTATTCAGGAAAAAAAAAAATCTCTTAAACAGACCTAGATAGGCTGGCAAACTTTTGAATTTAATCTCGAGATATTATATGAAAAAGAAAAAAGCCTCTAGAGCATATCAAGCAAATCTATAAAAATGTGATCAATACATATGACATATTATTTAATTATAATCTTCAGTGACAGAGACAATACGAAAATCTCGAGTCAACATTCTGACAGTGGGATAAATAAATAGATATAATTATTCCTCACACTAACCCCAGCAGAATTATAAATTATCAAGCTGGACTGTACTTCTGAGTTTTAAGGTTTCCTTAATATAATAGAGTTTAATGTAGAGGGTGTCATAACACCAAAATTCTGCCCTTTTATTAGAATAGAATGCTCTCTGAGGATTTCAGGTTCAGAGAGTCAGAATGGCCCTGAGCTCTCTACATACTGCTAGTATTCCCCGACCCCAGCTACCTACTGGGATAAGCTCGTGGAGAAGCACAGTAGCGGGGGAGGATAGGCCCAGGGCAGAGGGAGCAAGAGGAGTTGTGAGTAACTGTGCATTCTCCCCATCTTGGAATCACAGACTTACAAGTGGAAGGGCTTTAGAAATCCTCTAGCCCTTACCCCAGAATTGTACAGAGCAGAAAAATGCGATCAGAAAAGAGAATGCGCTTGCTCAAGATCACATGGCTTCCTGGCAGAAGCAGATCAAAAACCAAGTTCCATGATGCACCGTACAAAGCTCCTTCTATGTCACTCTGGGAGCAAAAGCAATTGCTGAGGTGGTCAGTTAGCACATGGCCAGTATAGCTGTGGCTATTATCACACCAACAGGAAGGAAAGCACTCTCCAGCAAGGGCCAAGAGAAATTACAGTTAACATTTAACATGATGGAACCAACTTCAAAGTCACTCCAGCTGGACTCTAATAATGGGAGATGAAACTGCTAACCCTAGCAGAAAGTTGCAGGTGGACAACTCTGGCTGGAAATAGCACATGTCCTCAGAGCAGGAGGGCTCTTCAGAAACCCCAACACAAGGCTGCTGCCTCACTGCAGGGTGGAGAGGCAAATGGGAAGTAACCTTTCATCTGTTGGTAGTTCCACACATGACTAAGTGGTGCACCCTTGTTAACGCCATAGGACACTTAGAAAACACCCACATTTATCAATTGTGGGGGAGGGGGAGGAGGGGCTGCTAATGTCACTGAGAGAGGGAGATGGTGCTGTCTGGGTAGACTTCAAGAAAGACTACAGGCCAGGTGCAGTGGCTCACACCTGTAATCCCAGCACTTTGGGAGGCCGAGGTGGGTGGAACATGAGGTCAGGAGTTTGAGACCAGCCTGGCCAACATGGTGAAACCCTGTCTCTACTAAAAATACAAAAATTAGCTGGGTGTGGTGGTGCCCGCCTGTAGTCCCAGCTACTCGGGAGGCTGAGGCAGGAGAATCTCTTGAACCCAGGAGGCGGAGGTTGCAATGAGCCGAGACCGCACCACTGCACTCCAGCCTGGGCGACAGAGTGAGACTCTGTCTCAGAAAAAAGAAAGAAAGACTACAGTAGGCAGGGAAGACGGGAGAGAAGAGGGCTGCTGCTCCGTCGCCACCAAGGAGTGCAAACAGGGCACTGCAGATGCTGGAGCCTCAGAAGAAAGGTTCCAATTGAGAAAAGTCAGTTAATTCTAGAATTGCTACTCCTGCCTAGGTGGACTTCACCCATAGAACCCTAAGTAACTTCTGGCCACAGTTCACATCTTGAATGAAGAGCTGATTCCACCTTGCAGAGAAACAGTCCTAGCCATCCTTTTTCTAGGATGTGTTCTAGTCGGCTCTCCCCAGGGCCCTGACTCCTGGTGTGATGGTGGAGGAGAGGAGCCGAGGAGTGGGGGATGGAGCTCCAGCAGCAGAGGTGGCCTCTGGCCCTGCTTCCTGCACAGCCTGGACACCCACAGCACAGACCCTGTTCCTGCTGTGTCTTCACTGTTGGTCCTACACGCTCAGCCTGCCAGAACAGCCTTGGGCATGGCATTTGTTCAGGTTCTGCCTGGACCCTACCCCACAGACCTCATCAGGGACCTCTGCTCAAGTCTGCCCTTAGGTGGCTGAAGGGGAGGGAGATGCCACATCAGGCCTCCTGTGGCAGGGCCCCTGGCTGGCTCTCACACTGTGACTCTGCTCTAATTACCAGGCTCTGTCCTATCCCTGAGGACAAGTTCCCCAATCTGAGCACTGGACCCCTGCCTTGATCGGCTTTGGTTCTTAGGAACAACTGTGCCCTACTTACTCTGTCAACTACTACTCTCCCACCCCACCCCACCCCACCCAAAGAGGTCTTGCTGGATTCTAAAGGTGCCGCTGAGGCCTCACTGCCAGCTGCCCCTGATGGTGCGACTACCTGACTGACCTAGGTCTCTACACCGAACCCTCTCCTTGCATGGCCTCACCCCACTGTCGATGAAGCCCTCCATGCTGCCATGAGCTGCCCTTCCCTGCTCCATGCCCCAAACACCAGGAACTGTCTGGCTCATCCGGCCTGACGCAACCCCGCCCCATAAGCAGGTGTTTGGGAAAGGCTTTTTTGCTGATAGAGGTAATACACTACCAGTCGATGAAATAATTAAAGCATATGACCTGCTATTTAGGAAGCATGCCGTTACACTGTTTTATTCTATCATACTGTATATTGTGTGCCTCGGGTGGGCTCTGGAGGAGTCCCCCTCTCTCGGGCCCTTCTGCTTTGTCTCGAGCTAGTGAGGATGGCAGGAAGACATGGAGCAGGAGCCTCTTAAAGGGCTAGCAATGAAGTGCTCAAACTGATCAAATACCTAGGGCATAAGAGCTAAATATAATATAATGGATATAAGTATATTAAATTTAGAGAGAAGACACTACTCTTTAGAATCCTAAACTTTTTTAAGAAAACAAAGCAGTGAACGAATTTTTTTTTTTTTTTTTTTTTTGAGATGGAGTCTTGCTCTGTCACCTAGGCTGGAGTGCAGTGGCATGATCTTGGCTCACTGCAACCTCCACCTCCCAGGTTCAAGTGATTCTCCTGACTCTCAGCCTCCTGAGTAGCTGGGATTACAGGTGCCTACCACCACGCCCAGTTAATTTTTGTAATTTTAGTAGAGACAGGGTTTCATCATGTTGGCCAGGTCTTGACCTCTTGACCTCATGATCTACCTGCCTTGGCTTCCCAAAGTGCTCGGATTAAAGGCGTGAGCCACCACGCCCGGTCAGCACCTGCTATAGATGGTCACTAACCTAGGTACTGGAGATCACAGATGAAAATGGAAAATCCTGGTCCTAAAGTGGTTCTGTGAGATAGAGAAGTAGGTAGATGGACAATGGAGGAGACTTTAAGGTGTTAGCTGCGGGCCCCCGTGAGCCTGCCTAGGAGCGAAGGGGAAAGCTGTGTGGAGCTGTGCTACTACAGGGGAGCCATGGAGGGGAAGCAGCAACGTGTGGAGGCAGATGGGAGGGCAGAGGTGCTGGGTGAGGGGCATGTCAGGGGACATCTCAGGGAACAGTACCAGCAAAGGCATGGGGCATCAAACAGGAGTCATTCAGCCCGGTCACATCCCAGGACCCACATGGGGGAGTGTTGAGGTGCAAGGCTGAGGCTGCAGAGTCCTTGGGGACAGGAAGAGGCACCCCAGGATTGTTGGGACTCACTGGCCCATACCTGGCTCTGTCATTAACCAGTGACGTGTGTAGCCTCTTCCATGGGCTTCTTTGCTCTGGGAAGCCTGAGGCGAGAGCAATGGTACCACTGCCAGCCTAGCGTCTGCTCTGAGACTGTTGTGCAGGACCTACCACACCTCAGAACAGGAGTGCGCTGGCTGGCACAGTGGCTCACACCTGTGATCCCAGCACTTTGGGAGGCCGAGGCAAGTGGATCACCTGAGGTCAGGAGTTCAAGACCAGCCCGGCCAACATCGTGAAACCCCGTCTCTACTAAAAATACAAAAGTTAGCCAGGCGTGGTGGTGGGCACCTGCAATCCCAGCTACTCAGGAGGCTGAGGCACGAGAATCACTTGAACCTGGAGGTAGAGGCTGCAGTGAGCTGAGATTGTGCCACTGCACTCCAGCCTGGGGTGACAGAGTGAGATTCCATCTCAAAAAAAAAAAAACAAAAAAAACACGGAGTACGTGCTGAGCGGTGCGAAGTGAGGTGCCCCTGGAACGTTGGGGAGAGGATTCAAGGCATTTTCCAGGCACACTGTTCCTCAGATGGGCGAAGAGGAGTTCCAACATCAGACAAACGTACCGACTGCTAAGAGCATTCAAATTCGGAATTCCCTCTGGTGGCCGAGATCAACATTTCTCACAAAGTAAACCTGGACAAGTCCGATCTGCAAAGAGCATTATCCACTCCTTGTGTCTAGTTTATTGGCCCAGAATACCAGGTTAGCGAGCTGAAGTAATTAAACATCAAGCCAGCTGTTTTAGGCAATTAGGTAACATTTTTCATTTAGGAGACCACACAACAGAGGGGGAGAGAATAGGGAGATAAGACCTGTGTTTTGATTTACTAAGTCTCTGCTGCAGATAAAGCCCAGCTTTCTGGAACCCTTCAGGCAATTACTATTTCAGGCTTGGCAAGAACTTGAGTCTGAAAGTAACTATTGGGCTTGTCTTGGCAAGACTCAAAGTCACTGTAGCTGTAAGGTTGTCCCAGGCAGTGGTGGAGGGGAAAGTCGGTGGCAAGAGGAAGCCAGGAGCCGTAGTCATTAGGAGGGCTGTCGCAGGCTTGGAGCTCAAAGGAGGCCAAATCCAGTCCTCCCACAACATGTTCTTAGAGAGGGAATGCGGTCAGAGGGTGAAGGCCCAGGCCTGCTGGTCGGGATTCTGTGGTTCCCTTTCTGGCATCTGTACTTGTCAGTTCTGTGGGCACTGTTTACACTCCCTGCCTCAGTATCTTTTCCTATAAAAGAGGAGGAGGGCTGAGAGCTTTTAGGTTTGTGGGAGCAAAGGAAAGAGGTGCAATTGGCGCCAGCTTAGTACAAAGGGAGGAGAAGAGAATGTGAGTATCAGAAGATCAAATCATGAATCTCTTCCCTGCCACGAACTGACAAGGTGACTCTGCTCAAGTCACTTCCCCTGTGTGTGCCTTGGTTTCTAAGGCACCAAACCAGGGGAGCTGGACCAGGCTAGATGATCCTAAGGGCCCTTCTAGTTCTGGCATTCTACTATCCCAAGATGCCAAGCCAGATAATCTGTTGGGCTGAAGGCAAGTAAGATTCTCTTTGAATGGAAAAGAGGAACAGCCTGTGTGCTGCCAGCCGGCTTCCCCCACAAGACTCTGGAGCCAGCACTAAGTATGGGGCCGGGCGAGTGGGGCTGGTGGAGGAGACAGCAGGCCCGCGTGTGGTCGCTGGCTCCGCGGCATTGAAACATCTCTAGCCTGAGCTCTTCCGCTTAATTGGGAGCTTGCCTTTCCAGTTGTGTATTTTTATCCTGTGCCCTGGAACCCAAACCATTAGGTCTGTAGCCAAAGGCTGCTTCTTGTTTAGTCGTTAACTGCCTGGGCCCTGAGGAGCTCTACCCTGCAGGAAAGTCCTCCTCCAGATGCTGCACCTCTTCAGCGAGCAGGACCCGAGGGAGGACGCCGAGCTGGACCCGAGTCCATGCTCTGTCCTCCAGCCTCGGAAATAAATCCCCTACGTTGTCTGGCCCACACAAATCCCAGTTCAGCCAGGCCTCTCCTGTGGGGTTATTCTGGTAACAAAATGCTTGAGATCAGCAATTCTTTTCTACTCTTACCCGCTCTCAGAGATGAGCCAACTGGGCTATTCCTTAGGCTCCACTTTCTGTGTCTGAAATGTGGTTGAAAACTAATATTCCAGATGTTTCCTCATATTTTAAGTAGAACCGCAGATTAAGCTTCCTATAGGAAGGTAATAGGGCACGGTGGAGGGAGGACAGTCTTTGGAGTGGAATCATGGCGTTGAAATCGTGGCCCCACCCTTTACAGTCGAATGGCATTGAGAAAGTATTGGTTCTTTGAGCCTTAGTTTCCTCTCCAAGTAAAATAACAGCATTCGCTTTCTCTACCTGGAAGTCATCGCCATGAATCTAAACACTGTCTGTTCTGGTCATCACTACTAGTCTTAGCCTAACACAGAGCAGGTTTCCCAATGAATGCTACTGAGTCAGTGATTAAAAACCTCACAGGATTTTGAGGAGATCAACAAGATGAAAGATAGGAACTGTCTAACTTTGCACCTGGCACTTGGGCAGTGCTTATTCACAAACTGGCAGTGCTTGGAGCCACATTTCTTCCACCTGAGTGAGGTGGATGCTCAAAGAGGAATGCAAGTCTTCGGTTATGCCCACTTAAGTTGTGAAGAGGCCATCACGTGGGAGAGAGGACCGGCACTTAGAAAGCTCTTTGACTGTAACCAGTCCTGACCCCGAGGCTACTGCTGAGGCTCAATCTCTGGCAATCAGATACAGAGCTACTGATGTCCCCGAGGGTGGTAGGAGGCCCTGCAGAAATACCGATGGCTTTCTGGCCTTAGGGTCTTCCAAGGAGATGCATACAACTAGACGCGGGCATGGAAACCAGCATCCCGAGGGCCCCTGGCACACTAGACCATTGTTCCAGGACAGAAGCAACTCAGATCAAAATGGTGAGTGGGATTTTCCTTGCATTGGCCACAATACATATGTTTGTTCAAGAAAAAAAAGTTGGAGCAAGAAGACATGAACGTCTGCTGCTAAAGAAAAGCCCGTTTGTGCCAGCCACAGTGGCAAGATTGTTCGGGGAGTCCATCCTGAAAGTCCAGTTACCCCATCAGCATGGCCAAGGTCAGTGTCAATTTGCGGTGTGCCAACTGCTCTAGCCACTTGAGTACCAGATGTGAAGCACACAGGGGACCTGTCTTTCGGGAGAACTGGCATCTACTGGATGTGCTCGCCCCTCTGAGCCGATACCCACCCCTTTTCCTTGCTCCCTTCCCCTTCCTCGGACAGACTTAGACCCCTCCACAGACAGCAAATAACCACAACATGCAGAATCCCAGACTTGCTTATGGAGAGCTGGATCCACTGTCACCTAGGGGTGAATGAGGGAGAACACTGGGACTCGGCAAGGACCAGCACCTCTTACTGACAGCCCAGTGCCCACATTTTAGGAGCAAGAGATCAAACGAGTCTCCCCCTCCTGCTTCGTTTCTAACAGGACACCCAGAAGCCACAACCATCTGCAGAAGTACAGCCTGATGAGGCTGAGATGTGGCATGACCTGCTTACCTTACGCTTGACTTAAAAACGTATTTCTTCAACACGGGATGCCAAGATCCCTTTGTCCTATATTTAAGGGGATTTAGGAGCAACAATTTACCCCCTCCAAGTTCTTCAAGCAGCCTAGAAATTAGCACATACTAATTTCTCCAAACACTGAATAACATGTCCTAATATGGATTAAAAAAAAAAATATCCAAATGTTTCACAAACCAAACAGCCTGACTGGAGATCTCTAATTTGGACCGTGCTGTGAAGGATGTAACTCCATCAACCACAGCAAGACCCAGCCTTGGAGAGGCGCCGTCACATAGAATCTCCTCGTTCTAATGAGGTTGGAAAGTTTTTCAAAAGAAAACTGACTTTAAATTAATGTCTTAAGGTACATCTACATGTGCTGACATAGAAAGTAGATTGGGCTTCCTGTATAGTACAATCTAAAAATTTAAAAAGGAAAAATATATACATATCACATTTAGGCACATTCACACAAGACGTGAATATAATAATAATAATAATAATTTTAAAATAACACATAGCATTTACTGCCAAGCAGCATTTTTTAGGGGCAGGCAGTATTTTAAGTTTTACACACATATTAATTCACTGAATTCTCACAAGAACCTGAGGATGTAGGTATACTATTTTATAGATGAAGAAACTGAGACACTGAGGGGTAAGTAACCTGCTCAAGGTGACACAGCTATCAAGAGGCAGAGCTGGGATTTGAAGTTGAAGTGAACGCTCCAGGTGCAAATTTTATGTCCTGAGCTCAACAGCTACTCACGTCATTGAAGATCTTCATCGGCATTCTACCTGCCTCCAAGCACCTCCCACTAACACACACACACACACACACACACACACACACCACACAGGCCTAAAGAACTGGTCAATACTTTTCTTTTCTGCTATGGAGTGTCTCTCTGTTGCCCAGGTTGGAGTGCCATCACGTGATCTTGGCTCACTGCAACCTCCGCCTCCCAGGTTCAAGTGATTCTCCTGCCTCAGTCTCTCAAGTAGCTGGGACTACAGGCGTGCACCACCATGCCCAGCTAATTTTTGTATTTGTAGTAGAGACTGAGTTTCACCATGTTGATCAGGCTGGTCTCGAATGCCGACCTCATGATCCACCTGCCTCGGCCTCCCAAAGTGCTGGGATTACAGGCATGAGCCACTGTGCCCAGTTCTGGTCATCCTTTTTCTATCACGGTTTTTACCACTATGATAGTCTGTTTATCCATCAGTCTCTAGCACTAGACGGTAAGCTCTTAGACAGTGAGCACTTGGAGGGCGGGGCACAGAGGCCTGCTCCCCTTCATGTCTCTTACACCTCTGATTTTTGGTTCATAGCTTGGCTTAATACTAGGGCCCTGGGAGACATATTAGTTTCTGGGAGATGATTCACATGCAGGCTAGAGAGAGATTTGATTTTTTTTTTTTTTTGATACAGAGTGGTGCTCTGTTGCCCTGGCTGGAGTGCAATGGTACGATCTCGGTTCACTGCAACCTCCGCCTCTCGGGTTCAAGCGATTCTCCTGCCTCAGCCTCTCATGTAATTGGGTTTACAGGCATCCACCACCACGCCCGGCTAATTTTTGTGTTTGTAGCAGAGACGGGGTTTCACCATGTTGGCCAGGCTGGTCTCAAACTCCTGACCTCAGGTGATCCACATGCCGCAACCTCCCATAGTGCTGGGATTACAGGCATGAGTCACTGCAGCCGGCCAGAGAGTTCTTTAGATGGTCTCCTTCCAGATTATTCAAAGGATCCTTCAAAATAGGGGTTAGAGGGCCAGAGATGGACGCTCATATGCATAAAAGCATACCAGGAGGAAAGGACTGGAAAGATGGAAGTGGGGGAGAAAGAAGAGATTGCCTTTGACCCATTCACCCAGCAAACCCATAGCAACTCCCACTGATTCATTAGCTTCTAAATTCTTACATTTATTATTACTAACCATATGGAGGGCAATGGCTAATTCTTGCCACATGGCTGGGATATGGCTTCTTAGTAAGGAAACACAACCTGGTAGCCTAAATGCTGTAGTTTTTTCAAAGGAAAACTGCTTTAAGCATACGTGTTTCCCTTAATTTTATCCCTTCATTTTAACTACATTTGCTAGTGTTCATGGCTTCCTTAAACAAGCTGCCATTTGACTTCGTGGGCATCTTCTCACAAGGGTGCAGACAGATTCACAGGAGGCTCCCGGGCTCCCTCTTGTCACCACGTCCTGCCTCCTCAACCCATAAACAGGCTACTACTTTTCCACAGCGGCTGTTCTGCAATCCCAAAGCCCCTGGGTCACCTTTCCAGTTCCAGGCTTTGCTCAGAGTGCCTTCCGGATGTGTGTGTTTACCTTGGGAAGGAGAGTACGCTTCAGGAAAGGAGGTGATACCCGAGATAGAAACTGTTCTTTCTCAGGGAGAACAAGCAAATCAAAATATTCTTCCCAGCTATGAAGGAGCTGGGAAGCAGAAGGCAAGTGAGGCAGGAAAGGATTAGGGCCACACACTGCCACGACCCCTCTGATGCCCACTTTGGGTCCACAGTTACGCCCCTGCCAGTGGCTTCCTGCTTCCTCTTCTACAGAAAGGCAGCATGGGGGGTGGCACTGTAGAGTTTAGCACTCAGGCATTTAGTACTCAGTACAATGCCCATACCAGTTCCCCTCAAAAATGGACACCGCCTCTCCACCACCCCCATTACCCTAGAATGAATGGGGAGGACGAGAGGGGACTCTGGGTCTCTTTTTCATCTTGAAAATTTTGAGATGTTTGCAAATCTGTAGAGAGTTACCTAATTCCCTCATACACATCCTCACACGGGCTAGGGTTCTTTTTTTTCCCTGTCACTAAACCCAAGGCTGAAAGCAGCACTACTCCTTGAGGGCCAAGTGGGTAGGCAACTAACCCTTGTTTCGGTCAAGAATCGTGGACTTCTGGAAGAAACAGGATTCTATGCCGAAGACACTCAGAGGATGGGACAGAAAGGTCCTCAGAGCCTCTGCTGGGGGAAGCCACATGGCTGGAGAGAGGAAACACATATAATATTCTCCCAACCTACTTATGTTTTGGTACATAAACTTTATAAGTATAATGTTGGCAGATTCCAGTGCATAAAAAAGTAGTTGAAAAAACTCAAACCATAAATAATGCCAAGTAATAAAGAAGGTGAATGTTTCTGTTATGAGATTCTTTCATTGTATAAATCTGTTTAATAAGCTGGCTAGGAATCACTGATAGAAACAGACTTAGTATGGTGTTACAGACCAGTCCGTTCTAAAAGGCCAGTATGGGAATGCGTGCCAAGTTATACTTTTCTGTTCTTAACCAATGTGACTTAAGATGTAATTGTTGTCTTCCTCCTGCCTTCCCTAAACCACCCCCACCCCCTCCCTCTGCAGACTCATCGTTTCAAGGCACTTTACCATATTTATAGATCACGCTGCCTTGTGTCTTACTCACCGAGAAGGGCTAGGGTCTGTGTATGACTCCTGCTTTTTGAGTGCTATTTCTCAACATTTGTATGCATGTGTTTAGAAAAATCCCTCCAAATAGCCTTCTTTGACCCAAGACCCATGGCAACCACTTTGGCTGGAGAAATTCACTGAACACTAGAGGGGGGCGGTGAGGGGGATGGGGGTGGGGGGGATGGAGGTCGCTGGGGTCACATTCATCTCCCAACACTATGGTTGCTAATGCTTGCTGATGTTTTTCTGGGGTTGGTTACTATCATCATGATGGGCTGTAAAATGAAATGGTGTAAACTAGCTGAAGGCTTGGGTAGAAATATTTGCCAGACGGCATAAACAACAACACCAGGAGTCCCCCACACACTCGGCCGCATTTCCAGGGCTTGGCCAGTTGTGCCCACGCTGTTGTTTACAGCACTGGGATGCATGAACTCCATCGCCTGGCTGGTCTAGTTTCTAACCGGAATTCCCAGGTCCCTTTGTAGGAGGCCCATACACAGCTCTTTTTGTTTTTTTTGTTTTTTTTTTTGAGATGGAGTCTTGCTCTATCACCCAGGCTCACTGCAACCTCTGCCTCCTAGGTTCAAGCTATTCTCCTGCCTCAGCCTCTCAGGTAGCTGAGACTACAGGCATGCACCACCATGGCCAGCTAATTTTTTTGTATTTTTACTAGGGATGGGGTTTTACCATGCTGGCCAGGCTGGTCTCGAACTCCTGACCTCAAGTATTCCGCCTGTCTCAGCCTCCCAAAGTGCTGGGATTACAGACGTGAGCCACCACGCCCGGCCATACAGCTCTCTTATAAGGGTTTGCTAAATACATAAAACAAAAGGTTACTGGATATAATAGATTATTTCTCTGCTCAATTTAATGAGTGCTTGGAAAGTATGAGTCTCCACATTGTCAAGGTGTTCTGTTTGGGGCTGTTCACATGGCATTATCTGTGCTACATCTGTAAACCTGTGTCAGATGTTTTGCTGTGCATTTGACATAGATCATACAGAAGTGTCTACCAGAAAGTATTACAAAAAGTGAATTAAAAGTATGAATTAAATACACTTAACTTGATTAATTCCTGAACTGGCCATTAAGACCTTACTCAGGAACATAACCCTTTCTAGAACACTTGGGAAAAAGTAATTTGATGTAGAGCCCTTGGACATAAAATTAGAGGCCTCTCTATAGTTTCTCAGATTTATATAGTTCCTTTTATTTCTGAACACTAATTTATTTTGACAAAATCTCATTAAGAAGATTGGGATTATTCCTATTTTACACAGGTAGACACCAAATGCAGAAGATAGAGTTTACAGGGGGAGTGCTTACATATTGGCTAAAAGCTAAAGAAAGTTAATTCCACATTTATTATTGTTGTAACTGTAGTAAATGCAATGGGAGAAAGAAAAAATGGGTTAGATTCTTCTCTGAGATTATGCTCAAGAAATTTGAGTAAAACTCTAGAAAACTCTAGTAAAAGTAGAGAGGAAAAATTACAGGTAGTTTTTTTTCTGTTCCCCAAAAACTAAATTAAAACTGGCAGAAAAATCTCCTTCTGGGGACAGACTCAGAGGAACCCACAGCTGAGGTGTAACTGTGGGGTATTTTGGGGCCATAGGACTGGAAACCAATGTTCAGCAAGTCCCAGCTTGGGATGGCACTAGGCTAGGCCCTTCACTTTAATCATCCTTTTCTCATTCTATGGTTTGTGGGGAAAGCAGTAAAAGAAAACTTCAAGGACTACTGGGAATGACTCTCTGATCAACACTGACAGACCTCTGAGGGAATCACAGAAGCTGGGGTCAAAGGCCCAGAGCCCTGATGCCAAATTGGCCAAGAGACCCAGAGCTGTTCAGAAAGATCTGAAGTCAGGAAAATCACAAAGAATTAGAAATAACCATTGTACTTAAGCCTGAGGAAAAATCCAAAGTTCTATTAAGGAATGATTAATCATAGTGATCAAAAGGTAATAGTACCCTCTGGGCTTAGTTTCAAAGAAATATTTTAAATAAAACAAAAATTTTTTTTCTTTTAATATAAGAGTCTCACTCTGTCACTAATATTGGAATGGGGTGGTGCGATCATAGCTCACCGCAGCCTCGAGCTCCTGCGCTCAAGCGATCCTCCTGCCTCAGACTCCCAAGTATGTACCACCATGTACCACCATGCCCAGATAATTTATTACTTTTTGTAGAGATTGTAATAAATTGCTCAGGCTTGTCTTGAACTCTTATGCTAAAGCCATCCTCCCATCTCAGCCTCCCAAAGTGCTGGGATTACAGGCATGAGCTTGGCGTGCCCAGCCAGGCTTCCTGAATCCTATTTAAAAATTAATGTTTGGTGATACTGAGTACTTTTCACTTCTTAAGGTGCATTTTTTTTTTCATTTAAAAACAAAATGTGCTATTCTCCAATTGCTATACTTAAGTCTAAAGTCTGGGTAATAAATAGTAACAACCAAATCACCATTATAGCACCGAAGTACTTTAATCGTAAGCAAAATGTTGATGAGGAAATACAAAATAGTACATGCGATCTTTACAGCTCAGATGCAGAGATTCAAAGGAATGTACCCAAGATCACACTGTTGCCAACAAATGAAACCAGGACCAGACTCAGGTGTACACCATTCTTCCCACTGCACTGCTTTTCCACATACAGAATTTGGGGCTTTATCATGTTTTCCTCAACTGTTTGCAAACTGGAAACATACTAGGCTTCCTAAGTCAGAAGTCATCCAGAACCCTGGTTGAGGGCATTCTGGTAGACTTGGGGCCAAATTCAGTGAAACAAGAAGGAGGCACACAGATCTCCAGGATTATCTTTTGTTTCCACTGAAGAATGACCATCCACCAGAGGATCAAGAGAGGGGAAAGAACAACAAATGCAGCCATTATTATCATTATTTGAGAAGGAGTCCTGCTCTGTTGCCCAGGCTGGAGGACAATGGCACGATCTTGGCTCACGGCAGCCTTCACCTCCCAGGTTCAAGTGATTTTCATGCCTCAGCCTCCCAAAGTGGCTGAGATAACAGGTGCCTGTCACGACACCTGGCTAATTTTTGTATTTTTAGTAGAGACAGGATTTTCCCATATCGGCCAGGCTTGTCTCAAACTCCTCCTGCCTCAGCCTCCCAAAGTGCTGGGATTACAGGCATGAGCCACCACGCCTGACCGCAGCAATCATTACTGATCACCTTCCATGAGCTAGTGGGTCTTCTGAGCACATAACATATATTATCTCACTTAACCCTTACCACAATTCAGTGTAAGTGATTATGCATGTTTAACAGATGAGGACAGAGCTTAAGGAGCTTGCTGAAGTTCACACAGTAAAGAGGCAAACAGTGGATATGAACCCAGGTCGACCAATCTTTCAAAGGCCATGCTCCTTCTAGTATGCCAGGCTTTTCTTCTGACTGGGCTCACCGCTGCTTTGGGCTCACTGGGCAGGCTGTTGAGTGGTGCTCTGCTGCCTTCCCCACTCCTCACACCATACTGGTGGAAAGGAAACTGTTAACCCAACTATGCAGCTGAATCAGAGATTTGGCTGATTCTTGACTATGCACCAGGGTCACGGCAACCCCAAGAGATGTTGCTTCATTCATTGACTAAGGCCAGTATTCTCTCTTCAGAGGAATAGGGCCCTGTACAAGTGGTAATCCTCCTAAAAAAAGGTCACATTTACTTGTTAGTTCTATTCCAATATGAATAAACACTTTAGAAAAGGATTGGGGGCCAGTGCAGTGCCTCACGCCTGTAATCCCAGCACTTTGGGAGGCTGAAGGGAGTGGATCACCTGAGGTCAGGAATTCAAGACCACTCTGGCCAATATGATGAAACTCCGTCTCTACTATTAATACAAAAATATTAGCCAGGCATGGTAGCACACATCTGTAATCCCAGCTACTCAGGAGGCTGAGGCAGGAAAATCACTTGAACCTGGGAAACGGAGGTTGCAGTGAGCCGAGATCGCGCCACTGCACTCTAGCCCGGGTGACAAGAGTGAAACTCTATCCAAAAAAAAAAAAAAGAAAAGAAATAAATAAATAAAAAGAGAAAAGAATTGGGAAAGAAATAGAATTCAAAGGTATTAGGGAACTGCAAAGGCATGTTGGCTATTCAGTCCACTATGGAGGTGACTACCTGTGTCAGGGACATTGACGCATGTACAGAGCTCCATGGAAGTCCAGAGGAGATGCACCATAACCCTTTCTTCTTTCTCCCTCCCTTCCTTCCAGGGAGAAAATAAGGTCAGATGAGGCTTCCCAGATGAGGTGACATATGTGCTGAGTCTCACAGCATGAAGGGGAATGGAAAAGACAAGAGGAAGAAGGACACTCTAGGCATGAAATAGTATGACGAATATGGGTAACTACAAGAAATATCGCAACGCTGGAACATAAAACTCAAGGCAGCAAGTGGTCAGAGCTGTGGGTACAGGGGCAGGCACACGCCAGACCAAGAAAAGACTTTGCAGACCTTGCTAAGAAGCTTGAGTTTCTTACTGTGGGCAAATGCAGCCTCTCGATGACTTTAGACGGGTAGTGACATGGCCAGAGCAGTGGTGTCACAGGACAGATGAGTTGAGGCCAAAGTGATGGCAGGAAGACCAGATCATTGTAACAGTGAGGATATGAAACAGTGAGGAACTAGGGAGTGGTAACAGGAATGAAAAGGATAAAGAGCAAATCTGAGAACCATTTGGAGAGAAACAATCAGCAGGAACTGGCGACTGATGTGTGCGAAGTGAGGAAGGAGATGGTGGTAAGGAGGACTCCCCCCATTTCTGGTTTTGTTGATAGGGTGGATGGTGGTGTTACAGGCTGGAATTCAGAAAATAATGGCAAATGGCACTGCTGGGAGTGGAGGATGATTAGGATGGGTCAGGCGAGGAATAGTATGCCTACTCTTCATCCATCTCTCCAACAGATGCTGCTGAACACCTACTAAGTGCCAGGCATGAGACTTGGTGCTGGGGTCACAGAGACGCATTTTCAGCCTCTGCTTCTCAGGACATCACAGTCCAGAAGGAGGTCAGAAATGTAAGCAGAAAATCACAGTACAGCATGGTAAGTGTCACTGTAAGGGAACAAAAGGGAACAGGAAATACCAACTCTGCCTCAAGCCATGCAGAGTCAGAAATAGGCAAAGGGAGAGGGTACACACTGACAGGTACCTGTGTCCTCTTCCTGTGAGCTGGGCACTCCCCACTGTACCCACTCTTCTAGAAAGAAGTCCGGGGCAGTAATGAGAAATGACAGCAGGAGTAGAAAGCGCCAAAGTCCAATGAACAACAGGTGGTAAGACTGTCAGTTGGAATCACTGTCCCGGAAGCCGGGCGGCGATGGAGCTGAATCTAGATCAGTACTCAAACTCTATTAAACCCACAGCACTAATTGCCCAGTGAAGCCCATGTGTTCCTTCTCAGCCACTGGACATTTCTCTGGCGATTCAGAAGTTCCAGGCCGCTGCTGTATCCCCAAACACAGGCGCTTGTTTACATTTTTCCCTACTCTCACAGATGACAGACTATGTTTTTCCTGTTTTAGGTAGCTCAGAAGATGCCCACAGGCTGGACTGGGCCTCCTGCAGCAGTGTGTGGCTCTGGCTCCCCATGAATCCTCTCCATTCTGTCTCAATAAGATCACATGCTAATATTATCCGGAAAATCAATACTATCCCCCCAGCTTTGCTGCATCAGCAGAGCTGCTCAGCACACAGGACGAGGGCTGAAGTGCTTCGGGTCCATCTCAGAGGTCCCACTGTCGGGCAGGCCTTTCCCTTCCATGGCCAGTCGGAAAGGCACACGGGGGAGCTCATCACAAGTTGGGCTAGCTCAACTATCCCTTGCTTTGAATATCCTAGAGCCCACATGGCACTGGAAGGGGCCTTAGAGATGGTCTTCTCTCTCAAAGCCCATATTTCGTGGAAAAGAAATTTAGGAAGTGATCTAGACCTTAGATCTCCCATGGCCAGAACTGTTCCATCTCACTGCCTTTCTCTACAAAGTCTGAAGTGCTGTAGGATTCTCTTAGATAAAAACACATGCAGAGGCCACAGCTGATACTGTAAATGATGGATCTGTCACTCATCAATGTAACCTAAATCTTTGTTTTCTTAGTAAGCAAATGGGAGTAATAATAATATGGACCTTGTGAGTGGATTGTCAGGATTAAACAAGAGAGCCTAGGACTCCAGACAAGGAGACTATCTAAAAATAGTGTAAGAACCCTCCACATCTTAATTTCCAGTTTTTAATTCATAATAAAGAGGATACTTCATTCCTCAAGAATCTAAAAATGACCACAGCAAAAAGGCAGAAAAATTTGCATTTCATTATTGGAATGGTGTGGCTAGCATGCTGAAGATTCTATTAGATGGTACCAATTTTCACATTAAGTGGACATGAGTTATTGCTGAATACTTGAAGCTGTCTCTGGAGAATAAGCCATCACAGCCACATAAATGGCGAAGTCAGATCCCGCAGTACATGCTGATGCAACGTTAAGAGACAAGATGAGGAAAGTCAAGTAATACACCAGAGAGAACAGGAGAACCCTGGGAGTGGGGGGAGGGGGAGAATTTTTGGCTCTTTCTCCTAGTGGGATGGGGGAGGTGGTAATGAGCTGACTGTATGTATGGAGAATCTCAGCGTTTTCTTAGGGCTAGCTGACAGAACTAGCCTTTCCTCAACAAGACACTGGGTCTTTGCAGGATGCAAATAGAGTTCAAAGTGGCCGTGCTTCACCTAATTCTGGAGATGATCTGATGTCTTTTTCATTGATATGAAAATATGCAGACATTTGTGAGGGGGGGTGGAAAGAATGCAGATTCGTCACACTGTAAAGAAAGTATTTCTTTGGCTGAAAGGCCCTTTAAACTATAATCCCATTTGGTGGTTACCAACCTGGGGTCCACAGGCCTCCAGGGGATCCGTGAATAGAATTCAGGTGGTCCATGAATTTTGATTGGGAAAAAAATTACTCCTACATTTTTGTTAACTTCTAACTGAAATTTAGTACTTATATCAATTATGAATGTAGGCAGAAAACAGTAGTTAGCAACCTGTGGCTGTAACCAATAGAAATAGTCTTTTTTGTTTTAGACAGAGTCTTTCACTGTCACTCTGGGGCTGGAGTGCAATGGTACAATTTTGGCTCACTGCAACCTCCATCTGCTGGGTTCAAGTGATTCTCCTGCCTCAGCCTCCTGAGTAGCTGAGATTACAGGCACTTGCCACCATGCCCAGCTGATTTTTGTATTTTTTAATAGTAGACATGGGGTTTCACTATGTTGGCCAGGCTGGTCTAGAACTCCTGACCTCATGATCCGCCCACCTTGGCCTCCCAAAGTGCTGAAGTTACAGGCATGAGCCACCACACCCAGTCGAAATCAGTCCTTTTATTGCACATTACTATTGTTGCAATTTACACCAGTGATTGGAAAACTTTTTCAGAAGGAGCCAGATGTCAAATATCCTGGACTTTGAAGGCCATATGATGTGAGGCCATATGATTCAATTCTGCTGCTGTAGTGTGAAAGCAGGTATGGATGATATGTACATGAAGGAGCATGGCTATGTTCTAATAAAACTTTATTTCCAAAACAGTCTGTGGAAGAGAGGGCTACAGTTTGCTCACCCCTGTTACACACATTATGTGTTTATACACATTATGACTTTGAAAGTATAGTAGTGAATTCTGTTAATATGTTAAAATACATATATTACTATATCATAAATGTGCAGGCATTTAAAATATTTTAGTAATTATGTTCCTACACACTTTATTTAAAAATATTCTGAGAAAGGGTCTGCAGGCTTTACCAGGTTGCCAGCGGTCTGTGGCACAAAGATGAAGACGCCCTGCCACAGATGCATTGCCTACAAATGATTCCTGGGTAGGTGCTAGAAGAGATGGGGGGGTGGGGAGGAAGCTGGCGAACAAAATCAGAGTGTAGAAAACATTATCAATTGAAGCTAATCAGAAAGGACATAAACACTTCTCTGGAATTTCTGTGGCAGTTGATGACGGAAAAAAAGGTATTCGTTTCCTCATTTTCAGCGAATGACTAGAGTTCCATGTTTTGTACATTTCTTCTCTCACTGTTTAAGCGTTCACTGTTCCCAGCTTGCCCTCCCATGGCATTACTTCTTACTGCCATACATTTTTCGTTTCTTTTTTTTTTTGGCCAGGAACACTGTGTCAAGATGCCATACATTTTTTTCTAGAGTCGCAGTGAAATCTGGTACTCAAGCACAATGGGTTTAAATGCCCTAAATTAAAACTTGCCCTACTGATGATTTCCTTCCCCAAATGTCACCTGAGTAATGTCTGCTGGGAGCTTATGGAGCAAGTTTTCTCATTAGAAACCTGAAGTCGAAGGGGCAGGGAAGGAGATAAAGGGGAGGAGGGTGGGCATGGGGACCAGACGCTTCTCTGTGCTTTATCAAGGTCAAAGCGTTATGAAAAGATCCTTAGAGTCTTGGGACAGTGAAACCAACTGGGACTACATGTGGCAAGTGACATCTTTCTCATAGAAGATGGGCTGCTTCGTCCTTTCAGTGTAAGCTGTATTTACGTCTAATAATGCAGCAGCAAAATGTAATGTGAGGAGAAAGCCCCTTCTGCCTGGTACTGTACTAAACAGCTCTGGGTTACATTTACAATTTTAATAAACTGATTTGTCAAAACTGTCAGAATCAAGGGAGATCATCTGGATACCAGATGAACGAAAATATCTGTAATTGTAAGTTGTCCATTTTTCTCTTTCATCTTCTATATATGTATCTGTGAGCAGCCACATATTTTCATGCACATACATGGACATAAATTTTAAATCATTTTTTAAAAACCTGTCATAATAGAATTCAGGAAAGTAGAAAATACAGTTCTCCTGGGATAACAATGGGACTCGAAGGCTAAGCTGCACACCCTGTCTTAGGACCAGCATCCTTTAGCTGAACTATGCTGTCAGAGCCAAAACATTTGTTTCATTACCACCTGGATGGTTCCTAATCCTTGCTCATCACTCACTTGCTGTGCGGCCACAGGTAAGCAACTAAACCTCTCTGGCTCTCTAATAGCTGTGTGTGCAGCAAACATTTTGATACTCATTAACTGCCCCACATTGACGGCACAAGTATTAATGAGATTCTTTGGGCAATGAACCCCAATCCTCTAAAGAATGCTATGAAATGACCAGGAGTTGGCAGGAATTTATTTAAATGCCTTATCCCAAGTTTACTCAGAATCCCATCTTTTGTAATGTAACTTTTAAATTATAGGTCAATTGCAGTGGCTCACGCCTGTAATCCCAACACTTTGGGAGGCTGTGGTAGGCAGATCACCTGAGGTCAGGAGTTTGAGACCAGCCTGACCAACATGGTGAAACCCCGTCTCTACTAAAAATACAAAATTAGCCAGCCGTGGCGGCGCAGGTGCCTGTAATCCCAGCCACTTGGGAGGCTGAGGCAGGAGAATTGCTTGAACCTGGGAAGCAGGGATTGCAGTGAGTTGAGATCACACCACTACACTCCAGCCTAGACAACAGGGCGACACTCCATCTCAAAAAATAATTAATTAATTAAGGTACGTGACTACTTTGAACTGGAAGGCAGCCCACACTTGAGGGTACTGAACTCTCTGTTGCCAGAAAAGGGTGAGAAGGATGACTGGAAAGATGGAGGATGCGGCTGGAGCCACAGAAACGGAGGAAGCATGAGTGTCCCCCTCAGGTGCGAGACGCGTCCCCTTTGGGGGCTTGGATTCTGGCTCCCTTTTGGAAGTAGGTTGGAAAGGCAGTGGGCCTTCCCAAGGATCTCTCTCATCATTATTCTAAGGGCAGAGAACGTGAGCTATCGAATCAACTCACGCGGAGAATGAAGATGCTCAAGAGAGCCAGCCTTCGCACGGTCACAAAGACCAGGGCATTTGGAATGGTTTCCACATACTAGAGCTCAAAGTCCTTTTCATTTTATTTCCTTTTTAATTGTAAGATCAATGAGAAATGCAGTCTCTACATGAGGCTAGCTAGAGAGCTGGCTTTGGGCGGGGAGGGGCCTGGGGGGACAGCTGATTTTTAAACCTGACATTCTAAATGACCCCTAATGGGTTGAGGGCTGTAGTGAGTGTCTCTGTGGCAGTTTTCCAGCCCTGTTACACACTAGGCATAAAGTGTGCTGGGAACTACAATTTACTGAAGTGTTTTGTTGATGTCCAGTCCTATGTTTTTTGGTGACTGAGAAGAACCTGCCATTCTAAGCCAGACTCGTGGCCTTTTCAAGCCAGGAATGAACACAGATCTAGAAGGATAATGCTGAAAGTAACTCTAGAAACCTACTAGGATAGGCTCCTTACCTTCATGGGGAAGAAGCTAAGGCCCAGAGAGAAACCTGTGACTTGCCCAAGGCCCCACGGAAAGTTACCGATGAAGCAAGTTAGCTGCTCACTCACCAGTTCATTTTGCTACAACAAAATGCTAATCGATGGTCCTTAATGCTATTCTCTCTGGACAATGTGGAAACAGTCTTTTTAAGGGACGACATCCCTTAGAAAAAGAAAAATACTCAGCTGCAGAGCAAAGTAGAATATGCTACCAACAATGGATGGAATGAAGAGATCACTGAGCGCATGGCTGACAGGGGGAGTTATTCTCACAGTGAACACAAACACCTGTGCTTTCCCTCGATTTCTGATTTCGCCCTCTCCACCAGACTCAGCTTGCTTCATGTTGACTCTGCCCATCAACCACTGAAGACCCCCAACACACTGACCTCCCTTCTAGCAAGAACACCTGGGCTTGGCTTTCTCTGCAGTTTTGCCCCTTTGCTTATTTCCACAGGGGTTTAGGTCCCTGCCAACTGCTGCTTTAATCATTTGTTAATTTGCTTAAACATCTGGTCAAATTTTGGAAATAACCTCAACAGGACGGGGGTTTAGGCGAACTTCTCTTAGACGCTGAGAGTTTCCACATGCCCATCTCTGCCCTCCCTCACCCCCAAACACACCCACGCCACTAGATCACTAGACAGTCTAAGCCGATAAAGAAAGTCAGGGAGCATGACTTTGACTTCCCTTTCTCTCGGTTGTTCTTCAGGCTCCCTAACTCAGTATGTTCCAAAGTCAACAAATCTTCTCTCCTCTATCCCCAGCCTCTTTCTCTGTGACTGGTACTGCTTTCTACTCAGTTGTCAAGCCAGAATGTGAGTGTCATCCTAGACTCCCACCTCTCTATTGCATTCTAGATCCCATATGCATTGACTGTCACAGAGCCCCTGAATTTCCTTTCCCATGTTGGCACCTCCTCTCCATTCCTCCTACCCCTACCTTACTGAAGGCGTTCATCACTCCTCACTTGGGTGAATAATTGGTACCTGATGGTTTTCCTGGATCCGGTCTCATCCCACTTCAATCAGTTTTCCACACTGTAGCCTAAGTGGTTTTACTGAAACAC
The DNA here is from genome assembly GCA_036589455.1 of Ateles fusciceps. Lineage (NCBI taxonomy): Eukaryota > Metazoa > Chordata > Mammalia > Primates > Atelidae > Ateles > Ateles fusciceps. The sequence goes on from JAZHEH010001132.1 coordinate 2,001,155, forward strand.
CTGTCGATCATATTACCCTGTTTAAAATTCCATGGGGGCTCCCCCAAAGCCTTCAGGCTCTCCACCATGATACCTAACCTCCCATCATCGGCCTGTTATTTCTCCTACAACTCCAAGCATTTATGTCTTATATCCCAGACGTCCTGAATGAAAGGTAACTCCCTGTTTGTGCTCTGTCCTCTCTTGTCACTGGACATTGCAAGCACTATTCCTTCTTCATGGCTGCCTGGCTAATTCCAACTTGTTCTTCAAGACTTGGTTTAGTCAATAATTTTTCCAGGATGCTTCCTCTGCCATGTGGTTGGTGCTTAAAAAATTTCTGTTGGGCTGGGCGTGGTGGCTCACACCTGTAATCCCAGCACTTTGGAGGCCCAGGTAGGTTGATCACAAGGTCAGGAGTTTGAGATCACCTTGGACAAGATGGGGAAACCCCATCTCTACTAAAAATACAAAAATTAGGTGACGGGTGCCTGTAATCGCAGCTACTCAGGAGGCTGAGGCAAGAGAATTGCTTGAACCCGGGAGGCGGAGGTTGCAGTGAGCCAAGATCGCACCATTGCCCTCCAGCCTGGGTGACAGAGCAAGACTCCATGTCAAAATAAATAAATAAGTAAAATAAAAATAAATGAATTTCTGTTAAATAAACCAATAAAACGGTAGAAATATGTTCTAGTAAATACATCTTGTCCTACAGAAACATAGCAATAACTGCAAGAGGGACAGGGGAAGAATTCCCACTGGGGAATGAGAATTTTGGCTGGAGATGACGTCAATATTAGGGCTTGGACAAAGAGCCCTATTTCGTGTACTTTTGTCAGAATCACCATTTTCAAAAAGACGCAGAGTCCTGAAGAACAGTCTCTCCACAGAGAACCTGAAGTTTGGGAAAATATTAGTCTTGCCTACCTTGGAACCACTGGGTTCCTTCAAACCCACTGGATGGGGCTTTGGAACCACCAGCTCATAGTGATGCTGGCTGCCTTGCTCATTCTACCAGCAACTGGTCCATCAAATTGTCATTGGGGGTAACTCAAGGTAACCACCAGGAACTTGGAGAATGCATATGACCTCTGGATAAAGGCTGTTCAGCCTGACTGGAAGAAGGAGAGAGTATGGAAACAGACATCTGTCTCTCATGGTAATGATATATTCTGTGTCCCTGGGAAGAAATTTTGGAAATGTTTTTCTAAATATCACTGGCAAAACGAACTCACTTTCAGGGAACTTTTCATGCCCCTTTTGGACTGATGCAAGAGCTATCTAAGCAACTGCTGTGCTGAAAGTTGTGATGACCTACAGAAATTTCAAATGGCAACCATGGACATCTCAAGAAGACAGTTTTTTGACCTGAGTGGTATCAGAAATAGGCTTTACTATAACCAGGCAAATAACTGGACAAAGGAACCTTCATCTGGAAGCCACTGCCATTCTTGGCAGCAGCAACTCCATAGCAAAGGAGCTTCCCCCGCAGAGACAGAGGGACAGCTACTCATCTGACGAAACTCTCTCCGCCTGTCCTTTGGCTTGGGGATTATGCCAGGTGTCGTTAGTCTGAGACAGGGGTTCTCTGCCCATCCTCCCCAGGAGCCAGGCTGCTCTCCGGCAGAAGTCTCCATCACTAACGCCTCCTTGCGTATCACCTGCTCTTTATAAACCACTTCTCTTGACAATAAAGTTTAAGGAAAGATAAAAAGCGTTGCTGCCTAGGCTCCCTAGTATTCTAGCACAATCATTCCAGATGTTGTGACCCTTCACTTAAAGGGAGTTCCTTGTGTAGACTGCCTCTCTGGGGCGGCTTATTAGGGAGCTTACCCTCCAAGGGCTTAGAGAGAAGCCCTGGGACAGCACATCTCCAATCAAGACTTTAGCACTTAGCAGGGACTGTTTAGAAGGTGGGATTCTCAGCTTGTCTCCTTCATAAAGTGACACCAAGCCCTTCCTGCCAGCCACAGTCTTGAGTAGTGATGTCATCAGAGGCTTGGAGGCTGCCTTTTGTTTTCTGAATTACTAAGGTAGCTGATGTTTCATGGACCTGCCATTCTGAAAGCACCATAGGAGCAGAGAGTGCTGACTTAGGGGCAAAGATCCCAAGACTAGCAATGAACCAGAAGTCTCCAGAGAAACTGCCTTATGATGTTTGGAGAAGACCGAGCTCATGCCGAAGACCAGCTGCATCAAATACAGACTAAATCCCAGCAATAGACATTGGGTATAGCCTGTCTTATTGTTTTTAAGTGACAATACAATGTTTTGAGAATCCTGACAAATATAGGGGCAGGAGAGATGAGACAGAAGAATACCCAGTGAGGTAGGGCATTTCTGCCACCCAAACTGGGCCTGGGAGTCAACTATGTGAAGAACTCAAGGCCTTTCAGAGCCAGTTTGCCCACCAATACCTGAAGCAGTGTGTGAAAACAGCACTAGACAAAAGCTCTATTTCTTATCCCTTCTCAGGCTTCCTGAACTCATACAACCAGAGTGGAATTTTTTAATAACAAAAGGAATTCCAAATACCATGCTGTGGCTAGCATAACTCTGCTTGTTCCTTGTATGACTTAATCAAATGTTTAAAGATACTTAGGATGGGTGACTCTTCCTAGGCTGGTGGGAAGTTCCTTGTCCCTCAAAGAAGGAAAGGACCTGAGTGGGGACATGATACATAGTACTACCACCTATTTGTGGGCCTGGAATTAAACATAAGGTATTATATTGCAAGATTTTTTTCACACATGATGAGTAACTCCAATATAAGTTTAACTACAGCGGTTAGGATCTCTTCTATACATTTATTGTGTTTTAAAATAATAACTCATTTTGGAGACTGGAAAATACAAGGATGAAATACTCTAATCTATTGCTTAACTATTTGACTAGAGATACAACAACCTACTTTGCAGAAAAATGATGCTGTGGCTCACGCCTTTAATACCAACACTTTGGGAGGCCAAGAGGTCAGGAGTTTGAGACCAGCCTGGCCAACATGGTGAACCCCACCTCTACCAAAAAAGTACAAAACTCAGCGGGGTGCAGTGGTGTACACCTATAGTCGCAGCTACCTGGGAAGCTGAGGTGGGAGGATCACTTGAACCCAGAAGGCAGAGGTTGCCATGAGCCGAGATCGTGCCACTGTACTCCAGCCTGGGTTACAGAGTGTAAGCCTGTCTGAAAAAATGAATAAATAAAAATTAGGTGCTACTTCCAGTAGATCTGTTGAATCCTGCACATAATGGAATTTAAGGACATGACCATACACAGTTCCTCACAGCACCAACCCTACAGTCTCCTCTCTTTCATACTTGCCAGTGTTGATCTCCGGTCATGTGGCATCAGCACGAGGGTTGTGGTTTAATGTCTTAGAAATGCCTGGGGCCATATAGCTGTCACTTCCAAGTGACAGAACTGAAGACCTTGTTCTGCTATCTTCTATGGGACTTCTTTGGGGCCTGGCAGTCTTATCTTAAAAATGAGCCAGGAGGATTAAATATGCAGTTCTTTTTTTTCACCATCTCAACATATCTGAAAGATACGCAGCTCTCCCATTAGTAAGAGTGGGAATGATTTTCAAATTGGGGTGTAGAAGGCAAGGCAGGAGAGAAGTTATCAGAATCTCTTGGACTGGAGGGGCAGGAGGATTTTCTCAAGCTGTAAGTGAGATTTCCAACTTACACGATTTCTAATATCCCTTCTAAAGATGAAGCTATGACTATCTCCACATCCACCCTTTCATTTTCCCTCCATTTGTTCCCCAGTGAAGTTATTACATCAGTAACAATTTTTACTAACATACTGGTGGTCTCTGAGCTTGCTCACGGAAAGTGAGTTCATAGAGGAAACTCTCTGGTTGCCAAATTTCAGCAGTTATTGGCATTTATACTTTGAGAAAACCTACCAAAATTTTTATACATATGTCAAATGATACACTTGTCAAGAATAACCCCCCATAAATAACCCTTTTCTGGCTTATTTGAACATTGATTATTGCTTAACTTTATATAATTTAATTGGAGTTTTTTAAGTTGAAGGGTTCAACTTTGCAAGTATTCTGTATGTATTGATGAAAAACAGACATCCCAGGCAGATTTTTAAAAAATGAAATTCACATACTTTGTTACTCGCATGACATCATGTAAGCGATAGTCTGTAAAGCTCTGGTAACCTGTTTATCAAGTACACATACGGGCACAAGAATAGGGGACCCTCTGTATTCTCCCAACCTGGCCATACATACCTGACACCCAAGCATAAAGAACCCCTCACCCCCTCATTTCTTTTTTCTTGTTTTTTGAGATGGAGCCTCACTCTGTCATCCAGGCTGCAGTGCAGGGTGTGATCTCGGCTCACGCAACCTCTACCTCCTGGGTTCAAGCGATTCTCCTGCCTCAGCCTCCTGAGTAGCTGGGATTACAGGCACACACCACCACACCTGGCTAATTTTTGTATTTTTAGTAGAGATGGGGTTTTGCCATGTTGCCCAGGCTGGTCTCGAACTCCTGAGCTCAAAGTGATCTGGCCATCTCGGCCTCGCAAAGTGCTGGGTCTTATAGGTGTGAGCCACCATGCCTGGCCCCTCATTTCTTTTCAGATTAAACTAGGGGACTACCTTTTTCTCTTAATTCTCTGCAAAACTACCTGAAATAAAAAAGAAAGAAAAATACATGAACTGCTGTGAGAATGTTCAGTGGCGAGGAAAGTGGTGGGGCGGGGGGAGTCGGGGGATGAGTGGGAGGGAGGGTTGGAACTCATCTAAAGAAAACATTGGGGTGATCCTAGAATCCTATCCCCTGCAGGGGTGGTGGGTGCCAAGTTCTGCATTTCTCCTAAATGATCCCAGCAGCTGCTGCACGTTATATGTGGCAAGTCTTCTAGGATCTCAAAGGGTTTTCAAAGTCATACTGGCAGCTGCCTCCTGTCGCCCCACTCCATAATGATTGAACCTCTTGTTCCTTTTATAGAGTTGTTCTCTCCTAATAAAACACTAAATGCTGGTCTGAGCAACTGTTCCAGGATCACTAGATGCAATCCTCCCTCCCTCTTCCTCCTCACTCAACAGGCCTTATATTTTCTATCACAATGGACCCGTGTAAACTGCTCCGGACTGACTCACAGCCGCACACGCACGCATTCGGGCTTGCAAGTGTGCACACACCAACACACACACAAGCACCATCAACCCTCTTTCAACCAAACCTGAACTCCAAATCCATTTCCAGCTATTTTAAGAGCTGCTACTTTAAAACTGGGCAACCATCCTAAACACATGAAAGCAGACACGAAGCACAAACTGCCATAAATGAAGAACCGCAATTCATTGTGTCAGGAGCCTGCAGAGGTGATACCTTCAAGCTGTTTGTCAGAATAAAAAGCTGTGACTTGTCAGCTCTTGGATGGGAAGCACGGCAAAACAAGCCATTTTTTACCGGACAAATATGAACCACATTTTAAAGGTGTGAACTCTCTCCAAACTTCAAAATGCAAATGGAAACACCACCATACCCATCTAGCAGTCAGCTCAAAAACGGTTCCTAGCTCATCTCAAATCTCACGGTCCTTCCCTAAGTCATAATCCAGGAGCTACAGAAAGCAAGCTCAATTCCCTTCCCCCACATCAAGTATGTAAAAGTGGCCTTTATTTTTAAGGTTTCATGCTACTTTCTATGTAATCTTTTTTAAGATTTCCTTTTAAGATGGTAAGTTTCTCCAGAGCTGGAGACTGGGTGATTCGGTTTTTTGTTTGTTTAAATCACCAATAGCTAGCAAAATACCTGGTAAGCTGTACTTGTTCATCAAATGTTTGCTGAACAAGTGAAACCCTAAACACAAAATGGACCTGGCTCACCAGGGCTTGGCTCAAACAGGCAAACTAAAAAGTCCGTTGATCACATTTACTCCCAAGATTTTCAAGGCTTTTTTCTGGGCTTTTAATGACAGAATCCTACCTTCCTGGAACACTTCTGTTTAAGTAATGGGCATCTGACTATAAAGGAAAAAACAGAAAGAAGCTTCAAGCTCTAATGGGTAGCAAACAAATTAGAGGCACCCAAATTCTCTGTGTCATTTTTCTTTATCTAGAGATCTCTCTGAAAGTATAAATTAAAATGCTATAATTGGTGGTTTAATGTTTTAGCTCACGTTGGTTTATTTTTGGTTACTAAGCGCTAAGCATTTTCTTTAAACTGATTTATTTTTCTATTATGAACATTTTTAAAAATCTATAAGCAGAGAGAATGGTATCATAAACCCCGCTGCCAGCTTTAACAATTACCAATTCATGCCACTCTTTTTTCATCTATATAAATTACTTTTTAACTTAAGGGTTTTGTGACAATCAGACTTCTGCTTACTTCTCCTCAATTAGCTTATAATTACTACCAACTTTTTAGTTTGAGAAACCTCCCACCCAGAAGGTGGACGTCTTGAGCCAAAATATGACATTTGACATGGGTGCAGCTGCTTAAAATATGTCTTCATTAAAGTCAGATGAAGGAGATAAGCTTGGTCTCGGCCTCCAAAGGAACACAAAGTTTGCATTTTTTCTTTTAAGTATAAAAGTAGAACTCTTTCCACCACCACACTCCCTCCCATGCTCCCTTTACACACACACGAACCCAAGAAAACACCCTCATTTCTGAAAAATTTAGTGTCCCAGACCTTTTGGCCACCAGCACTCACAACAGTTTCCTAGTTGCTTTGCTCACACTTTGAAGGAAACCTGGAGGCAAGGACACGGGGCAAAATAAACACTCAAAACAATTCGATTCTAGGGAACAGACCTTTATACCTCTTTTCGTTTTTATGGCTTAAGATGGTGCAAAAATGTTACTTACTCCCTAAACAGTTATTAGTCTCTGTAATGTAACACAGCAGATACTTTCTAAATCCTTTTAGCCTTCTCCCCCTTACTGGAAAGATCATCATTTTTTTTTTATTTCAAAGTGGATTTAATAAAGAAAAGGAGTGCTGTTAAAGTAATACGTGAGGCTTTGACATTAAGCAGTGCAACCCTGTGGAGTCGGCAAGAACAGGGTCTCTAATCTCCAGTGATTTATAGAGGCTCTTCCTTCATCTCTGTACTTGGGGAGGGCCAAAAAGTTTAGAGACAGGCTGGCGTCCCTCTTACTCCACACCACTAACTCCTGCTGGCCAGCCTGCCTGCTAAAACTTTTAACCCTTTAGCTGTTAGTTGACAGCACACCCATTAAAGCCAGTTTATTTGCTCTCATAGGACAGAGTGGTTTCACATTGCAGTAATGTACATGGAAGTAAACAGCCATGTCTGATGTTGAAAAATTGTAAGCGAAGAGCAAAAAGGAAGCTAAAAATCAAACTGAGATCATTGGAAGATGTCTGGAAATGGTCAGAGAGAGACCCCTTTCCATGAGTGACTGAGAGTCTGTTGGGTCAGCACCCCAAGCACTCTGAGTGAGCCAGCTGAGTCATGGTGGTACATTCTCTCCCAAGGAAGGCTTAGTACTTGGAACGATAACTCAAGTCAAAGTCAAGTTCCAGAATATGGTTAGGATTAGACAGCATTAAGAGTCTGAAATAGGTTTTTTCCAACAAGTGGACTAAGGGGTGGGAAGGAAGGTGCACTTGTACTGGGCCTTGCCCAAGAGGAAATGTGCAGGGAAGGGCCATTAGGCCTGCGTGGCCCTTGCGGAATGGGATGGGTCATTTTAAACATTGTATTGGTTACAGATAAATACTATGAGCATGTTTCTCATGCTCCACCCCTATCCTCCAAAAGCAAAATCTTCTGTTCTAAGGCTTTTCTGAATACCAAGGTACCTGTAAAACACCAGCCACCATACTGGCCTGGCCAGTTGGTGGTTCTCAGTTCAGCACTTTCCCCCACGGCTGAGTATAAGGCCTGCTGGGAGGACTGGCATGTGGCAGGGAGTGGTGGTAACTTCTTTCTAGGCATCTCTGCCTTAAAAACTGTCCAGAAAATTTCCAGTCCTCTAGTCCACCATATTTGTGGTTGCTGCAGACTTGGCTGCTGGTCTCTGTCAGTCAGACCAGAAAGCACTCCTCCTAAGCCACCGGGAATGAAGGAGAACTTAACCTTGGTCAAGGTCTTGGGCTTAACTTCATCTTTTAAAAGATCAAAGCACCACATTTGCCAAGAAGGACTGACTGGAGATCTGAAGTAGAAAGTGCATGCCGACCTAAAGCTAGGACAATCTGTAGCAGAGATGGCTCTGAGACAAAGCCCTTGTACTTGATAACCTTGGGCCCTTGCTGCCTGGTTCCACTCCTGACAAAGAAAGATACAGAGCCCTACTTTAAGAGGCTTTCTGGAATCAAGCACCGAGGTCAAGAAGACTGGCAAAGGTCTACACTACATGCTTTAGGGCCAGCAGATGACAAGTCAAGGTCACAAAATTCATAACCGATAGTAGCACAGCGAGCAGTCAAAGACCTCACACTTCCCCTCTCCACAGTCCATGTAATTTCTCTGATTCAAGAAGTTGATTGAGTGCCTCATTTAATGGAGTGGTTAAGGAAGGAACCAAGGCAGGGACAGGGAGTGACCTGCTGAAGAGCACACAGCCAGCTATTAAGAAAGTCAGCAACAGAGCCCAGGGCTTCTCATTCAAGTCTGTCACACCTGGATGTAGACTAACAAGCTAGTCTACATCAGACCCGAGTTCAAGTCCTGATGCCTCTGCAAGTTACTTCAACCCTCCAAGCTTCAGCTTGCTCCTCTTAAAACAGGAATAATGGTACCTTTTCAACACTGTGATGATTATATGAGAAAATGAACAAAAGTACTTAGAACAATACTTGGCACACAGTATGTACTGAACAAATGTTAATATCTTATTGTTATTACTATTTTTTCTTCAGAAAGTCAATCATAAGTACACTTTTTGTTTTGTTTTTGTTTCTGACACAGGGTCTTACGCTGTCACCCAGGCTGGAGTGCAGTGATGCCACCTTGGTTCACTGTAGCCTCAACCTCCTGGGCTCAAGTGATCGTCCCACCTCAGCCTCAGTAGTAGCTGGTACTACAGGAGCCCACCACCATGCCTGGCTAATTTTTTGATTTTTCATAAAGACAAGGTCTCACTATGTTGCTTGGGCTGATCTCGAACTCCTGGGCTCAAGTGATCTTACCGCCCCAGCCTCCCAAAGTGCTGGGATTACAGGTGTGAGCCACCGTGCCCAGCCCTGCAAAGTGCAATTTCTTGGAACAGTATGTGGCCCTCAAGCTGACTCAAAGCTGCTTTGAGCGAATGCAGTATGGCAGACAGTTTTCCCCAAGACAGCCCCTACTGTAGGCTTCCTCTTCTCTGCTGCAGCATGTACCACACTGGGTTGTCATTGATCTCTATAGAGATCTGTTCCCAAACTCCACAGAGCTCTTTAGGTGTAAAGCCCATGGCATATTCCAGTTGCACCTCTGGTGTCCGGCTCAGTAGGTGGCCCATAAAGTTTCACTGAATGGCCGGGTGCGGTGGCGCACACCTGTAATCCCAGCACTTTGGGAGGCCGAGGTGGGTGGATCACGAGGTCAAGCGATCGAGACCATCCTGGTCAACATGGTGAAACCCCATCTCTACTAAAAATACAAAAATTAGCTGGGTGTGGTGGTGCGCCTGTATCTCTGGAGGCTGAGGCAGGAGAATTGCTTGAACCGGGGAGGCAGAGGTTGCAGTGAGCCGAGATCACACCACTGCACTGCAGCCTGGGTGACGGAGCAAGACTCCGTCTAGGGGAAAAAAAAAGGTTTCATTGAATAAATGAATGAATGCCGGATAAAGGGCCTAGAAAGCATTCTCTGTCCTTCCTTGCCCTGGCCAGGATCTCTGTAGTGTAATTTGTCTAAATATGCTACCTTCTCACTCTGGTAAGCCCATGGCAGAGTTTAGAGCCCTAACATTTTTACGGTCCAAACTTCTCTGAAGATGACATGCTCCTCTGGCTGCCCTGGGAGCCGCCTTCACAAGAGTGTGAAGCGAGTGTTTAACGTACCCCTGCTAACAGCATGCCCACAGATCCTGGCACACTGTTAGCACTCGCTGCTGGTGTGAAAATCCCTATTCTAACATGTTATATTTTGGTCTTGCACCAAGCAGCAATATGCTAATGTGAGAAAATCTGGAGAAACCCCTCTAGGTCCAGTCATCGATGGCCTCCAGGGTCATAAACACCATGTCGGATTCCTATCCTGCTGCCCATTTACCAGCCTCCCAGTAACCAAAGGCCTCTCCACATGCCAGACTTCACCAGCACAGGAGTGGGCGGTGACATCAGTAAAAACCGCTGTTTCATCTGCTCACGATAACTTTCAAAGGCAGACCCAGAGAATTCAGAAGCAAGAGGAAATGTCTCATACTCCCCACCCCCACTGCAGGCTCACCAAGGGACAGTTGCAAAGACCTACCCTTTGAAAGCGGCAAAGAAATCCCAGAGGAAGATGTATGTAGAGTTTAAGCTACTTTGCAGCAGTCTGTTGACTCACACCCACACACTGGGAACTCTTTGGAAAAAACTTCCCACCAGTTGTTTCTTTTATGTAATGTTTCTGGTCCGTGAGTAAAAAGGTGTCATGATAATGACAGTCAAAGCCTGAGGCTGGTTTTAGGTCTGGGGTTTCACAAGACAAACTGCAATATTCACTGTGTGTGTGTGTGTGTGTGTGAAGATAAGCTTTCCAAGTCTTGAAAATCAAAAAACAATTGGTAGAGCTTTAGAATGTAGAGGACTAAAGCTGATTTGCCTAAAGCAGGGACTGGAGATGGGAGAGAACAAGTCAGAAACTCCAGTCTCAGCTGCAGGCTCCTTTACCTTTGGGAAACTGCAGATCCCCAGCTCCTAGCTCCTAGTCTCTTGTCTCCTGGATAAACAAGCCTTATCGGCCACCCACAGTACTTCAGTTAGTAAAAGGGCTTAGGAATGTAAATCACACTGGAGTGAAGTGTGATTCTAATTTGCACTTAATCAAAGCCAATTAGAAGTACATTATTTACACAAAGTCCATGCATCTCAATTATGCCTAGCACAGCTCAAGACAGTTTTGAGTCCAGACCTTAATTCTGCTTAATTAGAGGAGTAAACGTTTTCACTGAGTCAATCCTCTAGTCTGGTCTAGATCCTATGGATAAACCAAACCAAGCATGTAGAGATTTTTACTTTAGGGCCGAGAAAGTATAACTGACACCTGTTGAAAATCTGCAGAAAACAAAGTATTTGGACTTGGAAGTTACTCTAGGTTGGAGAGGTAGCACTCAGTTCTCTCTTTTGTATACACTTATTAGCACTGACTCTGCCATGCACTCATTGTTATATTTGCTTTGCTTCATTTTTGCAAGAAAAAACACAACCTAGGAGGATGGGAAAAGCAAAGCACCCCAATTTAGTTCTCAAGCGATACTTTTCATTTCTCTGGTTCTTGTGGTCCCTGGTCTACCCAGGTGGAGGCAGTTTCAGGATAGTTGGTTTGAATCACTAGGGGACAGAGAGACACCGAGGTCAGTACCAGTCAGCAGGCATGGTCACAACAGAGACCAGGGACAAGAATTTAGGGCAGCAAAGCTTTCAGAATCCAATAGGAGAGCCAGGAGAGGGCCTTGAAGACACTTGCTTGAGAACTTCACTTACCCATTCACTCAACAACAGGCGTTAGCTAGGTGCTGAGGAAGCTTCTGCTGTCCCTTCTGAGGTGGCATCAGATCACTGTGCCAACCCTGCCATGCCTGGGCAAATTTCCTCACTTATTGGTGAGTGGAGGCTCTCCCAAGCAGGGACCCCGACAGCTCTTCTGAGGATTCCTTCTCTTTACCTTTGCAACAATTGGCATGGTCTTAGGGGAACAAATAAATGCCCAGATAGGCTGAAAAGCCAGAGAGAATAAAGCCTAAACAGCAGGAGGAAAAAAAAAAAGCAGAGGAAAAAAATAAATGCAGCTGTGGCTGCACTGCTCACTGCAAGGAGCCCAGAAGCAGCAACAGAGGTCAACAAGCCTTCAGATCGTAACACTAAAGTTACAACTAAAGCTGCCCAGGTGAGTCAGTTCAAGGTCTACCTGCTTAAAAATCAATTTACAACTGCGTGTGGTGGCCTGTTGTTTCAGCTATTTTGGAGGCTGAGGCAAGAGGATTGCTTGAGCCCAGGAGGTCGAGGCTGCAGTGACCTATGACTGCCTCACTGCATTCCAACCTGGGTGGCAGAGAAAAACTCTGTCTCTAAAAAAATTTTTTTTTTTTTTTTTGGCCGGGCGTGGTGGCTCACGCCTGTAATTCCAGCACTTTGGGAGGCTGAGGTGGGCAGACCACGAGGTCAAGAGATCAAGACCATCCTCGCCAAATGGTGAAACCCTGTCTCTACTAAAAATACAAAAATTAGTTGGGCGTGGTGGTGCATGCCTGTAGTCCCAGCTACTCGGGAGGCTGAGGTAGGAGAATTGCTTGAACCCAGGAGGTGGAGGTTGCAGTAAGCCAAGATTTGGCCACTGCACTCCAGCCTGGGCAACAGAGCGAGACTCTGTCTCAAAAAAAAAATTTTTTTTAAATCAATTTTTACTTTTTCAACCTCATTTTGGTACAAATTTCCTCTAAATTCACTTGATCATCCCTTCATCATCTCTGATGAACTAAATAGGAGAGTTAACTAAATATAATAAGGAGAATGAACTAAACATAATATAAAGTACCCAGCCTAGAGTGGGTGCTTAATGTCTGGTGGATCAATTGTAGAAAACCAAGGCTAGCTGAAATCGTTGGTACTTTCCCAGCAAAAATGGTCACCTTTGTATGAAAACATAAAACGGTAAATCTCTGAAGGGAGTAGGCAGCACCACTGAATGTCATGGCTGCCCAACTGTTTTCAATACATAAAGGAGCAAGAAGGAGCGAAAAACCATCACAACTTTTAGTATTACAACATCACAACATCATAGTATTATTTAGCATTATTTAAATAAAAGATGCCATGGACAATTTATTTATTTATTTATGAGACGGAGTTTCATTCTTGTTGCCCAGGCTGGAGCAATCGTGCGATCTCGGCTCACCGCAACCTCTGCCCACCGGGTTCAAGCGATTCTCCTACCTCAGCCTCCCAAGTAGCTGGGATTACAGGCATGCGTCACCATGCCCAGCTAATTTTGTATTTTTAGTAGGTGGGGTTTCTCCATGTTGGTCAGGCTGGTCTTGAACTCCCAACCTCAGGTGATCCACCTGCCTCGGTCTCCCAAAGTGCTGGGATTATGGGCATGAGCCACCATGCCTGGCACGCTGATTTATTTTTAAAGGGGGAAAAATCAGTTGAAAAAAATATATATATTAAAAAAATATGTATTATATATAAAAATATAGATGTTAAAAATATATTTTACTGTAATTTCTCCCCTTTATTAAAACTCTTTAATTACTTACATATTTAAGCTCTGTGCATTTCACTATATGAAAAAATTATCTCAATAAAAAATGTTTAAAATTCATATTTTAGGTAGATAAAGGGATGATGTAATGTGACCAACTCACTAAACCAAAATGGAAATTCTCTCAACATGAGGTATAGAGACCTCTGGAAGGGTTTGGTCCATATGCTGTGTGTTGATGGGCCTTCTTCTTTTTCAAACACTTGAGATACTACTCTGTTTTATTGACAAGGACCAATCTAAACATCATTTTCTATAACTTGGGCATTCAACTAGTCCTTGGAGCCTCCCTCGCTGACACAGGAAGTCACATCTGTCTGACAGTAAGCCAACGCAACCAACTTTAGTTCCCAGAAGACGTTGCCTTTCAACTCTTTCAGCACAGTAAAAGCGAACTTTCTGTCCTGGAATATTATCCAAATGTCCTGCCCACTTTTTCCAACCATTCAACTCTTAAAAGTTACTAGTCTGGACACTTGGGGAGAACCTCTCACCAGAGGCCCAATTTGCCCCTCCTCATTCAGCTCCCAGCCAGGGCTCAGGAAAGCTTTCTCATTGGTAAGGTATTCCCAAAGAAGCAATAAAGAAAACCCCACATTTATGAGCTTTGCTTTTTCCTAGAGACAAATTTTATTTCAAACCTGAGACCAATTAGGGAGAAAAATAACAAAAGCATCATGTGTTCACTGAAAAACTGTCCCAAATAATTGCTTTATACTTTTAGAAAGGACTTTCTCATATGTTAATTCACTTGATCTTATTAGATATTCACAAAAATCCAGGAGGCACATACCTAGTAACTAACAAGTTTGAATGTGTTACAGTTAGTTGTCAATGAGGTCTTCCGAATCCAAATTCAGTTTTCTTTCATTACATGAAACAGCCTAAATTGAAATCGTGTTTAGAAAAAAAGTCTGGAACATCTACTATGTGCTCAACAGTCTTGCAAAAAGGAAGCAGCAGCAAAGATTTACCATAAAACAAAGAATTTTTTAAAAAATAGAGAAATGAGAAAGTCTGATACGAACCCCAGAAATTATTGATAAACACATAACATTTTAAATTTTATATGGCAAAGATACTAACTTGGAAAAATATTTATAATACATATGATAGAGTGCTAATTTGCTTAGTATATAGAAAGCTACTCCAAATCAACATGAAAAAGATAAAAAAAAAAAACAATATAAAGATGGGAAAAGACCATGAACAATGAATAAAATAAACATGACATTTAAATTTGTGAAAATATGTTCAAAGCCAGTCTAAGAGAAATGCAAATTTAAATTACAATAAAATACCACATTGAATCTGATTTGCAGAGACCAAAAAATCTGATAACACACTGTACAGGCAAGCTGTAGAGAAATAAGTACTCTCATACATTGAGGGTGGGAGTGTAACTTAGTGTAATGACCATGATGGAAAATTTGACATTAAATAATAAAATTACAAAAAATTCCCAGGTCACTTATCCGTTGCCCTGGGAATTCTACTTTTTTGTTTTTTTGAGACAGTCTCACTCTGTTGCCAGGCTGGAGTGCAGTGGCGTGATCTCAGCTCACTGCAACCTCTGCCTCCTGGGTTCAAGCAATTCTTCTTTCTCAGTCTCCTGAATAGCTGGGATTACAGGCACGCACCACTACACCTGGCTAATTTTTGTATATTTAGTAGAGACGGGGTTTCACCATATTGGCCAGGCTCGTCTAAAACTCCTAATCTTGTAATCCGCCCGCCTTGGCCTCCCAAAGTGCTGGGATTACAGGTGTGAGCCACCACGCCTGGCAACTTCTAAGAACTATTTATACAGATGAAATTGCACAAATGTCCCAAGATGTAAACTACTTACTTTAACACTATTTTTAATGACAAAAGCTTGAAGATCATCTATAGTCCAACAATGGGGACTGTGGAATAGATAGTGGAAAATGACGTTATCTCTAAAAATAAGGAAATTCTATAAATACCAAAAAAGGAAAAATCTCCAAGATGTATTAATATAGGAAAAGAGTGTGCATTGTAGGGTATCTTTTTGATGTAAAGACAAAAGGATGCACAGAGCACCATTGGAATGAAACACAGTAAACTGCTAACAGTGTTATTTTCTCTGGGCAGGGATTGGGAGATAAGAGTAGGTATCTTTTTATACCATTTTGTGCCCAATTTTCTTTTAAAGCATGAAGTATGTAATACCTTTTTAGAAGGCTGAGGTACTATGGGAATACAACAAGCCAGTCAGTTGGGACTTGCTGGAGAAAGCCTTCAACCTGTTAAGGGTCCAGACATGCCAATGGCTCCATGTTTGCTGCCCAAATGATCAGGCATGTGTGAAGAGAACTGGCAGAACCTTTAGCTCTGGCACTGCCCACGTAAGCACTAATCTGCCATAAAAATACACTTGGAAAGGCCACTTCTTGCTAGCACACACACACACACACACACACACACACAGTGCCAATCTTTTCATGTGAATACACCTTTTGTTTCAAGTTAAAATAAGTTTTTACTTTCATTATTTTATCAAATCTATACAACCACACTCCAAGGTAGGTACTGTTACTCCTGCTATATAGATCTATACATTGAAGCGCAGAGAACAAATGACTCACGCAAGATGTGAAATCTTTAAGTGGAAGAGTTGTGACTCAAACCTGGATTCTGATTTCAAATTAGACATTATTTCTACCAGGTCAGCTACCTCACATTTCCTTCCAAAGACAAATCTGATGACCTCCCCGAGCTGGACTTAGTGATAACCAACAGCCTCTTGGACTTTAAGAAATAATAACTGTCAGCCGGGCGCGGTGGCTCACGCCTGTAATCCCAGCACTTTGGGAGGCTGAGGTGGGTGGATCACGAGGTCAGGAGTTCGAGACCAGCCTGGCCAAGATGGTGAAACCCCGTCTCTACTAAAAATACAAAAATTAGCCGGTCACGGTGGCAGGTGCCTGTAGTCCCAGGTGTTTGGGAGGCTGAGGCAGGAGAATCGCTTGAACCCGGGAGGCAGAGGTTGCAGTGAGCAGAGACCATGCCATTGTACTCCAGCCTGGGTGACAGAGTGAGACTCTATCTCAAACTAATAATAATAATAATAATAACTGTCTTTGAGGTAGACTATCGTTGATCCTATGTCTGTCTCTATCTAAAGAGAACTGCACTTGCTCAGAATCCTACTTCCTTCTGCAATATGTGTCTTGCTTCATTCAGAAATGGAAAGAGTAATGAACCAGGAGTGGGGGGATAATGGGACCAAATCCCAGGCCTAGCCCAACTTGGTGGGTAACTTTGGCATAATACTTTCTCTCTGGGCACCAGGGTCTCCGAGTGTAAAGGAAGGGCCTTGGGGTAGAAGAGTTCTGAGGTCCCTTACAACTCTACTCTTTTTTTGAACTAGAGGATTTCTTGAGTTCTGCTGACAGTAGGGAGAGAATTACCCAAGAGATGAATATTTGACTAAAGGAAAGTACTTGCAGCTCTGGAGCCAAGCTAAACAAAGAGTTAATGTAGACTTGGAAGGAGCAGAATTGAAAGGAAAAAAAGAAAGATTTAGAGACATGGAGAGGGAGAAAAAGTGAGCCAGAGGAGGCTTAGCAAAGCTTGTACTGCCACAGTCACCCAATCAGCCTACAGCAGCCAAGCCCAGCTTGGCTTGTGGTTACCTGCCTAGCTTTTCTTTTTTTTTCACTCAAGCAGAGGGACCAGTGCCACCTCACCATGGAGGCCCAATGGCTTAGCCCACTATTTTAAACATGGTTTGTGGTCTACACCAGGATGGACTGAACAACTCTGTGTCCTCCAAGGGATTAAGACTGAATGTAACATATGCTTACCCGAATGGCAGTGATGAGGTCTGGTGAACAGTCACTGGGCCACATCAAAATTAGACCCACAGCTGTTCTAAGAATATCCTCTGCTATGGCCCCAGGGGAAAGTTTGCAAAATACAAACTGGCTTGTGAATCTCTTAGCCACGATGAGCCAGGCAGAAGCTGCTCTTCAAGAAGAGCCCAAATAATAAGGGATGGAATGGAACCCCCAATCTGTGCACAAGCCTGCCTACAAAAGGAATCACTGACCATTGGAGAGAGAAGAAAGAAGCAAGAACTTCTGTTAGGTGTGTCAGTCCTGCCTTAAAGAAAAAACAAAGGTTTATTGAGATATAATTCACCTATCATACAATTCATCCATTTAAAGTATATAATTTAGGCTGGGCCCAGTGGTTCACACCTGTAATCCCAGCACTTTGGGAGGCTGAGGTGGGTGGATCACTTGAGGTCAGGAGTTCGAGACCAGCCTGGCCAACATAGTCAAACCCCATCTCTACTAAAAATACAAAAATTAGCTGGGCATGGTGGCACGGGCCTATAATCCCAGATACTCAGGAAGCTGAGGCAGGAGAATCACTCGAACCTGGAAGAGGAGACTGCAGTGAGCCCAGAAGTGCCACTGCATTCCAGCCTGGGTCTTTTTTAAGATGGAGCAAGACTCCATCTTAACAAAAAAAAACAAGTATATAATTCAATGGCTTTTAGTGTATTCACAGAATTGTGCAACCATCACCACAACCTATTTTAGAGGATTCTGATTGCTCTGAAAAGAAAGCCTGTACCTCTTAGCCACTACCTCCCAATCTCATATCCCCAGTCCCAGGGAACCACTACTTATCCACTTTCTGTCTCTGTAGATTTTCCTATTCTGGACATTTCATAGAAGTGGAACCATACTTCCAGTCACAAATATTTTCAAGGCTGATCCATGCTCTAGCATGTAGGAAAACTTCATTCCTTTTTATGGAATATTTTGTGTTCCATTGTATGAAAACATTTTGTTTATCCATTAATCTGTTGAACACTTAGGGTGTTTCCATCTTTGGGCTAGAGTGAATAAGGCTGCAAGGAACACATAAGCTTCTGTTCCTGTTGCTGAATTCAATTCCTTTGGGTATGTCCATCCAACAGTTGATAGAGGCTGGGCATGGTGGCCCACACCTGTAAGCCTAGCATTGCGGGAGGCCAACGTGGGCAGATCATGTGAGCCCCCGAGTTTGAGACAAGCCTGGGAACATAGTGAAACCCTGTCTCTACAAAAAACACAAAAATTACCCAGGCATGGTGGCACATGCCTGTAGTCTGAGCTACTAGTGGGGGCTGAGGTGGGAGGAGGTTGCAGTGAGCCGAGATTGTGCCACTGCACTCTAGCTTGGGGAACAGAGTGAGACTGTTTCTCAAAACAAACAAACAAAAACAACTGATAGACATTTGTTTTCACTTTTTGGCTATCATGAGTAATGCTATGAAAATTAATGTATAAATTCATTTTTTGTGTGGACGTGTTTTTCTTTTGGGTATACACCTGGGTGTGGAATTGTTGGATAATATGGTAACTCTGGTAGCCATTTGAGCAACTGCCAGTTTGCTAAAGAAGCTGTGCCATTTTACATTCCTGCCAGCAGTGTACGAGGGCTATGACTTTCCCACATCATTATCAACACTTGTTATTATCTATCTTTTTGATCATAGTCACCCTAGTGGGTGCCAGCTAGTATCTCCTTGTGGTTTTGAGTTGAATGTCCCTAATGATTAATGATGTTGAGCATCTTTTCATGTGATTATTGGCCATTGCATATTTTCTTTGGAGAAGTGTCTATTTAGATCTTTTGTCCATTTTTAATTGGGTTATTTGTCTTTATATTATTGTGTTGTAGTAGTTCTTATATATTCTAGACATAAATCCCTTATTTGATTTGATTTGCAAAAATTTCCTCCCATTTTGTGGGTCATCTTTTCACTTTCCTGTTGTTATTCTTAGAAGCCTGAATGTTTTCTAGTTTGATAGTGTCCAGTTTATTATCTATTTTTCTCTTGTTGTTTGTGCTTTTGCTGTCGTATCTAAGACACTATTGCCTAATCCATGGTCACAAACATTTACTCATATGTTTTCTTCTAAGAGTTTTATAGCTTCACTTCTTACATTTAGGTCTTTGATCCATTTTGAGTTAATTTTTGTGTATGGTATGAGGTAGGGTCATGTGGATATTCAGTTGTCCCATCACCACCTTTTTTTGTTTTTGTTGACACACAGTCTTACTCTGTCACTCAGGCTGGAGTGCACTGGCATGATCACAGCTCACTACAACCTTGAACTCCTAGAAAAGTGATCCTCCTGCCTCAGCCTCTCAAGTTACTAGAGCTATAGGCACATGCCACCATATTTCTAAATTTTATAGGAAAATTTCTTCTTTTCCTATAAGAGACAAGGTCTCACTTTGTTTCCCAGGCAGGTCTCGAACTCCTGGCCTCAAGTGATCCTCCTGCCTCAGCCTCCCAAAACATTGTGATTACAGGTGTGAGCCACCATGCCCAGCCTACCACTTGTTGAAAATACTATTCTTTCCTCATGGAATTGTCTTGACATCCATGTTTAAAAATCAATTGACTGTAAATGTGAGGGTTTATTTTTGGACTCTCAATTCTGTTCCATTATGCTGTATGTCCTTATGCCAGTACCGTACTGTCTTGATTACTATAGCTTAGAAGTATATTTTGAAATTGAAAAGTCAAGGCCTTCCACTTTGCTCTTTTTCAAGATTATTTTGGCTTTTCTGCATCCTTGAATTTATACATAAATTTTAGGATCAGCTTGTCAATTTCTGCAAAGAAGTCAGCTGGGATTTTGACAGAGATTGCATTGAATCTGTACATCAATTTGGGGAGCACTGCCATCTTAACAGCTTTGTCTTTTGATCTATGAACATGGAATATCTTTCCATTTATTTAGTTCTACAATTTCTCCCAAAACAAAGTTTTTACTTCTGTTAAATTTATTCCTGAGTACTTTATTCTTTTTGATGCTATTGTAAATGAAATTGCTTTCCTAATTTCATGTGCAGTTTGCTCACTGCTACTGTATAGAACAGTG
The DNA here is from genome assembly GCA_036589455.1 of Ateles fusciceps. Lineage (NCBI taxonomy): Eukaryota > Metazoa > Chordata > Mammalia > Primates > Atelidae > Ateles > Ateles fusciceps. The sequence goes on from JAZHEH010001132.1 coordinate 2,021,456, forward strand.
ATTTTTATATACTTGCAGTATATCCTATAACCTTGCAAAACAGGTTGCCTTTTATAAGGTTTCACACCTAAGGCTATCAAAAAAACTATTAAGGAGTACAATGGCTTTGTACTGTATCAATTTAGCTAATCTAGAACTATGATTCTGAGAATTCTCTTCCATGTATGATTACGAGTTGGGGTTAATCATAAGAAAAATTTCCATGAGATGTGGAAGGTGGAAGACAGCAGCAATCATTATGCTCTGAAGGGTAAATGCAGGGCACACAGTCCTGTGGCAGCCTGTGCTTACTGTCACTGACATGCTGGCCACCCTGCTGGACTACATTGTCCCACAGCTCTCATGAGATAGTCTCCTTCAAATTCTCTGACTTCTGGGTCAAGTGCACGTGCAGTTTTGTAGTGAAGAGTGCCAGCTTCTTCTGCAGGTCAGTCTGCCATTTTATCAAGGCTAAAGGCACTGACAAGGCTGCAGTGAGCCGCCGCTCACTGTGATTATGCCACTGTACTCCAGCCTGGGCAACAAGGTGAGATCCTGTCTGAGAAATGCACATGGGCTCCGATTTGGCCTTTGTCTCTGCTGCTTCACATTGAACTTTCTTCCCAGCTTCAGCCCTGCTCTACATTCAGGCCCACCAAGAGACTCAAAGGCAAGAGACTTCTTCAACAGCACCAGCAATCACATAAGGCCATGCATAGACCTAATCCCTATAAGGAATCCTTTATTCTATATATTTCCATTCAATATCTATGCTATTTACTTATTACAAATGGCATTGTTTTAAAATTTCAATTTCAGATTATTTGTTGATGGCATATAGACAATTCAATCAATTTTTACATATTGATATTATGTTCTGACACTGTTAAATTCCTTATTAGTTCCAGTAGCTTTTCAAAAACAGCTTTCAGGGCTGGGTGCAGTGCCTAGTGCCTGTAATCCTAGTACTTTGGGAGGCTGAGGTGAGAGGATTGCTTGAGCTCAGGAGTTCGACACTACCCTGGGCAAATGGTGAGACCCTATCTCTACAAAAAATTTTAAAAATTAGTTAAGCATGGTGGCATTCACCTGTGGTCCCAGCTACTCAGAAGTCTGATTACCACTTGAAACCAGGAGGTAGAGGCTGAAGTCAGCCATGTTCACGCTACTGCACAGCCTGAGTGACACTGCAAGACCCTGTCTCCAAATAAATTAATAAAAATAGATTTCATAGGTTTTTCAATACAGACAGTTATGTTTGCTAGGAATAAAAACAGTTTTACTTCTTCCCTTCCAACTGAGATGCTTTTGGTTTCTTGATTTTCCCTTACTGCACTAGCCAAAACCTCCTGTACTTGGGTGAACAGCAGTGGTGACAGTGTACACATCCCTTGCTGTATTCCCGATCTTAGGAGAAAGTTTTCAGTCTCCACTATGTCTGATGTTGGCTGTAGTTTTTTTATAGAAGGAATTTCAAACATCTGTTAAAAACGTGTTCAGGCCAGCATGGTGGCTCATACCTGTAATCCCAGCACTTTGGGAGGCCGAGACACCTGAGGTCAGGAGTTTGAGACCAGCCTGGTCAACATGGTGAAACCCCATCTCTACTAAAAATACAAAAATTAGTGGGGTGTGGTGGCAGGTGCCTGTGATCCCAGCTACTTGGGAGGCTGAGGCAGGAGAATTGCTTGAACCCAGGAGGTGGAGGTTGCAGTGAGCAGAGATTGTGCCACTGCACTCCAGCCTGGGTGACAAAGTGAGACCTTGTCTCAAAAAAAAAAAAAAAAAAAAAGTTCAAAGATTTAAAAGAAAATATGAACATAATGAAGATAGGAAATGTGAGATATTAAAAAAAGAATCAAACATAACTTCTAAAAATAAAAAATTTACTAAATGGACTTGACAAAAGATTGAACACTCCAGAAACCTATACACTTGAAGATACAGCAATAGAAACTAAACTGTAGCACAGAGAAAATTAAAACTTGTAAGAAAAAAGAAAAAACAGTGCCACAGTGACCTATTAGTGGTCTGATACATGAAACTGGAGTCTTAGAGGGAGGGTTAGCCATTAAAAATTTTTGAAAAAAAATAATAGCCAGAAATTTTTCAAATTTCATAAAAATAAACTCATAGATCCAAGAAACTCAACAAACTATAAAATATGATGTACATAAATAAAACCAGTCCAGAGCTTATCATCATCAAAATAGTGAAAAATAGACAAATCTTAAAAGTAGCCAGAGGTAAAAGACATATGACATACAGAATAAAGAATAACTGCTCACTTCTTGTCAGAATCCACACAAGCCAGAATGACATCCAGCTTTTTAAAAAATGGCATTCTTTTTTAATGCAACCTTATATTCAGCAAAATATCCTTTAAAATAAAGGTAGTCAGCCTGGGCAACATGGCCAAACCTCGTCTCTACAAAAAATATGAAAAAATAGCCGGGTGTGGTGGTACGCGCCTGTAGTCCCAGCTACTTTGGGGACTGAGGTGGGAAGATTGCTTGAGCCCAGTAGGTAGAAGCTGCCACGGAGCCATGATCAAGCCACTGCATTCCAATCTGTGTGACAAAGTGAGACCATGTCTCAGAAAAAAATAAAGATAAAAATAGACATCTTTAGACAAAAGCTAAGAGAATTCTAGCTAGCATACTGGTGTTTCAAGAAGGATTAAAGGAAATCTGGGTGAAGGAAAACTCAAACTCAGATCTACACAAAGGAATAGAGAACACTAGAAATGGAAGCTACAGGAGGATGTACTCTACCAAAGTGAGGACATAAGCCAAGAAAAATCACATGGGATACAGGAGGGCGCAGGGGATCTAATCCAGGAGTGGAGATGATGCTGTTTCAGGTATGAAGGTCAACACGTCTGGACTGGAGCAGATATCAAGAGATAAAAAGGCAAAACTGATACAAAGTGTAATGTATCTCAACGGGAGTAGATCTAGTTATGCATAGCCTGAAACTTACGCAATGCAACTTATATGTGAAAGTAATTTTTACTTAGAATGAGGAGAGATGATCAAAATTGCTTTTTTTTTTTTTTTTTTTGAGACAAGGTTTCACTCTGTCACCTGGGCTAGAGTGCAGTGGTGCAATCTCAGCTCACTGCGACCTTGACCTCCTGGGGCTCAAGCCATCCTCCCACCTCAGCCTCCCGAGTAGCTGAAACCACAGGTGTAGTCTCATGAGACCATGCCCGCCTAATTTTTGTATTTTTTGTAGAGATGGGGTTTTGCCATGTTGCCGAGGCTGGTCTCGAGCTCCTGAGCTCAAGGTATCTGCCTGCCTCAGCCTCTCAAAGTGCTGGATTGCAGACATGAGCCTCTGTGTCCAGCCAAAATTACATGTTTTTAAACACTGACAAACACCTTAAATATCACCAAATCCTAAAAAATAACCTAGTATTTTTTATTAACTACCAAAAAGATTCTAAAATTCTTATTTTTTTATATTTTGGCCACATGCTTATTGATTGCTTCTGCACACAATCTGTTTGAAGCACTATTCTACAGAAGAAAGAATACATTTCAGTTTTTCCTTTAAAACATAATTTGAGGATAGTCTCTTCAATTAATGGTAGCCAAGCGTGATGGCTTACATCTTTAATTACAGCACTTTTGGAGGTCAAGGTGGGAGGACTGCTTGAGGCCAGGAGTTTGAGACCAGCCTGGGCAACAGAATGATACATCATCTCTACAAAAAATAGAACAATTAGCTGGGCATGGTGGTGTGTGCCTGTAGTCCCAGCAACTTGACGCAGGAGGGCTGCTTGGGCTCAGGAGTGTGAGGCTGCAGAGAGTATGACTGTACCCCTGCACTCCTGTCTGGGCAACAGAGAGACCTTGTTCAAACATGCAAAACAAAAACCCAAACGGCTCTAGGAAAACTGGTTAACTACATGCAAAAGAATAAAGTTGGGGCCAAGCACGGTGGCTCATGCCTGTAATCCCAGCACTTTGGGAGGCTGAGGCAGGTGGATTACTTGAGGTCGGGAGTTCAAAACCAGCCTGGTCAACATGGTGAAACACCGTCTCTGCTAAAAACACACAAACAAAATTAGCTGGGTGTGATGGCAGGCGCCTGTAATCCCAGCTACTAGTGGGGTTGAGGCAGGAGAATTGCTTGAACCCGGGAAGCAGAGGATGCAGTGAGCCGAGATCACGACACTGCACTCCAGCCTGGGTGACAGAGCAAGACTCCGCCTAAGGAAAAAAAAAAAGAATAAAAGTTGGATCCTTCCCTTACACATGTACAGAAAACTCAAAATGGGTTTAAAGACATAAATATAAATCTGAAACTATAAAACTACCTGAACAAAACAACAGGGGAGAAGTTTCATTACACTGAATTTAGCAATGATTTCTAACATATGACACCAAAAGCACAGGCAATGAAAGCAAAAGCAGACAAATAGGATGACATCAAATTTAAAAACTGTGCCAGGAAGGAGACAACAGTGTGAAAGGCGGCCTATAAAATGGAAGGAAATATCTGCAAACCATGTATCTGACAGGGGATAAGCATCCAGAATGTATAAAGAGCTCCTACTACTCAACAACCACGAAACAACCTGATTAAAACTGGGCAAAAGGCCAGGTACAGTGACTCACATCTGTAATCCCAGCACTTCAGGAGGCCAAGGTGGGTGGATCATATGAGGCCAGGAGTTTGAGACCAGCCTAGACAACATGGCAAAATCCCATCTCTACTAAAAATACAAAAAATTAGCCAGGCGTGGTAGAATGTGCCTGTAATCTCAGCTACCTGGGGGTGCTGAGGCACAAGAATCATTTGAACCTAGGAGGTGGAGGTTGCAGTAAGCCAATATCATGCCACTGCACTCCAGCCTGTGCAACAGCGCAAGACCTTGTCTCAATTAAAAAAAAAAAGGGGGCGGGGGGTGGCAAAAGACTTGAATAGACATTAATCCAAGAATAGCTGCAAATGGCCAAGAAGTTGTATGAAAAAAGCTCTAGTAATGTTGCTAGCAGAACATTCCTATTGTCAGAGAAATGCAAATCAAACCACAGTGGCAGACCACCTCACACCCATTAGGTTGGCCACTATCGAAAGAAACAAACAAACAAATGTAACAGAGAATAACAAGTGCTGGTAAGGACGTGGAGAAGTTGAAACCCTTGTGCAGTGTTGGTGGGAACGCAAATGGTGTAACCACCAGGGAAAACAGCATGGAGACTCCTCAAAACATTAAACATAGGATTACCATATAATCCAGCAATCCCACTTCTTGATATATATTCAAAAGAATTGAAAATAAAAAGAATTGAAAATATTTTCTAAGAGATATTTGCACACCCGTGTTCACTGAAGCATTATTCACAATAGTCAAAGAGACAGAGGCAACCTAAATGTCCAGTGATGGATAAATGGATAAAGAAAATGTAGTATATACATATATACAGGGGAATATTATTCAACCTTTAAAAAGAAGGAAATCCTGTCATATGCTACAACATGGATGACCCTTCAGGACATTATACTAGAAGCAAATCATAAAAAGACAATTACTGTCTGGGTGTGGTGGGTCACGCCTATAATCCCAGCACTTTGGGAGGCCGAGGTGGGCGGATCATTTGAGGTCAGTAGCTCTAGACCAGCCCGACCAATACAGCGAAACCCCATCTCTACTACAAATACAAAAATTAGCCAGGTATGGTGGTATATGCCTGTAACCCCAGCTACTCAAGAGGCTAAGGCATGAAAACTGCTTGAACCTAGGAGTCGAGATTGTACTCCAGCCTGGGCAACAGAGTGAGGATCTGTCTAAAAAAAAAAAAAGACAATTACTACACAATTCCACTTATATACCAGAAGCTAAAAGGGTGGGGATGGGAATCGTTTAATGGGTATAAGATTTTAGTTTTTTATGATGAAAAATTCTAGTGAGCTGTTGTGCAATAATATGCGCATGTATTACTCTACTGGACACTTAAGATGATAATGTTTTTTTATACCACAATAAAAAGTCATTTGAATTTGGCAAATGGAAAGCAAAAGCAAACTAAAAAATTGTGGTAGTGATCCAAAAAGAGAGGGCTAGACAGACAGAAACACTATCAAAATGACTGTATAATTCTACTTCCCCAAGTAGATTGAGGAATAGACATTAAACAAAGAGTCTGTGTCTTATTCATCTGTAAGTCTGAGGAGTCAAGGAATCACCCTTAGTTAATAGAAAATACTGAATGAATAAACAACAAATGCAAAACAGGCAAGGGTGGAAGAAGCAGAGGTGCAAAGAGTCCCCAAGATCAAACATGACTAAGGATACTGTATCTTCAGTGAATGACAGTCTATCTGTGGCCTGAGTGACATCTGTAAGTGAGTAACAGCTTCTCTCCAGGCACCAAATGTAGGACATTACATTAAATATTCAAGAGATACACGACCCAGTTATTTTCGGGGAGGAGTGAGTATGGGTTTTCAGTGAGCTTTAGGCACACAAAGACCTATATAGGACAGGTTCTTGGACGTGGGAGGGGAATAAAACAAAGGAGGGCAGAGTCTTCCCCCGATGGTCACGTTGCAGATCACACGGTCCTTGCTTACACAGCACTTCCTCGCTTTGCTCTGGAAAATTCCACCATGTTTCACCTAGCCACCCCCTTTCATTTTCTTTTTTTTTTTTTTGGAGACCGAGTCACTCTGTCGTCCAGGCTAGAGAGCAGTGGCACTATCTTAGCTCACTGTAACCTCTACCTCCCAGATTCAAGTGATTCGCCTACCTCAGCCTCCCGAATAGCTGGGATTACAGGTGTGAACCACCATGCCTGGTCTAAATTACTTTTTTATTTTCAAAACATAAAAGCCTTGACATCATGACTTAAAATCTTTTAGTTTATTAACCATGGTGGCAATTTAAAAATTAACTTTCCTGTCCTAGTAGAAAGGGGACAAGAAGCAAAGAATCTTGCTTTGGAATTCTGGTGCTATAAGGAAAATATGGAGGGTCCCCTTCTGACTCTCTCTCTGGCCAGAGATAGTGCATGTCTGGCAACAGATGAGCGTGCGTGTGTAAGGACACTGTTTATTCTAGCCTTTCTAAAATTTACAAATTGAAACAAATAATGGTGGAGACATTTGCAACTATGGGAAAAGGGTGTTTACAAAGTGGGAGAAAATAGACTAAATAGGCTTACATTACAGAAAATTTCTAACACGAAATGGGATGGACTCCCTAACAACAGAAGGTGCAAAGGGCTGTGAGTCATACTAATTGTAGCAATTAGATATCTTTAAAGATTTCCTAAATATGTCAGTTTTGGAAAACAGTACCTACATGTAAGGTCATCTTGGTAAGCCCTGAGGACGCTAGGCAGGAAAATTTTCCTAAGCTTCTTGTTTCAGCTCTCCACTCTTAGATACAGATTCTCAGATACCAAGTCTTAGTTCAGTGTTAAATCATTCAGGCCCAAGGTGCTTCTGATACGTTCCTCTGGAAACTAATTCCCCTTTCCCAAGCCTTGCCTGAAATGAAATTGCTCAGGATGAATTTTCTTGTGAGAAGCATGCAAGATCATTATTTTAATTTCCACACATCAGCCATTTTCTTTGTCCACTAATGGTTGTGTGTGTGGATGGTGTGTGCCTCTTTCTCTTTAAGCAATTTGTCTCCTTTATCTATTGCACAGTCTCTTCCTAGCATTGAATGTTTTACTCTAAACTCCTAAGTACTAAGGTAAAAGTAAGATCAAATCCTAAAGCACAAGCCTATGTTTGCTAATTTGATTGTTACAAAAGTATTCCTAAGAAAAGTATTAAGTTGCTTGTTAATGATCAAAAGGGGTATGCCTAGAAGAGACACCCTTTGAATGAAAGTGAGGACAGGTTTCCCCCCTTGGAATAACTGACCCTGACCACAAGAGATTTCATATCTTTATAAAAACAATAATCAAACAGCAAATATCATTAGAAACAAAGGAAGTATCTTAGTAGCTAGGAAAGGTGATGCTAGATTTTCCACAAGATAAAGACATTTGTCTTTTATATAGAGAAAAAAAAAGAGCAATTATTCTCCAGTTCAGTTAGCAAGAGAAGGTGTGAGTTTACGAGTGTTTTTTATAAAAATGGTATAGTCAAAGATTTTTTTTAGAACAAAGGTAAGGTCCATGGTCATTAAATCTTTCCTACATAGAGTCCAGGACAGCATGACACACACAAACCATGGCAGATATACTACTTGATGTGGGGGAGGGAAGAAGAACGATGGTTTTATATAGTGAAGTCCTAAAATTCATTTCTTGATCAAGTGAGCTTGCTTCACTAAGTTTGGGCATGAACTGGCAATCCTTACTTAAAGTCAACATGAATTATAGCGAAACAAGATTGTAGAAACCAGGCCCATAGAAGCAGAAATTTGGTCTAGAGTATTTTCCAAGAGAGACGTTGATTTGTCTTTTTTCTTCCTTGTAGGAGAAGGGAAGGAATGGAACAATTATTGAATATCTATTATGTATCAGGTACTGTGCTTTCTTATATACAGTACCCCATGTAATCGTCAAACTAACCTGGTCAGATAACTAATGTTCAATAATTTATATAAGGTTACACAGCTAATAAAAATAAACAGTGGAATTGAATACAGGGCTGTCTGCCCCCAAAGACCATATACTTCCCTCTGTAGGGCAATTTCCTCCTATCATACTTTCTAAAATCCCTTTTATATTTCTAAAATCTGACCATAACTAACTGCTCAGCTCTCTTTTGGTTCAGATTTTAGAAAATGTTTGAAAGGTACGAGATATTAGATACGGGGCTGAAATCTCTCTGTGCCCTTCCCCATTCTCATGTCACCTGCCTTCCCAATATCAGACTATTCTTAATCCTCTGCAATCTGGTTTTATTTCACTCTCGACATGTTTTTAAGACTTATCTGTGAGGCCAGGCATGGTGGCTCACACCTGTAATCTCAGCACTTTGGGAGGCAGAGGTGGGTAGATCATCTGAGGTCAGGAGTTATGAGACCAGCCTGGCCAAAATGGTAAAACCCTGTCTCTACTAAAATACAAAAATTAACCGGGCACGGTGGCACATGCCTGTAATCCCAGCTACTTGAGAGGCTGAGACATGAGAGTCACTTGTACCAGGAGGTAAAGGCAGAGGTTGCCGTGAGCCAAGATCATGCTACTGCACTCCAGCCTGAGCAACAGAGTGAGACTCTCTCTCTCTCTCAAAAAAGCCTTACCTATATTACTACATACAGGTTTACTTCAGTCATTCTTACTGCTATACAATGATTATATCATGATTTTAAGCCATTTGTTTTGTTCATTTGAAATAAACATTATTGAATGAATCTTCTCTTATATACAAGTCAGAATTTTCTCTGGATTATATACTAGAAAGTAGAACTGCAAGATCCAGAAATAACAACAACACATTTAAATAGAGCTTATTTTGTGGCAACCATTGTTCTAAGCATCATATGTGTGTGTGTGTGTATATATGCACAATATATGCATACACACACACACACACTCATTTAATCTTCACGATAATCTTCCAGAGATTCACTTGTTAACTCCATTTTACAGACAGGGAACAGTTGGCTCTAGAATCATATAACTTTACTAGACATTGTAAATGACCCTCTGAAAGGATTATGTCAATTTCTACTTCTACCAACAGCATGTGAGCATCCAACCCTTGCCAACATGCATGGTCAGGTTTTTTATTTTTGCTATCCTAATAGGACATTCTAAATTCTTCCTATGTGGATAATCATTTGTCTCAGCACAATTTACTGAACAGTCCATCGTTCAGCACTGATTGTCATATATCAAGTTTTTACATATATGTAGATTATGTTCCACTGTCTGTCTTTCTCTGCAACACCACCATTGTGTTTTAATTATTACAGCTTTATAATACATGTTAATATCCAGCAGGAAGGAAATTAAATGAGATTTCAAATAAAAATCATAATGGGTTGCTTCAAAATCTTTCCTTGATGGTTTTAATCCTCTGATCTTCCACATGAAGTTCAGGATCACCTTGAAAAATACTATGAGAAACACTCGCACTGGATATTCTCTGACTGCTCCTTCAGAGACCCCTTCTATTCTTCACCTTGTTCTATGTCCCATGAAGCTGACCTCTGCATGGGCAGCATCAACTGGGTCCCTCCTTCTTACATTCAGCTAAGGAGAGTCAATGGAAGGAGAATGAAGGGCAAAAGGAGAAACAAGTCAAGGCACTTCTCTCCTTGGCTCCCTCGCCACTATGTCCAGGTTAGTAGCAGCTGTTCCTCTACCGACGGCCTGCCAGGTGGGCCTCTCTACACTCCAGCTACAGCACTGTCTGGGTTCTGATAAAGGTTGCACCCATCTGCAGCTTCAGTCCCAGGGGGTGCTAAAGGTGCTTCTTTGCTTTGGCTAGCTCAGGGTGCCTCACCTTCCCCTGTTGGTTTATCAGTTTTCCTTAAGCTTTGCCTTCACCTTTATAAACAGGTCCTCCATTAACTCCCCCTCGGTGAACACTTCTGTGTGTGTCATTGGTTTCCTGCTAAGATTCTGAGTAATTCAAAACTTCTCATGGTTTTCATCCTAATTTCATTTAATTTCTAGATTAACTTGGGGGTAATTGACAGCTTTCAAATATTAAGTCTCCTGGTCGGGCTCAGTGGCTCACGCTTGTAATCCCAGCATCTGAGGGGGCCACGGCGGGTGGATCACCTGAGGTCAGGAGTTCAAGACCAGCCTGACCAACATGGCGAAACCCCATCTCTACTAACAATACAAAAATTAGCTGGGCATAGTGGCACATGCCTGTAATCCCAGCTACTCGGGAGGCTGAGGCAGGAGAATTACTTGAACCCGGGAGGCGAAGGTGAGCGGTGAGCGGAGATCACACCACTGCACTCCAGCTTTGGCAACAGAGCTAGACTCCATCTCAAAAAAAAAAAAAAAAAAAAAAAAAATTAAGTCTCCCTATCTATGAATATGTGTTATGTCCATTTATGTGGGCCTTCTTTCATTCCTTCAACTTTGTTTTATACATTTCCTGTAAAGGTTTTGCAGGTTTTCTAAGGATTATTCCTAGCTTCTTTGTGCTGTTATTATTGCAAACGGGATTTTTTTTTCTAATTTGTTATTACTATCATGAAGGTCAAGTACTGTATCTAGCAATGTTGCTCAATTATTTTATTAATTCTAACAGTTTGTTCATTCTTCTAGATTGCCTATGTAGCAAATCACATAATCTGGAAATAAAGTCAGCTGTGTCTCTTTCTTCCAATTCCTATACCTCTAATCTGTTGTTCTTGTTTCATTGTTCTGACTAGTATTTCTAGTATAACACTGAATAGAAATGGTATTCATGAGCATCCTTGTCTCATCTCTCTTAGCTTTCTTTTAACTAAGTAAAACTATCCTAAAGTCTAAGGCTTTGCCTCCCAGCTTCCATGTGTCTTTAGATAATTATATTCAAATTAAAGTGTGCAGGAGTCATACTAGCCAAAAAATTCACATTACTATGTACCCTGGAAGGAATGATATAACATTCTGATACAGGAATGAGAAGTCTTGACAATCTCAGTCTACAATGAAATAGCCTCATGTGAGTTGTGAGCCTTGGCTGGGGTGTAGCTAATTTAAACAATAAGGTTCAACCAATTCTTGTATATGCAACCACCAATTTGTATACTAGAAATCATGGAGATGGTCACATCAAACACCACATGATTTACCATTTTAGCTTTTGAAACTAGGGGGAAAACATGCAGAAAAGAAATAAACAGCTCTTTTTTTCTAATGAATGTACTAACAGAAGAGTAATGAGGTTGGAAAACAGATGTGGACAAAATGCTGCAGTGTGGGCCACACAATCTGGAAAGGAATGATAAAAAAAAACTTTACAAGCTGTTTTGAGCCTTGAATTAAAAGGAGTAATCAAGCAAGGCTGACTTATAAAGGGTCAGGGGGTAGCATCCTGCAGCAGAGAATAAGCAGAACTCTTTTCACTTAACTGTCCCCTGACCAGCTAAGACTGGGAAGGAGGGATTTCCCCTGGGTCACAGCTCCTATAAGCATATTTTTGAATCCGTGTTTAATAATTGCCATTGAACCTCCTTTCCCTGCCCACCCGCTCCCCCAGGGAGGTACTTCCCTAATGGGTTGGCCCTTTTTAGTCTGGTTTTAGTTTCTGACTCTTTATATTCTGATGGGGGCATCTCAATCTATTTCTGTGACTTCCAGGCAAAATGTGTCAAATTAGAGAAATGCATTTGATGATAGTTTAGGAGAGCACTGACTTTCTAAATAATCTCCCCCACGCCCTTTTCACCAGGACTACCTCCTAGAGTCAATCAGAATGCATGTAATAAAATAATTCCAACTAAATCCTCATCTAGAGTTGTTGCTTTTCAACTGTAACAGTACACTAGAGTATAGCAACATCAGGAGGTAAAGGCAGCATATTGGTAAAAGGAAGATAAAGCCTGATCCTGTTTCCAAGATGAACCACACAAAGAAAATTTTCTTCTGCTCCTATAGGCATTGTTATTAACGGTGTTTTATGGCAGAATCGTCAGACACTCATCAGTTTACTGAACTATGTTAGTCTGTACGAAGTGTCTCTCAAAGTGGTACTGTGAGAAAGCAGTCTGCTGCAGTTGTCTGACTTGGCCTCTGAAAGCTTTCAAAGTCAACTACTGAAGTCCAGCCAGCATCTAATTTTACCCGTGAGTTCAGGAGAGAATAAAGCTGGTGGGGAAGATCACAAAGTTCCTTGAAGCTCTGACCTACAACAGGAAGAGAGTTGTCAGCCTTCATGTCTCTCATTCTAAATTCCAAGGAAAACAACAGTGGCTGGGCATTTTATAACACGTTCCCATTGTAAAATTGCATATTTCAGAAACATGATGCCAACTCTCTCATTTTCTATAGACCTTGTGTCAGTATAAACAGATGACCTTAAAATGAGTATTTTTTTACTTAAGCTTTTCAATTCCAATTTGTCTAATGTACTGTGGGTTTCTCTGGGTTTTCTTATAACACTGTGGAAATCTACTGTTTTCTCATTGGGTAATGCTCTACACACTCAACTCAGATGACTGAATTAATGTCCTGGGAATTTCTGGTAATGTTAGTGTGAAATACCATAGTGATTTCAGAGTTTCAGGGGCATTCTGAGCTTTCTGTAAATAAAGTGGAAACAGGGCTTTGAAGTTAAGTCTTGTCTTCGGCATTTAGTAACTGTTTAAACCTTGGGCAAGTTATTTAACTTCTCCAGTACTTATCTGTAACATGGGTATAAGAATAACTACCTTGGCCAGGTACAGTGGCTCACGCCTGTAATCCCAGCACTTTGGGAGGCTAAGCCAGGTAGATCATTAGGTCAGGAGTTCGAGACCAGCCTGGCCAAGATAGTGAAACCCCATCTCTACTAAAAATACAAAAATTAGCCAGGCATGGTGGCGGGTGCCTGTAATCCCAGCTACTCGGAGGCTGAGGCAGGAGAATTGCTTGAACCCGGGAGGTGGAGGGTGCAGTGAGCCGAGATCATGCCACTGCACTCCAGCCTGGGCAAGACAGTGAGACTCCATCTCAAAAAAGAAAAAAAAAGAAAAAGAATATTGACCTTAATACCTACATTAAAGGGCTGTTGTGAGGATGAATAAAAATCTATGTTAGGCACCCTGTACAATGCCTACCTCACACAGCAATTCAGTAAACAGTGGCTATTAGTATTATTATTACCAGGTCAGTCCAAAGTGATAAAAGGCATATCCTATTCAGTAAGATGCCACAGAGTGACATGTCTTAGGGCAAAAAGTGACCTCAGGTGCCCCTAAAAGCACCAGGAGGATCAGCCAACAAGGGAACAGAAATGACAGCAAGTGTCTGATGTCTAGGGAGATCTCCAATATGACTGTCCTAGGTCAGTAATGAACGACTGCCCACTGTAAGACTGGTGCCCTGGAACCAGAACATGAGCCTCTTCTTGAAAGCAGGTTGATGGAATGGGGAAAAGAAAACCAAGAGAACCAGCTCCAATGGCTGGAAAACTTAAATGGTTTCATTAAAATTCTTCTGTTGACCAACTTGCTTTCTGGAGTAGCAGTTCACACACCCGCCAGTAACCTAAGAATGGACCACAACTTAGACAACACAGCTTCTCCAGTATTAAACGTATCATCTGACGATGTTCTCAACCCCTATGGATAGGAACTGGCAGTTACTGTGCTATGAAAGTTGGAGCTGAACTCCAGGAAAAAGGAACAAAAGCACAAACCATACTGGAACACTGACCATAACCCTGGGTCATTATCTGGCTGACTTTCAGTGTTCTCAAATTCTGTGTGCCCTCAAGAAGAGAGATCAACACAGATTAGTTCTGTGAGCTCTGTCTACGCTCCCCATGCTCTTTCAAAATAAAAATGTAAATACAAGTAATGATCATACTAACTACTATTTACCAAGCAGCTACAAAGTACCAGGTACTATGCTAAACAATTCCCGCTCTTCTGCCTCCTAGAAGGAAACATGTTTAGAAGGGGCTTAGACACTGAAAAGCTGCTTTAGTATCCAATAGAGAATAACAAGTTTACTTCTGGCATTTAAGCAAGCTGTTTAGGAGAGAAGGGCACTGATACTTAGACCCTTGGGTTTAAGAAGGAAACTCATCTTTTAATCAGAAACAAAACAAGAATCCCCAAGAGCTCAAAGCTCACTGCAACATCTGTCAGTTTAGAATGGATTAATAAAATTAAGAGGGACGGTAAAATCTTATCTTGGGGGAATTACGAATACAAATCCATATGCTGGAATAGGATAGCGTAGTCAGTTGTCAATATTTAGCTAGTGTTCTGTGGTTCTTCCACAGAGTGATGCCTGGCTTCCCAAATAAACCTCAGAGGGTGTATACCAGTCCCTGTTATATCAAATGAGTCTACTAAAATTTATTATCCATGATTCTCCACTTTGGAAAATCATGAAATAAGGAGCGAACATCATTCTACTTACTTAATCAATGTTGTATTATGATCAAGGGAAACAATCTAACATTTATTAAGCACTTATTTTGTGCCAGGCACTCTACATGTGATTTCATTTAATCCACACAATGATAGCATGAAGTAGGTATGATTATTCACATTTTACAGAGGCCCAGAGGGTGACGCAACTTTTCTAAGGCCTCAGCTAGTGAAGAAGTGGCAGACCCACAATTCAAACCTAGATAAACCTGCCTCTAAAAACTTGTGTTCTTTTGATCATACCAGGCAGCCTCCTAGGAACTATGCTACACATTACGGTGGATATCTAGAGGCAAGAACTAACAACCCCTTTCCACAAGGAGTTTAAAGTCTGATAGAAAAGAAAATAAAGATACATACTTCCAGACAACATAAGGCGAAACGTGGGAAGTTCTAAAAGAGGGCAATGACTACTAAAGACAAAGACATTCAGAGAAAAGAAGACAATTTGTGATTGGAATAATCAGAAAGGCTGCGAGGAAGAGCACTACTTTCTCTAAACCTTGAAAGATGAGTAGAAGTCCTACAGGTGGTTAACCAGGAGTGTATGAAGGACACAGAGAGGGGCAGGGCTCTTCAGAGGAAGGGAACTGTGTGCACAAAATAAGAAGGTGGGAAGAGAAAATCTACGCTCAAGAGATGATAAACAATTACATTTCCCATGAGCAAAGACTTCACCTAAGAAAGAAGTGGGAGGTAAGAAAGAAAAGATCAGTTTGAACCAGAGTGAAAATAGGAAAGGAAACGTCTGTTTATTGGATTCCTACTATTAGGCACTGTGCTTGTGTCTCTGAATTCAATACTTGCAAGACCCCTTTGAGCTGGTCTGTTATTCACGTTTGTCTAGATGAAGAAACAAGCTAAGTGTAAGTCACACATCTATTACAGAGAAGAATCATACTTGGAATTATTTGATTCATCCCAAATTGTGTGTTCCTCTCTCTACATAATGTTACCTTAAACAAGACAATAATGAATTCAGATTTCTATTATATGAAGATGCAACACATCAAAGGTTTTGAGAAGAAAAATTAACATGATCAAAATATTTGCTATTTTGAAATAAAGGAAAATTCTCCTGGGACCGCTGAAGTATTCCATTCAAAGGAAGGTGGCTTGGTAAACGTATTCTTGAAGAAGTGACTGAGGACATGGGTGGACTGTCAGAGTTCTGCCTTTTTTTTTTTTTTTTTGAGATAGAGTCTCACTCTATCGCCCAGGCTGGAGTGCAGTGGTGCAATCTCGGCTCACTGCAACCTCCACCTCCCGGGTTCAAGTGATTCTTTTCCCTCAGCCTCCCAACTAGCTGGGACTATAGCCATTTGCCACCACACCCAGATAGTTTTTGTATTATTAGTAGAGCTGGGGTTCACCATATTGGCCAGACTGGTTTCGAACTCCTGACCTCATGATGTGTCCGCCTCAGCCTCCCAAAGTGCTGGGATTACAGGTGTGAGCCACTGCACCCGGCCAGTTCTGCCCTTTATTAGCAATGTGATTTTAGCGTTTCTTCCCCTAAGCCTTATCAACAAAATGGGCATGACAATACCCATCTCAAAGATCTAGATTTAAAAGGAAATCATGTGAGTGGAAATGCTCTGTAAATATAAAGCAAAATGTAAAATATTTTTTTTAATCCAAAAATCTTAATTTTGGTAGAGAAAATACCTCAAAGAGAACCTAGGTTAACCCCAAGGAATTACTCACAGACTTACTTGTATGCAGAACTAAGGTTCACCCTTGACTTGAAAGTGGCTCAGATACCACTGCATGGGCTGGGGTTGGAGCCTGAGGAGGTCATGTTGGGTCCTGTGCCATGGCATACCAACAACCCTGAAAGCCCCAGGTTTCTTTTGAAATGATTATTTTTGTGTGACTCTGTCTCCAAGGCTCTCTGGTGACACAACTCACTGGTTTCAAAGGCAGGAAGTGGGCATCAACCCTGGACACATAGCACTCCATGGACAAAGACATCTAAACAAAACCAAATGGCCAGGCTTGGTGGTCACATCTGGAATCCTGGCACTTTGGGAGGCTGAGGTGGGAGCACCACTTGGGCCAGGAGTTTGAGACTAGGTTGTTCAACATGGCAAAACCCCGTCTCTACCAAAAATACAAAAATTAGCCAGGTGTGGTGGCCCATGCCTGTAATCCCAGCTACTCGGGAGGCTGAGGCAGGAGAATCGCTTGAACCCTAGAGGCAGAGGTTGCAGTGAGCCTTGATCACTCCACTGCACTCCAGCCTGGGCGACAGAGTGAGACTCTGGCTCAAAAAATAAAAATAAAATAAAACAAAAAACAAAAAAACTACCTCTTGGCTTGAAGATGGAAGGCTCGACAACCTCAGGCAGTCTGATCTAAGTCAGGGTCATTTTGAAGGTAAATATAATACTTTCATGTTAAAACAGAAGCCTCAGTTACATAAAGCCATTGGCCCATTTCTCCTGACTACCAGTAGAGGCTGATAGAGGCTGGGAAACATTAATTGTGAAAGGTTAAAAAAAAATCAGAAAATAAATATGGTACAATTATGACTTAGAGTTTCAGGAAATATCTTGTCAATTCGACCAGACTCATCAGGGGAAAAGAGAACAGCATTTCCCATCCCCAAAGTCTCGGAGCAAATCTGTACATAGTACTTGGCCAAGAAAACCATCAAGAAGACCCCAAATCACCTTAAAGTCCAGCCTTATCCACTTCTTCTATTAGGTGTCACTCACTGAACATCTAAACAAACTGCCAGTACTTTACCACAAATAACTTAGGGAAAACAAAGCTGTGATAAGGTTCTCCACATGAGCAGCTGGCTACATCAGGAACCCTTTAGGACTAAAACCCTGTACAGTGTGGTCAAATGAATAAACAGTCTATAAAAGGCTTCCAAAGAATAAGAATTCTGATGGAAAAGCTTCACTAAATACAGACACAGCACTTAAGCCAACTCCCCAGATAGAAGTACAAAGCCAAGTCTACTCTGATTTCAGGACTCACACTGATTCCGCAGGGTGCGAGGATGTGCCTGTTGTGGTCCCGGAGAAGGATGGATAGACTTAGGGGTACTGATGCTCTACAAAGCCTCCGTCCCCTTGGTAGTCATACCAGTTTCCTGTGGTACTTTCCAGACATCAGCAAATTAAGAGGAAAGGAGGGAAAGTGTGATGTGGAAACTAAAGAAGGTGTCTTCTGGAAATCTGGAGGCTGTAAGGGAAAGAAACTTGGGCACACTCATTTAAGCTCTCTTCTTACCTCGTGGGGTGACCTAGAGATGAGGAGTTCTTTTCTTTGGCAACTGGGAGTGAGATTAGCTGGGAGTAATACTTTGGACAAGCACCTGAGAAGGGAAAACTTGGGTATTTTCATCCAACTCTCGGGTAGAGATGTGGATGGAGAATTGGTTCCAGTCTCTGGTAGTTCCAAAAAGAGCAACATGTGAAACTTCAATAAGTCATTGTGCTCTCCCTGTGACAATTACAGCTCTTTGAAAATCTGCCTTAGAGCCTTCAGAACAAATTGAGATAAATGAAACCAAAGTCCCAAAGAGGAAAATACCAGGAAAAAGAAAGCAGGATGACACAACAGGGCTGTTTCAATGTAACCAGGGAATGTCAGAATAAGGAAAAAGCTAAAGGAATTTATAGTGGATTTTTCTAGGTAAATGATGCTTTTGTTGCAGTATGGTTGCTGGTAAGGATGAAAGACTTTTTCAGTGACCATATACTGTCCTCACTGGGTATGTAAAGCAGTATACATTTTCTAATCTTTTTTTTATTTTTATTTTTTTCCTTTTTTCCATTTCATTTTCTCCTTCTTCTTTTTTTTTTTTTTTTTTTTTTTTTTGAGACATCTCGCTGTTGCCAGGCTGGAGTGCAGTGGCGCGATCTCGGCTCACTGCAACCTCTGCCTCCTGGATTCAAGTGACTCTCCTGCCTCAGTCTCCCAAGCAACTGGGACTACAGGCACATGCCACCATGCCCAGCTAATTTTTGCATTTTTAGTAGAGACTGGGTTTCACCACATTGGTCAGGATGGTCTCGATCTCTTGACCTCATGATCCACCCTCTCGGCCTCCCAAAGGCATGAGCCACCGCCCCTGGCCATACATTTTTTTGATCAAACATTTTAGCAAAACAGGAAAACCGACTTGACCCTAGGGCAAAGGAGAGATAAGAGCTCAAAGGAAAAGACAATTGAGGCATCAACTAAGAAAGCCATTTTACTTTCTAAATCAGTGAGCCTTGTAGTGAGCAAAGAAATGTGCAGGTCGGAGTTGCTGAAGCATTCTGAAAGCAAGCCCCCTTTACAGTAGGAGTGTTATGTGAGGCCTGAAGGGACACTGCTGTGGGTGAGGCAGGAGCAGCCCAGCAGGGTTAGATCTCCTGAAGGTTTTAAATAAAAAACAAACATCCACTTAACTTTTATAGGGGATTGCTCTCTAATAATACCTAAGGAAGGAGGCTGGCTCTCTTGAGTTTTTTCCTCAGGCTTGTCTCCATGCTGACGAAGGAACCAGGTCAAAACGGGGGTTTTAAGGAGGGTCCAGTGGGCCTGATGTGGAAGAAAGGCTAAAGGATTTAGATCTTATGGGTATTATTCTAAGGTTCTTTCTCTTCCAGTTTTCCATTTACATGGAAATTAGACAAGTGCTCCATTCAACACCAAGTCAGGCTAGCAAGGCAAGCCACTTTTTCTTTCTGAGCTTCAGTTTTCCCCCATGTAAACCGTGGAGGCTGAACTGAAATAAGTGTATGTAATATACACTTAATCATCTCTCAAGTCTCTTTTAACTAAAACTATACAACACAAATGGGAAGGCAAAACAAAGTAAAAACAAACAACAGTAATATTAAAGCCCGCCTCTGAACCTCTGTTCCATAGCTGGAATCTGAGCACAGGACTTTACCAACCACTGGCCCAGAGGTCTCCCAGACTTATCTTCCCCTTTACTCTGCTCTCCCGCCTCCAATCACATGATACGCTCTAGGGCAAATTCCTGAGGGTGACTGCTAATGCAGCAGCTGTAGAAATAGCAGTAGCAATAATACAAATGATAGTATAATGCTAATAATACTATTATTGAGAATAGATAACATTATTGAGCCCTCATTTCATACTAGTACTATAACTGTTATACATGTTTATTCTATCAATCCTTATAACTGTGAAGCAGGCATTGAAAATACACACACACATACACACACATATATATAATTTTTTTTTTTTTTTTTTGAGATAGAATTTTGCTCTTGCCTCCCAGGCTGGAGTGCAGTGGCGCGATCTTGGCTCACCGCAACCTTTGTCTCCTGGGTTCAAGTGATTCTTCTGCTTCAGCCTCCCAAGTAGCTGGGATTACAGGTGTGTGACACCACACCTGGCTAATTTTGTATTTTTAGGAGAGAGGGAGTTTCACTATGTTGGCCAGGCTGGTCTACAACTCCTGGCCTCAGGTGATCCGCCTACCTCGGCCTCCCAAAGTGTTGGGATTACAGGTGTGAGCCACTGCACCCAGCCTAGATATTGATATTATCTTTATTTTGTAGATGAGGAAACTGAGACTGAGACATAGAAGTTAGGCAGGTAGTTAAGAACAAATGGTATAGCAACAGGTGGGGGCAGTGGCTCATGCCTGTATTCCCAGCACTTTAAGAGGCCGAGGCGGGTGGATCACCTGAGGTCAGGAGTTGGAGACCAGCCTGACCAACATGGTGACTAAAAAATACAAAATTAGCCAAGTGTGGTGACACATGCCTGTGATCCCAGCTACCTGGGAGGCTGAGGCAGGAGACTTGTTTGAACCCGGGAGGCAGAGGTTGCAGCAAGCTGAAATCGCACCACTGCACTCTAGCCTGGGCAATAGAGTGAGACTCCATCTCAAAAAAAAAAAAAAAAAAAAAAAAAGGTATAGCAACAGACTACTGGACAGCTTTCTAGAGCCAAAATCCAAGGAGAAAAGGGCATCTTAGCCCAGTGAGGTAGAAGCCAGTGGGTTTAGCTGACTAAGAGCTGACAGATACAGATTCCACGACTGGTTCTATCACTACAGTTGCAGGCAGGTCAATGTCCTTGTGTATAAGCAGAGGGCAGAGCATGAGATAACCTTGAAGGCCCTTTTCACCTCTGCCACTCTACATGAGGAACCATGTTCCATAAGGACTCAAGGACACGGCAACTGTTTAATTCCCAGGCTTTTTTTTTTTTTTTTTTTTTTTTAAGTCCTTCACTTCTATTTTAAAAACTTGCATGTTCCCGTGGCCCTGGAATGCCTGCCTCCGGCCCCTCTGGAGCCCTGGGTTATGTGAAAGCAGCCGTGCCAAGCTGGCCCATGGGTGGGGCTGAGTCTTCCTGGCTGGCTTGTGACATGTTCCTGACGTACTGTGTGGTCAAGAAGCTGGAACTGGGGGGGCTGAACAAGGGCCAAGCCTTGCACTTCAGCTTCCTGACCTGGCAGCCATTCAGAGAGACCCTGCTAAGTGCTATTTCCTAAATACACTCTCTTTTCATAACAATCTTACCACATTGCTTTCCTTTACAAGCGCTCTTAAAAAAGGGAACTGGACTCCTTCTGGTTAATCTACACAGACTACATTTGGAAACCATCAGAAACTGAACTCTAAACAAAACGTTATTAATGTGTTGTAATCTGCCCTCTATGTTGCAGATGAAAAGAAAATGTTTTATAGTTTTGGAGCATACGTTTTAATTGCCTTTTAAGAGTGCATATACTTTTAGTACTTCGTGTTATAAAACTGTAGTATCTGTTTCTTGATAACTGTTGAGTGATCTCAGCTATTTTTATTAGTTTTTTTCTTTATCCTTTTCTCTCTTTTTCTTCTAAATTGCCACCCATGTAAAGTTCCTTTAGACCAAGTTTGATAGAAGGCTCACATATTTGGGATCTTCATTATAAATAGCTTCTTTACAACCTCCATCTCACTATAAAACACTTGTTCCTGAAAATGAGTTCTATAAACAAAGATGGAGTGAGTGGCTTTGTCTAATAATCCAGTATAGCTGGGAACCTAGCAGTCTAGCCTTTTCCCAGTTGCTATTGCTTTTTTATGGGGGCCAGATGACCTGCAGAGATCTGATGTTCTTGCTACTTTTCTCAACTGTACAGCCCTGTCCCAAGAGACCAATATATCACTCATCAACCCAGAGGTTTCAAGGGCAGCGTCTTGGATGGACCAGAATCGTCTTTTTTTGTGAGGCGGAGTCTCGTTCTTGTTGCCCAGGCTGGAGTGCAATGGCAAGATCTCGGGCCACTGCAACCTCCGCCTCCCGGTTTCAACCAATTCTCCTGCCTCAGCCTACCAAGTAGCTGGGATTACAGGCAACTGCCACCACGCCTGGCTCATTTTTTGTATTTTTAGTAGAGACAGGGTTTCGCCATGTTGGCCAGGCTAGTTTCAAACTCCCAATCTCAGGTGATCTGCCTGCCTTGGCCTCCCAAAGTTCTGGGATTACAGGCATGAGCCACCGCACCCAGCCCAGTCTTTTTCAGTAAGGAATCCCAAATTCATTAGACAGGCGTTGACTTAACAGACTCTCCACCAGCGTATCATCAGCCTGACAAATACTGGCTGGGACAGTAGGCTGAGGACTCCAATGTCTCACCTTCCAGCTGGGCAAGCAGTGCCCAATTCTTGCACCAGTGATGTAAGACTGGCTCGTAAGAAATGAAATGACCTTTCTGAATGGTTTCCTGGGGGCAGGGCTGGAGGGATGAATTCTTGGTGAGGAGGAAGTAGATTAAACACTGGTCTCCCTAGTGGTCCACAGTCTTAAGACCTCCCACTGATATGAAGCACCACAAAGGCAGCCACAAGTCATCAAGCCTTTCTGAGATTGTCTAATGTAGGAAAATGTTCAAAAACCAGACTGATAGACTCCTCGGACCAGAAGGGCCCCATAGAGACTACCTGGTTCATCACTCATTTTCAGGTGAGGAAACTGAAGCCAAAGTGGGCAGTAACTCACCCAAGGTCTCAGTCTACAAGTACGCAGAGCTCAGCTTAAAAGCCTGGTTTCTAGTTCACACACTCATGGTATGTACGTGGGCTAGTAAAGGAGGGATCACTGAAAAGAATGCCTTTTAGCTGTCCGAAAATGGGAGACCGTGCCCTTTAATTTCAGTTTCTTTTCAGAGATAATCATCTTCCTTATCTCAACATTAACTCGAATGTTTCTTATGATGTCTCCAGTCTTCCCTAATGCCTTCATGACTCACTGGATATTATGGCTTGATACAGCGCAGAGCAGTGCTCAGTCACAACCTTGGTTTCTAAAGCAATTCTTTAAAATGAAAAGCCTTTCTCTTGGTCTTCTTTCCATCTCACACAATATATTGAGAATCCTTTCAGTGGCTTAGTAGGCCCTATTTTCACAACATGTCAGAACTCACAAGTGTATGAAGAAGTCGCGTTTATAAATCTTCTCGTGTTTAAAATTACCAGGACTGGTAATTAGGTTTTCTTCCCATCATCCCTTTAGTAACCTTTTACTTCATATTTAGCACACATTTCTGAGGGGGATAAATGATCTAGGAACACCGAGGTGTTATGTTTGTCAAACCATTTGCGGACAATCACGAAGGTGAAGCTCTCTACTGGGCACAGGGTGTGAACTTACCTTAAATTTCCACCAGACAAACCCAGGGAAAGGGGCCTGGTGTCTTCAACCTTCTTTATAGAAGAGCAGGACCACTTCATAACCTTCTCTAGTTTCACAATGGCTGCTCCTACTTGGTATCTTGTTTTCTGATCCTCTTTAAGCCTGCCTCATTCAATTTCTGATTTGTAATCTCTGGGGCAGGTGATATTTTAGTACCCTAAGAAATCATCTCAAAAGGAAGCTTTAAAAGCTTTAAATGTGATTGGGTCATCACATTTTTTGTTGTTGTTATTGGCATTCCATGAGTCTATCAGGTAGATTCAGAAAGATCTTTTTCCCTTTTGACAGATAACAGATTAAGGCATAGTAATTATAAAAATAATGGGCAGAGAGCAGCTGCTTAAACATATTTGGAAATAACGCCTGTGACCATGATTCCACAAATATTTCTAAATAATTATCTTCTGAGTTTCCTAAAACAACATGAAAAAGAGTTTTCCCTTAGATCAGTTGAGGGAAAACTCTTCCACTCTGTAGCTTTTGTATTAATTGGCGTTCCTAAAACAAACGATTTCTTCAGCCAGAGACGCAGTTCTATGTTGGGACACTAGAGTCCATCTCTGCTGCTGAGATCCCGCTCCTTCGGATTTCAGCAATATCGTTTTTGGGTGTGTTTCATGACCTTTTGTGCTAGCAAATAAGCCTTTGGAGGATTAAAATTAACTTTCCTTATCCTAGTTTAAGGAGTACTGTGCTCTGGGAACATTAAAAAAAGGCATAGGCCTGAGCTGAGCCAAATACCCACTCCAGAAGTACTGGCATTACTTTCTTAATTTTATTTACTTATTTATTTATTTTTGAGACAGAGTTTCACTCTTACTGCCCAGGCTGGAGTGCAGTGGTGCGATCTCGGCTCACTGCAACCTCCGCCTCCCGGGTTCAAGTGATTCTCGTGCCTCAGCTTCCTGAGTAGCTGGGACCACAGGCACATGCCACCTCACCCAGCTAATTGTTTTATTTTTATTAGAGATGGGGTTTTACCATGTTGGCCAGGATGGTCTCATACTCCTGACCTCAGATGATCCACCCACCTCAGCCTCCCAAAGTGCTGGAATTACAGGCGTGAGCCACCATGCCCAGCCAAGTTTCTTATTTTAAAAACAAATTTTTGCAGGAGTAGTACAATACATAGGAAAATAATATGTATTCATCTAAACAATGTCTTCTCTTTAAGAGCAAAGAAGAAGGAAGTTTTATAAATATTTGACAGTAATACTACTTTGTTAAGATACTCCAGGAGTTTGAAGTGTAAACGGTGAATGTACTGCTTCAAACTTCTTGACCTATAGGTCTAAAGTAGTCACACATCTTGTCCTGTGTGTCCTAGTATGGATTAAATAGAATATTCAAAGATGTCCTGGTATCATATGTGTTAGGGACCTTAAAATCAGACTATCACGGTTCGTCATCTGCCACAAAGCTAGCTAGAGAAGTTCCCACCACTGATACACTTCTGAAATGACCATTCAGGACTGAGGTCACTGCTACTTACTTCCTCCCTGCTGAGGAAGCATAAACCAGGCAAATTGTCACCAGATGACCTTTGCACTCTAATCTTATATTTTACCCCCTCCTCCCAAGGCCCAAGGCTCTCTGGGAATTCATGCCATGCTGGGACTTAGACCTTCAACTGTCAGTATCTTTACCAGTTGTTTTCTTTGAAAGACCAGAGAAATGGGTTGCAATCATCATAGGAATGGTCCTTTAGATTTCCTTTTTAAATTTTTTAAAAGTAGTATCAGCCACAACTCACAAATATATTCCTTTACCCAGGACAAAAAGCATAAAGACAAATTATGTTAAACCATCCAATCCAACTCAGAAGCAAAATCAGGCCTTTATGTGCTCCAAGTCTTCAGAAGGACTCAAATAGGGTACCATCTACAAAACAGATAGGAAGAACAGAAATTCCCTCGGTGGCTTTGATGGGGAAAGGATTCAAGAAGTGCTCAGAAAAGCAGAAAGCTCTCCAAAAGAAGCTAATTCAAAAGAGATTTCCAAGTCAATATCCAAACCAAAGAGATGTGGAAAAATTCAGAAAAGCATCCTAACAAAACATCCCAGCAAAGTACCCCAACTCCGTTCTGTAAACCCACAACTGGTAGGAGCAAAGTTCCAATGTGACAGGCTTTTAAGGCAGTAAGTTGTAACCACAAGTGCGGCTGCTCTTCTAACATTATTTTCTTTGGGAAAATTACATGGGTGGGTAGGGGGAGCACAACCCAAGAGGACTGCAGTTTACAAGTCCTGAGGCCTCGCTGGTGAGGTGCAAGGAACCTAGAGGTGGGGGCCTGATGGCAGATAAGAGGAATCTAAGCTGATTGCACAAAACAGCTAAGATCTCCAGCCACTCATCAGGTAGAGTATGCTGCTCTCCACTTGCAAAAATGCTTAATAAAATTTTACTGCCAAGGCAAAAGGAGAAACATCTGCTGTAGTCAAGAGCAGCTGTGGTCAGCAATAAGGGACTTGGCACATGGTCAATGCTGCTCTTGCTGGTAGGTGGTATTGTGGTCACCAGTAATTACTTTGGAGAACTTCATGGAGTCGAGGATAACTAAATGGACAAAGAACATTTTATTTTACTTTCTATCTTTAGCTCCAGAGCAGAAATCGTGACATGTTGTACAGAATTCAGAAGCCCAATGAATCCATATTTTTCATGGCAGAACTTTTTACCTCAAACACTAGAAATACTTAAATATAAGTATTTTAAACAATATATGTTTGATAAGTGACCTCTCCACTCATTATTTCTGACTGCACAGTTCCTGAAGATTATATTAGTTTTCAAGTTTTTTCCTTCTGAAAGATGTACTCCAGAACGCTATAAGGAAAACGTGAAAATTATATTTAGCAAATCAATAAATGGTCCAGTTTTTAAAAAACCTCATCTTTATCAAATTTGCATGCTATCTTCAAAGCTAAATAACTTTACATTGAATGGGAATCGGAGTGTAAATAAAAGTCTGTTTGATGTATTCAGTTGTGATCATTTTTCATGGAATGATGAATGTCAGAAAGTAGCAGTGAAATTAATATATACTGTACTTAAAAAATTAAACACTTGGGAAATAACCTTTTGAGCCACTGGAAAATGATAAAGTCTAAGACATTTCAATCAAGCTAATTTCAGTGCTAAAGCAATGCATTTTTCCTACCAGAAACTATATGGAAAAACAAATTAAAGAAAATGGGTCTCCGAATGATGGGATAACATCAGGCTCAAGGAAAACGTCATGGTTGTGTGTCAATTAGGTTATTACACACACACACACACACACTCACACACACACCTCTCTCAAAGGCAAAACTAGCCACATTCATTTTAAATCATGTCAAGGCTGAATGGTTGATATTGTATTAAAACAAAAGCATGACTTGCATTTTAATGCGAGCTAACCTGTAGCAACTGGTCTGATTCCAGTATATCGGCTCCAATGAGGCCATGTCAGGTGCCTTCCCTAGCCTACACCTGAATATCAGGGCTCCTACATTGACTTCTGGTTAGTTTTGGAATTAAAAGGAGAGACCTGGGAGACTGGGGGAAACAACCTAAATCTTATTTTTTTTTTTTTGAGATAGAGTCTTGCTCTGTTACGCAGGCTGGAGTGCAGTGGTGCCATCTTGAGTCACAGCAACCTCTGCTTCTGTGGTCCTCCCACCTCAGCCTCTTGAATAGCTGGGATTACAGGCACACGCCACCATGCCTGGCTAATTTTTGTATTTTTTGTAGAGATGGGGTTTTGTCATGTTGCCCAGGCTGGTCTTGAACTCCTGGACTCAAGACATCTGCCCGCCTCAACCTCTCAAAGTGCTGGGATTACAAGCGTGAGCCACTGTACCTGACCATATCAACCATAAGACTCCCCTAGGACAGAAGATAATTCCTGTCAGTGTGTGAAGCAGGCAAAATCTGGGTGTTAGAAAGGCAGAATTCTAAAGCCTCAGCCCTCTCAATCACTGTGGAACCGTGGGTGGGTCACTTGAACCCTCACAGCTTCAGATTTTTTCACATGGTAGAGGAGGTGACCTTCCAGCTTTAGCTTCACACTGAGTCCACCAAGAATGGACCCCTGGACCCTAAAGAGCTGCCCATCAGCTTCACGGCCTTCCTGGCTTTGCACTAGGCTGTAAGTACCTCCACTCAAGAATCTCTTATTTTTTCTTTCAATGAGACAGAACTTCATTAACATGAAAAAGAAGCACTAAATGCAGGTGTTCCCTTAGGAACTGCTTTTTCTGAGAGCCCAATATCTCCTCTTGTTATGTTAAAGCCTGCCATCTGAAACCACTTGAATGTTAGGCAAGGAGGTACTTCTACAACTTTGATTTGTACATATAAAATTTGTCTACCAAAGAGAAAACTAATTGACACATTGTTTGGAAACAACTTTTCACTTTTTAAAATAAACAATTTTATACAGATCAATAGCATTTGCTTACATACTTCCTAAAATTAAGCTGAGTGTGGTAGTACATGCCTGTAGTACCAGCTTCTCAGGGAGCCGAGCTGGGAGGATCACTTGAGCCCAGGAGTTGAATCCAGCCTTAGCAACATAGCAAGACCCTGTCTCTAAAAAATAAATATAAATAAATACTTACTGATATTGTTTGGCTGTGTCCCCACCCAAATCTCATCTTGAATTATAATCACCATAATCCCCATGTTTCCTGGGAGGGACCAGGTAGAGATAATTGAATCATGGGTGCAGTTCCCCCATCCTGTTCTTGTGATAGTGAGTTAGTTCTCATGAGATCTGAGGGTTTTTCAAGGGGCTTCCCCCCTTCACTGGGCACTCATTCTTCTCCCTGCAACCATGTGAAGAAGGACGTGTTTCCTTTCCCCTTCTGCCATGATTGTAAGTTTCCTGAGGCATCCCAGCCATGCAGAACGGTGAGTAAATTAAACCTCTTTCCTTTATAAATTACCCAGTCTCGAGTATGTCCTTACAGCAGCATGAGAATGAACTAATACACTTACTAAAATTATAGTCTATTATACCACATTTAGAAAGATGAATAATGAAATCACAAAACACTATGCAATTGCAGTTAAATCTTTTAAAAAATTGCTCCTTCTCTACATATTCAATTTTTAAAAATATAGAGTGAATCAAGTATGTGAGATTTGGGTAATTTAAACACTAAATTAAAATAATACTCTGAGTTTTACCTATTGTTATCCTTTCAGAGCACATATTTTTGTTGACTTCTAGTAACTCGGTTTCCAAACCCAGTGACTTTGTCCATAATGTTCACAATATAGTGTTAAGTAAAAAAGCAAAGAAAACACATTCATTACAGGACAGGTAAGACTCATCACTTAATAACAGATAACCTCAGTGTGATTTCATTTTACAGAAAATAGTGTGTATGTGTGTGCATACAAATGGATACAAGAATCTTATAAAGACCATAATGTTAATAGTTGTTAACTCTCGGTAAGGAAATTATAAGTGATTTTAATTTTCTTCTTTTTGCTTCTGTTTTTTTCCTGTTTTTTTTTTTTAATATAATATGTATTACTTAAGTAAAAAAAAAGAGTTTTAAAAATGCTTTAGTTCTTTTAAAACTTAAAGTAATTAGCATGTTAAAACTCATCCCTTTGGGAGGCTGAGACAGGGAGAATCACTTGAGGCCAGGAGTTCAAGACCAGCTTGGGCAACATAGCAAGACTATCTCTTAGCAAAAAAAAAAAAACAACTGAAAAAGTTAGCAGGGTGTGGTAGTGCACACCAATATTCCCAGCTACGTGGGAGGCCTAGGTGGGAGGATCACTCAAGGCTAGGAGTTTGAGGCTGCAGAGACCTATGGTCATACTCCTGCACTCCAGCCTCGTTGACAGAGCAAGATCCCATCTCTCTTTTTTTTTTTTTAATTATTTTTTTTAAAGACGGGGTTTCACCATGTTGGTCAGGCTGGTCTTAAACTCCTGACCTCAGGTGATCTGCCCGCGTTGGCCTCCCAAAGTGCTTGGATTACAGGCGTGAGCCACCGCGCCCGGCCAAGATCCCATCTCTTAAGGGAAGTATCAAAACACTCATCCCTCAATTACATAAAATAGTTAGAAGTTATTATTTTCCCTGAAGTCTCAAGCCGTCACTTTCTCCATAATGGATGTTTCTGGCAGAGAACTGCGCTACGTGAAGGAATGTAAATGAATAAAAGTTCTGAAGGTCAGGATAAAAGGTTTACCCTAGATTCAATCGAACTGTACTCAATTCTAAGTCTTCTTATATTGTCTTTATATTTTCTTGAGACACACTTATGGTATTCCTCAAAAAATTAAAAATAAAACTACCATACGACCCAGCAATCCCACTACTGGGTATATATCCAAAGGAACTGAAATCTGGATCTTGAAGAGGTATCTCTACCACTGAAGCATTATTCACAATAGTCAAGATAAGGAAGCGGCCTAAATGTCCATCGATGAATGAATGGATAAAGAAAATACACTATATAGACACAATGGAATATTACTCAGCTTTAAATAAGAAAAATCCTGCCAGGGTGGCAGGAAACTTTTGGAGGTGATAGACAAGTATATACATATCTCCAAACTCATCACAGTGTATACAGTAAATGTGTATAGCTTTTTGTATGTCAATCATATCTCAATAAAGTTTTTTTTTTTTAAAGAATTATGTTTGAAAGAAATTGAGGTTAATTCATGAAGGCAGTGAAGAGGCAATAATCTTTAGAGAACTGTGAAAAGCTGTGATCACTATTACATCAATTCAACATTGGCTCAGAAAAAGAATAAAATTATCTAAGCAAAAACAAGGCTGACTGGTAGAAGATAGGCTCTGAATGTATATTTTCCCTTAGCTTTTTAAATTCCGGGCTCTTGGCATCTCTCGAGATTTTAACTAGGTTCTGCCATAGCTTTTTGCAAATTTGCATTCAGTGATGTCGTTCTAATTGGAGGAGGGGTCTAGGCACCACAGGTGGGTTCTGTCATGCCTCAAGCATCTCATATGAAGGGAGGAGGGCTACAGTCTATGCCTAGCAATATTAACCAAACGTGCATTTTGTCTAAAACAGACTTCCAAGTTACTCAAACATCACTGTACATATAGTTACGTGTTTTAAGGTATTGTGATTTGTCAAAGGGGTAACCAGCACACATCTAAAGGTCTCCTTTAGGTCAGGCTCTGATATTTATACTGTCTTCCTGTTGTCTGGATTCTTTACCTTGGATAACAAGAGCCATTTCTGGTCCTGGATATACTTCACACTGAGGAACGACTCCTCTTTAGTAAACATCAAACAAACAACAAGGAAAAAACCTGAATCTCATACTATTATGAAAGTTCTTATATTTCTCAGAGACATTAAACATTTATTCAACCAAATTTTATTCCATGTGTTAAATGCTGTTCGCAGAGAAAAACAGGTAAGTACATTTTTTAAACTGGTTTTATCTCCAAACTATTATCTGGCTTATTTACTCTGACTTCTCTTTCATCATTAGCATAAACAGTTGGCTAAGGTGTGTGTGTTTAAGTCACAGGATGAAACAAGCAGAAAACAACAGAGCCAAAGGGAGATGTGGGTACTGGGTGGTAAACAGGCCCACTCACTAGCTTCACCACTGGCTAAGCTAAACACCAACCTACAAATTCATAGTCATAAGAGAGTCCTCATTGACTTTTGCAATCACATTCAAATAGTCAAGCCTCTAATACCAAATCCACAGATTCAGTGTGCCCACTATATGAGGGTCCCCCAAAGAACACCTAACTGTATTGTAACTGCTATTCAGAGTCTTTTGAAGGGTAAGTGATGGGGAGTGAGAACTGAGGGGGCAGAAGCAGAAGGCTTCTCATGGCAAAAATCTTGTCATGCCCAAACAAGAGAAAGCTCCCTAGTAAGAGTGGCATATTGAAATCTAATCAAAAGCACAAACTATTTGTCTTTGATTTCATCAAATCATTTTAAGAATAACAGCCCTTGGTATCTTTTAAAAATGCTTCTTTTGGGGGAGAAAGTTTTAGTTAAGATATACTTCTGTGTATCCGAGATTAATTTAAAAGAAATGGACCCTTCAGTTATAGGGCTCAATGACACAGGTAACTGAATCTGTTCCAGTGAAAAAGATAAAATCTGTTTTAAGATTTTTAGGCTATGTGTGCTAAGGCTGATAAGTCTCAAATAAATGTCAGCTACACTTATTCCTTTTTATTATTTATTTATTTGAGTCGGAGTCTCACTCTGTTGCCCAGGCTGGAGTGCAGTGGCATGATCTCGGCTCACTGCAAATTCTGCCCCCCCCCGGGTTCAAGTGATTCTCCTGCCTCAGCCTCCAGAGTAGCTGGGATTACACGCATGCATCACCATGCCCAGCCAATTTTTTTGTATTTTTAGGAGAGATGGGCTTTCCCATGTTGGCCAGGCTGGTCTCGAACTCCTGGCCTCAAGTGATCCGCCCGCCTTAGCCTCCCAAAGTGCAGGGATTATGGGCATGAGGCAGCATGCTTGGCTCCACTTGTTCCTTTTTATTATCATGGTGTAGTGAAAAGAATACCGACTTTGGAATCAGAGAAACCTGAGTTCAAAGCCTGTCCCTACCACTTATCTTCTCTTAGGCTGTTTTTGAATCTGTGAAATAAAAATGCTATTCTACCCAGCAGGACAGTTGTAAGGAGACGAAATTATGTATATAAAGTGCCTAGAGGAGTGCCTATCATAGAGCAGGCATGCAATAAATGGTAGCTCCTGCTCCTGCTGCTGCTGCTGCTGTTTGAGGCGGCATGACTACAGAGCCCAAACAGCTACAAGATGCTTTTCTCTTCACCAAAATACCTGTCACCAGGAGAATGTAAACACCCACACAGAAAACCCCAATCAAAATATTTTTATCACAAACACATTTAACATTCAAGTGCAAAACTTTTAGGGCTGAGAACTTTCAACACAACAGTTATAGCTTCACATACCTGAGTGTTCTTTTAAAAAAATATATTCACATTTAAAAGGTCAAGTTGTAAAGCCATTTGATTAAAATAGTAATAAAAGAGTAAACATTAACTCACTATTTCTCCTTTGGTCTTTACTATTCCAACTGGTATCACCTCAAGAATAAGTTGCACCTTAAGACATTTTAGGATTATCTTGATTAAAATCTTTTAAGTTCTTAATTTTAAGTAGGAAAAAGCTAATCTCTGAAAGCCAACTTTAATACTTTTAGCATGATCTAGATCTTAACAGTTGCATGTTATCCTCTGCTACTCCTAAAACATTAACACACTGAAACATGATCACTCAGAGTAAATGAAGTTCCCTTTTTATATTAATCTTGGAGCCACTGATAAAATGCAAATGATTAACATCAGAAAGAAAGAATTACTCATCACTATACCAAATTTCCAAAAGCTTCACAAGTTATAGAAAGCATTCACAAAGATTTCAAAACCTTCTGCTGGAAGCCTTGCAATTTGAATATAAAACAAAAACAAAACCCCAAAACAAAAAAGCTGAAAATCTGTAGAGCTAGTCATTATTTCAAACTCCGCCTTTTCTCTTGGATATATAACTATCTTTGATGGTACTGCTATAAAAACTAAGATCTCCTCTTCGAGTCTGATACGCACAGAATCTGTTCTAACCCAAGCTAAATAAAGATATTGGTGCCAATCAACTCCTACCATCTATACTACGATAACCTGTTATTTTATTCACTTCTGCTTTTGCATTTCAAAAATGAGCTCACTAAATCAGTATCTGATCGTCCCTAAGAACTGTGAATGCCAACCTATCTGTAACACCTAGGAAAAACTGGCTCAAAGATATGCTATATTACTTTTATTGCTAAAAATACATACAAATTAAAAAATATTAGGTACCCAAGCATTTGGACTTCTGTTTGCTTGTCTGGACTATCTGCAATATCCATTTCGATTTTGCTATTTCTAGCCTTGAAGCCATCACAGGAGGTTGGCCTCAGGGCCCTGAGAGGAAATCTGGCTTCCACCTCTGGGACACACGTTTCAGTGCTTATGTCTGACTGACCCCGCCAATCACCCCTCCCAGAAGCCACAAACCTGACTTACAATAACAGAGTATATCAAAGAGGACAGGAAAGAAAACAAGACTGTGGCAGGGTCAGCAGAGGATAAGAATATGGTGAAGACACCCGGTGGAAACCGGGAAGTGGAGAGCCATATAACAGTGGTAGCAAATGTGTCGCTCAGAACAAGCAAGGTCATAAAGACATAAGACCCGCCAAAGCCAGCTCTGTACCACCAAAATAAATCACTGTCAGAAGCAGCTCTGAGAAGATTGTGTCGTTATGATGGAACTCGTCAAGAAGAAATACTCTTGTGGCCGGGTGCGGTGGCTCACGCCTGTAATCCCAGCACTTTGGGAAGCAGAGGCGGGCGGATCACGAGGTCAGGAGTTGCAGACCAGCCTGAGATGGTGAAACCCCATCTCTACTAAAAATACAAAAATTAGCCAGGCATGGTGGCAGGTGTCTGTAATCCCAGCTACTTGGGGGGCTGAGGCAGGAGAATGCTTGAAACTGGAAGGCAGAGGATGCAGTGAGCCAAGATCGTGCCACTCCACTCCAGCCTGGGCAACAAGAGCAAAACTCTGCCTCAAAAACAAACAAAAAAATTAGCCGGGTGTGGTGGTGGGTGCCTGTAATCCCAGCTACCTGGGAGGCTGAGGCAGGAGAACTGCTTGAAATTGGAAGGCGGACGTTCCAGTGAGCCAAGATTGTGCCACTGCACTCCAGCCTGGCGACAGAGTGAGACTTCATCTCAAAAAGAATAAAAAGGCTGAGCACGGTGGCTCACGCCTGCAATCCCAGCACTTTGGGAGGCCGAGGCGGGTGGATCACAAAGTCAGGAGATCGAGGTCAACTGACCAACATGATGAAACCCCATGTCTACTAAAACTACAAAAATTAGCTGGGTGTGGTGGCGTGCGCCTGTAGTTCCAGCTACTTGGAAGGCTGAGGCAGGAGAACAGCTTGAAAGCAGGAGGCGGGGGTTGCAGTGAGCCTAGATCCCTGCGCATCTAGGTTCTGTCCAGCCTGGGCGACAGAGTGAGACTCCGTCTCAAAAAAAAAAAAAAAAAAAAAAGGAAAGAAGAAAGAAATTAAAGGCTTAAAAAAGGAGATTATTATCTCCAACATAAGATCTAAGAAAAGGAGCAACTGGCCTTCGTTCTCCCACTTTCCTACGGAACCCCACAAAAATGCCACTGCCTCATGCACTCTGACAGGAGGGGGACAGAAGTTTCCAGGATTTTGAGATATGATAGCTGGCACTTTTCTCTTTGCACCCAAGGAGTTAAACTGAGTCCTGGGGGAGATAAAAATCTCTGGTTTTATTGTGCAGTAAGGCTGCCTGACAGAAGATCCAGCTGCAATTGTAACATTCCAAGCTCACAAGGCACCACGTTTTACTAACTATAATTTAACTGGTCCGACTGCTACAGTCCAGATTCTTGTTTGGATAATCAGCCTTTGTTTGAATATGTTCAAAAACAGCACAGGCTAGCATTCGCCTCTGGGTATGTCATGTGAGCTGATTACCCTGTGGCTCCCAGTAGCAGAAATGCCTAGACAAGAAGCGGATTATTTTCCTGGTATTACTGTTAAGCTAACATATAATCAGTCCTTTTCTCCCCAGTCTCCACATCTCTTTCGAAGCCTCCCTAACCTTTTTTTCCCTTGTCTTTCTCCTTCTTCTTCTTCTTCTTTTTTTTTTTTAACAATTCAAAAGTCTTCTTTCCAAGTTCAAACAAAGTTTAAAGGTGAAAAGGTCAAAAGCTTCATGGCTGGAGCTGTTTAGAGAGAGGTAGGACTAACTGGGATCTCCAGCTCAGCATCTACTAAAGGCTCAAGAATCTCATATTTCACTGTATTTCTGCACTGCATAGTCACCTTGACACAATCTGTTTGGAATGAAATTAAGCTCTTGTTAATAAATTTTAACATGAGAGAATAATAACTCTACCTGCTAAACAAGCGCATTCATACATAAGCAACTTGAGTGGCTCATTTATTTGTCAAATATCCAAATTCTCAAAATTGTACATTTTAATTGAAGGTTACTTATTTGAGATCTTCCCAGGCTGCCTGTCTGCCAGTCTTTGGTCTTTGGCTATAACTAGCTAAGAAGGATCCTGGAAACTGCACCTATCCCTTCCTTCAGCCTGCGAGTGGCCACTCTTTTCAAAGAGACCAAATGAGCTGACAAATTTAAAGTGCTTAGGACAGTCTGGGCGTGGACAGCCAGGCGTAGTGGCTCATGCCTGTAATCCCAGCACTTCGTAAGACCAACATGGGCAGATCATCTGAGGTCAGGAGTTTGAGACCAGCATGGCCAACATGGTGAAACCCCATCTCTACTAAAATACAAAAATTAGCCAGGCATGGTGGCACGCACCTATAGTCCCAGCTACTTGGGAGGCTGAGGCAGGAGAATTGCTTAAACCCAGGAGGTGGAAGTTGTACTGAGCCGAAATCGTGGCGCTGCACTCCTGCCTGGGCGAGAAAGCAAGACTCGGTCTCAAAAAAATATACGATAAATAAATAAAGTGCTTAGGACAGAGCCAAGTTGAGAGAAAATGCGAAGCAGTATACTATGATTATTTTCTGGGAGAAAGCCTGAGCCACAGGGTATAGTTCTAGCCGTCAGTGGAAAGACTGCTGGCTGGGAAAGGCCCTGGTGCAAGAAAGGTGGGAATGACTAGCCACAGGTCCACAAGTTGGTGAAAGCTTTGCAGTGGGAAATGAAGTGAGCTCTAAGCTGGTCTGAACTGTAGGTGTTAATCCGCTTCTAGTAGCCCCTGAATTGCTAGAGGGAAGCCCACCAAAGGAGAAGGAAACTCCGCTCCCTGGGAGGGAGATCTGTTGATTTTGCAATTAACAACAGCAAAGAAACACATTCTGAAACTTTTCCTAGAAGGCTCAGAATTTAATTCTATATAGCAGTTTAGTATTGAATCTGCAAGGTCTTGGCTGAGGTGACAGGTGGAAATCAGAGTACTTCAGACCTGGCTCCAATCAGAGCGAGGGACAGGAGTAATCAAGAAAAGCCACTTGGCCAGAATTCCAACCTGCTCAGCAATGGTGCAGGAATCTGGGATTCCGGGAAGAGGAGGAAGGAAGAAGAGGGAATTGCGTCCTAGCGTTCAGTGGGAAGCTTAGAAAGTGAGCTCTGATGGCTGCAGCTTTATCAGTTTCTTTCCTTTCTGCATTCTTGTTCCATGCATTCTGGGACAGAGGAAGGGGGTTTCTATTGTGAATTTCTGTAACTTCTAATAGTGCTATGTTTACACCACTACTAGTCTTTAATATCAATGAATGACACCCTGTACTAGCTGAAATCGTTCTGCAATTTAAGACCACTTTTTTTGCTCCCTGATGTGGGTACTAAGTGAAAAAAAAAAAAAAAACCCAAATCTGATATTAATAATACTCAGTTCACATTAATTAGAATAATGAATGAATGCCACAGCTGGAAGAGCTCTTAAAGAAAGCTCAACTAGACAGGACAGCGCCTCGGGGCCAGAACTGAAGCCAGAGAGAGACTCTCCCTGTGCCCTCCATTAACCAAGGCATCTCCTCCTGTATCTGTTTTACAGATTGGGGTCATGCATAAAATTTTATTAGAAAAAGGGTTCTGCGATTAGGAAGATGAATTGAGCAGGGGAGGTTTGACAAAGAGCTAGCCTAATCCATGCTTTCATTTTTAAGTAAAGGAAACATGAGACAGGAAGACTGTGACTTATCCAAGGTCCCTCAGTGAATCAGACAGGGTTAAGGCAAGAATCCCTCTCCAGTCTTTAAGTCTACTGGCTGCACCTTTTAGGGAAGCCCTTCATTTACCATGTTTTGATCAGAAGACTGCAACTTAAAAAGAAACATTTCTTAGAGATATTTAGCACAATAACTCAAATTAA
This sequence comes from Ateles fusciceps, assembly GCA_036589455.1. Taxonomy (NCBI): domain Eukaryota; kingdom Metazoa; phylum Chordata; class Mammalia; order Primates; family Atelidae; genus Ateles; species Ateles fusciceps. The sequence continues at coordinate 2,059,035 of JAZHEH010001132.1, forward strand.
CAGTAATGTTTAGATTTGGATGACGAAACAATATAAGCTTAGTTGATGGCCATCTTCAGTTGTAGAATCACTTCTGTAAAAGCCATTAGCCACAGAGTGTTCTGGGCAGCTCAGATTTTACTACAAACCTATAAAAGCGTGCGGTCCAAACTCTTCCCTGGGGCTCAAAGGTGTGAAGCTTCCTAAATGAAACTTGGGCACTCAGAACCTTCCCAATCAGCTCTAATCTTTATCACCTCCTTTCCATTATCCCTCAAAGAGTGTTGCTAGATAATATGGAGAGGAGGTTAAAAAAAAGAAGTATTTTTAGCCCCTTTTAAGTGGTGACAAAGTTTATCACCCTCCTACTCAAATTAGTCACACAGGTTAGTCCCAAGAGAGAGCAGTCTAACTACAGATCACTGCAAAGGAATGACTTCATGGAGGCCCAAAACAAACACTTCGGCACATGGTTCCATCTGGAAATATAGTCAAATAGAAGCAAATTCCATGAAATTCCCAACCGATTCAGGCAACATAATTTTGCATCTTACAAGACTAGCTCAAGGCTAACTGCAGTGGCCTGCTAAATAGATAAGAAACTCTAAAAAAAAAAACAGTTAACAAAGAAAATAATTAAAATAGACAAAGAAAATAGTTATTTTAATACTGATAATAATAATTATTTCTTTTTTTGTTTCTTTTTTTTCTTTGGTTTTGTCAAAACCACAATCAGAAGAATATAATAATTATTTCTAATACACACAGTCAGAAGGGTTGAAGAGGCCAGTGACGAGCAATGAGAAGAGATCAGTGAAGACTACAATAGGATTTGCAAAGAATTTTCCACCATTATGATTCTTTTTCCTCTTAAGAAAGAGAACACCGGTCCTGGATCCTCAGGATGAAGCCCAGAGATGAGTTTCTGAAGATTTTGTTTACTCAAAAGAGGGTCCTCAAGGCAGGACTAGAACATGGACCATGAAAAAGGTTATAGTCCAAGAGTCTGTCAAACTGCCATGAAGAGAACAAATATTCCTGAGACTCTGCTTCTCTGTAATACAAAAGAAAAACAACCTCCCACCCTGCCAGATGATGATTTTGAGGAAAATTACTCTCCATCCCCCACCTTTTTTGGCCAAAATAAATCATCACAGTCAGTACCTGTCATTACATACAACACACATGCCTATCCAGAATTAATTGCTTCTAAACTATCTGGGAAACAAAGCACACCACACAAATTAGCATACAACCACTAACTTTGTGGAGTGTCTTTAAGCATTCCCTTCTCATTTCTTTTTCTTTTCTTTTTTGAGACATGGTCTCTCCCAGGTTTGAGTGCAGTGGTACAATCATGGCTCACTGTAGCTTTGATCTCCCAGGATCAAGTGATCCTCCCACCTCAGCCCCCTGAGTAGCTGGGACTACAGGTGCATGTCACCACACCTGGATAATGTTAAAGTTATTTCGTAGAGACAGAGTCTTGCTATATTGCCCAGGCTAATCTCAAACTATGGGCTCAAGCGTTCTTCCCACCTCAGCCTCCTAAAGTGCTTACAGATGTGATTACAGGTATGAGCCACTGTCCCCAGCCTTCTAATTTCTTTTGTAAGTAGGATTACTTAATCCCCCAGCATGGTTCCTGCACTATGGATTTGGAAGTTAAGAAAGGCATGGGTTAAAAACAGCTTTGTACTTCATGGTATGACTTTGAGCAAATATCTGAAACTAAGAAAACCTGTTTCTTATCTGTAAAATGGAGATAAAGTAAAGCAATAAAAAGACACTATCAAGAGAGCAAACAAGCAACCTAAAGAGTGAGAGAAAATATTCTCAAACTATGCATATGACAAAGACCTACCATCCAGAAGCTACAATCAGAAACTTAACAAGCAAAAAAGGAAAAAAACACTAAAAAATGGGCAAAGGACATGAATAGACAAGACATACAAGCAACCAACAAACACATGAAAAAATGCTCATCATCACTATCATCAGAGAAATGCAAATCAAAAACCACAATCAGATATAATCTCACACCAGTCAGAATGGCTATTATTAAAAAGTCAGGTCAAGGCACAGTGGCTCACGCCTATAATCCCAGCACTTTGGGAGGCTGAGGTAGGAGGATTGATTGAGCCCAGGAGTTTGAGACTAGTCTGGGCAACATAGTGAGACCTCATCTCTATTAAAAAAAGGGGGGGCAAAAACCAGATGTTGGTGAGGCTGCAGAGAAAAGGGAACGCTTATACACCATTGGTGGGAATATAAACTAGTTCAGCCATTGTAAAAAGCAGTTTGGAGAACTCTCAAAGAACTTAAAACAGAGCAACCATTTGACCCAGCAATCCCATTCCTGGGTACATATTCAAAGAAAAATATATCATTATACCAAAAAGACACCTGCACTTATATGTTCATTGCCACACTATTCACAGTAGCAAACATAAGGAATCAACCTTGGTGCCCATCTACAGTAGACTAGATACAGCAAATGTGGTGCATCTAAACCACGGAATATAAAAAAGAACGAAGTCATGTCCTTTGTAGTAACGTGGATGGAGCTGAAGGCCATCATCCTAAGCAAATTAATGCAGGGACATAAAACCAAATATCACATGTTCTCACTTTTAAGTGGAAGTGAAACATTGAGCACCCATGGTCATAAACATGGGAACAATAGATATTGTGAACTAGAGGGGGGAAGGAGAGACAGGGCATGGGCTGAAAGCCTACCTATCGGGTGCTATGCTCCCTACCTGAGTGCAACATGCCCATGTAATAAACCTGCACATGTGCGCCCTGTATCTAGAAGTTGAGAAAAAAAAAGAAAAAGAAATATAACCTCTATCAATGTTTTTATGTTATTGTAGTGTTTCTGGGGGTGTATGTAATGGTGGACCAGGGAGAGCTGTTTTGCTTAAAATTTTATGGAAAAGTAATTTGGCAGACAAATAGCTTACCTATTAAAGTATACATATAGGCACATAATATCAACTCTCTCTACACACACACATATATATAAATAAAAGTATGTTATATATGTTTTTTGTTTTTTGAGACAGAGTCTTGCTCTGTCACCTAGGCTGGAGTTCAATGGCATGGTCTCAGCTCATTGCAATCTCTGCCTCCCCGGTTCAAGCAATTCTCCTGGCTCAGCCTCCTGAGTAGCTGGGACTATAGGCACACATCATCACATCTGGCTAATTTTTGTATTTTTAGTAGAGATGGGGCTGTTGGCCAGGCTGGTCTTGAACTCCTGACCTCAGGTGATCCGCCCACCTCTGCCTCCCAAAGTGCTGGGATTATAGGCGTGAGCCACTGTGCCTGGCCCAACACTATTTTATAGTTTGAAGATAAAAGCCTAGCTTCAGGAGAATTTTCAGCTGGCAGCAGGCAAGGCTGTGGCTCCATAGCCAGAGACTGGGTAAGAAGGATGCATACAGCATCTCTCCTCTATTAGAGCTATGTAAATGGAAAAGAACAAGAACGTGGCTCATTAACGTGGACTGAGGGTGCCTGGAAGGAAAATTATTGAATTTAGACAAAGAAAATTGGTCTGTGCTATAGTTTGAGCATCCCCTTCAAGACTAATATTGAGATTTAATTGCCATTGTGTATCAGCCTGTCCTTCAACTGAAGCCTTGAAGCCAGGCATTGACTTCTCCTCTGTAGCTTGTACTTCATGGTATGACTTTGAGCAAATATCTTAAACTTTCTAGCTACGAAAGTCCTAAATGGCACCTTCTTCCAACAGAAGGCTATTTCGTCGACATCAGATGTCTGTTGTTTAGCATGGCCGCCTTCGTCGATGACCTCAGGTGGATCTTCTAGATAAGATGCTTCTCCAGCACATGCTGCTTCATCTTGCACTTTTATGTTATGCAAATAGCTTCTTTCCTTAAACCTCATGGACCAACCTTTGCTAGCTTCAAACTTTTCTTCTGCAGCTCCCTCACCTCTCTCAGGCTTTACAGAATTGAATAGAGATAGGGCCTTGCTCTGGATTAGGGTTTTGGCTTAAAGGAATGTGGTGGTGGCCAGGTCGGGTGGCTCACATCAGTAATCCCAGCACTTTGGGAGGCTGAAGCAGGAGGATTGCTTGAGGCCAACAGTTTGAGAAATGTTGTGGTTGGTTTTATCTTCTACCCAAACAACTAACACTTTCTCCATCTCAGCAGCATGGCTGGTTGACTTTCTTATCATTTCCCTGCTCACTGGAGTGGCACTTTTAATTCCCTTCAAGAACTTTTCCTTCACATTAACAACTCGGCTAACTGGTGCAAGAGGACTAGCTTTCAGCCTGTCTCGGCTTCTGACATGCTTTTCTCACTAAGCTTAATCATTTCTAGCTTTTGATTTAAAGTGAGTGGTGAACCTCTTTCTTACACTTGAACACTTAGAGGCCATTGTAGGGGTATTAATTGGCCTAATTTCAATATTGTTGTGGCTTATGGAATCGGAAGGCTGAGAAAAGGCAGAGAGATGGAGGAACAACTGGTCAGTGGAGCAGTCAGAACACACAACGTTTATTAAGTTTGATGTTTTACATGGGCATGGTTTGGGGGGTACCCCCAAATGATTACAACAGTAACATCAAAGATCACCAATCATAGATACAGTAATAATGCAAAAGTTTGGAACCTGGTGACAATGACCATAGTGTGACACAGAGACACGAAATGAGCACATGCTGTTAGAAAAATGATGTCTACAGATTTGACACAGTTGCCACAAATCTTCAATTTGTAAAAAATGCAATATCTGCAAAGCACAATAAAGGAAAGTGCAATAAAATGGCGTGTGCCTGTATTTTAGAGCTTTTAAATCTTTTTAAAATACACTATACCCATGTGTCCTTCCCACCTTAAAAAAAAACAAAAAACTACACTATAAACTACAGTTTCCTGTTAAGGCAATGTTTCTGGTAAGAGATTCCAATGTGTCTATAGTCTCCTTCATAACTTCTCAACTGGAGCTTAGAAGACTCTCAAAACAAAATAATAAACAATTTTCCCATCTCTGAAACTGTTCAAGACTTCGATTAAGAGCCAGGTGCTCGTTCTTCACATGAGTCCTACTTGCTGAAAAGTGAGGAAGGTCCTACTGCTGGTTTCTACTGGGCCTTGAGGGTGAAGCATGAGTATGCAGGCATGTGTGTAAAGGAAGTGGCCTTCTTAGTAAAACAAGATGCAAAACGCTTCTGTGCTGGAAATCTGGAAGGACAGTCTCCAGGTGGAAAGTGATTCTATGGCTACACCTGTGGCTAAGCCTTTGCACTTTATTTCCCTGAGGGTTCACTCCCAAGTAATAGGAAAAGTGCTGCTAACCCCACTGCATCACCTATTCTTCCCTTTAGAGAGGCTCAGAGAGTTGCAAAATTCCCTTTCAACGTTTGACCTTAGTACAAATTTTACATAAAATCAAGCAGAGGGCAAAAGGAAGATCATTATAGAAAATATAAATAACACAAAAAGTGGTATTTCTCAAGTACAGGTTTCTGATTCTAAAAATCGCCTTCAGAGTAGCCAGAACTTTCCCAAGTGTGCTCTAACCTGATGGGCTGGTGTAAATTAACAGGACCTATGCCCAGTTTCTTCTTCCTTGGCTTCCCATTTGTCTCTCAGCCACGTGGCCTTAGGGCACAGAAGGCCTCCCCAGCACACAGGCCTGCTTCTACTGTCTACCTGGTCATTGCGCTTTATTCATGGGCAAACACAAATTCCTTCCAAAAGCCAAAGAAAGCCCTTTTCTGTTTCAAACTTCCTACAGTCCCTAGAGTTCCTCTGTTCTTAATTGTAATTTCTGGTCTTAGGGACATGTTTAGGTTGTAACAGCATTAGTGATTAACATCCACCCACAGAGGCCAAAGCAATTACCTTAATCTGGGATCCAGGGATGGATTTCAGAGGGGTCCTGAAACCCCTGAAAGCCCATGTAACATTGTGTATGCATGTATATTTTTTCAGAAGAGGACTCATAAATTTCACTAGCTTCTCAGAACAGTCCATGGCCCCTCTAGAACAGTCTGTGGGAACTCATTTGGTAATTCCTCCATTCCTAGACAAGAAAAGGGTCTAGCCAAAATCAGTTCATTCTGGCTAACCGGATAACAGTAGCTTAACTATGGAGTAACCATAACCTATGGGAAAGGGGCATTAGCACCCAGTTAACCACCACACGCACGCCAACCTGGAACTCCTCTCCCAGTCTTCATCGTCTCTTCCCCTGAGGGTCCCATCAGGAAGGCCCACCAGAGCATATTTTATTTACATGGATCTCTGGTCCTCAGGACTAGAAGCAACAAATTATAAAAGAAGAGGATATTACAGGATATAGACAGGCAAACTGACAGCAGTAAGAACAAATGTGATCTCTCTGAACGTCAGTTCCCTAATACGTAAATGTGATACAGTAACCACCATCTCATATGGCTGCTGTGAGGATTAAATAAGTTATCCCATGTAAAGCTATGGGTATCTGGCACATATTAGGTAGTCAATTAAAGGTTTGTCTCTAAGAGATAGGGTTGTCAGCTTTGATGGCAAAAAGGAAAAAATATGGAAAATACATGAGTACTGGAGCTATTTTGCATCTGAGCAAAAAAGATCACATTTAAAAAAATTTAACCCTTAAAATTTAAGACTCATAAATACTGGATGCTCATAACAGTAAGTCATTCAATACAATTCAGCAAATAAGAGCTGCATGCCTATTATGGGCTAGGCCCTGTCCTACAGCAAAGTATATTCAATATATTTTGTTTTAAGAAGCAAGCATAAAATCCACTTAACAAAGATCTCCATACAAAAGTTTGAAACACCTGAATTCTTTCTTCAACTATACAAAAAATGAGAACTCTTAATATGATTTAAATGTTTCAAATATTGCCAATCTTTTTAGACCAGCTGAACTTATCTGAAAAGTGGGTGTCACAAAACAAGTATTTCCTGAATTCTTTACAGAGAAATTTGGACAGAACAAGAATGTGACTATGTATATGATCGACACTATTATGGTCAGTAGATATTTTAGGATTAAAAAAAATTTTTTTAGAACTAGGGTCTTGCTACATTGCCCAGGCTGAACTCAAACTCCTGGGCTCAAACGATCCTCCCACCTTAGCTCCCCGAGCAGGGACTCTAGCACCTTGCTCATGCTGTATTTTTGGACACAGAACATTTTCAAATTGGAATTAACATATGATAGGGGAAAAGTGGGCAATTTACAAAAGTATAATCATATACTGTATTCTATAGCTGAAAACAATATTCACTGTTTCCATAGCACATGTAAAGAAAATAGGTTTTCTGGATAATCACCAACAATGAAGCCTTCCCTACCTTGGTTGTATCCTTTTAAAACAGGAATAAATATCCCCTTCATCACTGGATTACATCACTAAGATTTTAGGTAGAAGAAGAAGCTGGGAGAGTAAACTGATTACACATGCATCAAATGCAAGACACCTAAGTGTTTCTGGATTGTAGGGATAATATGCCCTGGGCCTACTACTGCTTCTTGATCCAAAGAGATTTAAGGATCTGATTTCAATTAGATGCTTTAAGCAGTAAAGCTACATCCATAGAGACACACTTATAGAAGAACTTAAAACAGATAATTAAGATGTTGAGGAAACTGAGTTCTTTTCCTTTCCTTCTTCTTTGTCTCTCATTTGCTATGCATTTGAAAGAAGAAAAAGGTCTTATGATTTTGTGAATCAACCAACTGCAGCAAAATTTAAAAAAACGAATCTAGAGAGATCTTGACAAACTGGGCACTGACACTATGAATCTTTGGATAGGAAGTGTACAAGTTCATGACCTTTGACATAGTATCCACTGGCTAAAACCAACACAAGCGTAAAAGGTAAACTTCAGAAGCAACTGGAATCAGATCAGTGCTGGGAATTCAAAGGACCACATCTAATGTGAAAAGGGGTAATTACTATATTCACCACATAATCTGTGTCTTCCAAGGCTGTCAGGAATACAAAGGCAGGCATGGTCAGGGGAGAATAAAGGAGAGATGAGTCTTATTTCTCTTTAAAAAAAAAAGAAAAAGCCAGAGCAATACTTGTAAGTCCAAAAGGATGGACTTGCTAGCAGTGATTGCTTTCATTCTATGTAATTGCTGACAAGTCTCCTGTGGCCAACTGAGACCAAAATTTATTTGGATTAACTTCTGGAATCTCAACAACATCTGTAAGTGGTAGCTACGGATATCAGCATGGAATGACATGTGTTCGATCCTAATGTTTCTCCTTTGTGTTCATAAAACCAAAGACAGTAGAACAGAAGAACGGGCCCCAAATGTTCTAGATCTGTGCTGTTCGGTATGGCAGCCACTAGCAACAGGTGGCAACTAAGCGCTTGAAATATGGCCAGGCTCAAATACATGTGCTGAAAGTACGTCAATTTTTATATTCATTAAATCTTGAAATAATGATATTTTAGATTTACTGAATTAAATGAAACATATTCTTAGAATTCATTTCACCTGTTAGTTTTCACAAACCAAGAAACTGAAGTACAGAGATGATTAGGGATACGTCCAAGGTCACAGAGGTAAGAAGTGGTGAGGTAAGATTCCAATCCCAACGGACCAACCCGACCCCAGATGTATATCAAACACTGCAAAGATGTCAAAGGCCTACACTCTATAGTCTAACTTATTTCGCAGATTTTATCTCCTTTTGCTGTCCTTATCACACTGGCTGATAGGCAGACCAAACCACCTGCCCGTTCCCATATGCACACCCTGTTTTCTGAGCCTTGCTCTCTCTGTCTGGGATCACTTTCCTTTCTTATTTCCATATAACAAAACTCAGCTCGAATGATACCTCTTCCACGAAATCTCTCCTGAACTTCAAGAGGAAACTGCTTTCCCTTTCCTCTGAATGTTGCCACACCCTCACCTGTACGTTGATATCACTTTATAGTCATACGTATATACTTAGTCCATCTTCCTGCTAAGGAGAGCTTTACTTTGTATACCCTCCCATCATCCATGCACATAATAGATGCTCGAAGATTTCTCTTATAAATCAATGAGAAAATAATAAAGATATAGGATCAAAATAAAAACTGCTTTATATAATCAAATACAGACGAAAAGATGGACTATCAAACTGATATAAAGCAAATGCTTTTCTAGTCTCAATTACAGGTGGTTGAAAAAAATGGAAGAATAGTAACTTCACTCTCAGCCACCTCCTTCTATTCAAATGCAAGTACGTGATATTTAGCAGACATGCTTTAGACATGATCGCTGCAACCCGGTTCTACCCCTACTGCCTGGCTGACATCTTCAGGCACAACCCCACACAGCACAAGGAATCCAGGTGTAGTAAACCAGCTGTTTTGAAAATACTTGAGCTGAGTCTTTCATTAAATGGCCACCTCATCAAAGGCCCTCACAGATGCAAATGTAAGTTTTTCTATACGGTATCCTAACTGCTAGGTTTCCTAATTGCTATGTATCAAATGTATCCTAATTGCTAGGTTTAAATTTTTAAAAACCATACATCATGAAAACATACTTTGCAATCTTTCTAATGATTCAGGGTTAAAGACATCTTTTAGTGGCTGGGTGCACTGGCTCACGCCTGTAATCCCAGCACTTTGGGAGGCTGAGGTGGGCAGATCATACGGTCAAGAGATCAAGAGCATCCTGGCCAACATGGTGAAACCTCGTCTCTACTAAAATACAAAAAAAAAAAAAAAAAAAAAAATTAGCTGGGCGTGGTGGCGCACACCTGTAGTCTCAGCTACTTGAGAGGCTGAGGCAGGAGAATGGCTTGAGCCCATGAGGTGGAGGTTATAGGGAACTGAAATCATGCCACAGCCTGGCGACAGAGCAAGACTCCGTAACACACACACACACACACACACACACACACACACGCGCGCGCCCAACATCTTTTAGCTAGTTATTGGCAGGTAGTATATTAAACAGGAAAGTGCCTGAGCACAGAGATAGCACCCAAGGGAAGATAGGAGAATGACCAGTTCTGACAATTTACAAGCTCTCTAGGAACTGATTAGAGGTACCTCTATTAACTTTTAAAATGTTTTGAATATTTATTAAAAAAAAAAAAAAAACACGCCGGGCGTGGTGGCTCACACCTGTAATCCCAGCACTTTGGGAGGCCAAGGCGGGCGGATCACAAGGTCAAGAGATCGAGACCATCCTGGGCAACATGGTGAAATCCCATCTCTACTAAAAAATACAAAAATTAGCTGGGCGTGGTGGTGTGCACCTGTAGTCCCAGATACTCAGGAGGCTGAGGCAGGAGAATTGCTTGAACCCAGGAGGGGGAGACTGCAGTGAGCCGAAACTGTGCCACTGCACTCCAGCCTGGTGCCTGGTGACAGAGCAAGACTCTGTCTTAAAAAAAAAAAAAAAAAACCAGTTCTGTGGCTGGGCATGGTGGCTCACACCTACAATCTCAGCACTTTGGGAGGCCAAGCCAGGCAGATCACCTGAGGTCAGGAGTTCGAGACTAGCTTGACCAACATGGTGAAACCCTGTCTCTACCAAATGCAAAAAAATTAGCTGAGTGTGGTGGCACATGCCTGTAATCCCAGCTACTCGGGTAGTTGAGGCAGGAGAATCTCTTGAACCCAGGAGGCGGAGGTTGCAGTGAGCTGAGATTGCATTTCAGCCTGGGCAACAGAGCGAAACTCTGTTTCAAAACAAACAAACGAAAAACCAGCTCCATTAATATTTGTAGGAAATACATTCCACTATTACCAATTGCAGTTGTGATTAAGGAAAGGGAGATACTGCATTGGTGCTCTTTAAATATGGAGAATTAAACTAGTGATTTTGGGAACAACTGAACTGGAAAAGGAGAGAAGCCCAGTGTGGCAGGCAGGACACTATCACTGAAAGGAAGCTGAAGGGCTGGCTCCTCCACAGCGAACAAATTACAACCCCGCCTTTCAGAAGGGAAGCAAACATGAAAGCAAAGGAAATCACAAGCCCAGAGCAGCAGCAAATTTCATTCAAGGCAGCTGATGAGGCAAAAGGAAACTTCAAAGCAAAAATCAAAAAAGTCAACAGGCAGACAAATCAACCTGGTATTGCAGAGTGGCCATGGCCCACCTTGACCAAGACCACTGGTCACGGAATGAAAAAAAAAAAAAAGAAACCCACATGGCAAGTGACATAAATCACCCAATCGGCAATAAACTAGAACAAATTAACCATGTTCGCTTATTACTAAGCCACTGAGACATGAGGCAGGAGCCTGAGGTTTCACAGAAAAATGTATCAGGAGAGATCTATGAAACATCTGTACCTCAGGCAAATACGGCGGAGCAACAGAGAAAAGAGGAATGCTACGGCCCCTTTTCTTTAAGTAGGCTTACAGATTTTTAGACCAGAAGCTACCTTGGAGAGAGCAGCTACTCCACTTCTCCCACTTTACACAGAAAACTGAGGCCTTGAGAAAGAAAGGACCACACCAACACCATACTCATTAGCCAAGCCTAAGTTTCTTGCTTTTCGACTGTAAAAGAGAGCATAGGTTTTCAAAATGGAAGCCTGGTTTGACAAGCCTACGGACACCCTTTCAGAGTTTTATGCAGAGTCCTTGTTTTTATCATTCTTTACAGTTCTCTATTATTTCATATCTTGGTTTACTGATTTTATTCTGCCACTATATGTTCTCTATACTTGTACCTATGTTAGTATGACTATTAACAAATTCCCTAAAACGAAGCACTTTGAACACACAGTGGGATCATATGTACACTTAGTGAGCAGCAGGCATGTATTCTTAATAGTAAGCCCCTATTAAGCGCTTCACCATGTGCCAGGCACTGTGCTATACAGCATTATCTTTTATTTAATCCCCCAACAAACTTATCAGGTAGGTTAAATTCTCATTGTATTTTTCATTTTACAAATGAGGAAACTGTGGCAGAGGCAGGTGAACCCATTTCCTAGTTAGTGATGTGGCTGGCATTCTGGGTAACTCTAGGGTTTATGCTTTTCACATTACACTCTCCTGTAGCCCACATTCTTATGGTTTTTCCTTCATAGTATGTAGTCTCCTGCAGGTTTCTTTTTTGGTGCCTTGCAGAGGACCCCAACCACAGGCACCATCTAAGCCTTTTTTAAGGATATCTATTAGGGTAACAGTCCCAATAATACACAGCACCAGCAGCTTTAGGAAAGATGCCCAGCTCTAAGAAAGTGAAGGGAAAACAGGCTTGGTCCTTCCCAAGAATCCATGCCATGTGTCCCAGAGGTGTACTGGCTTTTTTTTTCTTCCAATCGTGATAATCAGATTTATCCCTTAATAGCTAAAGTCATGCCTCTGCTGGTGACAGGAAGTTAAGAATCTTAAATCTCTAAAGGACAGATGATAACCCAGTACTATCAACTTGGTTTGGGAAGAGGAGGCTGTGAAATGGCCTTAAGTGTCTGATAGGAGATTTTTTTTTTCAGGCAGCCTGAAACACTGTGAATGATGATAATGATAAAGACCAATTTTAAGTAGGTAAGTAGGGCTTGAAGCTCTCTCTCTCTCTGTCTCTCTCTCTCTCTCTCTCTCTCTCACACACACACACACACACACACACACACACACACACACACACTAGAAGAAAGTATTCTGAGATCCCCTTTAGCATAAGCCAGGCAAACTACTGTTTCCATGTCCCTGAGAAGGGAAAGTGATGTAACGACTATAGCAGCTGATACCTGCACCAGCACTGCAGCACTGGGATTCTACTATGAACTACACTTTTTTTTTTTAAAGATGGGGTTTCACCATGTTGGTCAGGTTGGTCTTGAACTCCTGACCTCGTGATCCGCCCGCCTCGGTCTCCCAAAGTGCTGGGATTATAGGCTTGAGCCACTGCACTCGGCCTGAACTACACTTCCTAGGTGGAACACAGACATCTCTTCCTCAGGAGGCCCCTCCTGATTAGACCAAATTACTGTATGACACCAATAACTTTATTAATTTGGCCACGATTTTTTTCTTCCATTCTTACCACTAGTTCCTTTTTGAGTGCCCTGTTGTCACTGGGTACAGAGATCAACAACTGTCTTTGGCGCCACAGGGGGGAAATCAATGTAGTGTCATTGTATAACCTCATTTCACTACCTCATTGTTTCAGCAAAGCGAATTCCAGGTGGAGTGGATATCCATTCCCTTCATCCTAAAATTTGAAGTTTTAAGTCATTAGTTGAGAATTCAGCCACTTTGTTGAATCTGAAGATCAAATAATGCAACCAAGTTGTCATAGCATTAATTAACTGTGAACTCTAAAATGTGGGTAAGTTATTAAACAGAAAATAAAAGCTTTGGGCCTGACATTCTCCAAATAGATTCTGGTGACTCCATCAAATGAGAAAACTTTAGTTTTTTTGTTTGTTTTGTATTTTTAGTAGAGACGCCTCCCGGGTTCAGCCTGTCGTCCAGGCTGGAGGGCAGTGGTGCGATCTCGGCTAACTATAACCTCCGCCTCCCAGGTTCAAGTGATTCTCCCACCTCAACCTCCTAAGTAGCTGGGACTACAGGCACCCACCACCACTCCCAGCTAATTTTTGTATTTTTAGTAGAGATGGGGTTTCACCATATTGGCCAGGCTGGTCTCGAACTCCTGACCTTGTGATCTGCCCGCCTCTGCCTCCCAAAGTGCTGGGATTACAGGTGTGAGCCACCACGCCTGTTCGAAAACTTTTTTGATTTAATGGCACACCAGGATTTTCCTCTGAAAGGTTCTGGGACTGGCAAACTTATTTCTGGTTAGACCCTCTTTCTTGCCTACTCCTCTCCCCCGCTTAACCTGCCTTGTTTTTCCTACCCCAAACAGGATGGGAAGAAAATGTCCTTAAAAGACCTTTCCTTTTTTATGTTACACAATCTCATCTCTGGAATTCAAGTCCTAGTACTGCTCAGCCCAAATAAGAAGTGCTTGTCACCAGGACGGCGGCCATCTAAACAAGCAGCAGCTGGATGAGAAAAGAGGGCATGTCAGCCCAGAGCAGCAGAGAGGGTTTCTCACGGCAGCTATTTGCAACCCTCCAAGGAGCTACAGAGGCTGCCCATTAAAACCCTGTTAAAACACTTCTGATGTTGTCAGCAGCAGAAAGCTGAAATAGCACAGTGATCGCTGAGATGCTATCTGCCTCAAGCAATTCAGTGGTACTGTCAATACCATGAGCAAGAAGGTACAAGATAAGCAACAATCTAATTTCTACATCAAAATTTCATAAACTCCCTGAGCTGGCAGCACCAGTAATATGGGCACACAGAGACCAAGTCAGTGGGCCACCTCTGAGAAAGAAAGACTTTTGTATATTGAGATCTGCCCCAAAAGTCCTGAACCTGAACACTGCATGGCTCCCAAAACTCCCTAGGAAATATGCCCAGAAAGGAATCACTGGAATGTTCCTCTCCAGGGTATCACTGGGTACCACTGAGACACAGGATTACTGGATAGGATCTTTCTGAGAGGTTGCATGTTTAGAGCACAACCCACTCTACCATCATCCACTCACCTTCATCCCCCATTAGAAGAGTGAACACTTACTGAAAAGGCTACACACCTGTTTGCTTTTGGACTTTACTGCCTTGTTTCATATTTCCTATAAAAATATTAGGTACAGGGCTCAGAATTCTAATTCTAGAGAGCCATCCTTTATCAGCAAACAGAAAATGAGATCACGTTTTTGGATTCAAGTGACACTACTTTCGTTGAAAACAATGGGACATACAAGCTAATTCTAATTACTTTAGAAGCACAGTCTGGTATCATTCCATTTAGTAGCTCTTTCTTTTGGTTCTCCTATGTTTAACATAGGGTGATAAGTAAGGTAACTGTCATCCAAACTGGTACACTTTTGGGTGACACAAGCAACAATGATAATTAAACTGGTAAAAGTAAAGCTGGGACCTAGGCAAATTTGGACCTGCAGTAACCCTAGCTAAGTCCCTGTCCTCATAGCAAATTGGGAACTGAAAAGTTATATGACAATATAGGAAATGAGTAAGTGGCTATTTAATCACAAAACTAAACAGCAGGATGGAATGGAGATGTTCAGCCCGTCGGCTGTCTTGCTTGCCTAAACAACAAATATCAGCTCTTTGAACCCCAATGTTCATGCAAGCGACTGTGCAGACCCATCCCTGTGCCTCTTGGTGAGAGGAAAGGAGTCATTACCAAAATAATTACAATGCAGGTGCAATTACCCACTGTAGCTTTACATACAGGATTGTAGGACCTCCAGGAACATGAAATTTAACTGATGGTAAGAGCAGGTCCGCCTCAGGGTCCTTTTCCCTGGCTCTAAGGACACACAGACTGGGGTTTGGGCATTTTCCATTTTGAAAGAAGAATTTAAGGTAAGCCCAGCAATCTTAGGAAAATTCAGTCTTCAGTCGTTCAGCTAGGAAAAGGAGCATGACCTAACCTTCTGGACACACTACTCGCTGTGATAATGGGCTCACATTAGCCTTGGAATGGGGCAGTAGAGAGGGGACTTCAGGCTGAGAAAATCAGTGTCATCAGCTCCAGGAGGAACAAGTTATAAGGTGCCCAATATAATCTCTCATGACCCCACATTTAGGAGTTTTTCCTTTAGGCATCTCAGTTCTTCATGTTCTGGCTGGATCAAGATTGTGATACAATAACCAGATGGTCAACACAGCAATATTAAATGGAGAGCTACTTGGAGAAGATCGGATAATCCCAAGAATTCTGGTGGTAACCAGTCCGGTAAATTACCAGTGATCAATTATAACCACTCATTCAAAAGCCTGAAGGCCTCTCAGAGGAGCAATAAAGTCAGCCACCAAGACTGTTATAGAGAAGTCTGAAACTTTTCTTGTATAGTTTATTTTGTGCTTGGCACTAAGGAATTTCTGTAAAAAATTACTTTTAGGAAGGGGGGAAAGGGCTTAGAGGAGCAGAAGCAAAACTGTGTGGGATGTTACAGGATCAAGAATAATGTTTCTCAAGAAAATCAGCTAGTCAGAGGAAGCTGCCTAATGATATCAGGTCTGGAAAACCTAACAGGATAAAAATGCAGACTTTTGGAGTGTGTCTAGGTCCTGGGAATATGCCCTTCATTTATTTGCCCACTCCTTTAATAGCTCCAAATAACGATGAGGGGGAATGAGGGGGGTAGCATTTCTGCTCTTAGTTCCTGTTTATCTTTTTCAAGAAAGATTTCCTATAATTTACATTACTGGGTAAGCCAAACTAAGCCAAAATGATTTGGGGGCCACAATATGCCTACCAAATGCTTCCAAACCATTGTAAGGGCTGGAAATCATCCAGGTAGAAAAAGAATCTCTCTTTCCAGGAATCTAGATTTCCACTATCACAAAAGAATGGAGGATACTTTAAAACTAGTGCTTGCTTGCTTTACTTATTTATTTGGAGATGCAGTCTTACTCTGTCACCAGGCTGCAGTGCAGTGGCACTGTCTTGGCTCACCGCAACCTCTGCCTCCGGGTTCAAGCGATTCTCCTGCCTCAGCCTCCCGAGTAGCTGGAACTACAGGTGCCCGCCACCACACCCAGCTAATTTTTTTTTTTTGAGACGAAGTCTCGCTCTGTCACCAGGCTGGAGTCCAGTGGTGTGATCTCGGCTCACTGCAACCTCTGATTCCCTGGTTCAAGTGATTCTCCTGCCTCAGCCTCCCAAGTAGCTGGGATTACAGGCACATGCCACCACGCCCAGCTAAATTTTGTGGGTTTTTTTTTTTTTTTTTAGTAGAGATGGGGTTTCACCATGTTGGCTAGAATGTTCTCGATCTCCTGACCTTGTGATCCACCCGCCTAGGCCTCCCAAAGTGCTGGGATTACAGGCATGAGCCACCACGCCCGGCAATTTTTTGTGTTTTTAGAGTACAGGCGGGGTTTCACCTCATATTAGCTGGGATTACAGGCGTGAGCCACCACACCCAGCCAAAACTCGTGCTAACTTTAAACTACACATGGTAGACAAACAACTTTGCATACTACCTATATGAAGGTATTTAGATTCAAGCAGATGCACATTTAAATCCTGTATTTTCATGGAAAATTTGAAAATCATCTCACATCATATAAAATCAACAAATAGGCCCAGCACAGTGACTCATCCCTGTAATCCCAGCACTTTGGAAGGCCGAGACTGGTGGATCACGAGGTCAGGAGTTCAACACCATCCTGGCCAAGATGGTGAAACCCTGTCTTTACTAAAAATACAAAAATTAGCTGGGAATGGTGGTGGGTGCCTGTAATCCCAGCTACTCGGGAGGCTGAGGCAGAGAATTGCTTGAACCCAGGAGGCAGAGGTTGCAATGAGCCAAGATCACACCACTGCACTACAGCCTGGGCGACAGAGTGAGACTCCATCTCAAAAAATAAATAAAGTAAAATCAACAAATAGTTATTGACCTGCATAGTTCATAGGTACAATGATACATACTATAATCCTACACATTTCCATTTGGTATGTTGTTTTTGAGCTGTTAAGTGTTTTTACTTTATACTTCTGTTTCAGCTAGAGCCAACTGCTGGGAAAAAAAAAAAGCTTCCCCTTCAGTATCTTATAGACTTAAGAAAATCTGACAAAATGGTGATATAAATCCCACTAAGAGCATCTTGTGTTATAAATAAATGCACATCAACACCACCCTAAATCCATTCATCTGTCTCAAGTCATCCTGAATTTCTGGACATCCCATGATACTCTTAAGGATTCTCCCTGCTAGCTTAATCTTAGGAAATGGGAATAGAAAATTCATATTGTGCTGCCTAATCTGAAATAGTGCTATCTCTCCAAAGAAAGTGGTATGACTATCAGAGAAATTAGTATGGAATAAAATATATAGACAATATTCAGCAGAGAGTTCTGAAATATCAGCAATCTACTACTGGGAGAACCAACCAAAATACGTATTTGAATATACTAGAAAAGTGAATTTACATATTATATCCTGAAAAGCACAGAGATCTAAGACAAAGGTTTTCAAATCTGGCTGTACACTGCAATCACTCAGGGAATCTAAAAAATACTGATGCCTATGCTCCAACTTCAACTGGAATTTTTAAAAGGTATCCAAGGAATTCTAATGTATAATCAAGGTTGAGAACTACTGCACCAAGAGACGTTAGTGCTCACATTGAATGGAGCCTGCAGAACATGAACTGAGGGTTAGCAAATTAAGGAGGTAAACGTGAAAAGAGATGGAAATTGGGTGAGGTTAATGTTAACCTTCCACATTTCTTTAAATTCTAACAATTTAAGTTTGAGCTTAAGTAGCTTAAAAAGTATGTTCCTCTGTATTTTATAGTCAGTGGCATAATGCAGGTTGGTTCCCGCTCTATGGAGATGTTGGAATACAGGTGTTTGGAAAGTTACATTTAAATATTGCCTGTATTATTCAATTAATATATCAATAGAATGACTACAAATCTAGAGGGAGGTCAGGAATCATCTAGTGCAGATGCTTCACAATACACTAAACTGAAGAACAGAGAGGTGAAGTGTCAAAAGGACAGAGGGCTGGTTACTGACAGGGATGAATAAAAACCCACATTTCTAGATTCTCCATTCAGAGCAAAAAGAATCAACTAAGTACTTTTTTTTTTTTTTGCTAGTGACCCTGAAATATTTTAATATATGAGTTTCAAAACAGATTTGCTTCTCTCTAAAAAGAGTTAAAGCATAAGGCATAGGTAAAACGTACCCTTGTCATCCATTTTCAGGAAGCTAGCTCCCCAAACTGAAAAGAATTAGATTAAGCCAAGGAGTAGATTAGGAAAAACTATAATAATAGATAATATGTAAAATTAATCCTGGTTATAGTTCCTGTTTATCTGTTCCAGTTATCAAGAGATCCTGATTAGTTGTATTTAGTGGGTGTAAGAGGTATACAGAGGCTGTATCTCTTTTTCTTGAGGGTAAACCAACGCAGTAAGTACATGTGAGTGGTAAATTTTCTGCAATGAAACCAACAACAAGCTTGCTACTGCTAGCTACTGGTTAGCATCTACTCAGTACACTCTTAGCTAGACCTTACTCTTCTGAATAGTTAGCTTTCAGTATTTTCCAGAAAGGCCACTAGCTTGTGGGCCTGTTAACTACAAAGAACAGTCCATCGTAATACTTCTATAGTTCATTAAAAAAATTTTTTTAATGTTTGTTTGTTTATTTATTTATTTATGTTTTGAGATGGAGTCTTGCTCTGTGGCCCAGGCTGGAGTGCAGTGGCATGATCTCAGGTCACTGCAACCTCCGCCTCCCACGTTCAAGCAATTCTCCCTGCCTTGGCATATAATTTTTATGTGTGTGTGTGTGTGTGTGTGTGTGTGTGTGTGTGTGTGTGTGTGTATCTATATATAACTTTATTCTATACTTTGTTAATATAGCAGAATTTAGGTAGCTCTTTGAACATATAGATACATTTTCTATAGACAAAGAACTACGCTTTGCTACATATATCATTTTAAATTTTAAAACTATTTGAGCTTCAAGGCTGGGCGTGGTGGCCCACACTAGTAATCTCAATGCTTTGGGAGGCTGAGGATGGAGAATCATTTGAGTCCAGGAGTTTGAGGCTGCAGTGAGCTGTGATTACACTGCTGCACTCCAGCCTGGGTGACAGGGAGACCCTATTTCCGAAAATAAATACGTAAATAAAAATAAAACTATTTGAGCTTCAAAATAGGATATCCTTCCCGTAGAACAGATCTTTTCCCAGGTATGCTTTTTGTATAATCTTTAAGGAGCAGTAAGTTGAGGATATAAATCTGTGAAGTCCAGAATATTCCTATTTAGTTTTACAAATGACAGAAGACAATAGTGTACCAGTTCTTTCTAACATTAGCTGCTTTGTTTCTCCTCATAGACTTACAGAAAAGATTATTTGCAACTCTTCACATCCTTACAAAATATTCAGACTCTTCAATGAAACCAGTTTCCCACATTGTAGAAACACCCACACAGCAAACTGCAACAGTGAATGAAATGAATTATAGTCAGATCTTTGACGATATTAACTTTATTCTAAGGCACTGCCCTGGTGGGTAGCTTTCTCTCCCAGTCTATGCCTGAAATTTTTTACCCAGTAAACATACTCTGGACCTTCAGATGAGCTGTTGAGTGGTTATGTGAATCATAACATTTCATGTGCGGGAACAGACTGGTGTAAGTACAATGATGGTTCCCTGGCTGAAATGTCAGCGGCATTTTTTTTCATGGCGAGATGACCTGGATGCAGAAATAAGAATCTCGGTCTAATGATGCGTAATTCCTACTAGACCAATGCACATCCGCGATACCAGCCTCAGGAGAGCCTGTCTGCCTTTCTCGGCCACCTCTGCTGTGGTAGACAGCGTTCTTTCAGCCAACAGCTCTTAGGTGGAGCAACACTCACTTTAAATCAGCTTTCAAACAGCTACTCATCCAAGGCAGGCCAACTCAAAAGGGCTCAAACTGGGCAGCTAGGAAATCTGCAGCTGGAGACATGACAAAAGAAGTCAAAAGGGACATAGTGGGAGAATGGCTCTCAAAGAGCCAGGAGTCTGTGGATGTTTAAACCCATGTTTGAAAAGTCTTACAGATCACAGGTACAGTCAGTAAGGAAGCACAAGCCCTTGGTGGTCAACTGGATTATCATCTGAATATCCCAGACAATGATTACTGATACTGAGGGGGTAGAGGGAAGGGGAGGTGGTGCCAATCTTTTTTGGGAGAATTTTAACATCATTCCATTTCTTCTGAGTAACTGAGAATGCCTCCAAACATCACTCTCTACAACTGCCTTTTCTGCCCCGTGCCCCAGGCCTTTCCTCCTGTCCTCCAACCAGCGCCAGGCCCTTAGCTCAGGGAAGGCTCTGGGAGCTAAGGCTTTGGCTCATCATCTCTGTGGGTATGGATGAAGCTGGCTCAGACAGACTGCTGATAGAATCTTTTCAGTTTTGCTGAATGAGGTTTATACATGCCTTTGCTGCCCCATGATAACACATATGTATCTGCAAAAAAGAAAAATGTCCATGGAAAGTGGCTTCTCTGTGGTTTTGTTTGTCTGCACTACATATGGCTATGAGACGGGATAGAGAGTGTGCTAGTAGTTGAAAAGGTCCCCTCCTTCTCTCTCCCCCTCATTCATGTACGGTATTACTCAGAATTAGGGAAATACTTTGTGATCCTATTTAATAGTTACCCCTAAAATTACCTCTGCCAAGCTAGTAAAATTATCTCTGCCAAGCAGTTCACTATTACTGACAACACAAGGCCATTCTTAGCACCTGGTCACAGAGCAATTTCAGTGACAGGTCTAGATGAAAACTTAGTGAATCTCAGGCGTTTACTGATGTTATCTTACTCTTATCCACTAGGCATGAGTTGGGGGAAGAAATTCAGAACCCTTACTTCTTACAGCTGGCTCTCTCTTTCAAGACCTGTCTCTAATATTTACTCCCTTAGGAGTTCTGGATATCATTTAATAAACTATAAAGGTAAATTTCTAAACAGTTCCAAAGATAGCCTGCCTTCAGAGCGAACAAGCCACTGTATTAGAAAAACTGTGAATTTCCTTTATATACAACAGGATGAAACCCACTGGGTTACTTCGCCCCGGGAGATAAGTTACCCCTGTGCATGACAGGGTGGCACTGACTTCCACCACAGTGACATGTGAGCACACATCAGGTCAACAGGTGCTAATAAGTCTGAGATAGGGATAAGCTTTCATCTTCTTCCAATTCTCTATTTTTGTGAAATCTGACCCATTCCCTCTACAGCTGATGGAACCAACTCCCAAATGTGAACTTCATGTCTAACGAAAGCACTCTGCAGAACTTTCCTGCATGAGCTGAAGACTGGACCACACTCAATTGGGTTTCTGTTCAGCCTCTTTAAGAAGCAGTGCCAGCAGCTCTCCTACAGAATGATCCAGGGAAGCCACCTAAAAGGGTGGGTGATCTTCATAAATGGACAGGAAACAGAAAAGACGAATATTGGGCGGATGACAGATCCCTTAACTGGCCTTCAAGATACAAGCTGTTCTATTAAACATAGGGCCATTATGCTGGCCGGCCATCCACTTTAAACCCCAGAGTGATTAAAATGCTGGCAGGAAATGAAAGCTCTCTATTGAAGGTCCTTCCCTGAGGTCCTAATTTCAAACCAAATTTTACAGCACCGCACAGGAACAAAGGAAGCCCAGTCTTCCAAGTCTTCTTTTTGTCACTTTGAACAAAGACACCCCCCTCATACTCCTCAAAGAACAATGGCCTCTGTACAGCCACAGCCATGCCAAGAATGGGCACAAACCATACAGAAACACATTTTAAAAATACATTTTACACTGCCCTTGACATTTCGGATAAATAGAAACCACTGCACTGAAATTCCAAATATTTCATCCTTTCCCCTCCTCCCCTCGCCTTTATAATGAGAATTTTCCTATTCTCCCAATCTACTTGATCTTTGACATTTTGGCCTCTGTGAATGGAGGACACAGTGGAGTAGTCAAATAAATTAATTATTCAGATAATTGCATTTTATTAAAATAATCACTGTAACCAAGACAATCACATGATTTTCACCAACAGAAGATGACAGCAAGCTTGCCTACAAATCTTTTTAAACTGAAATTGCTCTAGAGTCATTCCTGCTCCCCAGTCCACTCTAAGCAAGACAGGGAAAAGACATTATTAGAGTGAGATTTTTTTTTCACTAGCTGTTGTTTCGGGGTGGCCTTTTTTTTTTTCCTTCTTCTTCAGCAAAAACAGCTTTTATGTTTTTACTGAACCACTTCAGATTCACTCTTCCACACAGTGGATGTTTACTTGGATTTGGCAGGCTGAGAACAGCTGGTTGTTTCCTAACAAATGGAACATGAGACCATATGTTTCAACATTTAAGCAATTTTGAACCAACCAGAGGTATAATTCTGAGTGTCCTTTGTGGAAACTGTACATTAAATACCCAAAGGATCTGAGCTATACAAGAGATACAGGCCCTCCTTTTTTTCTTTTTTAGCACTTTCTCTTAGCAACAAAACCACTCCACACCACTTACATCAGAGACTTGCACCGCAAGTTTGCAGAGAGCACCGGCGAGTTGAAGGCTACTGCAGGGGCAGCTGTATTTTAAACAGGAAAAGACAGCTAAGCAGAACTTTTCCTTCTAATTCTGTTTGGGAACAAAATGTGTCTGAGGCTTTCTCTGGGTAGCATCAACAACATGGATACCTGCTTTCCTCATAGAACATGGATTTCTAGCTTCATAAAAGGGAGTCTCTCATGTTGGCATTTGGGTTAACCACGGGCTTTGCTTCTCCCTCTTTTTTTTTTTTTTTTTAGAACATTCCCAAATTAAGCTGGGCTAATGAGATTCGAGTTAAACTCAAGCTGAGGATAGGAAGTGTCCATAACAGAAGAAAAACTAAGTTTTTTAACGACACTTACTAGCACATTTCTTTGGTGCTTCAATATTAATCATTAATAATGTTAGAAAACGAAATCATGGGTTTAAAGTCAGGCTGAGTAAGAGCTTAGAGTACAGCTTTAGACAAAATGAAATACAGTGGAAAGTCAACTACATGAGTAGGCAATACAATAACTAAAATACCAAGCCCAGGAAAGTGGAATAGGAAGCTACTAGTCTCTGGAAAGTTCATGAAAACTTCCCATCCTGAATTTAGATTTGAAATACTAAGGAGAAATCAATAAATTTTTTATACACCACTTTCTAAAAGGTTAAATGTTACTTCTTAAGATATAATAGGAAAAGGGTATGTGATCAGCATTATCTCTTAAGTTTTTTTTTTCATATAAAACATGAATAGTAATTTTCCCCTCTAATTCTATTTAAGAACAAGAATCTGAGAATTTTGCAAAGCCAATGTTTTTAGCCATGTTACTAATAGGATCTCAGCAAAAACAGAAAAATTATTTCTACCCACCACTTCTCACTAAGCAAGACACACACATATACATACATGTACCTTATTTCTCTTAGTTTAAGTCTCACAACTCTAAGAAAACTGAAAAATAGGCCCTCTGCCAGCGTATTTCATGGAGCCATGTAAGAGGGCAGATTTTCTCCTCCTCTGGATACTAAAGCAATATAGAAATTTGGGTAGGAGGCTAAGGAGCAGATATATTCATGCTTTTAAGATGCTAACCACTGCACAAGGAAATATATATAAAGATGTTCACTGCAGTTTTGTTTGTAAATGCAAAAAATATTTGACAATATCCATAGGGAAACCATTAACTAGAATACTACCACAGAATAGAATGCCATGAGCTTGGCGATCAGGAGCACAGCCTCAGGAGTCAGGGCATCTTGGTTCGAAGTTAGTCATGCATTTACTGTCTTTGTAACCTTGGACATATTTGTGACCTTTCTTGAATTTAGTTTCCTCATCTATCAAAGAATAACAACAGTATCTGCACCCTAAAGTTATAATGAGTATTAAATGAATATATATCTGCATCGAGAAAGATTATTATTAATATGCAGACAGTAAGGAGAATAAACAGATGTATAAGTATCACACGTATTGACAAGAAAGCGATGTCAATCACGTATACCAGAGAGAGAAAAACATAGGCTGGAGAATATGTGATACAGTAATACGAGGACAGAGAAGAAAAATGGGAATTTCTCTTCTTTATGTGTCTAGCCAATAAACGTTTTAAAAATATCTCTGCTATCCTTGGCACATTTCAAGAGTTCATGTGAAGAAAACTTCAAAAAGCTGCTAAGAAAGAACAAAAACTAATATTGCATCTTCAAATAAAGAGGTACTTGAAAAATATATTCTGTTGTAGCTTACATGTCACTTGTGCCCCTAACATATCTGTTCTTTCCAAACAAAATTATTTTGACTCCACGTAGAAAGGAAGTTAAAACACACACACACACACACACACACACACACACACACACACACCCTTGATTAAATCAAAGTAAAAACTGGTATATTCATAGGGGGATTCCCCCCCCCAAACACACACAATTTTTATTTATTTCTTTATTTTTGAGACGGAGTTTCACTCCTGTTGCCCAGGCTGGAGTGCAATGGCGCAGTCTTGGCTCACTGCAACCTCCACCTTCCGGGTTCAAGTGATTCTCCTACCTCAGCTTCCCAAGTAGCTGAGATTACAGGCATGTGCCATCATGCCCAGCTAAGTTTTGTATTTTTAATAGAGACGGGTTTCACCATGTTGGTCAGGCTGCTGTCAAACGCCTGACCTCAGGTGATCCACCCACCTTGGCTCCGCAAAGTGCTGGGATTACAGGCATGAGCCATTGCACTTGGCCCCCACTCACAATTTTCTAATCTAAAAATCCAGTGTAGTTAACATTATAGTCATTCACAGTGCCACAAAGGAACTACCAGCATTTATAGATATATTAATATGTACAAACCAAGTTAAGTATGACGTTACTGATCACAAAATATAAAGTTACTCCCCACACTAAACAAGCATCTGATTCAGAATTTGGGGAACACTGTGGACATGATGAACAGAGAATGCCGGAGGTTGCCCCGTACATAAGGCAATGGTTCAATTGTGTTGAGTTAGGCTTTCGCGAGGATTATGACTTAGCCCATACATCCCAGTCTGTCCAGGATTCACTTACTCACTCAAGAAACGTTTAGTCGGTGCCTGTAACTAGAGTGCAAGAAACGGAAGGGCCTACATAAACTTTTACTGGCTAAAACTTGTGTTCTCCATATAAATGAAAAAACCTACAGTTGCAAAAGAAAACCGGAAGTGAGGAGTGTGCTAATTACTCATCTCAGTTGACTCTTCAGGTGGAAAACAAGTTCAAATTCTGCTGGTCTGATGGGTACAGATCACTGAAAGAGCTTTGTGGACATAAGTTATCTTCCTAACTAAGCAGAAAGGCTGGCTTTTTGGTTGTGTTTGCCTCATCTTTTGCTCCTGAAATAGTTGGGTTTTTTTGTTTGTTTGTTTGTTTTTTTTTTGGAGACAGAGTCTTGCTCTGTTGCCAGGTTGGAGGGCAGTGGCACAATCTCGGCTCACTGCAACCTCTGCCTCCTGAGTTCAAGCAATTCTTCTGCCTCAGCCTCCCGAGTAGCTGGGACCATAGGCGTGTGCCACCGCGCCTGGCTAATTTTTGTATTTTTAGTAGAGACAGGGTTTCACCATGTTGGCCAGGATGGTCTCGATCTCTTGACCTCGTGATCCACCCATCTCGGCCTCCCAAAGTGCTGGGATTACAGGTGTGAGCCACCGTGCCCTGCCCTGAAACCTATTCAGTCCTTGCTTGGCAAAACTAGGTACACTCTGTGGCTCCTACAAAGCTTAAGAAACTTTAAA
The DNA here is from genome assembly GCA_036589455.1 of Ateles fusciceps. Lineage (NCBI taxonomy): Eukaryota > Metazoa > Chordata > Mammalia > Primates > Atelidae > Ateles > Ateles fusciceps. Next base: position 2,085,343 of record JAZHEH010001132.1, read on the forward strand.
TTAGCCATTTTAAGACTAAACAGAGTGGGAAAAGCATGCTGGGCAAGAGTCTAAGGAACATAAAAGAAGCACATCCTCTGATGAGGAGCCCTTTCTCCTGCCCCGCTTCACTCCAGACCAATGGCAGGATTAGCAGGCACTACCGCATGTGGTAGCAATCACAAAGACCAATTTGTTCTGAGTATGTCAAGGTCAATGACATTATGGCGGAGGAGACCGTCTTGAGTCCTGGAAGTCTGCAATAGTTCCTGAATGTCACACAGGATCACCTATGGTGTTTGTTTGCCATTTCCTTCATACTAGCTCTCTCAACAGCTATCTTTCTTGTAGAATTAGAAGTATGCAGAAATGAAAATACCTCATTCTGGTGGTCTTCTGTTTGTCAACAAATAAATGCTACTGATGTTGACGATGTGGGAGGCCCACCAGTAACTCCAGCTGGATATGTTGAAATGTAACAATTTTTCCCCTCCTAAAACATATTTTATCAGGAAACTGTTCTCTGGCTGTATCCAGTTTAAGATATATTCTGTCTGTTCTGGCTCTAGAAGACAGAAAAGGAGGAAAGAAATAATGCCTTTTTTTTCCCTTTCTTTCAGTTTCAATCTTTTTTTGACAGGTAGAAATGAGAAAAATAATGCTTCTTACATTTCCCAGACAAACAAATTCCAAAGAAACTTACTTTCTAATAAGAGAGTCTTACAATTCTGCTTCTATTTTAACAGTGGGCTGGGAAGATGAACAGAATAAATATAATCCATTGCATATTAATTAGTGCTTGCTCCTTAATTTCTTCTTAGTGTGGACCAAAAGTAAGCTTTCGATTGCAGATGGAATCAGCCTCCCTAAACTTTTATCCTATCATTCTTTAATTTTTCATTTTTTCTTTTTTTTTTTTTTTGAGACAGGGTCTCACTCTGTCACCCAGGCTGGAGTGCAGTGGCACAATCATGGCTCACTGCAGCCTTAACTTCTCTGGTCTCAGGTGATCCTTCCACCTCAGCCTCCTGAGTAGCTGGGACTATAGGTATGTGACCCCACACCAGACTAATTTCTGTATTTTTTGTAGAGAAGGGGTTTCGCCATGTTGACCAGGCTGGTCTCGAACTCCTGGCCTCAACTGATCCATGTGCCTCAGCCTCCTAAAGTGCTGGGATTACAGACATGAGCCCCCAGGCCAGGCCAACTTTAATTTTTCTTCGATTTTTTCTAAATGTTTAGTAAATTCCAAGGCAGTTTTTCATTCTCAGCCAAGGTAAAGACTGAGCAATTAATGGGAATGAGATTTAAAGAAAAAACCCTGGTACTGTGTTTTCATAGGCAATTATGTTCTAGAAATATTTAATAAAGGGCCTATAAGTTCTGTTTTTAAGAAAGTTACAATGAAGCAACAACACATTTTGTTATTTTTAACATGGGTATTTCAGCTTACAAAATATTCCACTCAATGTTTCCCAAATTCAATTTTTTCACATAATGCTCAGACTAATATGAATGTGGGAAAAAAAGACAAATCCAAACATAGAATATTATTTTCAAAAAATAGTGAGCTAAATGTAAAGGCCTTGTAAAATGTGATATCAAGAATCTTCTGAACTCGTTCACATGACCTTCATTCTATTTATAGAAATGTAGCAATTCCCATTTGAATACAGAGCGATACCTTGTAGGAGAATTTGGTTTAGCACAAATAAACTTGAGGAAAGTGTTGACTTAAAAATAAAACACTGGAAGAGGAGGGAGACTTTCCCTCCCTCTGTGAAAATTTCCGGAAACGTTGTAAACAAAGTCAGGTTTGGCTCAGAGACTGAGTGACTCTGGTTCAGCTGAGGAGGACGAAGAGTATATCAAACCTCCCAGAGTGAGGAAACGTTTGTAAAACAGTTAGTAAATCACAGGCAGCTAGGGTCACCAGGCTGAACAACCCGAGGACAGGCTGCCAAAACCCCAGCTGTGAAAGAAGGGGGCCAGGCACTGCCTCCCAGCTTGAACCCCATTTTGAATGATCTCTTGGTTCCATTCTCTGCCCTTTGCCTCTGTCACTTCAGAGCCCTGATGGCGATGCAGTTAATTAGCTCTGGGCCACAGGCAGTGCCGACTGTCCCAACTGAGTGCCAAGGAGGGGACACTCATACACTGAAAACATTCTCTGCAGAGTGACACTGATTGAGCCTTTGGTCTTGGGGACAAGGCTGAAAGTTCCAGCTGGGGAAGAAAGAATCACACTCAACCTGAAAAAAAAATGGTTACAAAGAGGAACAGAAGGCAAAATATGTAGCTCGAAGTTTCCACAAATTTTAAAATGTCAAGTGTTTTTTGATCACTTTTCTCCTTAACTAGTCTCTGATCATCTGTTATTCTTTTCCTCATTTTACAAAACTGGCAGTGTGGAGACTGTTAAGTTCTTCATAATCTGTCTTTTTGGTTCCCTCTTTATCCCCCAGAAATCAGGAAGACATAATAAAAATCGTAACGAAGGCTCACACCTGTAATCCCAGAATGCTGGGAGGGTGAGGCAGGTAGATCACCTGAGGTCAGGAGTTTGAGACCAGCCTGGCCAACACAGTGAAACCCCCTCTCTACTGAAAATTAGCCGGGCATGGTGGTGGGTGCCTGTAATCCCAGCTACTTGGGAGGCTGAGGCAGGAGAATCACTTGAACCCAGGAGGCAGAGGTTGCAGTGAGCTGAGATTGTGCCACTGTACTCCAGCCTGGGTAACAGTGAGACTCCAGATGAAACAAACAAACAAACAAACAAAACATCTCATAATGAAGAACTGCTAAGGGAGTGATAAGGGAAACACACTTGGGAAGACTCCTTTCGACTATGCCAGGCTGAAGGTTCTTTCAGACTGGACTTAGATTTAGTTCTATTAATTAGTCTTCTTTACTCTCCAAAAATGATTTTTAAAAGCTGTATATTCTTTATCTACAATAAACTCAGTTTGCCCATACAGAAAATGTTACTATGCACTTAAACCAGGGTATAAATGAAAGATAAAGAATGGCTTAAAAGCATTCTTAAGATGAGAAGCATGATGATAGATAGAAATGTAGGTTTTAAAAATGCTAAATGAAAACAAGGTAGAATAGATCAATGCCTGCACCTAGCAAAAACCAAAGATGGACTTTTTTTTTACATTTAAAAAAAGAAGGAGGCTGGGCGAGGTGGCGCATGCCTATAATTCTAGCACTTTGGGAGGCCACGGCGAGCAGATCACCTGAAGTCAGGAGTTTGAGGCCAGCCTGGCCAACACGGTGAAACCATCTCTACTAATAATACAAAAAATAGCTGGGTGTGGTGTCGGGCACCTGCAGGCCCAGCTACTCAGGAAGCTGAGGCAGGAGAATCGCCTGAACCTACGAGGTGGGAAATTGCAGTGAGCCGAGATCATGCCATTGCACTCCAGCCTGGGTGACCAGAGTAAAACTCTGTCTTAAAAAAAAAAAAAAAAGAAAGAAAAGAAAAAAGGAGAAGTGTTGAAGTTGTGAGGGGAAAAAAACTATTCCCTTTCGGATCTAGGAGCTACCAAAAATAAATAAATAAAATTTAATTTAACTTAAATAATTTTTTGGAAGAGAGAGCGAGTGCACAGTAAACTTCTTCAGCAATCATACAACATTTAATATTAGCCCTAATTCACAGCAGGGGAAGACTACTTTCATCACCCTGCTGACACTACAATCTGTCCACAGAAAATTCAGTACCTTGATTGCCTATATTAAAATAGGACAGACATATAAGGGGAATCTTTACTTAATTGACTTTATGACTTATTTTGGCTGTTTATTTCTAGGATTGACCTTTTTTCTTTTGAAAACTCAGATCATCTGAGAACAACAAGACGTGCTTTTGAGTTGTTTCTTGGGGTTGGCATTGAGTCAGACACACTCTTAGCTCATCTCAGATTCTTGTGGCAATAGCAGGCTAATGGAGATGCCATAGAATTCTCAGCTTTTCTTTGTAAAATATTAACTTAGCCTATTCTGAGATCAAACAAGATTTTGGGCTCAAAGGCATCATATTCTAACCAATGGAGTAGTTAGCCCAGACAGCTCCTTTAGAGGAAAAACAAGTAAAATCAGAAGAAAAGTAAACTCAACAATTAAAAATTAAGTAAGTATTTAAAAAAAAAAGAAAATGCCGGGGCGGGGGAAAGGACAGTAAACTCTTTGTTGAAAGTATTAAGGGTTCAAGGGAGTTCAGAAAAGCATGGGCACTGGAGCCAGATCTCGGAATAAAATCCTGATTGCAACCTTATTAGCTGTGATAGATTGTGCAAATCAATTCAGATATCACCGGTTTCCTTATCCATAAAATGGGGATAAAAATCACCACCTTTCTGAAAGTACCTCGAATAATGTCTGGCACATAAAAATTACTTTAAAAAAAAAAAAAAAGGTAGCTTCCTTTCCCTTACCTTTCTCCCCTCACTGGAAAGTACAGAAAAGGCTTTTTTAAAAGCCCATGGATTTTTCAGATTGAACATGGAATGTCCTTCACGAAGGGGGTCATGGTACTCTCTCTCATCGTGAACCACAATCTGAGCAAACTCTCTAGGGCTTCAAGTCTCCCACCTCCTCCAGCAGCAACATTTGTTATGGTCTAAGTCAGAAGGGGCTCTTTAACCCTCAAAGAAGAGAGTGTATCCCCTCAAATAAATGGACATGATTCAAACTTTGGATATTTAGCTATTTAAACATGTTGCTCACAGCTCATGTTCCCAGCTTGAGGAATTCTTCTTGGATCCTTTTTCCAGTGGCAGTGGATGGTTTCCACATTACATTCTTTGCCCGCTTATGCAGCTGGCAAGTCAGATAAAATCAAAACAAATTCAGAACAAATACACACATAAACACACACACTTAGTGCTCTTGTGAGTCAGGCAAGTCGGTGATTTCCATGTGATGGAAATATGATTACTGTCTGCAGGCCTCCTCATTCTGACTTTGCCACTAGCAGATACCAGTGAATGCCAGGTAGTCCGCACTTAGGAAGAAATATTCCTATCATTGTTTGATTTTAGGTTTGGGTTAAAATGCATTTATTTAAACATTATCTTAATGTTTTAAAAGAGACCTTCTAATTTTTATGGAACAAAAAGACAACGTGTATGACCTATAATTTTTTTTTTTACTATTTGTCCTTTTTCGCTCTGTCTGGTGAATGGGTAAACAGTGCTTTGTGAGTACGAATTAAAAATAAACACCTGCCTTGACTCAGGGCTGCTAACTTGGCTTTAAAATCCTATGAGGGTTTTTATTATTTCTAATGGAGATTCTTGGGCTGAGGCAGGAAAGAGCAAAGGTAACCCATCAAAAAAGTACATTTTCCAATTCTATTTGGAATTTCAGTACAATACTTGATTATCAGGCTCAAACAGGTAACTCTACCTGACCCTATGGGTGTGGCCAAGTAAAAAACCCAAATTTTGGCGGAAACAGAAGATAATAGTATAAAGATATTATTATAGTAAGACAGCCAGCCAAACAGCTGAGGATATCTTAGCACCACCTGCATTGATAATCAAAAGAAATATGCTCTAGTCCTAATGCCTCTCCAATACAAGTATTTGGGAGGCTGAAGGGATCCGGCTCCGGGAGGCTAACATTCCACACCAGCTCAGTCACTGATTTACCATATGGCCTTTGGCAAGCCAAGGACTCCTTCTGAAGCTCAGGTCCCTTTATTATGAAATAAGGATAATAATCTCTCCTTCTCCAAGTTGCTCTGGCTATAAAATAAATAATGATTTGTCGATAGTAAGTGCCAAACTGATGTTAGTTGTCATTATTATCAAACAGTGTACTGCCAGTAAGGCAAGAATAATAAGCTAACCAACTAATTGTATTAATATTAATCTCCTCATTCACGCAGACCGCTCCAACTCCCTCTGATGTCTCAAGCAAGCTGCCTTTCGGACCTGAATAAAAACTTTATCACTAAGTCAACAGTAGGTTCTAAGTAGGTTTTGTTTTGTTTTTTAAAAAGAGGATAAGAAACGAAGGGGGGCAACCTCAAACTGGCTTAGACAGGATGCTGTAGTTAGTTTTGTTAAATTTTTCCCAAGCATGTTTCTATTTAAAATCATCTTTTTGGATTATTCTGGAAGAAAGGGTAACTTATCTCATCCAGAATTGGTGTTTCCAATTTCCTTACATAACAAGGCTTGAATGCTGCGGAGGAAGTAGGCAAAAACTAAAGAACCAAGAAAGATCAAAAAGCAAGAGACCTATAACCCGTAAGGTTAAGAGGTTATGACCCTAGGGCCCTGAAGTAAGGTAGATGCCTAGAAAGATGTTTTCAGGTAGTCTTAAGCGAACTAACTTTACCGGGCTTTTGGAAAAGGAAAAGAGATAGGATCTAATGCTGAGGACAACATTCCTGGCATGAATACACTTGCAAAGATCATGGGTATCCTATCAAAATTAAGCTGTCACTGCTGTTTGAGAAGGGAACTACGGTATTAGTAATTCATTACCCTTTGGGCTCACTGTTTAAAGTTAACATCGTCCACCTTGAAAGTATTTTTGAATAACTTGTTCATTATAGTCACTGTCCCAGTCCTAACCTTTCACAAGGTGTACTCAGGGCACAAACTGAAGGTGAAAAAAAATATGTGATTAGATAATCAAAATGAATCGCATACACCTAAACAATGGTGCCACATTCTAAACTTGGTTGTGATCACTACTATTTGCCCTTAAACTATGGGAGGGGAATTTGCAGTCAGTATGATATCAAGTTGTCTTTAATGTAACACCATGCGCTAGGTTCCGACCTGTGTTTTTCTAATGTTTGATGGGGGAAGCAGTTGTAGCTGTGGCAGTATAGAGAGGAAACAGTAAGGATGGCTGGCAGCATATACGTTCTATACAACAGAACGATCAAAACATATGCATTCTGTGGTTCTACATGGTATACAGATGGCTAAAAAGAGAAAGAGGAAATAGAAGGAAGAAATTTCCTCCTGGTATATCCCAGTAAGACCACAAATGTATTTCAGATTGGAAAAGGTTAAAAAATATAAAAATAAGATAAAAAGAATTGCTTTATCTAAGCTCAGGAAGGACAGACTCTACTGGATACTTTTTTCCCAGGATAGAGAAAGGTTGGTTTCAGTTATATATTTCTAGTAATGAGAGTGTGGTAAGATATATTAAAAGTTTTGGAGCTTGTAAACCTGTATTAAAGGCGTTCACCATCAGGGGAACAATCAGTGATTTCTAAGCATCATTATCTTAAAAGCTTTAGAAACATGTACCTTTCAAACTTCCAATTATGTTAAACCAATCTGCATCAATCTAAGGAAACACTTGGACTCTCAGAGTCAAGAAATTAAACCACTAGTTCTTAAATTCTGAGGACACCTCTAGGCCTCAGCCTCATTTTCACGCTTAAAGTTTGAAGATAAATGCTAAGAAAATATTTTAAACTAACTGAACAGTGTATTCAAATCGAATAGATTAACTAAAAGTAAATGCACAGAAGCTAAAAATGGGTCAGAATCAAAGATGCTAAATGCACAGAAGCTAAAAATGGGTCAGAATCAAAAACATCCTTGTCTACTTTCACTGGCAAAACATAAATGATCTATTGTGTAAATTAAGGTAATGGCCCTTCCCCCCCAAAAGTTTTAGTATAAAATGGCTGTACCTATTATAGAAGAAAATGTTAAATTAATTATTTGAAAATCAACATATCCTGCATTTTATCTTAATCGCGTATCAGCAAACATCCGCCAGGTACTCATATGTGCCAGGTTCAGCGGATATAAACATGAAGACGATTTAGTTTTCTTGCCCCCAACAAGCTTAAAATCTAATATTCATTACTATACAGATGGGATAGACTTTCAGAGCGAACACCTCACACACTCACCCTATTACGTATCTATGGATATATTTGACCAAAACCACATCTACAAGTCATGAGAATTTCTAATAAAGTGTTGATGCTTGAGCAACATTTGTTTTGATACCATAAGGGCCACAGAACAAAGTGGGAAGTTTACTTTATACAGTTACGCAGTAAATCTGAGTGTTTTAGGGATCAGCAGATAGCTTTCACAATTCAGGTCTCCTGGGGGTCTTTATCCAGCCTTGGTACTGTTCTTTCTCAGTTTAGGGTCCTCTGTGTGCATACAGTCGGAAGATGCATACCTGATGGAGGAGTCCACAGCATCCTCCCTCTGCACATTCTAGCCTTCTGATCTCTTCTACTCTGGCAGTAGCATTAGAGGAGGTATCTGAGATGATCACTACAGTTATTTTTGACATTCCGTGAGTAAGGTTAAATGTTTGTTTCAGGCAGATCGTTACAAGAAGGAAAATGCATTACCTAACTTCTATGTCAAAGCAGAAGATTCTCTAAGACGATGCCTCAATGTTGGCAAAAGAGCCTAATTTGTATATCTTTATGGATTCTGATAGCATGAGCTCATCCTACACCTATAAATGTGTTCATTATGTAAGCTTTCCCTTAAGCAAATATGAGACTGGAGAGGAGGAAAGTGCTGCTTGCCATTCAATTTTGCTTCAGCAGAATTCTCCACTATTAGGAAGCAGCGGCCCATTTCTAGATAATGAGAACAAATTTTTCATCATCACTGTGGTATCTTTTATTTCACTATGTCACTCTCAGAAGAGTTTGAAAGTCGTATACTCTTCACCTTTGCCTCCTGAAGCATCAACAGGTTACAAAAAATAATACTTTGCCTCATGGTATGCAACCTTAAGATGAACCCAGTAAAATGGGATTCGTTATTCTGTTGGATATATTAGATGTGCAATAACAATGTATTATAAAGTAAATCAAATTACAAAAATGAATCCTATCCCTTGGATACAATTCTGGGAGTGAGCCAACACCACAATTATTATCTTCTCTAGCATTGAATGTTCTACATAAGTGTTTGGAAGATGTAAACAGGACATAAATCTGAGACTGCTTCTTCAATCTGTCTACAAATAACCATGACATTATATATAAACTATACTTTAGGGAATATATGCTTTCTGTTTCAGCAGTTACAAAAGTGTATTAGACACTACGATAAACAGAAAAAACAGAGCGTGAATGCCGATAAATGCAAGGCTTCCGTCTCGGAAAGTCTTCACTTATTTGATTAAGTTAGGTGAAAAACAGAGCAGTCATGCTTGTAGCCTTTCTTCCTTTTCCCTTTCCTCTCCTCTTTTCATTTCTAATGCAAATCGGAAGTCTATGTGGAGCAGTCTGGCTAGCCCCAGTCTAACCTCCCCATCTGGAAGGGGACTAACCAGCCTTGGGGCTACTTCCAACCCTTCCCAGCTGTTGGGTTGGGTTTTTTGTTTTTGTGGGCTTGAGAAAGCATATTTATATAAATGATTGCCATATCCTTTGCCAGCTGTTGACCCTGTTCTTGTCCCGGCTGGGGCATGGTTTTCATTTTTAGCAGCCACAGACTGGAAATGACCCTGATAGAGTTAGCACGCTATGCAAACAGCTTTACGCGCTATCGCTGTGACAGTTCAGACAATGGATGCACAGTGTAATCTAAGGACCGGTGTTTCCCTCTGGGCAAATGTCACAGAATCCAGAGCTGGAAGTATCAGTTGAAAAAATAAATTCTGAGATTCACTGTGTTATGGAATAACTTCTCTCCAGTAGTTCAGACTACACTGATTTCAGGTAGGGTCAGAGCAAGAATTTATAGCAGCAACAAATAAGACTTGAATAAGCCTCAGAAGTTGTCTAGATAGATCTGCAAAGGCAGCTGTTGTCTCCAAAGTTAGATGAGAGGTAAAAAGAGCTATATTTTCAGTTGTAAAACTACATATATGTGCTTCTGACATCAATGTCCATAAATACTCTCGATCCCTACACTTTAACAGGACACAAGGATAAAAATCAGTTTGGACTTTTGATCTTTACTACAGTCTACAATCATTCCCAAAGATGGCCAATCAGATCTTTCCTTATGATCATTACCAACTGGAATAAATCTACGTTTAATCTGTGCATAACTATAGTCACAATTAACTAGAAAGTTTATAAATAAGTCCCAGCTACTTGGGAGGCTGAGGTGAGAGGACAGCTTTTAGTCTGGAAGTCTGAGTCCAGCCTGAGAAACAGAGAGAAATTCCAACTTTAAAAAAAAGGAGGGAGGCCGGGTGCGGTGGCTCACGCCTGTAATCCCAGCACTTTGGAAGGCCAAGGTGGGCAGATCACTTGAGCCCAGAAGTTTGAGACCAGCCTGGGCAATATGGAGAAAACTTGTCTCTACAAAACAAAAAGAAAAAAAGAAAAAGAAAAATTTAGCCAGGCGTGGTGGCTCATGTCTACAGTCCCAGCTACTTGGGAGGCTGAGGTAGGAGGATCACCTGAGCCCAGGAGGCTGAGGCTGCAGTGAACCTCTACGACTGCACCACTGCGCACCAGTCTAGGCAACAGAGACCTTGTCTGCAAACAAAACAAAAAAAAAAAAAAAAAAAAAGGAAAAAAAGAAATAGGGAGAGTACAGTTGGTGGGGAAACGCACAGTGTTTGGAGGAAAGAGTATAAATATCCCATTAAGGATGATTTATCCTGGACAACCAATATTTCATCTGCAGTTAAATGAGGAGAAGAGAATAAACAGCAAATTTTTACAACTTTCATCTCCTGTATCAAGTCCTTCTGGCCATAAGCACAATCGCTATATGTAATGAATAAAGAAATTTAATTTTTAAAAATTGTTAATGCTTAAAGTAACAAATATATCTGAATATCTGTAGTAAGTGATCATTTACAGGACACTTCAGTCATTGCACCACATTGTTAAGAGTCTGAACCGTGAAAGGGAAAACTCCATGAGAAGCTTGTCAGAAAGAAGGCAGTATTAAGCTCTCCTTCATTCTCTTCAAGCCTGCAGGCTGGCTGGCTCTGGCAGATGGAGACTGCCATACGTAACTGTAATTAAAATGTGAACCGCATCTTAGAGGTCAGAATAGAAGAACTGACAAATAGGGGAGCTGGAGATGGAAAGTGAAAATATTTCCTAATAGAGGCATTTTCAGTCTTTGAAAAACAATCCAAAAGCAAATTTAGCCTATGAATCTAAACGTCACACAGTTAATATATCTTTTTTTTTTTTTTGAGATGGAGTCTTGATCTTGTTGCTCAGGCTGGAGTACAATGGCGTGATCTCGGCTCACTGCAACCTCTGCCTCTCAGGTTCAAGCCATTCTCCTGCCTCAGCCTCCTGAGTAGCTGGGATTACAGGCACCCACCACCATGCCCAGCTAATTTTTTGTATTTTTTGGTAAAGACGGGGTTTCACCATGTTGGCCAGGCTAGTCACAAACTCCTGACCTCAGGTGATCCACCTGCCTTGGCTTCCCAAAGTGCTGGGATTACAGGTGTGAGCCACCACACTTGGACTGTACTTTTCTTAGAAGCAGAATATGACTAGGTTTTCAAAAATTCAACATTATATCCCTTGTCATTGAAGTTTGATTATTGACATATTAGGGCTTATACTATCTTATTTTGTATGATCTGTTTGCCTTGTATTGTACTGATAGTTTTCTATAGTAATTTTTTCTCTATATGTTTGGAAGCTGTAGATTATATTTCTATCATGGTTTGTTTTTTTTGTTTGTTTGTTTGTTTGTTTTTTGAGACAGAGTCTCCCTCTGTCTTCCAGGCTGGCATGCAGTAGTGTGATCTCAGCTCACTGTAACCTCTACCTTCTGGGTTCAAGTGATTCTCCTGCCTCAGCCTCCTGAGTAGTTGGGATTACAGGCATGTGTCATCACACCCAGCTAATTTTTGTATTTTTAGTAGAGAAGGCTGATCTCAAACTCCTGATCTCAGGTGATCCGTCCGCCTCGGCCTCCCAAAGTGCTGGGATTACAGGCATGAGCCACTGCACCTGGCAACGTCCTTACACCTAGCAACGGCCTCACTCTGTTGCCCAGGCTGGAGTGCAGTAGGGTGATCTTGGCTCGCTGCAACCTCTGCCTCCTGGGTTCAAGTGATTCTCATGCCTCAACCTCCTGAGTATCTGGGATCACAGGCACCCACCACACCTGACTAATTTTTTGTATTTTTTAGTAAAGACAGGGTTTCACCATGCTGGCCAGGCAGTTCTCAATATCCTGACCTCAGGTGATCTGCCCTCCTCAGCCTCCCAAAGTGCTGAGATTACAGGCGTAAGCCTCCATGCCCAGTCTCTAAACTCTCTGTTTCTCAACTTAATCTTTCACATTTTTATACCTCTGTGTTTCTTTCTGAGTTAACTACTGTTCAAATATACAGTCTAAAATTGTTACTGAGTTAAATTTCAATGTCTATTACTTTACTGCTAATATTTTGAAGTGATTATTTTTCATATCTACTTGTTCTTATCTTGCTTCATTTCTGGGATCTTTTGCTACACAATTTCTTATTTTGTAAAGTTATTACTTTGTCCTTTTGAGGATCTTATTTTTTTAATTGTTTTACTCTTTTCCTATCAGCTGAGTGAATTCATCTCCTACTTGCTCACTTTCTAATTTGTCTTTATTCATATGAAATGATGGCTTGACTTTATGGATTTTGTTTTGGAAATAGAGTCTCCCTCTGCCCCCAGGCTAGAGTACAGTGGTGCAGTCACAGCTCACTGAGTCTCAACCTTCTGGGCTCAAACAGTCCTCCCACATCAGCCTCTGTGTAGATGGGTAATTTTTTTAAATTATTTGGTAGAGATGGGGTCTCCCTATGTTGCCCAGGCCGATTTATTATTATTACTACTATGATTTGACAGTGCCTTGCTCTGTCACCCAGGCTGCAGTGCAGTGGTGATGGATAGCTCACTGTAACCTCAAACTCCTGGGCTCACGCAATCCTCCTGCCACAGTCTTTTGAGTAGCTGGGACCACAGGCATGTGCCACCACACCCAGCTACTTTTTAAAACTTTTTGGTAGTGGGGCACGGTGGCTCACACCTGTAATCTAAGTACTTTGTGAGGCTGAGGTGGGTGGATCACTTGAGGTCGGGAGATCAAGACCAGCCTGACCAACATAGTGAAATCCCATCTGTACTAAAAATACAAAATTAGCTGGACGTGGTGGCACATGCCTGTGATCCCAGCTACTTGGGAGGCTGAGGCAGGAAAATCACTTGAACCCAGGAGACAGAGGTTGTGGTGAGCTGAGATCATGCCATTGCACTCCAGCCTGGGCAACAAGAGAAAAACTCTGTCTCAAAAAATAAAAATAATGCTGGGAACAAAAAATAAAAATAAAAATAAATAAATAAAATAAAATTTCTTTGTAGAGATGAGGTTTCACTATGTAGCCCAGGCTGGAGTACAGTGGCGTGATCTCGGCTCACCACAACCTCCACCTCCTGGGTTCAAGTGATTCTCCTGCCTCAGCCTCCAGAGTAGCTGGGATTGCAGTGCGTGCCACTGCACCCAGCCAATTTTTTGTATTTTTAGTAAAAACGGGGTTTTACCATGTTGACCAGGCTGGTCTTGAACTCCCAACCTCAGTTGATCCACCCGCCTCGGCCTCCCAAAGTGCTAGGATTACAGGCGTGAGCCACCGCACCTGGCCAGGCTAGTCATTTCTATTCATTCTATAATTCATGGTAATGTGGCTTTCCTCTTTCCTGCAACATGCAAACTGCTCTGGCCTCTGTTAATTTGCTTATTGTTATGAAACAGTGACTACTGCCCTCATGATCGAGAACCACTGTACTATCCCAACATGACTGACACTGCTGATGGAAACTCACTCCCCTATGACTCCGGTAGCACTGCACTTTTTGGGTTCTCTTCATGCTTCTTTGACAGTTCCTTCTGTACAAATCATCCTATGCCAGTCTATAGTATTTTGCTGATTTTCAGGGTGTAGCCTTAGACCCACCAGTTTTCTCACCTGCACACTTTCCCTTTCACCTTGCATAGCTATGTGTTGGTAACTCCCACATTTTTAGTCAGGGCTGGCTGATCTGCCTTTTGTCATCTCATAGGTGCATGAAGGTCAACATTCCTAAAAGTATCCAGTACCTCTTTAAACTGCTTCTCTTACATCCTCTATTCCATTTAATTAGCATAGACAGAAACCTGGAATTTATATTAAGCTCCTCCTACTTTTCCTCATGGCTGATATCCAATCACCATGCCTGATGATTTTAACTTGTAGCTATTTTTCAACTTTCTATTCCTCTCTATTCTTCTCCTTTCAATTCCATTTACCCCGGCCCTAGGTGTCAGGTCAACACTAAGTGATCTCTCTGACTTTGTTTTAAATCTTTCTTCACATTTGCTCTCTCTACAGCTACCAAATTACATTTAAAATGCAAGCCTGACTCTGTCACTCCTTTTCTGCTAAAACCCTTCTCCATCCTTAAAGGATAAAGTCCAAGTTTCTTAACTAAGATATGCACTGCTCTGGATTAATCTCTCTCTCTCTTTCTTTTTTTTTTTTTTTTGAGACAGAGTCTCGCTCTGTCGCCAGGGTGGAGTGCAGTGGCGTGATCTTGGCTCACTGCAACCTCTGCATCCCGGGTTCAAGTGATTTTTCTGCCTCAGCCTCCCAATTAGCTGGGGACTACAGGCACGCACCACCACTCACAGCTAATTTTTGTATTTTTAGCAGAGACGGGGTTTCACCATGTTGGCCAGGATCGCCTCAATCTCTTGACCTTGTGATCCGCCCACCTTGGCCTCCCAAAGTGCTGGGATTACAGGCGTGAGCCACCACATCCAGCCTGGATTAATCTCTTATGACTCCCCTGCTAGGACTTTATATGATGGTAAAGTCAACTTCCTTATGAGCTCTTTGAATACACCACGCCTTCTCTTGCTGCTGTGTCTTCACTAACGCTTATCTTCTCTACCTGGATTGCTACTGTACTTCCCCCCGGGTGTACTTCTACAGGAAGCTTTCCTTAAATATTCTCCACTTTCCTCAACCCCAAGCATATGAAGGAGCTTAGCAACAAAGACCACACCCTTTGAAGTGTGTTGTTATCTTTTTTTTTTTTTTTTTAGACAGGGTCTTGTTTTGTCACCCAGGCTGGAGTGCAGTGGCATGATAGCAGTTCACTGCAGCCTCAACCTCCCGGTCTCAAGCAATTCTCCTGCTTCAGCCTCCCAAGGAGCTGGGACTATAGGCATGCACCACCACGCCCAGCTAATTTTTTGATGTTTTGTAGAGATGAGGTCTCACTATCTTGCCCAGGCTGGTCTCAACGTCCCAGGCTCCTCCCACCTCAGCCTCCCAATGCGCTGGGATTATGGGCATGAACTACTGCACCTGGCAAGTATGCCATTCTTTACTGAATAATATGGTTTGAAATCCAGTTGATTTTTAATCTATATCTTATAGGTTTAACATATTTAAAATTTGTATGTATACACTTTACTTTCTTCTCCTTCTTTATACGCATTAAGCTTGACACAGCACTCTTCGCAGTTGCATGAAGGACCTCTCCTTGTAATTGCATCTACAGTAGACTCTCCATATGCTTAGCACAAGGTAAGACCTCGTGCTGGAGTAGAGAAAAAGAAAATCACCAATAACAATAACGTTGTTTTAAGGTAAGTACGATCTCCTTCTAGTGATAAAATGAGCCAAGGTTTAGCAGAAACAACTGTGATATAAAATACCCCAAATCCACTTTGTTCTCAGACTTGTGGTCTATACTAGAATATAAATAGTAATTGAGTGGGAACTCTCTTGTTGAAAAATCCCATGGAGAACACTTACTAGACAAGTAGTCTCTTTTATTTCAAAGATGACTGATGAAACTACATCATAATAGGTAACACTTTTGGCTGAAAAGAGAAATAGGAGGTTTCAGATATCGGGGTACAAACTCAATAGATCTTTGACGGTAAACCACAACGAAACTTCCAATTTAAGAGCTGGAGATGTTTCAACAGCAAGAATAGCAAGGAGAGACGGTTTTAGGGGGAGAAGACATCGCTGAAATGCTACAGTTCTGCCATGTATCTGTTTTTCCCTCAAAAGTTCAAGAGCAAACAACAGATGCATTTGTACACTGGAAGACGAATGGTAAAGACAGGAAAATGTTTAATTTAAGGAAAGTTAACATTGCTTTGAAGACTAGGATGGGGGCTAGAAAGAAATCTGCATAGAAAAAAAAATACCTTAATGATAAATTTAAGCAAATAAAATGCAGATAGGAAAGAAGAAATTCTTCTAAAATTGGGCAAGATTGATTTGGCATGTTATACAAATGGAGAAAATCTGAATGAAAGAAAGAAAGAAGAGAGAGAGGGAACGAGAAAGAGAGAAAGGAAGAGAGAAAGAGAGGAAGGAAGGAAGGAGAGAAGGAGAGAGAGACAAAAGAAAGAAGGAAAGAAAGAAAGAAAGAGAAAGAAAGACAGAAAGAAAGAAAGACAGAAAGAAAGAAAAGACAGACAGAAAGAAAGACAGACAGAAAGACAGAAAGAAAGAAAGACAAGACAGAAAGAAAGAAAGAAAGAAAGAAAGAAAGAAAGAAAGACCTTAGCTGCTAATCTTAGGTTAATAGCAAATGACCCCATCTACTCTTAACCTCAAAGACTGACCTCTTGACCCACAGCCAGTGGCCCTGTTCAGACACATGTTGCCACCAGAGCAAATAAAAAGAGAACATAATGTGGTGAAATTTTTACTGCTAATGACGAGTGACACACACTTTATACTGCCAATGAGCAAAGTCATCAATAAATAGCCCAATACATAGTTGCCAATATTTTTTGGAATGTAGCTTTCTGTTCTGTGTTTTTAAATTCTATTTCTTTATTATGAAGGTAAAGGGGTAAAATTGTCATTCTCAGCTCTAGGTGTTTTAGAAGGAAAAATTTTCAAGTATAGACTATAAAATGAAGGGAAAAGCAACATGCGTAGCTGTGTTAGTCATCAGGGCTACTCAATCATTCATATCCAGGCTCTTCTACTGGCTTTGTCCACAACTAAAAGACGAATGATAAGAGAGGAGTTTCACAGACATACCAGAAATCTAGCCGAGAACACATATCAGCAACATAAAGTCCAAAGATAGGAAACTCTAAAAGCCTCATGCTGAGAGTATTTTGAGCGAGTTCTTAAAATCTTAGTGAAGGGTCTGTCTTGATGTCCTTGATAACACTTAAAGTCTTGGTTTATGTTGGTTTGTGTTGGCAAGTTGACTCTATAAAAATAACACGTAGAAACCAATGGCACTTTACTATTCTTGAAATTTTGAATAAATAAGGGTTACTTCATTTTTTTCCCTAACCAAATGTATACTGCACAAAACATTTCTGGAAAAATAAAGACACTGTTAGTATTTGTGGCCTCTTAACAGAGAAACTGGTAGCTGGGGGACAGGGAAGGGAGAAAGGATTTTCATTATGTATCCATTTATGTTTTAAATTTTGAACCAATTGAAAATTTAAAATAATATTAAGCCAAAAATTCAAATGAACAATTAAAACAAGTTATGAGCATATTTTGACCAAATTTAGAAAGTAGGAAAAAACATATTCAAGCATGAAAAAGAAAGACAAGCTGGAAGCGGGCTCTGAGATACATAAATTTACATGTGTATACTAGTGAAAGCAGAGCCAAGATATAAGAATAGATAACTGACTGTAATAAAATCAACCTTAACACACAGGTTAAAAATGGTTAGGTTAAAAATGGTTTCGTTAAGCAGTATACATTTACATGTGTATACTAGTGAAAACAGAACTAAGATATAGGGACAGGTAACTAACTGTAATAAAGAAAACCTTAACATATGGGTTAAAAATGTATATGAATATATAAATAAGCTATCACATGTTAAATATCAATTTAAGGCACTGGAAAGAGAACACACACTACATTTTTCAAAGTGATTGGCTATTAGGTGAAAAAATAAAAGTATATTTCATCCTCCATCCTAATGCTACATCTCTCCCAAGGGAACTATTTAGTAAATGTACAGATAAAACTAAACTGTGTATATGCAAGTGTGAATTGTGTATTTTCTTATATTTTGTATTTTTTTAGTCGGTATTTCCAACTTGAAGATAAGATGAAAAATGAAGCCTTTCTTAGCATAAAGTTTTAATTTTTAGCCAAGCATGTGGATATAAAATAATCCACAGTTCTCAGAGATAATATTAAATTATGTTTAACTGTATAAGGTTACCAATTGCTCATTCAATTTTTTTTAATAAATGTTTTCTGAATTAAAGTTGTTCAACAGTAAAAAGATGCTTTGACATGCTTTTAATTGATTCGTTTTACACTCAGAGAGAGGATACCAGTGATTTGTGAAAGGATTTTTTTTCCTGTCTTGCACACATCTCTCATTTGTCCATCTTAATTCAATTAAAGGAAATAAGGACAGTTTGACCGATGAATGAACCATATTTTAACCAAGGACACTTCTATTTAAACTGGAGTGTATCAACCACTGTAATTGTCAGTTAGTTACTTCCACTCTCTAACTTTTGTTTTGAGAGGTCACACCATGGTCATGGAAGACAATACAGTAGAATATGGGTAAGTATTTAAACCATTAGCCTAGTAGCCATTTGAAGAAAGAAAAATTTTAATTATTACTACCGTATATGGAGATAGCCCAACCCACAAGGAACTTTGGCTGAAGTAGAGGCTTATACATTCAAATAAAATTTTTATTATTTTTAAGTTGGAAAAGTAGATACTAATTTATTATTTATTTTGAGTTGAGTTCTTAAAATCTCTTCGTGAATGATCTGAAGTGAATGTCCCTGATAACAAAGTCTTGGTTTGTGTTGGCAAGTTGACCAAAGCCTTACAGGTTCTGGTAAGGAGTTTTTCTCACTGTCGTTTTAACCAGCTTTGTAAGGGCTTTAATTTACCCTCAAACTCACCCATTTTAAGTGTTGAGTTTGATATGAGTTTTTTTTTTTAATGCACATAGTATGTAATCAGCACCATAATCAAGATATAGAATATTTCCATCACTCCAAAAAGTCCCTTTATCCCCTCTTCAGAGTCAATCCCTTTCCCCCAACTCCTGGCCCCTGGCAATCACTGACCTGTATTCTACCTCTATAGTTCTGCTTTTTCTAGAACTTCATATAAATAGGATCACATATGATATAGTCTTTTATGTCTGTCATTTGTCACTTAGCACAATGCTTTTGAAATTCATCTATGTTGCTGTGTATATCAGTACCTCCTTCTTTCTATTGCTAAGTAGGGAGGTAACATGATTTGTTTGTCCCTTCACCAGTTGATGAACATTTGGTTTGCTTTTAGTTTTTGGCTATTGCAAATGAAGCTGCAAGGAATATTCCCATACAATCTTTTTATAAACACTGATTTTCATTTCTCCTGGGTATATTCCTATTAACAGAATGGTTAGATTACATGGCAAGTGTATATTTAACTTTATAAGAAACCATCAAACTATTTTAAAAAGTGGATATACCATTTTGCATTCCCTAAAACAAGGCACAGTGTAAGAGTTCTGCAGTTGCTTCACATCCTCACCAGCTCTTGGTATTGTCAGTCTTTTCATTTCAGCCATTCTAGTTGTACACAGTATCAATTCCCTAATGACTAATGACAGAGCGACTCTTCATGTACTTTTTTGTCATTTAAAAATCTTCTGTGGTTTGTCCAAATGCCCATTTTTTGATTTTTTTTTTTTCTCATTACTGAATTACAAGACTTCTTTACATGTTTTGCACACAATTACTTTATCAATTACAATCTATCCTTCGTCATTCAAGGTACTTAGGAAGTCACTATGAACACTGGATTACTGAAATTTTCTATGGGAAAAACAGGGTTAGGTTCCTGCAAGACCCTGGTCATGACATTTTCATCAACTAAAATGTCATTTATTAAACATTACATAGGTTCATTTGCCAATATCTCCTCAATGTCAAAAACAAGCCGGTCTCGACAGTGTTGAAAACCTCCTTTTCCATATAACCCTTTTTCTGTGTAACACATAAGCTGGTACTTTAAAAATTCTTCTGCATTTGCAGACCATACCTTGACTGAAAGTTTAATATTCTTCACACCATATTGCCTATTGAAACGTTCAAACCAGCCAGCACTAGCTGAGAAGGGCATAACATTTTCCTGACTCTGGATAATATGATAGTAAATTTCTTTGGCTTTTAGCCTATCAACAATTCTGTCCATTTTACTTTTAAAAAAATCAGTCACCTTCTTATAAATCCACATATTTAGTCACCTTTCTATCTTTTCCATAGTTTCAATCAAGCACTGTAGATACTACCCTAGCATTTTCCCAAGAAGCTTTGTACAGATTGGTGAACTCCCTTTTTCTTTTTCTAGATGTACCATATTGTAGATTCATTAACATTAAACTCACAGCAAACTGCACTATACCATTTACCTAAATAAAGCTTAGGAACAGATACATAGCACTTCAGCACCATGCTTAGGGGACATTTTAAACATTTTAACAAACCTCATGTAGACAAGTAAAACAAGCATATGTTTATGGGTCCTGTGTACGATACTTAGCTTGAGACATCATGTGAATTAAAAATAAAAAATATATTTTAATTAAAAATATATTTACATTGAATATAATTAGATAAAAATAATATATTTGGAACTACAGAAATAAGGGAAAATTTCTTTTTTTTTTTCTTTGCTCTGGGCATGGAAAAGGGGAATTGTCTTTTTTCCTGTTTTTCTTTTTTTGAGACAGAGTTTCACTCTTATTTTCCAGCCTGGAGAACAGCAGCATGGTCTCGGCTCTGCCTACTGGGTTCAAGCGATTCTCCTGCCACAGCCTCCTGAGTAGCTGGGATTACATGCATGTGCCACCACGCCCGGCTAATTTTGTATTTTTAGTAGAGATGAGGTTTTTCCATGTTGGTCAGGGTGGTCTCGAACTCCTGACCTCAGGTGATCTGCCCACCTTGGCCTCCCAAAGTGCTGGGATTACAGGCGAGAGCCACGGTGCCTGGTCTGGGAAAATTTCTAATTTGAGACAACATAGAGTTCAAAACATGTTTGTCTGAAAACTATACTTAAGATCAGGCTTTTGTTCTTATGGGCTCTTGACAATGAGTTTTCCTACAGTGGACAATTTGGCAACTGACATATGAAATGGTAAAATTTAAAGTAATGTTTTCTTTTCTAAAAGCAAGAAATTAGATTTTTAAATGAAGGGGAATTTCTTCAGGAAAAACTGCAATGGCAAATTTTTAAAAGTAATATTCAATATTGGGAGGAAGAATAGGATCCTGAAAGAAGGTTCTTCTATTAAGGAAATATTTCCTTAAACAACTTAAGAATCAGCATGAACACAGCAGGTATCAATTCATTAAAATAAGACAAGACAACAACCGTCATTTCCTCTAAAATGACACTGGAAGTAATAGGGAAGTTATTCAGCACATAGCCCACACATTCAAGCCAAGATAAAGGCCAAGAAAGCTCAGTGAAAAGGGGTCCACGACCACAAGAACAAAATACTGACACAGTCCACAACATTCTACATTCGACAACGTGGACGAATCTCAAAAACACTAGGCCAGCAAGCCAGCCTCAAAAGACTACATACTGTATGTTTCCATTTACATGCCATGTCCAGAATGACACATACATAGAGACAGAAATTAGATAATGACTGCCCAGGGTTGGGGAGTGTGAGCTCCTGTTCAGGAGCATGTGGGAATACGAGGTAATAGGAATATGCTAAAACTCCGTTGTGGGGTTGGATGTATAACTCTGTACATTTACTAAAAAAATCATTAAATTGTACACTTACCATGGATAAATTTTATTGTATGTAAATTATACCCAAATAAAGCTGTTAAAATAAAAATAACAATAACCAGCAAAGAGTGGGGTTAGAGAGATAAGGATGAAATAAGCTTGGTTATTTATTGATAATCATTGAAGATGGGTGATGACTAGTGGGGATTTTTTATGCTATTCTTTCTCCTTTTGCCTATGTTTAAAATTTTTCAAAATAAGTTAAAAAAAAGTTCAAAAAAAGAAGAATACGCTATCACAAACCCATAATCCACACTCTTACACTCCTGTTAATAAACAACTAGTCAAAAACAGTTTAGATGCCTCTCAAAAATGGTGGGATGCTTTTAAGCAAAATTCAGAATATCTAGATACTATGAGACAGCATTTTTAATCTCAAGTATAAAGCAATGGCCAAACTTGGTGGCTCATGCCTACAATCCCAGCACCTTGAGAAGCCAACGTGAGAGGATCACTTGAGTCCAGGAGTTTGAGTCCGTCAGGACAAAATAGTGAGACCTCATCTAAACAAAACTTTTAAAAAATTAGCCAGGTTTGGTGGTGCACATCTGCAGTCCCAGCTATGAGGCAGGCTGAGGTGGGAAGATACCATGAGCCCAGGAGGTTTAGGCTGCAGTCAGCTAGAATCGTGCCACTGCACTCCAGCCTGGGCAGCAGAGTGAGACCCTGTCTCAAGAATAAAAAAAAAAAAAGGGTAAAGCAAGATTATAGACTTTTGAATTAGAAATAAAATATTAAGCAACTGAAAATTTTCCAGCCTCTGCTGTCATATCATGTACTTCAATTCAAGAATAAAGGCAAACTTAGTTAAAGCAGACAAAGAAAAATATCATGGTGGAGCTTCTATCTCTTGATTTCAGAATTGACTCTTATCATCCAGCGTATCTCTCTATGTAGATGATCAGAGTAACAGAAGCAAAATATCTTCACCATATCAATTGTCAGAAAATACTTTCTAAAATCTGCTCAAACTCCACCCATGAATTACCAGGAGAAGACAAGACGTTTCCGAGAAGAGAGAAGAGGAAACTATGCCATCCTTCAAGAGTCAACACTGTTACTAAAACAGGTGGAAATTATTTATCTGGCTCTGATGTACCTTGCAGATATAGAAAGGAAGAACAAAACTGTTGAAAGGAAGAAAGGTAAAAAGTAAAGGAAGAAAGGATTTTTTAAAAAATCCATGATAACTTGAGGATTTACTCTCTGTTCATTTTAAGCAAAGGAGCTGAGAGCCATGGTCAATTCTCAGCTGTATGGCCATCTATCATTTCTGAGGTCATCATTCTTCAGGTTTACTAAAAGTTGGATGATAGGACTAAAGGAAAATAAGGATGAACTGTAATATATTCAAGATGAGGAAGCTTTTGGAACAGAAGCAAATAACAAAAACATTAATAAAGTTTAAATTTTCTAGTATAACAAAGGACATCACTTTGGGTCCTTTATGAAGGACCAAACTGGGAAAATTTGCAAAAATATATGATAAAGTGTTTATATTGTTAGGGTTTATAAATCTTACAAATAAGAAAGAAACCACTCAGTTAAAATAAGAGGAAAAAATGTGAACAGGCAATTCACAAAAGAAGAGATACAAATAACGATAAAGAACTTTTTGCCTAATGAAAAGACCACCAGATTCTGGGAGGGATACATAGGAAACGGCAAAATTTCTGTTCAAAGGAATATAGTCGTTTGTTTCCAAAAGTCGAGTTTGGCACGTTTGGCAATTCGACACATATTTAAAACATCCATACTCTTTGAGCCAGCCATTGTACCTCGAGGAATCTATTCTATAGGCATAACTACATTATGGATGAACACAGAAGCAGAGATTTCATGGCAAAGTTGTTGATAATATTATGTATACAGACATATACACAGAGAGATCTAGAAAGTATACAACAAAATGTTAAATGGAACTATCACCGAGACATGGGGTTTTGGGAAAATTGCAACATTTGTTGTTATTCTTTTCTCATACTTAATTTTCAGTGAGTACAGTATGTTGTATCTGTATAAACAGAAATATAGTTAAAGCTATTTATACTTTGGGGGGGGAAAAAGAAGCCAATTAATTGAGCACCAGTCCTTTCCTTCCCTTCTTATCTATATCTTCCTCTTCATGGCCTTTTTCTTCCTTTACCTTCCCAACTGTGTCCTAAACTTCTTAAAAGTGTTATGTTTCTACATGGACACAGGGAGGGGAAATCACACACCAAGGCTTGTTGAGGAGTGGTGGGGCAGGGGAGGGAGAGCATTAGACAAATACCTAATGCATGCGGGGCTTAAAACCTAGATGATGGGTTGACAGGTGCAGCAAACCACCATGGTACATGTATAGCTATGTAACAAACCACCATGGCACATGTATATCTACGTAACAAACCACCATGGCACATGTATAGCTATGTAACAAACCACCATGGCACATGTATAGCTATGTAACAAACCACCATGGCACATGTATAGCTATGTAACAAACCACCATGGCACATGTATAGCTATGTAACAAACCACCATGGCACATGTATAGCTATGTAACAAACCACCATGGCACATGTATAGCTATGTAACAAACCACCATGGCACATGTATATCTATGTAACAAACCACCATGGCACATGTATAGCTATGTAACAAACCACCATGGCACATGTATATCTATGTAACAAACCACCATGGCACATGTATATCTATGTAACAAACCACCATGGCACATGTATATCTATGTAACAAACCACCATGGCACATGTATAGCTATGTAACAAACCACCATGGCACATGTATATCTATGTAACAAACCACCATGGCACATGTATATCTATGTAACAAACCACCATGGCACATGTATATCTATGTAACGAATCTGCACGTTCTGCACACACATCCCAGAACTTAAAGTAAAAAATTTTAACAAGTGTTTTCTTTCTTTCCTATCTCAAGACATCTTCTCAATTCTATAAATGTGTAGTTTACTACCACAATGGGTCACCTCTCATGGAGCAAACGACATAACTTAAGCAACTAGTATCTCAGACCATCAAGAAGACGATCTTTACTGAATTCACACTGTAACTGTCTGCTTTTTTGGCATTTGGCAACTCAGAAAGAAACACCAATTAATGGATATTTTCTTCAAAAGGCAAAAGAAACGACCAGACTATCAAAGGGAAATGATTAAAATAGTGAAGCTCTTTGGCTGTGTTAGTACACAAAAGACTGTTTCTGGGTGTATTGATCCATAAATGGTCAAGCAAAGGTTCAAAGATAATATCACCTAGAGCAATAAATCACTTCTTAGTTCTCTCAGTGGCTATCAGAATTATTTCATGGCAACTCCATACTTTGCTCTGATTATAATCCTACATTTAACCACTACCAGTGGGTCTTCAGAGTTTCAGGCCTTAGCATGTAAGCACAGGCTTAGGCAAGGAACAAATCATCTTGTCCCTCACCAGTCACACCAATTAATTAAACTGTTTGTTTGCTCTTTTGCCCGGGATGGAGTGCAGTGGTGCTATTACAGCTCAGTGCAGCCTCGAGTTCCTAGGCTCAAGTGATCCTCCCGCCTCAGTCTCCTGAGTAGCTGGGACTACAGGCATGTGCCACCATGCTGGGCTAATTTTTTTTTAATTTTAATTTTTTGTAGAGACAGATTCTCACTTTGTTGCCCAGGCTGGTCTTAAACTCCTGGGCTCAAGTGATCCTCCCACCCCCAGCTTCCCAAAGTGCTAGAATTACAGATGTAAGCCATCGCACTTCACCTCAGATTCTTTTGAAAACAAATTGCTATACTCCGTCAGGGACTATTCCAACTAGGGACACAATGACAGAAGATAAGACCTCATCCTCATGGAGGTTATATTCTTTTTTTTTTGTAATCAGAACTCTTGAGCCAATGGAGGTTATATTCTATTCTCAGCCTCTACCTGGTCATCTTATTTCCCCCCTCATTTCAAGTGCTCCATGGCTAGGACAACTTTACTCTGTGCCTAAAGCACAAAGCCTACTGCAGACAATGCCATATGCCCTCTGTGCTGCTGTTTTCTGTTCCACTGCAGAGACACAGGCATGGTACCAATGCTCCTGAGAAAGGTAGCAAGCTTCAGCCCTCGCATGCCATGGAAGTGCATCACTTACTATTGGGCCCTCCGAGTTGTTTCCTCGTATTTGTAAGGCACCTGTCCTTCAGGTGACCTGACAATCAAGTCTGGATGTGCAGTGTGCTACTTACCCTGAGGCAAGGGAGAATTTTCATTATTTCTTTCATATCTTCTGACAACACTGGGCCAGAATTTTAGCCAAATGATTTCTACCCAGTGGTTCCCAGTTTAACAATACATTGGCTCAGAATTTATTTATGACAGCTTGTTGGCTGAATAGTTTAATCTCTTATCTGGGGCCATAATCATTTTCCTGTGTTGGTTTATCTTCCAAGATTTTTTTAAGTGAAATAATACATCATTATCTGAGACTTCTCATTAGAACGAGAAAGAGAATATTAGAAAGCTCTTGGGATTAATATAAAAATGTATGACAGCTTCTCTGAGCTTTTAATCGGTCCTTCACAACAAGTCCCTTACCCTAATGACTTAATGATGTTTGGCAAAACGGTGCACTCAATCTGGCCTCGGACTCCAGAATATCTCAATACCAGGAATTAATTACACGGAAACTCTGTGTGTCTCTAAAAAAAAAAAAATACCAGATCGCTACAGCTTGCAGATATATTTTTATGAAACATCATAGAGAATACAAAGAACTCTCCATTCTAAACAACTGAATATCCTGCTGAAAGTGTCTCAAGTGAGTGCTTCTGGATGATGCCACTAGACCTATAACAAACGGGGCTGCCAAAAAATAGAGAGAGAGAGAAACAGTGACATTTTACCTGTGGTTTTCTAGTAAGGACAGACATCCCTCCTGCCCTCTGGAGCTCATAAGGTTATCCTTGTGTTAATGACCACACACAGCAGACAGATTCAGTCTTTCTGCTTTTCTTTCTTGTAGAATGATTTCCCCTAAAGCCAATGTTGGGCAAAATGCCACTAATACCCCCATAAAGCCCCTGTAGTGCTTGAAGGGAGAGGCAAGAGATAGAGGGTTAGGAGGTAATCAAGCTTACAGATTAAGCCTTAGTAAAGCTACAAGATGAGCACAGCTCTTGGTGTTTATTAACTCTTCTAGTACTGAACACTCCTCCCCCCACCTCATGGCACAAAACACAAAGGGCTTTTCATCAATGGACCTCAAAGGCTGGCCTGCAAGTTCCAAGGACAGCATCTCTACTGGGGCTTTCTTTGGTGTCCACCACCGTCAGGCAACATTTCCTACTTTTCCACATAACGTTAAAATTATCCATGACTGCAGACAATGACATTTTTCTGTCCATGCATTGACATCTGTGAGGGCCAAGCATTGTAGGTACTGGATTGCAGATTTAAAAAAACAGCACAGCCTTTTCTGTGACAATAGAAGTCTGGAACAGGAAAAACTTAAAATAAGAACAAAAACAGAAATTCAATTTTAAAGGCAAAGAAAAACAAATTTGATTAAAATTAAATAGCTGTTTCTAGCAAGGCCTTCTCTATTAATCTACCTGGGTGGAGGTTTCTAAGGATTGAGTCTTTTTTTTTAATAAAAAAATGCTAACGTTAGGCTGATGGCCCAAATTTACCTAGCAATGGCATTTTTAGTCACTTGGTGCATTAAACCAGATCCAGTAACTCCTTCCCACCTCTTGAATTCCTCAACCCAAGCCCAGGAAAAAGTCATATCATTTTTTAGAGTGTAATAATTAATTATAGGACTTCTGGAATAAATGGATGCTCATTACTTTGCAAAGCTCCAGCGTCTTCACATAGGGTATGTCAGCTTCATTTCTTCTTTCCGCATTTTGACATCTTAAATGGCTATACCCAGGGTCTTAAATTTGGGGGTACTAATTCCTGAGGAATATTTCATTTTAAGCCATGGAAAATTTCCCACCTCTATTTGATAAATTA
Source organism: Ateles fusciceps (assembly GCA_036589455.1). Lineage (NCBI taxonomy): Eukaryota > Metazoa > Chordata > Mammalia > Primates > Atelidae > Ateles > Ateles fusciceps. The sequence continues at coordinate 2,113,101 of JAZHEH010001132.1, forward strand.
TATTCCTTTACCCTTACAACTTAAAAGTTATATCAATTACCCAGCTGAATAAAAACAATTTTATATTATAAATCTGTATTGTAACATTGTTAAATGAATTAGATAACAATGACTACGGCTTCCCAATCACAATTTGAGACAGATAAATCTGTACTTTATTGATAGCAGAAGCACATAGCCCTAATCACTAAACACCAGCGTGATCTGGTTTCTGTAGGATAATGACCCATCTCTATATTCATAACAACAATCTCATTCATCATAATTCACATTAAAAAAAGAACAATTCTAGTCAAGCTAATGGAAGAAACGTGTGAAAAGTGATTGGATGGGTAAAACTCTGTATGCAGCTGGAGAGTCCTAATTGATTATATTGTGCTACAACTAAGCCTTCTGCTTGTACATCAGATCTTTATCTAACTACATTTCAATTGATTTTCGCTGATAGTCTTCTTTCTTATGTCTAAGGTTTAAAGTACTAAACTAATAAAAGGATAAAAGACTTTGTAATACAGATTTCAAAATATAATGTCCAAGCAGGACTTCCATGGAATAAGATGGCAGATTGAGTATATACAGCCCACCAAACCAGAACCTGTGAATTTTAATTTAAAATGAAAAAAAAGAGATTGGGATTAAAGTCTGTATTTGAAGAATCTGAAGCAAAACACCAAGGCAAACATTCAAAGATGCAAGCATCCAATTTTTTTTTATCACAGAATGTAGAGATGTAGGAAAAAAGATTACCCATTTAGTAGCTATAATAGTCTCATGTAGTATACATATTCAATTGGTTTAGTCCAAAATAAAAATGCCACAAATTTAGCTCTCTCATTAAATAATGACGGGCTTGGAAACAAGTCAGGTGCAACAGATAGACACTGTATAACTTCCACTTGAAAGACCTACTAAATTAATTGGTATACTAAATTTAAAAATCTCAAAATAGCACTGCTGAACATAATATAGAATGAGAGTATAAACCACCATCCTTGAGAATATGTTTTGATAGTTTAATTGCATACACTAAGTTGGATATATTTAAAGTGCACCACTTACAAGCTTTAACATATGTATACACCCATGAAATCATCCCCAAACAACCACAATCAAGGTAATGAACATAGTACAGTCATCACTGCCAAAGGTTAAATCATGCCCTTTGTAATCCAGCTCTCTTCTTGCCCATTTGTATATCCAGGAAGCCACTTCCTGCTTTCCATTACCACAGATCAGTTAGCATTTTCTAGCATATTATACAAACGAAAATAGCATGTATTCATTTGTTCTGGCTCCTTTTACTTATTTCAGATCTACCCATATTATTACATTTATCAATAATTCATTCCTGTTTACTGCTGAGTAGTATTCCATTTTATAGATAAATGCCAATTTGTTTCTCCATTTTGCTGTTAAGGGACACTGGGTTCTTTCCAGTTCTTGACTACTGCAAGTGTATATAGCTGATACTCAACTTTCATGTACGATTCTTATATGGACAAATGCCTTTATTTCTCTTGGTTAGATAGTTAGGAATGGAATGGCTAGATCATACGACAAGTGCATGTTTAATGTTTTAAGAAACTACCAAGTAATTTTCCAAAACGTTTGTACAATTTTCTATTTCCAGAAGCGATGTACAAGAGCTCCAGTTCTCTATGTCCTTGCCCTCAGACAAGGTGTGATCAGCATTTTTAATTTTGGAATATCTAATAAGCATGTAGTGGGATCTCATTTTAATTTGCAAATCTCTAAGGACTAATGGTATTCAACATCTATATATATTCTTGGGTCAAATCTTTTCCAATTATTTGCCTATTTTAAAAAATAAAAGATTGAGGCCAGAGTGCGGTGGCTCATGCCTATAATCCTGGCACTTTGGGAGGCTGAGGCAGGAGGATCGTTGGAGCCCAGGAGTTCAAGACCTGCCTAGGCACTATACAGTGGGAGCCTGTCTCTACAAATAATTTCAAAAATTGTTTGGGCATGTTGGCACATGACTGTAGTTCCAGCTACTTGGGAGGCTAAAGTGGGGGGATCACTTGAGCCTGGGAGGTGGAGACTGTAATGGACCATGATAACACCACTGCACTCCAGCCTGGGTGACATAGGGAAACCCTATCTTTAAGTAAATAAATAAAAGGATTGACATTACACAATTTTCAACCTGTCAGAAAAAACAAATCACAGACAATGAGGAGAAAGGGCCTTGGCCTTTTGAGGGTTGGGTTAATTTTTTCTCTTACTATCAGGAAATAAGACTAAAAATTATATCATTGAATAAAATGAAAACAAAAATAGGGAGAAAAAAGTTTCTGGGTAAATAGCTTTTATATACATCAAACCAGAAAATATATATATTAGCTATATATATTAAATATATACATATTACATAACCATATACATATATGGATATATACATATATCACCTGATTTTTAGTCTTATTTCCCGAGAGTAAAAGAAAAAATTAACCCAACCCTCAAAAGGGTTTCTGTTCCACTTGGCCTCAAAAGGCCAAGGCCCTGTCCCCCACATTGTCTGCGATTTGTTTTTTTCTGACACGTTGAAAATTGTGTAATGCCAATCTTTTTATTTATATATATCACCTTATAAATAAGGTTGACAGTTTAAGGAACAATATTTTCTCTACATTTTAAATTTCTCCAAATTTTCTTTTCTTTTCGACACAGGGTCTTTCTCTGTCTCCCAGGCTGGAGTGCAGCGGCCAATCACAGCTCATTGCAGCCTTCCCCTCTGAGGCTTAAGCAATCCTCCCACCTAAGCCTCTGGAGTAGCTGGGACTACAGGCACGTACTTCCACACCCAGCTAATGTTCTGTTATTTTTTATAGAGCTGGGGTCTCACTCTGTTGTCCAGGCTGGATTCTAACCCCGAGACTCAAGCAACCCTTCTGCCTCAGTCTCCCAAAGTGCTAGGATTCCAGGTGTGAGCCAGCATGCCTGATCTCAAACTTACCCATTTTTTAATTCAGTTGTTTTTGTTCTTATTCTAGAGTTCTGAGTTTTTTATATTTATACATTTGGATACAAGTCCTTTATCAGTTGGGTGACTGGAAAATACTTTCTCCCAGTGTGTAGCTTCCATTATGTCTTCTCCCAGTTAACCATGGTGTACTGTTGGTGGGGAATGTGAATTAGTACAGCCATTACGGCAAACAGTATTGCGGTTCCTCTAAAAATTAAAAATACAGCTATCATATCATCTAGCTGTGACAGCTTTGAAATTATTCCAAACATTCACATAATTTGCTACATTGGTGACCTATGTTTTGCTAAGCTAAAAACATGGAATATAATGCCCTTCCTCATGACACTGTTATGTCACACCTTATAAGATCGTATATGAGAGTTATCGGTCTCAACCACTGGACTTCAAAATACATGTAAACCCAAGATTTTTTTTTTTCCACTGTCACCTACGCTGGAGCACAGTGACACAATCGTAGCTCACTGCAGCCTCAAACTCCAGTGATCCTCCTGCCTCAGTCTTCTGAGTAGCTGGGACTATGGCCATGCACCACCACACCCAGCTGATTTTTAAATTTTTTTACAAAGTTGGGGTCTCACTGAGTTGCTCAGGCTGGTCTCAAACTCCTGCCGACAAGTGATCCTCCTGCCTCAGCCTCCCAAAGTGCTGGGATTACAGGTCTGAGCCACCATGCCTGGCCTAACCTCAGGACTTTGACAAGACACACTGAGACCTCAGGATGCAGCAGGACTACTCTTTGTCAGCCTTCAAGATATTCTCCAAAGTCTCACCTGCCAACACCTGCAGCACTCACTAGTGCAGAAGGACTTGTGTGTGGTCAAAACGTCGCTCCTGAGAAGCTCTCTTAGAAAAGTACATGTAGAACCTTGATTAGGCTTGACTTCCATGGAGGCCTGATTCTATCCTAATTGAGCTACCAGATTTCATCAGTTGGACTTCAAATAAAATGGAACTCACTGTGTCTATCAAGTATATTCCCTACAAGATTTGTTCTCATTTTCTCCCCCTCTTTGAGCATTGTAAGGGGAGCAGGAAAGAGAATCTCTTTGTATGGTAATATACCATGTGATTATTGAAATCATACTTTGGCCATCTCTTTAACCACAGAAACCATAAGCAGTCCTAAAATTGGGTATATACACAAACAAAAGGAAATTAGTGTGTTGAAGAGATATCTGCACTCTCATGTTCATTATAGCACTATTCACAGCAGCCAAGTTATGGAATCAACCTAAGTGTCCATCAACAGACAAACAGATAAAAAGAAAATGTGGTACATATACACTATGGAATACTATTCAGCCTTAAAAAAGAAGGAAATCCTGTCATTTGGGACAACATGGATGAGCTTGGAGGACCTTATGCTAAGTGAAAGGAACCAGGCATGTAAGGACAAATGCCCTACGATCTCGATTATGCATGGATTTGATAAGTTCACAGAAGCAGAGAGTAGAAGGGTGGTTATCAGAGGCTGGGGTGAGGGAAATGGTGAGATGTAGGTCAAATGGTACAAAGTTTTAGTAAGGAGGAGTAAGACTACAGTTAATAATTTACTGTTGATATAGCAAATATACTGTATATTTCAAAACTGCTGAGAATAAATTTCAAGTGTTCTTACCACACACAAAAACAAGCATGTTGTACATTACAAATATATATTTTTTATAAATTTTAAAAAATTAGTTTCTTCCAATGTGTGATAATCCATTAACAGAATCATTAGAGGAACTGACTTTCTTGATTTTGATGAAGTCCAATATCTATTTTCAAAAATGGATTATACTATTGGTGTTAAAATGAAGAACTAAGGTTTGATTTTCCACTATTGTTTTTCTGTTTTTATTTAAATAATTTCCACTTTGATCCATATTATAGTTTCTGGGTTTTTGTTTGTTTGAGCCAGGGTCTTGCTCTGTCACCTAGGCTGGAGTGCAGTGGCATGATCAGAGTCACTGTAACCTCTAACTACTGGGCTCAAGTGATCCTACCATCTCAACCTCCCAAGTAGCTAGGATTACAGACATGCACAACCATTCCCGGCTAATTTTCTAAAATTGTTTTATAGAGGCAGGATCTTGCTATGTTGCCCATGCTGGTCTCAAACTCCTGGCCTCTAGTCAGCCTCAGTCTCTCAAAGCACTGGGCCATATTATACAGTTTTTTAAGCTGTGAGCTGAGACCACTGATTTGAGACCTTTTTTCTCTTCTAATATAGGTATTTTGTGTTATAAATTTCCCTCTAAGTACTGTTTTAGCATACCTCACGAATTTTGGTAAGTTTTGTTTTAATTTTCATTTAGTTCAAAACAATTTTCTTTTTTTTGAGACAGTTTTGCTCTGTCACCCAGGCTGGAGTGCAGTGGCATGATCTTGGTTCACTGCAACCTCTGCCTCCCAGGTTCAAATGATTCTCATGCCTCAACCTCCCATGTAGCTGGGACTACAGGTGTGCACCACCACGCCCGGCTAATTTTTTCTATTTTCAGTAGAGACGGGATTTCAGTGTTGGCCAGGCTGGTCTCAAATCAACCCCCAGCCTCAATTGATCTGCCCACCTTGGCCTCCCAAAGTGCTGGGATTACAGGCATGAGCCACGATGCCTGAACTCAAAACAATTTCTAATTTTCCTTTTTATTTCTTAAATCCATGAGCTTTTTAGACACGTTAGGTTTCAAACACTTCGCGATTTTTCCAAATCTCTTGTGGCTACTGATTTTTAATTTAATTCCATTGTGATCAGAAGACACTTTGTATGACTTAAATCCTTTAAATTTATTGAGACTTACTTTAGGACTCAGAATGAATATGTTGTAATAAATAGTTTGTGTGCACTTGGAAAGAAGGTGGTTCTGCTGCTGGTAGTGTTTTGTTTCTTTTTTTTCAATAAATCTCAACTAGATTAAGTTGGTGGTCAGTGTTATCCTAAATATTCTATCTCCTCCTTGCTGATTCTTTGTCTATTCTATTGAGGACTGAGAAAGAGATGTTGAGTCTCCAGCTGTAACTGTGTGTTTACCTAATTCTACATGCAGTTCTATCAGTTTTGTTTCAAGTCTAAGCCAAACATTTAGACTTGATATGTTCTCTTCATGAACTGACTCCTTTGTAATTATGAAATGTTTCCTTATTCTGTGATAATATTCTTTGCTCTGAAGTCTACTTTGTCTATTAATATAGCCATTCCCACTTTTTAAAGCTTAGTGTTTGCTTGGTGTGGTGGCTCACACTGGTAATCACAGCACTTTGGGAGGCCAAAGTGGGAGAATCACTTAAGTCCAGAAGTTCAAGAACAGCCTGAGCAACACAGAGAGACTCCATTTCTTTTTTCTTTCTTTTTTTTTTTAATTGAGACGGAGTCTTCCTCTGTCACCCAGGCTGGAGTGCAGTGGCTCGATCTCAGCTCACTGCAACCTCCGCCTCCTGGCTTCAAGCAATTCTCCTGACTCAGCCTCCTGAGTAACTGGGACTACAGGCATGTGCCACACACTCGCCTCATTTTTGCATTTTTAGTAGAGACGGAGTTTCGCCATGTTGACCAGAATGATCTCCAACTCCTGACCTTGTGATCCACCTGCCTTGGCCTCCCAAAGTGCTGGGATTACAGGCATGAGCCACTGCGCCCAGCTGAGACTCCATTTCTACCAAAAGAAATTTTTTTTTTTAATTAGCAGGGCACGGTGGCACATGCCTGAGCTATTCAGGAAGCTGAAGCAGGAGGATAACTTGAGCCCAGGAGTTTGAGATTGCAATGAGCTATAATCGTGTCACTGCATACCAGCCTCAGCAACAGAGACAGACCCTGTTTAAAAATAAAATAAAATAAAATTAGTGCTAGCATAATATGTCATTATTTCCATCCTTTTACTTTTGTCCTATTCATGCTTTCATATTTAGGTGAGATTTTTTTGGCGGGATATAGTTGAATCTTGCCTTTTGAAATCCAATCTAACATTTTCTGTCTTTTAATTGAGTGTTTAGACCATTTACATTCAATATGACTTTTGATATGGCCAAGTTTAAATCCACCATATTGCTAAATGTTTTCTATTAGTTCATACATTCTTTGTTCCATTTTCTCTTTTTTGTTCCCATGCCTTCTTTTGGATCTATTGAATATTTTTAGGACGCCATTTTATCTCATTTGTTAACTGATTAGCTACACCTATGTTATTTTAGAGGCTGCTTTAAAATGTATAGTACATATTTGTAACATACAACTCTACACATGTAGGATGTATTACACCACTTCATACACAGTGTAAGAATCTTACCACATTTTTCTCTTTATCACTCATTAGAAGCAATTAAATTATGAGGGGCCTTGGATCTTGCTTTTAAGGCAAGGAAGGCTAGAGGAGTTTAGTGGAAATTTTGCCCCACATTTGACATAAAAATCCTGTTTTTGTTTACCTGCAAATCACGAGATTTTCCAATCTGGCCAATGGGAACAGAAATCACACCCAGCCCTGCATAAGCACCAGTGAATGTTCCTTCTGATCTTTTAAAGTGGCTCTTTCCTGGGCCTTGGGTATTTTCCCATGTGCTCAGCTGAAAGCTTGCAGGATGTCCTCTGTAGATATCCAGAATGTTCTGTGTTTAGCTCTTTCCTCTCGGGGACTCTGCCCTGTGAACTCTAACCACCTTGGCCTCCCCCAGCCTCCCACCTCTATCTCTTCCACTCAGGAAGACTGCTATACTCCACCTGGATTTCCCCTCCCTTCAATATGTACCAGTGAAGAGCTGGGACAATAGTAGGGCTCACTTCATTTGTTTCCCATCTTTCAGGGTTCACTATCCTTAACTGCCTGTTACCCAAGACCTTGAAAACCATTACATCATATCATTGTTCAGTTTGTTTCAAGTGGAAGGGTAAGTCTGGTGCCTGCATTTATTGAAGGCCTTGCAAAATTTGGTGTGTGGAATACCCAATTAATGATTAGAAAAAGAATGTTGGCCAGGCACGGTGGCTCACACATCTAATCCCAGCACTTTGGGAGGCTGAGGTGGGTGGATCACCTGAGGTCAGGAGTTCGAGACCAGCCTGGCCAACATGGTGAAACCCCATCTCTACTAAAAATACAAAAATTAGCCAGGTATGGTGGTGGGCGCCTGTAATCCCAGCTACTCGGGAGGCTGAGGCACAAGAATCGCTTGAACCAGGGAGGTGGAGGTTGCAGCAAGCCAAGATCCAGGGCAACAGGGCAAAACTCTGTCTCAAAAAAAAAAAGAAAAAAAAAAAAGGGAAGGAATGTTAATTATCTCATTTTCAGAAAAATCAACTCATAGAAATTGGATCAAAATCTATCTTAAATGAGGTAAGTGAAAATGGTCCAATATCCATAGATATTCTTAGCTTAAAAAAAACCCTCAATACATCATCTTATCCCGCCACCATTGTCTGCAACTCAAACGGTCTTTAACATGTTTAACAAATGAAAAAGTATAATAATTTTTCTGACTTTGTGTTTATTTATAAAAGTTGGTGTGAATGCTTCTACAATACACTGAGGAATTCTTAAAAGAATTGTATCTCGGCAGGGCTCGTGCCTGTAATCCTAGCACTTTGAGAGGCCAAGATGAGGGGGATTGCTTGAGGTCAGGAGTTTGAGACCAGCATGGTCAACACAACAAAACCCCATCTCAATTTAAAAAAAGAAAAAAAAATAGAAGAAAAAAGAATCCTATCTCAATGCACAGTTAGGTTATCTATATACAAAAATCTCAAACCAAGTTATTATGTTTCTGTGTAAAGGACTGGGCACATAAAATGTTACCTTCATCCTAGACTTCTTAAAAACTGTTAAGCTCAATATGATTTGCCATTTTGTTTCAAGTGAAATATTTTAAACATCATTTAAAAGTGGGCGTAAGCGTAGCAATTTACAGTTAAAATGCATTCTGGTATTGTCTGAACATAAGAATGACATAGGTATTAGAATTGTTGAGAAAACATCTTTCTTGATGGTGATATCTTAATAATATGAAATATATTCTAATGTCAAATAATGTATTGGCTGGAAGTACAATGAGAATCCCTGTATATTGCTCCTCAAAATAAATAATAATTTTTGGAGGATTTAAAAGCAGGCCCCTGTCTGATCTCAGCACATGTGAGAGTTTCTGTCCACACTTGTACCTTGAGAGGTGAGACTTTTCCATTTGTGGGCATAAGGAAACTAGGCAAAATGGTCAGAAATCAGTTTATGCTACTCTAGACATTTCAGCATCCTTCTATCACTCTAGGTTATGTTTGAGGTGAAGGTAAGTTATTCCAAAACCGTACTATATAATGATAACATAAGGTATGAGCAGTTATATTTACAATGACTATAAGCCTTCAGAAGAAGTTAATGAACTGCGACTGACCTTGATCGCTGACTCAGATCCTGCAGCACAGGGCAGAACCTGCTCCTTCTCCCACATTTGCCAACCTTTGCTACAACAGTAATCAATTTGCTGTCTTGATCTCTCAAGCATATCATACATTTTTTGATCTACCATTAAGCCTCAAACTTGTGGCCTAATTAAATTACTGAGGAAAAACACTCTGGAATTCTAGACTTTGGCAGGAGGGGAAAATCAGAGATAAATATTTGAAAAGGTAAGAAAATTATGACCTAATCTGCAGGCATTCAAAGTCGCTGTTAAGAATAAATTAGCTTTCATTTGATTGCATTTATTTTTTACACAACGGAGTCAGCCCATTTTGTAGCATGGTAATTCAATGCCAAATACAAAATGTAGGAGAAGGGAGAAACAGAAAAGGCTCAAGGAGGCTGGGTGCAGTGGCTCACACCTGCAATCCCAGCACTTTGAGAGGCCAAGGTGGGTGAATCACAAGGTCAGGAGTTCGAGACCAGCCTGGTGAAATTTCATCCCTACCAAAAATACAAAAAAAATAGCTGGGCATAGTGGTGGGTGCCTGTAATCCCAGCTAGTAGGGAGGCTGAGGCAGGAGAATTTGAACCTGGAAGGTGGAGGAGGTTGCAGTGAGCTGAGATCGTGCCACTGCACTCCAGCCCTGGTGACAGAGTGAAACTCTGTCTAAAAAAAAAAGAAAAGGAAAGGAAAGGAAAGGAAAAAGGAAAGGAAAGGAAAGGAAAGAAAGAAAAGAAAAGGCTCAAAGAACAAGAGAGGTCCACGTGGTAGATATAAATAGATATAGAGTTGGATCAAAGAGTCATCAAAAAGATCTTCCAGAGTGTGGGAGTTAACAGAGGGGAAACTGTGGAAGAGTAGGAGAAAAGCTAGAGTTAGAGAAATCAAAAACTGACAGAAGGAGACAGATGGGAAAAAAGAAAAGTCAAACCTGACCCAGCAAATGAAACGACCCAATACTTAATTTTGCCAGTGCGCATAAATTACATTTGTTTCCAATGAGTGATAAAAGCCAATGGAGAAATGATGTCTACCATCAGGAGGCGGCGCCGCATCGTATCAAGAGAGAAGGCACCCTACAGTTACAGCAAGTATCGAAATGCAGGTTTTGGCAGTCAGGCACGTGTACAAGTGTCTAAGATGGTAAAAAGTAGCCATGAGGAACAGAGATGACACTAGAAAGAGTAAAAGAAAATAGCTACGAATCATGAAAGCACTAAAAAATATTATGCCAATCACAGTCTTTCTCTTTGTATGGAATGCCTTTCCAAATACTGCTACCTGTTCAAAGGTATCCCCTACAAGAAGCCCCAGTCCTTATAAACAAGGTTTGTTTTCCAATGTCTGGGCTCCCACAGCATATGTAAAAAAGCTCTTCTGTGTCATTTCCTTAAGTATCTTGTAGTGCAGTTTTTTAAATGTCCATCCTATTACACTGTAAACTACCTGAGTCAGGGTACCATCTTTTCTAGTACCTAGTGCCTACTGCCCAGGGTATAGCACAAGGTTTCACAGATACCTGCTAGACATTTTCTTTCACTCTCAAAAATCTAAGTATCTTCAGTTCAAGGAGAGAGTGTAGCTCAGGTGAAAGACTGGTAGCCGAAAGATCTGAATTTCAATTCTAGATCTGGCAATATCTTGCTGTATAATTTTAAGCCTGTATTGTTAATCTTTCTGAGTTTTATCTTCTTTTAAGGAAGTGGGATTAGATAAGGACTTTATCAGTGTTACAAGTCTAATATTATGATAAGCATTTACTCTTCATGCCATTAATTTTGCAATTACTCACATAGTGCCTTGTGGTATCTCTTCATTTTTTAAGTAATTGAAATGCACTTATACCTCATGTTTTCCTAACTAAGGGTCCTTGAATTAGGAAAGAACAAAGTTTTCTCACCTCCCACACTGCTATAAACACAATTAGCATTCAATAAATATTTACCTATTTCACAAAATAAATAGATTCTTTAAGGAAGTGCTCGGCTGGGCGTGGTAGCTTATGCCTGTAATCCCAGCACTTTGGAAGGCCAAGGCGAGAGGATCGCTTGAGCCCAGGAGCTGGAGACCAGCCTGGGCAACATAGTGAGACTCCATCTCTACAACAAAAACAACAACAACAAAATTAGCCAGTCATGGTGGCACATGCCTGTAGTCCCAACTACTCAAGAGGCTGAGGTGGGAGGATGACTCTAGCCAGGATTTGAAGGCCACAGTGAGCTATGATTGTGCCGCTACACTCTAGCCTGTGTGACAGAGTGAGAGGACGTCTCTAAAAGTAAAAATAAAAAAAAAAATAATAAAAAGTTCAGGCTGGATGCAATGGCTCATACCTGGAATCCCAGCACTTTGAGAGGCCAAGGCAAGCAGATCACTTGAGGTCAGGAGCTCGAGACCAGCCTGGCCAACATGGTGAAACTTCGTTTCCACTAAAAACACAAAAATTAGCCAGTTGTGGTAACACATGCCTGTAATCCTCGCTACTTGGGAGGCTGAGACAGGAGAATTGCTTGAACCTGGGAGATGGAGACTGCAGTGAGCCAAGATCATGCCACTGCATTTTAGCCTGGGAAACAGAGGAAGACTCAGTTTCAAAAAAAAAAAAAAAAAAAGATAATAAAAAGATGTTTAGAAAAAGAAAAAGGAAATGCTTTATGGAGCTATTTGCTATTAGAAGGGCCTGATGCAAACTGCCTTTTAACTAGTAAGAAGTTCAGAGGGAAGACCATGATGAAACTACAGTTAAATAAGCTACTTTATAGAACAAAAAATATGCCATGAGGGAATTCAAGGATTTTCCTTGTTGATAATCTGCCAAAAGGAATCCTGGGAAAGGTGCTTTGTTTTTGTGAAGACTAAACTAGCAATTATGGGGAAAAACTTACGAGATTTAATTTCTCTCATTCATCAAGAAGCTGAAGTAGGAATTACCTACTTTAGCTATGATCATTACCATCATTAAGAATTATGTAGTGTCACTTGGTGGAAAGACAAAATTTGGATTTACAAAACCTCAGTTTGACTCCCAGCTCTATCACTTAGTAACTATGCTGAAATAACATAACATCACTAAGCTTCCATTTACTCATCTATAAAATATAAAATAGTAATTCCTGCCTCTTTGAGTGTTTTCAAGTATTAATCCAGGTAATGTAAGTGAAGCGTTCTCTATAAATTATAACTTTTTAAAAATAGAGAATAACTTTTGAAAAAATAGAATAATTTTTTCTTTTAAAATAGTTTAAAATTTTTTTTTTTTTTTTTTTTTTTTGAGACAGTGTCTCACTCTCGTTGCCCAGGCTGGAGTGCAATGGTGAGATCTCAGCTCACTGCAACTTCCACATCCTGGGTTTAAGCAATTCTCCTGCCTCAGCCTACCGAGCAGCTAGGATTACAGGCATGCGCCACCTCACCTGGCTAATTCTGTATTTTTAGTAGAGACTGGGTTTCTCCTTGTTGGTCAGGTTGGTCTCGAACTCCTGGCCTCAGGTGATCCACCTGCCTCAGCCTCCCAAAGTGCTAGAATTATAGGCATGAGCCAACACAACCAGCCTAAAAAGTTTTTTTAAAAACCGTTTTTTAAAAAATAGAATAACTTTTTAAAAATAATGTAAATGCCCTCAGAGTACATAATACTAATGAAAGTATATGTGGCCAGGATAAATACTGGTGGGCGCTAAGGTGAAGTGCCCTTTTGGAGAGGATCTGGCTTCTTTGGTGAGTTCATTCTAATTCCTTTGGATCCCAAGCCTCCCTTTGAGGGAAAAGTGTCTAATTTAAGTGCTATTGGTCCTAACAGAGCTTCCTTTGAAATATACCAGATAATTAGGGAAACTATTCGGTAAGGAAAGGGCATAAAAAAGGAGTAAGAATTGAATGGGTAGAAACTGTTACTGCTTCCCTTCTTCCAGGCAGGCCTGTTGGCACTCTGCTGCTTTAACAGCCACCTCCATGGAGAAACAACTAAGTAAGGATCAACACCATTCAATCTGAATGCCCATGTGGGGTTGGTTGGTTTGTTCACCTTTCCATAATGGACCAGGAAAGTGGTCCAATCAGGAAATGAATACCATGCTGAGGTTAACAGAACATTCTTATGAATGAACAGGTATCATATCCATCATTTGTGGATACTAACTTATAAGGAACTAGAAGACTATGAAGCATGCTATCTTAGTCCATTTTCTGCTGCTATATTTATAAAGAACAAAAGTTTTATTTGGCTCACAGTTTTGAAGGCTGGGAAGTCTAAGAGCATGACACCAGCATCTGGTGAGAGTCATTCTTTTTTTTTTGTTTTGTTTTTTTGTGGTATACACAGAATGTTTAGACACATGGTGAGGGTCATTCTATGGTGGAAGATGGAAGGCAGAAACAAGCACATGACAGAGCAAGAAAACTGGGCTGAACTCACCCTTTAGTCAGAATCCCACTCTGCAATAACCAGCCCACTTCTGCAACAACTAACCTACTCCTGCGATAACAGCATTAATTCATTCATGGGGGTGGAAACCCTCATGACCTAATCGGCTTTTTTTTTTTTTTTTGGTAGGGATGGGGTCTCACTATGTTGTCCAGGCTAGTCCCTAACTTATGTCCTCAAATGTTCTCCTGCTTTGGCCTCTCAAAGTGCTGGGATTACAAATGTGAGCCACTGTGCCCAGCCCTAATCACCTCTTAAAAGTTACACCTCTTAACACCTTTTCACTGGGGATTACATTTCTAACACATGAACTGTGGGGACATATTGAAACCATAGCACATGTTTAATACAAAAACTACACTGAACATAATTTAGTATTTCTTTAAAAATTTAGAAGATCAACACTTTGCCATTGATTTGGAATTACTACACACATGACACCATAGTAGCTCCATCACTTTCTATTAGGGGCTTTCTAAATTTCCCAAAATTGATGTTTTTAAAAAAAAAAAGTCATATCTTTATCATTGATTTCAGTGCCCAAAAATCTGGTCATTTCCAATAAATCTTTGATTTATTTGAGCTTTTTAAAAATTTGTTTTACTTTTGGGTAGATGGAATATTACTACTTCTTAATCTATATTCCATAAAGGACTCTGAAATGAAATTTTTGAACTAAAGAAAGACTCTGGGAAGCTCTGCCCTGGAAAAACATACTGTAATTATACGTAAAATCTAAAATATCTTGGTCATTCAAGTGTTAAGAGACTAGAAACCATCCCATCTCCTAATAGCTGAGAAGAACTGATCTGCTAAATTTTAGCATAGAAAAAACATTTTATTAAATAATATTTCTCATGTGTGCTGTAGGGCCTTACTCGTTTAATGGGAACAACATTTACACTGGTAAATGTATTCTAGGTACTCACTATTACGACACATAATAGGTACTCAAATATTTGCTGAATGAATGTGAATAGAATGTTGCCTTAATCTTTTCCCAGAGTAAGACTAAACTTACAGGATTACCTATAAACTTAAATGAAATATATATGAATATAATTTATTAAGTAAAAAGCTCTAACATTATGTTGGTCCTCTTGAGTGTCCCAAATAATAACAAAAGGCAGAAACATTAAGAATGTAAATAATACACGTTTCTTTCTCATATTCCGTCAGGAGTGGTTCTTCGGGTTGTAGCCTTGGCTGGAGAAGCTGTTCCTCCCCAAGGAGGGCACTATGACATGGAATCAGTTTCAGAAAGGGAAATGTAGCCCTGAACTGGTTTACTTATTATTTTTGTTTTCAACAGCTAAAAGCTGAAAACTGCAAAATGTTATTGGGGAAGTCTGCTAAAATAAATGCAGAGTCCAAAAAAATCAGTGAACCATACCAATAAGGTTTATTACTGGAATCATTTGGTCTTACTGCTGTACAACAGACTGCAGCATGAAAAAACATAGGCAGAAATTCTGCAAGATATCTCCAAATAAAATACAGTGTGCATATCTGGCCTTTATATCTACGGTATGAGAAAATTCTTATAGAAGCAAATGCATATGAAACATCCTTCTGCTGGGAATGCAAAGAAACCCAGCTGGCAGGAACACCCAACACCCCTTCCATATGCAAGCTCTCTTTCTCCTGTGAAATGATTCCCTACCTATCCCCATCCCACAGGGAATCAGAATCTTAACGAGGTTCCCACTTCCTATGTGAACCATATACACTCCTATAAGAACCATGGCTCCATACAAGTTGTTTACTTACCCAGGATATTTTCCAATAAAAGATCTTCCATTTTTACTGAAGAAAAACATGGTGCAGGACCAGGATATGTACATTTCATTTGGGGTGGTAAAACCATCCACATACAGATCAAACTTCATATTCTATCAACCAGATCTACAACCAGCCTATAAATATATATCAGCTCTACATTTAGCTGGCTATTAAACACAAATTTAGCATTTCTTCGTAGAAGGAATCCAATTTAGTTATGGCATTAAATGTGTGCTTTTTGCCTCAGAGAGAGTAATATAATTGAATTCTGACCATCGCAGCAGATCAGTGCTGCTCGTCTTTGTCCAGCAATCATGTTTACAAAGGCCAGAGAAGGCAGTACTACCTTTCCAGAACAAGCGACGAGTTAAATATAATCTGAGGAGAATGCGTTCAGCCAACCAGACAGCAACTCAGGCACCATGAAACTGGAATTGCGGGGGCCAGTGTGTGTGCTGAGGGGGCGCTGATACTCCCCTCCACCAGCAACTACCCTACCCCTCCGTTGACATCCCCTTTCCAGATGGCCTCTTCAACCACCACTAGGTTGTTTAAAATAAAGACATCTTCTATCTTTTCATTCAGAAATGTTTACACTGAGGCAAAATAAAAGAAAAAAAAAGATACAGATATAATCACATGATCAATCAAACACTGCTTAAACCCACAGTACGTTTTGTGCCACTATCTCTGTGTTTTAAAGAATAAATTTTAAAACATTACGCTCTGTGGTCAAGAAATTGGGACAACTGCTTTAAATTAAAGGCAACAAGTGGACCTTGTAACATGACCAAAATCCATCCCAGGCCTTTTCTAAATTCCAAATGTAACCAGAATACCTCTTTAACAATATTTGATAAGAAATATTTAACACTTTTCATGTATTTCCTGTAATTATACATTTATAACAAAATGTGGATTTACTTGGCGGCCGAACCAAAATGTTTCATATTACTCTCAGACTGCAACTCTTGCTGCTGAAATACAGTATACTAAAAATGAAATAACTTTCCCATTTTAATGTGGTTATAAGCTTCCTGCTAGGCAGCAACCTAATTGAGACTTTCATGTTAGCTTTTTGAAGACATGCTATCCTTCATCATCTGCAGAGTATTTTAACTATAGATCTCTTGTAGTCGTCCCAAAGTTGACACAGGGAAGGGGGGATGGGGTGGGAGGAGGAAGGCCACTTTATCAAAGTCAATGGAAATACAAGGTATTAATTATGTTAAATGAAGAAATATGGGCATTTGGTTACATTTGTGGGTCAGAAATATTTTAATCTGTCACTGCCAGCCAGCTGCCTCTCCCTGACACTCCCTCCTTGCATTTATATCAGCTGCAGAAACACATCAAAGCTCCAAAATGTGAGGAAAGCCGCCACAAGTAGGGCCTTCCTCACCCAATCCCTGCTTCAAGGTCGCAGTTTTAACTACAGCGAACATAGTGTGATCCACTACAATCAGTAATAACGCCATGCCCTTTTTTATATTTTGGAGGCATAGATGGTAGAAAAGTTGGTTAACCATCAGCCCTAGGCATTTTTTTCTTAAAAGGCCCTAGTCAATGGAAAATACAATTTTTGTGATATTTAGAAAAGAAAACAAATGGTGTACTCAGTTGCTCCCAGTCAAAGCAAAGTTGAATCACACAGATGCAGCCGACTTTTAAGCTTTGCTAAGCTTGCCAAGCATACCATGCAGGAGCACAGTCAGAGAGGGGGAGACGTACTTGTCTGCCATGATGCCCCAGCGAGTTTTATTAGATCGATGCTCGGAAATTCCACATATTAACCATGAAGCGTGGCAATGACAATTACCTAAATGTGACATATTCACTATAGGACTAGTGGAGGGACTTTTACAAGGTTACCCAGTAAAGTAAAAAAAAATTAACTCAGACTATTTTTATATAGGTTTTCTGATCAAGGAATCAGATAATATGTTAAGAAGTCAGGTCATTATAACATGCAAAAATTCTGCAAAAAAAATAACCACCCTGCTTTAGATGATAAAAAGCAATTTTTTAGTGAATGGTACTTCCTTGCACTTAATTTATATCTTTGAATCTAGTAGCACATAAAGATTTCGGACAAATGTATTTATAGATTGTTCTGTTTTCAGTATATATTTTTATTTAAATCAAAGATACCAGTGAGACTCCATCTCTACAAAAAAAAAAAAAAAAAAAGTCAAAGATACCAAACACATATTTTTTGTTTCACTTCAATTGCAGAAAATTCTCAAATGTATTAGTTTAACTTGTGTGTATGAATTTAAAGAAACTAATCTTTTGCATAGACTACACAGGCAAACACAACTTATCTGTTCGAGCATTGGATTTTGAGAGCTCTTATGGTAGATTTTTAAAAATAGGCATTAATCAGGATGAGGCACAAATAAACCAGATTTTTCTTGAATGTTACATCACAGGAACAACTTTTACGCAAAAACAAAACACAAAAACAAAGAGGGCAGGACTCAAGCGAAAAGACAAATGGTCTCCCTCTCCAGGCCTCTGAAAAGATGAAGGCAAGGGCGTTTTCACTGCTGTTGAGTCATTCAAACCTTAATCAAATGTCTGCACTTCAACACAGTTCTCCCATCTCCTCAAGGATGTTAAAAATGCACAAGAGTACTGTCTGAAGACGTGTGAAGACAGCTGCCTGTAGTTTTTATAATCTTAATAATTCAGTAAAAATCCACATATCATGGGTCAGACTTACCAAATGGTTTTAAGTCAGGAATAAAAGGATTTAGAAACATGTTCACCTGAAATCATCTCACAATTTTCTTCTACATTTCACACATTACTCCTTCGGGGAAAAAAATGAATATTTTACTTTTACTGATAGTTAATTGTTGTCAGAGGCAATATCTACCTGCACAAGGAATTTTAAACTAAACCAAACAAAATCCCTCAAAGCTGATACTGGGTATACCGTCTCTGATATCAAACCACAGCAACATTCAATTTTGCAAATAAGCAGAGGTAAACATATTGATTTTCTGCTCCTATGTGTAATTCTTATTGAGTAATCAAAGGCAAAAAGAAAAAAGAAAAGAAAAACCTAGCTGAGACAGTGAAGACTATAATACTTTAAAGGAGAAAACTTATGAATATATATGGATTCATAAGTTTGTGCTTAAAATGAGAAAAATTATGGTTACATATATTCTGAGTTGTTGATTTTAAATTGTATCAAGAAAATATGCAAGCTGATATATAAATAATTGCCTTTCATATAACAGAAAGGATCTATTTCTGACAAAACGTGAACTTCTAATCAAATTTCTGATTAGAAGTTTTGTTATTAGAAGTTCACTTTTGTTATTTGCTAGTTTTTGCGTTTCAGTTAGTATTTTTTAAGATCTTCATTGTAAGTAAATATAGTCAGCCTAGCCTGGCTTTCCAGTGAAATCTAAATCAAATTCCTTCATTGGAGCTGCCTTACTGGCTCATGTACTATATCCCTCTCTCCCTTTAAGCAAATATCAGTATCAGTAAACCTGCTATTTGTGCAACTGGGGATTTTATTGTTAAGGCATAAGTGTTGAAATTATTTAAAAGTCTGGATGAAGATAGCATGATATTTGATGCAAGAGTAATGCAATCTGTCTAATCTCAGTTAAAGATTCACTACCAAAATTCCCAACAGTTATAACAGCTGCATGAATTCAGTAACATACTTCTTTAAAAGCTATCAGCAAAGTTAGTGTAACTTGATTTTTAGAATGACCTGGAAATTTAGTTTAGCTACATTAAAACAGCTGATTTTGAGTTAAAGCAAAAAACATACATTAGCCACAAGTCATGCACATATTCTATCCCTTTTTCTTAAAAAATGACTGAAACCCTTGAGAAAAACATGGCATAAAGGCACAAGTACTAATATTACAAGACATTTGATGGGTCATGTAAGGAATAAGAAATCATCTCCCAGATGTTTGCAAGACAACAGAATAAATCTCTCCATGAATGTAGAAAAAATGTCAGAGTATAAACAAAATAGCCATGATTAAATAAAACTTTAGGTGATCCAAACTGACTAGCATTTTACAATATTTATGCTAATGGTTAGTTTTTTTTTTTTTTTGCAGGTTTAACAGTTCTCATTAAAACAAACAAACAAACAAAAAAAGAGTTGCATACAGGAAGGAGAAGCAAACAGAAAACTAGCCATACATGGTAAGTAACAAGGAAAGAAGAGACATCAAATCAGTCAGAAATATACAATAGCAGTTTCCAATGCTGGGTCAGGAAATAAGGTAGTTAGAGAAAAGCTGCAATCTGAAACAGAAAACACTTTTAGGAAACGGCAAAATTAAAACAGAAGTAGATATGTAAAATAGATGAATGAAGACAAGGTCTTCCTGCACCAAGGGAGTTGTTTAGGAGAAACAGTGTCCGTTTGTGGCCAGCGATAATACTTTCCATTCAATAGAGTTTGCAGCTTGCTGATTCATATGATTGCAGGCTGGCGCCCTGCTGGCGAGCCTCTCCACTGAAATTAAATCCACTCTCTTCAGTTATAAATTATAATGCTCTATAAACAACACTCCCATTGGGAACGGGGGGGTGGGAGAGAAGAGAGAGAGGGGGAAGAGAGGAAGAGAAGGAGAGGCAAGATTGAAAGAAGAGGCAGGGAGGGAGAAAAGAGCCAGAGAGGGAAAGCGTTTCTGCATAGTCCACTCACTGTTTAATGTTCTGCTCTTCTGCAACAAACAAGGGGAGTAAGTCTTCCACAGATAGCACTCCTGCTATAATTCCTACACTGTTTGATGTAGAGCCCAGAAAGGAAAGTGGGATAGTAATATGAGTCTAAGAGGAAAAGTACTTACAAATCAAGGAGTGTACAAGACGAAGAAAAGATAAAAGAGATTTCTATACCTGGATTTTTCAAATATATTATTGAATACATCTTAGGAGTCTCAAGGGAGATCCAAAATGAATAAAATTATTGAATTCTATTTAGACCAATTAGATCTTCACATTGTACATCTTTTAATATCCAAATCAACCAGAGTTATTTCCCCCAGATGCACTGGGAAAGCAAAGAAACAGGAAAGAAAAGTTAAAATTAATCCATCCCAAAAAGCCTCAGACAAGGAGTCCAGAGCAGAGAAAGTTCAATGATTTCGAGATTAACCACATTGGCTTTTTAAAATAAATATGTATTTTGAAATTCAATGCTAAATTTATAGGAGAGTGTTGCCTCAACTGTTTAAATGTTATAGAATTTGTTTTTTTAATGTGCTGTTTCAAAGGAAAAATAATTGCAAATATTAGGTGTTAATTACCTAAATGATTCATAAAGGAGTCTATCGGAGAGTTGGTTTGTATGTATCAGCTTCAGGGCATTAACTTATATCCAGACTGCAGATTTTTCATGTGCATGTGAATTTTTTTAGGAGTTATTCATGCCTTATAGCAGGATAGAAACAATTATTATTATGTGTCAATTAGTATTACAAGGATTCACACCCATAGGTTACTCATCAACTGCAAAAAGACATAGTTTCATATTTAAAAATCCCTCTGACATTTCTTACCAAATGATGAAACTGGACATAAAAATAAAAGGGGAGGCAGGGGTTGAGTAGGGAGAAGGTGGGGAAGAGAAGCAAGCCCGTTCCAACCAAAGTCTGAACCTACAAAACCAAAGAGACCATTTCAGGTAAGGAAACTCAAGGAAAACAGAATCCTCCATAAACCACGTCTTTCCATTTCTCTATCTCATTTTGGCAGACCACATATTCCCCCAAAAGAAACAAGATAAAACAAAACTCCACCTTTCTCCTGAAGTCAGAGAATGAAGAGGCAAAGAGAAGGTGCCTGAGATTCCAATTTTAGACCCAAGGAATTTTACCAGGCTCAACTACAAACCCTGAAAAGAAGACTAAAACGAATACATTGACCCAAACTTTAACCAGAGAATTAGGCTTAGTAACAACTCAGATTTTACTTTTTTAAATGTGTCTCACTGACTGTCTTTCTCTGTCTCTCTGCGTTTGTTTGTGGTGCATACTGAGTAAATTATTTGCTGATAGGTGAATCTCGGCAAATGCTTTTCTTCCTTTGAATGCCTGGTAAGCTTGTTGGGAAAAGTCATTTAAGTCACTTAAAACAATCCCATGAAAAGTAAAACTCAATTCTGAAATAAGAGTATAACTTAGAGCTTAAAAATAAATTAAATAAAGGAAGCATTAAAAGATAAATGGAGCAGGATGCTCTGTGGCTGAGGTAATCTGAGTGGAGAGGGAAGGAGGAGGGCTACGTTAATAAATGATTAAAAGGCCTTAACAAGGGCCTATCAGGTTGACCAGGAAAGCATTCTTCTTCTCTGCTCCTCCCTGAGACCACCTTTTTTACATTTGTTCTCAATGCTGATCAATATGGTTTTCATTTGCTGATTTCCATAATGCCATATGTGATCTGCCAGGCTGACATAACGAAGCTAGAAAGAGCTGAAGTCATTTTAACATTCTCCCTTGCCTGACTGTCGCCAGTTTACCAAATGCCTGTTATCTGGGAGTCAGTATCTCTCTCTTGTTTATTGACAAATACCAGAGAGGTTTGCTCCTAGAGAAAGCAGGTCTGGGTGGCAAATTTAAGATTCAAACTAAATATTACACTTTTTTTTTTTGCTACCACTCTAACCTGTAATTTAAGCTTGATTAAATAAAAACAAGATTTAAGTGTGAATTATCCTTTTCTGAACACAAGTGCTCACTTCTGTTGATAAAACAATAAATCACAAAAAAAAAAGCACCAATACTTTATGATGCCACCAAAGCCTCAGGACATATTTACTGCCCCAATTCAAGTTTTCCTATAAATACAGTGTTTTAGTTGGCCCACTAGTATTTGTCTCTGATAACTTTCACCAAAATTCATATTAAACTGTGTGTTTTAAAACTTTTTACTCTTTGCTAAAGTTTCTTTAATCCATGCTCTGGCCTGAAGAAACTTTAAAAAAAATCATATGTAAGCTTCCTACACTTTTTTCATTGTATAATGAAATGGGTTTGTTGAGGTCATCACATAAGTCACCCCCCTAAGAGCCTTCCATGATGCCTGAAATGTCTCATTAAAAAATCTCTGTATTGCTTGTTGATCACTTTTCCATACACAAAAAATTTCAAGAAAAAGTGCAAATAGGAACACATTTCTGAAATGATTTACCTTTTGCAAGCCAAACAACCCCCACCAAAAAAAAACCAAACCAGTTGCATTTGATCAAATGGATACTTCAACATTGTAATTTAAAAATAAAAATATATTTAGTGCCAGTACCTTCATTTACAATAAATTTAGATCCTTTTTATATTGAACACATTAAATAATAAATATTCCGATAATTAACAGAAGTCACGTTTTAGTTCTCAAGAACAAAATTCCTCTGAGGCTGGGTGCGGTGGCTCAAGTCTATAATCCCAGTACTTTGGTAGACCAATGTGGGGAGGATCGCTTAAGCTCAAGAGTTTGAGACCAGCTTGGGCAATGTAGGGAGACCTCATCTATAGGAAAAAATTAGAAAATAAAAAAATGAGTCAGGTGTGGTGGTGCACACCTGTGGTCCCAGGTACTGGGGAGGCTGAGTTGGGAGGACTGCTTGAGCCCAGGAGGTCTAGGCTGCAGTGAGCCATGATCCTGCCACTGCACTGCACTCCACTCCACCCTGGGCAACAGAGGGGAGACCCTGTCTCAAAAACAAAAACAAAAACAAAAACAAACAAAAAAACAAAAGAAAACAGCTTGTGCCGGCAATTAGTCCAGGAACTACGAAAACTAAAATCACAGAATTTTGCAAAGAAAATCCCTCTGAATTGTTCCAAAAAAAGATGACTGTGTCATGGCTAGGTCAGCACACAAAGTTTTAAAAATAGTTGCATCTTCAAATATTGCATTTGCTCCAACTCTCAGTTCACAGTCTTTGCTGTATTACATGAGTTTTCTTTCTCCTCCTTTCCTTCTTCCCTCCCTCCCTTCCTTCCGCAAACGCAAAGGACACACTGGTTCAAAACAAAACAAGGGAAAAGAAAACAAGCTGAAGGCAAGCAGTGTGACAAATATCTAAAGGAAAAGTCCCTCAGGAGAACAAAGTGGCACTGGGGAGATGAACATCCCATTTACTCCCTCAACCTTGGCTTCCCTTCCCTAAACCAATGAGTTGTTTTCTCCATTCTCTTAATTTCTTTAGCAACAGTGAAAGGATACTAAAACAATGAGACCTTTAAGCTGGCTAGTGTCAGAACATGAATTATTCCTGTTTTTGTGTGTATGGTTGTTGGTTGGTTGTTAATTCGTTTGGAAAACGGTGGCATAAAAGTGCACACATCACTGTTACTGAAGAATCCTAAAACGACTGCTGTTGAATTCTGATATAAAAGTTGACAGTGAGGTAAAAAACAGCAAAGTTTAGCAAAACATACCAAAAAACAACAACAAAAAATGATACAAGGATTCTAAAGGCATACAATGGTAGAGAGAATTCATCTTAAGGATGGTTCTCTGGGGTTCTGAGATTTTTGAATTATGGTAAAGCAGACGATAAAGAACCTGTAGTCCATTTAAAAGTAACAAGCTAACTTCTCTTATGAATTCCAAGTTAAATAGGAGATGTTGCCTTACATTGGGGGTTTGGTGAGGTTGGAGAGATTATGTGGTCAGCATCTTTTAAGTGCAAAGTCATCTCTTTCCCTCTGATATTCACAGTAAAAACAACTATTAAAATAATAAGGAAACAGAGAAGAAAAGGCAATCTTGCCTAGACATGAACCAGGAAGAAAGGCAGGAATGATATTCTCAAAGTCCAGTGGAACTGGTGGCAAAGTGCCCCACTGGAGACTTAGTAACCAACATTTTACTTCACTTGGCCCATAATTACCACAATGGAGGAGCAAGTCAGATTAACACTGTCCTACATCATTGTATTATGGTAACAACAGGTTAGTTACAACAGTTGAAAACACTCTCACAAAAGGTGAGATTACCACCAGAATAGACTTCTAAAGGGAGGTAATGGGTGACAGGCAGGAAAAGGCCACTTCTCTTATTTACAGGATCTATGGGAAAGAGAAAGGGTGTTCCAGCTTCAACTGGCAGATGGGGGAGAAAATTATGAAGGTTCTTTTGAGCTGCAGTAAGCTCAGAGGACAAGAAAAATTGTAAGCTAGTATGGGATGCTAGAAAATTTCTTTCAAAAGGAAGAAGTTTTCTTTCAAAACAGGTAAAAAATAGGAAAGGCATTATATCCTTCCAAGTTCAGGCAGTAAAAAAAATAACAGTTCAACAATAAGGGAATCCCTTACAGAAAAATAAATCTCTGGGAGGCTGTTTAGATGCTTTGCCCCAGTGGGACAAGCATACCTTTCACTGCTTTGTGGAGAGAACTATACTCACCAAACTAAAGGGTTCTTTGAGGAAGAATGACCAGAAATCTGCAGTATTGGGATTTTTTTTTTAAAGAAGATAACCTTAAGACTTTATTAGCTTTATAATATTTAAAAAAAGATTGAAACTGGCCGGGCACAGTGGCTCACCCCCGTAATCCCAGTGGGTGGATCACGAGGTCAGGAGTTCAAGACCAGCCTGGCCAACATGGTGAAACCCCTTCTCTACTAAATACACAAAAATGTGATGGGGTGGTGGCAGGTGCTTGTAATCCCAGCTACTCGGGAGGCTAAGGCAGAGAACTCCTTGAACCTGGGAGGCAGAGGTTACAATGAGCCGAGATCACGCCACTGCACTCCAGCCTGGGCGACAGAGCAAGACTGTCTCAAAAACAAACAAAGATTGAAACTTAGAACTGGATAATTTGGCCTTTCTTCTCTTTTACCTCCTCCACCAGCATTCTCTTAGATCTGAGGTTGGGCTCAACATATCCAAACCTTAGCACTATTTTCTTCCAAGTTTTAACCCTTTTCTGGAAAAATAGGCTCAGTCTGCCTACTATAAACGACTCTCTTTCCTATGATAAAACGACTTTGCCTGGACACACAGAATCTTTGTCCTTCTGGTACTGTGTCACTATGTGAAGCTGGTGCTTGCCACACTTCTTACAGTAAGTCTGGTGCATTTTAGCAACATTCACGTTTGCAGGAGGACTATTAGCATGAAAACCCTGTGGTCTATCTCATCACCATTGTATCCACAGTCCTTGCCAAGAGCGCCTGGCATACAGTAGTCATTCAAAACATAGATGTTGGCCAGGTGCGGTGGCTCACGCTTGTAATCCCAGCACTTTGGGAAGCCAAGACAGGAGGCTCACTTGAGCCCAGGAATTCAAGACCAGTCTGGGTAACATGGCGAGATCTTGTCTCTGCAGAAAATTAAAAAATTTGCTGGGTGTGCTAGTCAGTTCAGTCTCAGCGACTTGGGAGACTGAAGTGGGAAGGATGGCTTGAGCCAGGGAGGTTGAGACTGCAGTGAGTCATGACTGTGCCACTGTACCCCAGTATGGGTTGCAGAGTGAGACCCTATCTCAAAAAAAAAAGTGTTTTGTTTTTTAATGAGAGAGATCTTTAGAAGCAACGCAGGAATTTGCCAGGTCGTTATCAGGTTAAAAACAAAAGTAGGAAAAAACAGAGGAGAAGGAGGTAGTGGTATAAGTTGATTATCCCTTAACCAAAACGCTTGGGACCAGGAATGCTTTGAATTTTGAATTTTGTCTGATTTTAGAATATTTGCATTATATACTTACTGGTTGAGAATCCCTAATCTGGAGATTAGAAATCCTCCAATGAACATTTCCTTAGAGCGTAATATTGGCACTCACTCAAAAAAGTTTTGAATTTTCGAGCATCCTAGATTTCAGATTTGGGATTCTGGATTTGGGACGGTCAACCTGTAACAGCAGCAGGAGCAGTAACCGTAATTGCAGTAGCTGTGGTCATTGTAGCTTTAAATGAGAAGTTGGAAGTGGAAGTGAAATTCAGTCGTCTAGATGTGGCTATACAGAAATCTGTAGCTCAAGGGCCTTATCAGTATTAAAGATTTACTCCCCTTCAACTGGGCTCCCAGGGAACTACAAAAGAAGGTTTGCACAAGTGTGGAAAACCAAGATCTTGGGTAACAGGAGGATTTATAGTCACGTTCAGCAAGTGAGAAACGAAATGATGAGGTAAGTACCTTATTAGTAATGCTAAGGTCAAGACCAGGTCAGGATGGGTTAAGACAGAAAAGCCCTGTCCCAAGATCCAAAAGCAGTCTGGGGGTCAAAGACATTTAAAATGTGGCCTCAGTTTCCTAACTCTAACATACCAGGGACCAAATCTAATTATGAGAAGTTATAGGAAAGCAAATCTAAGTGTAATCAATTTGCAGGAATTAATGAGGAGAGTTGAGAAACATGTCTGTTAAAGACAGAGAAAGGAAGGGCTGTATTATTTTATTTCCCGGTCTTTTGTAAACTCTACCCTGGTAGCAGAATTTCTATTTCTGTCACACATCTTGTATGACTGTTCCCACTTTTCAGTGTATGTGGGTGGTGGTTATTATTTTTAATGTATTCCTACTTCAGTAAGTCATAAATAAGCTTCCCTATTCAAATGACCACAATAAATGATGAGAAATAGCACACTGACCCATAAGCAGCAAAAACCCAGAAGGCAACACTTAAAACATAAACTGCCAACAGCAACCTGATCGGGTTTCATAAATCAGAGTGGCCATGGCCCTAAAGAATGGGAATGAGAGCTCCAGTAATTGCAGTCTTCTGTCTGGGAGCATACTGTAAAAATAGCCACAGTAAGCAATCTTCCTGACCAATCAATAGACTCCTATTAACCTCCTGGCCAATTACAGGATGATTGGCTAAGCAAACAAAGAATTATTGGCTGTTTAGTTGGGACTTTATTCGGGCCTCTCTCTTCCCCTGTTTCTCATTCTGTTCCGCCTCTCCTCCCCACCCCCTTTCCTGTTAGGAAAAAACATCTGCAAACACCTGATATTCATCTAAGTCTCTGCAGTTGTACAGTCTTGTTAAATTGTTACCACCTTTTCCACAAGCAGTTTTGGCAATTAACCTCATGGCCAGAGACTTCAAAGAAAACAACTGTTGAGTTTAACCTCTCTGAGCTACCATAGATTCTTTTATGATTTTTCCTGAAACACTTTCATCCAGAGAGGAAAAATGCAGACTGATAAAAGTAATGTTTATTTTAATATTTGGTTAATTTATTAAGAAGACAAACGCCTCAGACATTTGCCATAACAGGGTGCACTCAATTTTCAAAGCCTCCACAAAGTGGGGTTTTATTTTCATTTACATTCCCAACACATGTGTGCTTCTCTGCTCTTCCACAAATCCTACATTTGCTGGAATCCAAGGATTTGATACATTTGACCCTCCCTTGCCCCTGTTCACAAATCTCTCATGTGTTTCTCAAAACTGTTTAAAAGTTCAAAATGAAAAATGCATGTAAAATTAATGCTAAGAACCAAAGTTGCCATTAAAAATCTATTTTTGTTTTCTATTTTTACCTCACAGATAGACTTTTTACATTAAAAGCAAGGTTAATCCCCAACTCTCATGAGGAAAAACCTACTAGCAATAAAGATCAAAATATATAACTGAACAAGCAATACAATTCTTCTTGAGTAATCTTCTGGCCTAAGTATTTTGCAATTTAGGCTACGGACCCAGCTTTTTACAGCTGTACATAATAATAGTAATGGGCCTGATCTTACCAGCTGAAGGCAGGTTTGTGGAGGTGCATTAACTCCTTCAGGCAACAAAGTTCATTTAGAATTTTAATAAAAGTGATTAAATATTTAGTAGACCCTGAGAACTACCGATTTCTGTCTGGCAAGGTCGGGCTTTGTAAAATTGCCACTAATACTTTTGCCACTCTGAGAAACTTGAAGTCTGTAAACGATTTAGAATATTTGTACACCTTTTCTAGAAGTACCATGGGATTGAAATAAAAAATCTGTAGCAAAGTCAACAGAGCTTTTGTTTGATATTTTCAGTTACCAATATCTTCATGTTATAATTAATTCTCCCAAAGCCATAAATACTGCTTTCTGGAAAATGGCACTCTGCAGTACAGTACCATGCCATTTGATAATTTTGTTAAGGGCCTGGCTTTAACCAAACAGCACATTTTTGCCAATAGCACCACCTTCATGAGTTTAGGGAAGCAGAGGAGAAAGTGCAATAACAACACAGTTTTTGGGAGGGAGACAGACCTGGAGTAGATTTCTACTTTTGCTCTGTATTAGCTGTGTTGAGAGTGAGCAAATACAAATAATTATACCTATCCTGTAGGGATGTTACGAGGATAAAATGGGGTATATACAGCAAACGTCACAAACTATTTCAGTTAGCCTGTACTGTTTAAAAAAATCAGGAAATATCCATAAAAATGTGAATTTCCTGTCTCTTTTGACTAAATGGAAGGTCTGGCAACACCGGGCCCACATTTCTGCAGTTGGCAACATGGAATGGAACGGCAGCAGCAACCTTAAATGCAGGTAATTTGCTGTATAACCCCCACCACTTAAACCCGGCCAGCATAGCCACTGAGTTTTTGAGCCTTCCATGAAGTGGTGTAACACAGTGTTTGGAACAGTGTATGGCACATAATGTTGGGTACATAGTAAGTACTCAATAAAAGGTAACTATTATATGAGCTACTACTCCCAATAAAGTGAGTTGGCTCCAAATTTGAGGGAGGTTTCACAGACATATCAGCTAAACCTTTTATGGGCAAAGAACATATCAAGCTCTGGAAATAATACAAAAACTTCTGTGTGTGTGTGTGAGAGAGCTGTATTAATATAAATTACACACACACACACACACACACAGTTTTCTAAACCTTCTGAGTGTCTCTACTAAAATTCCCATAGCACTTACCTTTAACAATGCTCTCTGTAGAATTTAGCACATCCTGTATCTTGTATTGGTGTTTGCATTCCCAACCAACTTACACATTTCTAAGCTGTGTATTCCCTAAAGTTTTGTGGAGAATATAAAAACACCTCTAATTCAGGCAACTAGGGAAATGGCCAGGCTGAAACAAGGAAGCAGGTGAGTTATATTTGAGAAGAATACGCTGCTTTGGTATAAGAAACACCTGTCAGCCCACGAATGATAGTACACACCTGTAATCCCAGCACTTTGGGAGGCTGAAGTGGATGTATCAATTGAGCTCAAGACCAGCCTGGGCAACACAGTGAAACCCCATCCCTACAAAAACAAAAACAAAAATTAGCCAGGCGTGGACAGGCACGGTGGCTCATGCCTATAATCCCAGCACCTTGGGAGGCTGAGGCAGGCGGATCACCTGAGGTCAGGAGTTTGAGACCAGCCTGACCAAGATGGTGAAACCCTGTCTCTAATAAAAATACAAAAAATTAGCTGGGCATGGCGGCACATGCCAGTAGTCCCAGGTCCTCAGGAGGCTGAGGCACGAGAATCACTTGAACCTGGGAGGCGAAGGTTGCAGTGAGCCAAGATCATGCCACTGCACTCCATCCTGGATGACACAGACTCTGTCTCAAAAAAAAAAAAAAAAAAATTGGCCAGACGCGGTGGTGTGCATCTATAGTCCCAACTACTCGGGAGGCTGAGGCAGGAGGGTTGCTTGAGCCTGGGAGACCGAGGCTGCAGTAAGCCATGATCACACCACTGCATTCCACTCCAGCCTGGGCAACAGAGCAAGACCCTGTCTCAAAAAAAAAAAAAGAAAGAAACATCTGTCATTACAACAAACTAAGTGGGTTTGAAATATTTTCATTTTCTCTGGCAAGTGCATGTTCCCCCTCTGAAATATTATTTACCAATTTACATAACACATTTTACTCACACTTAAGATCAATCTCAATTCAGCAAAATCATACATTCTTAATGGACTGTGTTATCACCTACAATCTTATCCTTTTACTCTGATTATGACAGTCACAAGGAAAGAAAATGAACATCATCAGTGGACCAGCAAAGCCTAGAATTTGAATCTGCCACTCTAGCTAAGATTCTATCATTTTTACCTTAATTTTAGTTCCATTTTGACAGCCATGAAAACAACCTATCAATTTGATTAGGTTGTTTTAGATATTTGGGGGTTTGCGGGGAGAGGACAGAAACAGTCCTAAGAGCTCAGTCATAAGTATTTGAAAGCAATTTTCAGAGTGACCCAAACTAGAACACAAGTAAGCAACCTTGGCTCACACCTGTAATTCCAGCACTTTGGGAGGCCAAGGCGGATGAACCCCTGAACCTAGGAGTTTGAGACCAGCCTGGGCAACATGGCAAAACCCTGTCTCTACAGAAAATTAAAAAAAAAAAAAACAATCAGTGGGGTATTGGGGCTTGCGCCTGTAATCCCAGCTGCTCAGGAGACTGAGATGGGAGGATCGCTTGAGCCCAGGAGGTGGAGGTTGAAGTGAGCCATGATCACATCACTACATTCCAGCCTGGGCCACTGGGTGAGACTGTCTCAAAAAAAAGGGTAACTAACCTTGTGCTATGGAACGGTACTGTATCAGCTATCTGGGGGTAGATCATGCATAGGGGGATGAGCCCTCCCCAGAAAAGCAGAAGAGCAGGGAGAAGGACAAAAACGAAAACATGCTCCATCAAGAGGATAAAAGGTAATCTCAGATTCCAGGAGTATCTTGGAAGCAGCCACAGAAGGTTTGGCAGTCTCTGCAAACAAGTGGCCTGGGTTGAAATTTGTGAGGGAAGGAAAAAATGAAATATGTCATGTACATGAAGTTCAAATCAAACCTAAAACTTCCTCTGTCCACGCTTGTTAAGAGGACTTTCATATTAAACAGGAACTCTCCAGAGAGGAAAATGATTTCTGGTCATTCTCACTGCAAGACTTAGATTTTCAATTTCCCTTTAATTTTTATATTCTTTCTCAGCTTAAGTAAAAAGGAGAGGGATATTTGTGCTGAACATTTAAGAATAATTTTTTAAAGTGACATTAAATGACACAAGGGTCTGGTGCTATGCTGTACAGTTCAATGAACTCCTGCACAGAGCAGCAAGATGGTTGGAAAAGCCTCCCTCGGTCTGTTTTTCATCTCCAAAGTCTGTGTACTCAGTAGAGTGTGAAGAGAGTCTCTCTTCTCCTCAGAACATTCTCCCAGTGGTCCTCCCCCCAACCCCCCACTCCCTCTCCCGTAGCCCCTGCAGCAGAGAACAGGAACTAGAGCAAATGCTTTTGTGAATTAAGAGATCTTGTGAGCGTAAATTTGGTCAGGCTGCTCCTTTCTGCAGGCCAGACCCCGCTGCTGCCCCAGGATGTGAACTGTCAGTTTGCATAGCTGGTGATGAGTTGCAGAACCATCAGCAAAGGTGAAGACGGCAGAAACAAGAAAGACTCAAGACTGGTGGAAATCATTTCACAAGGAAAATTTCAGCCATCAGTGGGAGGAAGCTTTGAAAAATGCTGCCATTTCCGAGTCAGAATGAAGGAAAAATTAAATTACTGCCGGTGAGGCGAGCCAAAGTTGCATCTCCCTCCAGGGAGAGTTTTGATAATGGTAAACATTTGACAGCTGGCCCGGAGTTGTTATCTTGTTCTAACAGTTGTTATGGTCTAAATGAATATTTCTGATAAGGAAACAGAAAATTTTAAGCACTTTTATATTTTTAAGTTTTAAACCTTATGGTGGTGAGCCAAACAGGTTTAGAGCAATTTGTCACCGAGGGCCTGCTCAAATGCTAGAATGATCTTGATCTGAGAATCTTAGCAGTATCATTATTTCAGTTAATCTACATGAAGTAATTCTTTGAGGTAAATCAACTGACTAAGAAAGCATCTTTGACCTTTAGTTTCCTCAGCAACCCATAAAAACAATTCTAAGAGCTGACTTGAAGTACTCCAGAAAACAAAGAGTTAACTAAAGCTAACTTACATACACGCTCAAGAACATGTAGAGAAATATTGTGTTGTTAAAGGACAGTTTTTTGACTACTAAGGATCAACAATTATAAATTTTCAAAGTTTCACAGATTTTATTAAAAAAAATTAGACCAAACATTTCAGAAAGGTAACAGAGATAAAGCAGTCAACATTTTAGACCTAAAAAGGACTGCTTACTGGGTGTCTAATGGTTTTGCATTACCAGAAGATAGAGAATGCTTGGAGGGACACTTCATTATAAAACACTTGCTTAATTCCTATATATAGCATAAGAAAACATCTGTGTGATTGTCTGAAATGTTCCAGGTCTTCACAGGCACTGGATCTGTCATAGAATCTAGACACACATGCAAAGGCTCAGAAGAGATGGTAAGGAGTCCCTTGCCTTATATGGATTTGCTGATAGTTGTATCCTCAGGGAAAAAAACAAAGTCCTCAGAATACTGTAACCCTCCTAAAAAAAATACACTCCACAATTTATTCCACCTCTGGCATTCCTCTAGGCAGGAGTTTACCAGCGGCAAAAAATAGGGACAATGGCAAAAAAAAAGAATCCTCCTGTGGAATGAACAAAATCACATCACTTAATTTCAGAAAACTTATAGAAAATTTGAGCATTACTTGCCTAGAATGTAATTCATGTAAGTTACGGGAATTTAGTATTTCAGGAAAAAAATTCTTTCTGATTTCATGAATAATCATCATCTGCTTGGTGCTTCACATTGAGGATTCAGTCTCTATCCCAAGGCAACAGTAGGACACACAGGCCAACGGAACCAGCACCTCTAATTTGTAGGTGTCCTATCTTTCTGTGACTTATACTTTAATTTTTTGAGACAGAGTCTTGCTCTCTCACCC
Organism: Ateles fusciceps; assembly: GCA_036589455.1. Taxonomy (NCBI): domain Eukaryota; kingdom Metazoa; phylum Chordata; class Mammalia; order Primates; family Atelidae; genus Ateles; species Ateles fusciceps. The sequence goes on from JAZHEH010001132.1 coordinate 2,146,435, forward strand.
AGGCTGGAGTCACTACAGCCTCTGCCTCCCAGGTTCAGGCAATTCTCCTATCTCAACCTGTTAAGTACCTGAGATTACAGACACGTGACACCATGCCCAGCTAATTTTTGTATTTTTCGCAGAGATGGGGTTTCGCCATATTGGCTGGGCTAGTCTCAAACTTCTGAGACCTCAGGTGATCCACCTGCCTCAGCCTCCCAAAGTGCTGGGATAACAGGCATGAGCTACCATGCCTGACTGACTTATATTTTAGAATGTTTTGCAAGCATTATGTCCTGACGAAAGGAAAATTTTAATGTCTTTACCTCTATTTTTCTTTAAAAAACAAAATCACAACATCTACCTTTATTCTATATTTATGGGAAGTAAGTTTCATTATTTTTTTCCCTAGGGACCCAGCCCTGCCTTAATATGAAAGTATATAAATTGATATTAAAGTATGGTATTTTGAGAATGTTTCAAAGTAAGGTCAAACTGGTGTTAAAAACCCTACTAGTGAAGGCTAAAATAACAGTCTGGCTGAACAGTCTTAAGTGCAGCTGACTCCAATTACTAAGTACATCCTAGCAATGTTTTTTACTAACAAGAACAATGCAAGCAAGTTGAGTTCAAAAATAAAGTCAAAGAGAACTTACTCATAAGAAAAATTAGATAAATTATCCCAAAACTGTAGCTATATGGGCATTTGATACTTAACTTCACCTTCAGCACTGAATACACTGAGTTCTTTTAATAAATAATCAGGAAGAGAGGTGAGGGAGATTCTAAAAGGGAACAAATGCTAGAAGAAAAAGCTTCTTTTGAGAAAAACCAAGATAATTTTGGATGAGAAAACACATACATAATTAACCACTATAAAATCATGGAACCAGCACTTTCAAATAATTTTTAAAAACATTTTATTATGGAGAATTTTGAACATACATCAAAACAGAAAAATATAACAAAACCCATGCATCCATCATACGACCCCAGCAACCATCAAACCAGGCCAATCCCGCCCCATCCACATCCAAATCCACTTCCCTCCTCCTCTATTATTTTGAAGCAAATCCCAGATGTCATCAAATCCATTTTTGTCAGATGCAGTACATGAAAAGGCAGAGATCTTCCCAGCACATTCTTCTATATGACTGCCTCTTCCTGCCTTCACCTCTATATTCCCAAATCAATCTTTTCTGAAGCTATGTTCCCCACTCTCCCCCACCCCAGAATGTTGTTACTATGCTAACTAGTACTCCTAGGGCACTACACAAGTCTAGTTAAATAGAGGACATTTATCAGATACACAGGACTTCTGTTTTACATGAGGGCTGATGGCTTCCATGTACCCTTTCATTCTTCAAATTCTCTGATTCCTTCATGCAAACACCCACTTAGGATTAGACCAGTATTCCTCCATTACCAAAACGGGGGTCACGTCATCTAACATCAAGGAAGCCGGTGTAATACAGTAATTAAGACATCAGCTTCAATTGTACAGACCTGGATTTAAATTTGACTCTGCCAATCACTAACTTTGTGTCTTTGGGCAAATGACCTTTCTAAGTCTTTGTCTCCTCATCTCTAAAACAGAAATAAAAGCAACAGCCTAACAGATTGTCGACAAGGTTGAATGAGATAAGGTATGTACAGTATGTAGCCAAGTACCCTAATCACAAATTTAGCTCATTAAAAAAATAAAACAAGAGAATCTTACAGGTAATAAACACCAGTAATGAGAAGGTGTATATATCTAGGGAAAAGGAGAAAATGAGAGTGGAAATGGGAATAAAACTACTCCATTTAAATACATCTTAACAAACTTCTTTCAAGAACTTGAGTATCTCTGTATAATTGTTTAACTTTTAGTAAGCTCATAATCTAAAACACGCGTGATTCAACTTTTATTTTATTTTTTGAGACAGGTTCTCGCTCTGTCACCTAGGCTGGAGTGCAGTGGTGTGACCATAACTCACTGTAGTCTCAAACTCCTGGGCTCAAGGAATTCTCCCACCTCAGCCTCCCAAGTAGCTGAGACTATGGGTTCCTGCTACCAACCTGGTTACTTAAAAAATTTTTTTTGTAGACAGAGTTTTCGTATGTTGCCCATGCTGGTCTCAAATTCCTGGCTTCAAGTAATCCACCCACTTTGGCCTCCAAAAGTGCTGGGATTACAGCCATGAACCCCCATGACCAGCCTAATTCAACTTATTTATAATTGTTTCAACATTTAAGCAATCAAATGCCCTACACATGCATGTAAAGGCCCTTGGTTGAAGAATGTAACATTTATATACTGGTGTTAAGTTCTAAAGGCAATAGAGGATGAACACTCATTACTATGTTTAAATGAACCAGCCTAGTCCCACTGTACAGGTGAACCAGGATAAAGAAACATGATAGTACTGATAATGAAAAATAGAAGTGGTAGCAGTGAGCTCTCACAGGCTTCATGCCTGTCCCATTTCACTATTATACTTTTGGGAAAAAAAAAAAAACAAACTCAAATGGACAAAGAGCACAGGGAGGCATGCTTTTTCCGTATTTAACATTTTTTTAGGACGTGCAGATTAGGACAAGATTTCTCTTAAATCATGTACTATCAATCCACTACATTACAATCTGCAATGTGCCCATGTCACATAGTCATTTCATAAGGAAAAGAACATGAAAGTTTTATGTAAGAACTATAAACAATGCAAATATGTAATATATTTATTAACTTAAAAGTCACAAAAGAGAAGCTTTTAACTTTATAAAGAGAATATTCTTTTCTCTCTTTTCTCTTGTATTTCAAAGTTATATAAAGGCCATACTAAGATGGCCAAATTCCAGAGTGCTGTTTCTCCAGAAAAAAAAAAGTGGAGAGAGAAGCAACTTTGATGTGACTTTACAAATTGAACTTCACTTGCTGTGATTATTTGGTAAATGTTTGATTGTGATAACCACTTAGCAGGGTTACTTTTCTTTAGAGTTTTAATCCTGCTGCCAGAATAATTTTCCCCACCTCGAAACCTTCCATCTCTGTCTCCTGTTACAAATCTCCCACTAGCACTCTACCTTCAGAGTCTGGTCCTAACCTCCCTTGACAGCTGGATCTTCCACAGCTTTCCCTCACATATCCTTTGCTATATATTCAAAGCAAACTTCTGTTTTTTCCCAAATTGGTCCAGTATGTGTATGCCTTGGTGACTCCGTTCCTTTTTTTTTTTTTTTTGAGACGGAGTCTGGCTCTGTCACCCAGGCTGGAGTGCAGTAGCGTGATCTCGACTCACTGCAACCTCTGCATTCTGTATTCCAGCGATTCTCCTGCCTCAGCCCACTGAGTAGCTGGGATTACGGGCATGCACCACCAACGCCGGGCTAATTTTTTGTAGTTTTAGTAGAGACGGGGTTTCACTATATTGGCCAGGCTGATCTCAAACTCCTGACCTCAAGTGATCCACCCGCCTTAGCCTCCCAAAGTGCTGGGATTACAGGCGTGAGCCACTGTGCCCAGCCATGTGACTTTTTGTCTTGACAACAGGTATCCCTTCCCTCAATCTTCACCTGTCCAAATTCCATGTATTCCTCAAATTCTAGCTCAAATGGCATTTTTTCCATAAAACTTTCCCTGACCAGCCATTACAACAAATTTTACCTTTCTTTGCATTCTGAGAGACTCCATCTGCCTTGTTGTATGGTCACTAGGGTTGTATTTTTATTAACTGAATTCCAAGTGTCTGGGGGCCAGGGAGCATGCCTTCTTCATTTTTTATATTCCCTACATCATGTAGCATGATGACTTGTAATCACACTGAACTATGCTGCACATATGAGTTTTAGGAAACAGTCAATAATAGCATTTACACTTTTTCTGATAAGCAACCTGCACAAGGAATACTTCAAAGGGAGTTTCTTATATAGTTCACCCACTCCTGAACATTATATTATGGCTTCTGCTATAAACAAAGCCCACACTTAGCCCAGATGACGTGTGCCCAGAATGCAAAGGGTGCAGCCATGCTCTCTCAACAGAGTGAGAAACTGAAGAAGGAAGACATGTGTAAGAGGAAACTCTAAAACCACAAATATGAAAACAGCATTTGTGAACCTCGTTGGCCAGATCACAGACATCTTTAACCTTCTCACACTTCCTTAAAGGAGCAAATCAGGAAATGAAGAAAAAAAATATCTTCACACTTTTTTTTTAAGTCCTCCAACTTTTTAGATTAGATCATCTATAACTCTAAGGGAAAAAATGTGTACTCTTTAGGCCCAAGAATGTATCCAAAATTCAGAACTTCTATCACTAGCAATACAAATACGGGGGAAAATAAATATTAAAAAAAGAAGAATTCTTAAAAATCCAAGAATAAAATATTCATCTCTGTCTCTATTATAATTGATTTTTTCTAGATCTAATAGATTTAATAAACAAATGTAAGCAAAAGCATAAAGTGGGTTTAAAAATAACTTGAAGATTATAGCTAATTTAGGATGGCATTTGAAATAAAGTATTTTTCTTCTTTTTAAGAATGTACTGCTGATGAAAATCTATCCACTTATTATAATTATCTTCACAATTCAAATCTTATGAGTATGAAAAAAATATTTCAAGACATGGAATCCTCTGAATTTCAAAGTAAATAATCAGAAAGATGCCCAAAGAGGAATTGTTACTTTTCTGTTGAATTCCTAAATTCAGCTGTCATTTGGATCAAGAGCCAAAAAAACCAATGTTCTAGTAAAAAATTATAGGACTTCAATAAAGCAGAAGTCTCTTATTCCAATAACACTTCTTAAACACTGAAAAAATCAAATATACCACATTTATCCATTTATTCTTCAATGCTTCAACATTGCCCCCTAAACGGATAATTTATTTTGTAATTACTACAATAGAGTCAATAAAAAATGCAAAATTGCTTATGAAAATATGTTCAGAAATGTTGAAGTAACACTGGAGTATGAATTTACCCCCAGCAGAGTAATTTGCTCTGCATGTAAGTCATGCAGCCAAGGTACAACAGTAATCTCTGAATCTACACTGTATAAACAGAAATTCCCATACATTCCAAAGATACGCAACATGGGTAATTTATTCAATCCAAATTTGTGGTCTCTGGCACCTAAGATGTTTGCTGGGGGATAAGCTTAAGTTTGTGGTTTTGTCAAAGCTAAGATTTCTAAAGCTGTGCTATTCAAAATGATAGCCACTAGCCACATACGGCTATTTAAATTTAAATTAATTAAAATTAAATGAAATTTAAAAATTCAGTTCCTTGGTTATAACAGCCACATTCCCAGTGCTCAGTAGCCACATGATTATTATATTGGACAGCACAGATATACACATTTTCATTATCACAGAAAGTTTTATCATACAGTGCCATGCCAAAGATGACCAGCCTCATAGGTCCAGTTTTAGTGCCATTGCTCAAAGGTTCTATCTGAAAGAAGAGAACTGATGCCCTTATGAATTTTCTTTTGTTTTTGTAGGCTGAAAATTCAAGCTTTATGATGATTCAATATAGATTGCACATGTCCTACCATATCAAGATCTAAAGATACAGAAAAAAACAGTGGCTCCTCAGTGGACTCAAAGAAAACAACCAACCAACCAAAACAGTAACTACCACAATACAAAAACCCATGACTGTCCATAAAGTATGTGGGCTGTTCTACTGATAACTCAGTTTTTAGCTTTTTTTTTTTTTTTTTTTTTGCACTCCAGCCTGGGCAACAAGAGCAAGACTCCATCTCAAAAAGAAAAAAGTTTTATTGAAATAGAATTCACAATTCGTATATTTGATGTGTACAATTGAATGTCAATCAAGTATCTGCATAATTCAACATTTTCTCAGTACCCACCAGGGCTGGTTACTGCTGGTTTCTAGGGCAGTGGTTCTTAAATGGGGACAATTGGCTGAGCACAGTGGTTCACACCTATAATCTCAGCCCTTTGGGAGGCTGAGGCGGGTGGATCACTTGAGGCCAGGAGTTCAAGACCAGCCTGGGCAACATGGTGAAACCCTGTCTCTACTAAAAGTACAAAAATTAGCTGGGTGTGGTGGCGCACACCTGTAATTCCAACTACTTGGAAGGCTGAGGCAGGAGAATCACTTGAACCCGGGAGGCAGAGGTTGCAGCAAGCCAAGATCACACCACTGCACTCCAGCCTGGGCGACAACATTGAGACTGTGTCTCAAAATACATATATACATACATAAAAAATAGGGGACAAATTTGCCCACAAGGGGACATTTGGCAATATTTGGAGACATGTGAGGGAAGGGGGCATGCTACTATCTAATGGGTAGAGGCCAGGGATGCCGCTAAACATCCTACAATGCATAGAACAGCCTTACACAAATAATTGTCCAGTCCAAAATACCTTTAGTACTTAGGCTGAGAAACCCTGTTCTATGGCTATAAAGAAAGAGACAGCATCTGTCTTAAAAAAGGTTACTGTCTAGTGAATGAATGTAAGGTGGAAACAAAGCTATGTCCAAGATGCTCTGGGTACAGAGAAGAAGAGGGGATACTTAAGTAAAAATACTGAAGACAGGAACTTGCCAAGGTACTCAGGATGGAAAGAAATAATTTCATGTAGAGGGAATAGCATGGGAAAACATTTAAATAGGTGCAAAGCATTTTGGAGCTTAAGAGGTACCAGTTGTTCAGAACTGTTAGAGCTCAGGCTGCTGGTAGGTGGGGGATGCAGGGAAGAAGAAGGAGAATGAGGAGGAGGAGGTAGCGGTGGTGGTGGTGGAAGTGGAAACAGGAGCAGAAGCAGTAGCTGGAGAGGCAAATGGGAGCCAGATCCTAAAGGCTTTGTGTGCCATGTTAGGAAAGAGTTTGGAATGGAGCTTCCAGTTGGAAAACATTTTTCTGTAACCAGCCCAACAGTAAGCGTGTTTAGGCCACACGGTCTCTGTCACAATTGTTCAACTCTGCCATCATCGGGAGAGCAGCCATAGCTGATACATAAGTGAACAGACATGGCTATGTTCCATTAAAACTTCATTTATGAGCACTGACATTTGAATTTCATATGATTTTCCATTTTCGTAAAATCTTCTCTTGATGTTTTTCCTCCCATTTAAAAATGTGAGAACTGTTCTCAGCCCGTGGGCTGCATATAGCCAGGGCTTAGCGGTACTCTGCCAAGCCCTGCTACGATGTACACACAGGAGCTCAAGGTGACAAATTAGCTAGCTGGTCAGTTAAAAAATGAAGCAGGGAATTTTCCTACAGATCTCTGGAAGTACTGACTGTCTTCTAGCTATTTCCTGCTAAAAAACAAATGCCCATGGGCCTAAATTTTGTTATTAGCTTGTTTGTAATACTTACAATGACATGGTATGCTAACTCAAAGGAACAGAAAGCTTATTTCAGGCCACTGTGGTGAAATGACATTTACCTCATGCAGATATAAATTTTGTGTTAATTAGTGAGCACCTGACGCTGATGTAATTTGATTAGTGTGGCTAAGTCCGTCTTAAACTTGCTCCCTAGTACTAACAGAATATGTCCTTGAATTAAGAAAATTAGGGCTAAGTGACAAAAAGTACCAGATAATAAGAAACCAACTCTACCATTTATAATCATCTGTTATATAATAAAGATAATACTAATGGCCTCATCGTGTCATTATGAGAAGCATGGAACAGGGCACTTCACACTTAGCAGTTTAGGTGATCCACTGTCTCAGATAGACCTGCTTTCATCTCAAGTTGGATTCTAAAGTCTTCAAACCACTGCAAACCTCATAGGTTTCATCTGGAACTATTTTCAACCAACAAGTCTAAAACAATCCCAGTTTTGAAGAAAATACTGTATATCACTTTTACTAATTGTGAAAATGCTTTATTTTAAAAAAATAATCTAAGAGAAAATTAGAGTATTAACCATCTGAAATCTTAAAAACTGATCGTTGATGTGGCTGAGTTTTCATGAATAATTCTAGTTCTATGATTTGGAGATGCTACTTAATCTTTCTTAGGGACAATAAACTGATGCCAAAAGGATTGTTTTGAAGATTAAATGAGGTGTTTGTAAATTTAATTACATAATTACATAGTACAGGCTCCATCAATGTTAGCTATCAAGTTGAAATGTCATTACAATCACTATTTCAGTTTGTCTCTAAATGTACCACCATAACATAGTTCTCCAAACTTTATAATACTTTTCTATAATTCTAGAACCAAAAGGATCTAGAAATTGCCCAGTCCAGTACTCTCATTTTATAAATAAATTAACTGACCAGGGAGGTAGTAGAGGCTGGTGTAAAAATCGAGGGCTCTGAAGTCAGACATGCATGGTTGCAAATCCTCATTCCACCAGCTACTGTGGTACAATCCAGGCACATTACTTTCACAAGACATCAATTTCCTAATTTATAAAATGATGAAAAATGAGATAATGATCATAAAGTCTGAGCACAGTGCCTAACGGCTGATTTTTTTTAAAAAATCAACAAATGTTCATTACTACTATCAATCCTAATATTATTACAAAATGATATTTCTTCCATTTCTTTTTGGGATGTATTAATCGCTCCAGTGTTTATTCTGAACGTGACTTTTGTCTAACCATACTGGCCAGACTATAGCAGACTATATGAAATATTTATTTTACAAATCAGGCCAACTCTACCTCTTCTTCCTTTTTGTATGTGACTCCTTTGTAAATATATTCCTCAATTTAAAATTACTTTGCTGTCTTCAAATGCTTTCATCTCTCCAACTCTGCTCCATGGCTCCTTGGAATACATATGTGAAAATCACATGCTAAGAATGTTTGCAAAATACTTTGTTAAAAGATTACACAGTAAAAAATCAAAGATGGTTTTTAGGGTTCACTTTTTTATTTTTATTTTTTGTTTATTTGTTTTTTTTGAGATTCCAGGCAGTTGCAGACCATTGAAAGTCTCAGAAAGCACCCTACCAATTCATTTGCTTCAGGAAGCTAAGGAAATAACCTATTTCCTCTTCCCTCTTTCTATCTGGTCTTTCTGATGTGTTCCCAGATCCTCAAAGAAAGATTCAGAGATCCATGAAATCTTAATATGCCTGTTTGAAGCCAGGAAAAATAAAGAACAGTATGCCAGTATTTCAGACTGGGAAGACAGTGCATCGATACTTGAGAGGGAATTTGGTTCAGTCCTGAAAATTACTAAGTCTTTCTTCCCAACTTAACAGGGAAGTAATGTCAAATGGCTGAAATCTGCATACCCTTCCACTAGCCTGGAGGGTGCTCCTAAAGTAATCTTACAAACTTGGGAATTAGTCCAGTAGCCTAAATCTTTGTCTCTTGGCAGATGAGTTGCAGCAATTTTTGGCTTTTCCTACAGACCCCGTACTTGACATCAGTTAGCCTAACTCAGACCCTGACCTTGCCTTTGTACTTGGGGAAGACTCTAATCTTCAAGATGGACCCAACCTCAACAGAAACAAAGTAAGTGTGAAAGTTCTTACCCAACCCTTCTCTTAGTATATGCTATTTCATCTTTAATGGAGATCTTTCATCTCAGATGTTCATCAGAAAGGGGTAACTTCAAATACTCCCTTGTATCTGAGGAACATTCAACTCATTTGTTGTTCTGGGCTTTTGTTTTTGTTTTGCTTGAGACAGAGGTTAAAATCCCAGAAAAGCCATAGAGATCATTTTAAATGCTGCTCTCACACTAATGGTTCTATCTTTTTATCAGCTTATTCATCTGATTGGATTAGATTTTAAATTTTCCTTTAGCCTTAGATATTTGACAAGATTCTCTAAATACAGTGAGATTTTCTCCAAGAAAAGGAATCCACTTGATTGGATCAGAAACCACAACCTGCCTGTGGATGTTAAACCTTTCAGTAGGTCAGGTCATGAATCAGGGGTGGTGGCATTTTATGAAGCTTGCTTGGATTCTTTGATCTTTCCCATAGACCTGGTAAGTAACTTCTCATTGACCTGGATAGGGGAGTGGACTCTTCTATTTCTCTTGTCTTTCTTTCCTTCTCTCCATCTTGCCTCCTCCGCATTTAACAAGAGCAGGCACAGTGGTGTGCTTTTGCTCCGTAGAACGTTTCACGGCTTCTGAGGCACTTTATCTTTCTCCCTCTCTATGTATTCTGAATGTAGTATTTTGACCACTCAATATAATTTAGAGACTCATTATACAAGCCTGGCACAAGCTATATTCTATATTCTTACCATTTATTCCAATGTTAGGGAATCTTCTGAAACAAAAAAGAATTTTGGTTAAGTTTGACCAGGGCAGTAGATTATAGCTCACACAGCCATAGATGGTGGGACTACCATTACAATTTGGTAGATGCCCCAAGACCCAGGGCAAGCAACCACAATTATCTGTCAAGTAAGTTCTCACCTATACTCAAGTAATTGTGGAGTGGTGCCTTCAGTTACAGACTTAACACTAGATTTGAAACTTTTGACCTAGTTGTGTTTAAAATTACCAAGTGAACAGGAATTTGTTTTTTCTGCTGGCATTCTGTCTTGTAAAAATAAGAAGAAGGGAAGGTGATTATAGGCGTCTAACATCAAATTTAGTAAAAATCACTGGAGAAAACCAGAAGTGTGATTTAATGATCTGAGAAATTAGGCAAGTGTCACGTCTGAAGAATCTTAAAATGGTTATAGGTCAAAGCATTAACAACTTCTTTGGGGATAGAGTGGCTGTAAGGAGAACATGGTCAGGTATCTGCCAGGGGTTAATTGCAACTCTGCATGAAAAGCAGTTAACAAGTGAGAATTAGAACACCCAAGAGGAAAAGAAAAATGTTTCCAGTGCCATGAGAAATAAACAACAAAGAAGAAATATTTCCTTTGGCTACCACTACCTCCTTTTCAAAAGCTCAGAGGAGCTACGGGGAATGCCAAGGACTGGTTTTCTCTCAACTCCCTGTGAAACATTTGTCTTCATTACCACTCTTTTTAATCAGGGCTCCTTCATGAGTGTTTCTGCTCAGCCCCTAAGGGGCAGCTCTGGTCTGCGATAAATCAGAATCCACACCGCAAGTCACTAATCAGCACTCTCAGGGAAAGAAAAACAGAAAAGTGCAGACCACTGCAGGCTGAAAAGGCCTGGAGGCCCACAGGCCTCAAGGAAGAAAGGCCTTGACACAGAAATAAATTGGTGAAGAAGGAAAAGGACTACAATGTTTAGGCTTTATTTTAAAATCTCAAATGCAAATTGTTCACACTTAATTATAAGTATTTGGAATATGATTTCATTTTAACAGTATAAAATAGATTATTAATTTAGTGAATTGTAATTTATACCCTCGGCTTAATAATTTTCATACCCAATTCAAAACTTAATAAGCCCAAGGAAGAGGAACAGAAGATAAATTAAGATAATTAAAACTATCAAAGTCAGGGAGCCCTCTGTCACACCTGCTGTTTCAGCGATATCATTAGGAAATGAAACGTTCCAGTTAAGAACTCTCTAATGTCTATGACATGACTGTTATTTTTTGTTATTTTGCTTAAGTGGAATTACAAGTATAAAATTACAAACACAAAGTATTTTTTTCATTTGGAAAGTATCTTAGAAATAACCTGTGAAAAAGTTAAACAGACTTGTTAAAGGTCAACCTAGCTAGGTAGTCACAGAGTTTACTCTAGAACCTAGGTCTCCAATGTCTTTTTTTTTTTCCTTTTTTTTTGGAGACAGACTCTTGCTCTGTCACCCCGGGCTGGAGTGCAGTGGCGTGATCTCAGCTCACTGCAACCTCCGCCTCCAAGGTTCAAGTGATTCTCCTGCCTCAGCCTCCCAAATAGCTGGGATTACAGGTGCATGCCACCAAGCCAGGCTAATTTCTGTATCTTTAGCAGAGACAGGGTTTTGCATGTTGGCCAAGCTGGTCTCAAATGCCTGACCTCAAGTGATCCACCCACCTCAGCCTCCCAAAGTGCTGAGATTACTGGCATGAGCCACTGTGCCTGGCCCAAGACAAATATTTCTTGATGCAGACTTCAGGAGCTAGAATCAGAACTGGTTGGAGCCCAGCTAAACTAAAGAGGTCAATTTGATTAGAGTGGGGGTGCTCCTAGAGGGGATGTACAAGAAGCATGGCTAGACTTTTAAAATCTCCATTCAAAACATTTGAACTTCATGTTATAAAATGGGATACAATCAAAGGTTCTTGAAAACAGGGGGTGACAGGATAAAAATTATTTGAGGAAGAAGATTCTATTCAAATTATGCAAGATAAACCAGGGAGGTGGCAGGGTTAGAGAGGCTTATGTTTGTGGGACCAATTTGGTTACTTCTGCAGTGTCCCAGGCAAAAGGTAATTAAGAATCAGTTTTGTGGTTATTTTAATGATTGGGGTCCTTGGGTTGTATTGGTGGAGAATAAAAAAATTGTACAGATGAGTTTCTCATATTAACTGGGAAGATCATTTGCCACTTTTTATGAAGCTCTGAGATTTAAAATTGAGAGAAATACTTGTGGAATTATTATTAATAAACATGAGACATATAAAAAAGTATGTACAGTAAATTTAAAGTTAGTCACATAAACTCAGTTAAGGTGAAAGTGGGTCTTTAGGTGTCCCCCAAATACGTGATTACAACAGCTGGACAGATGTCATTCGAGCATCATCCATACACTCTATCTTGAACCTGCCAACTGTCTGAGTCACACACAGAGTGTGTGTAGTGGTGCTGTGGAATACAACATTGCCTTTATAAACAAAAAGCTACAAAACAAGAATCATTGGTGGTCTACAGAAAAGTGTTGGCAGCCTTTGTTAGTACAGATAAGGATTTTATTTTTCTTTGAAATCCTGTAATTAAGACAGAAATAATTAAATGATCTGCTGTGAGAAATTTCAGCTTTATAAACAAAAATGGCTTCTGCAGACCTTGAAGAATAGCTCAGTAGAAGAAATACTCAGATTGTAAGTTCTACAATATGGACAAGGAAGGATGTAAGAAGAACATGGGGAGAACGAAAGGTGTCAAACAATGGTTCTGAGACGACATCTGCACCTCCCGAAACAGGAGACTCTCCTTTCTCCAAAACAGCACAGCCGAGGCAACCAAAGCCTTCTATGTTTCCAGAGCCAAAAAGATGCCGAAGGCCCTGGAAGCTAAAAATCAAGACTAGCTACTATAAAGCAGACCACCTCAGACATATTCCCATTCCGGACTGGGAGACACATGGCAACCAGAGCAAGTTGTCAAAACTTACCACTACAAAACGTCCATCTTCCAAAAATACAATCTTTGCTCAGTGCAGTGTTTTCCTTGGAAGACAGCTCTTTGAGAGCTATAAAAAGATGGTTAGAATGGATGAGGTTAGCTCTAGTAGTCTAATCTAACAATCGTGTTGAAAATGTAAAGGTGAATAATGGTGGTAGAATGTTTTACAAAAAGACAACAACAACAACAAAGGAATTCATTAATTATGTTCCTCTACTTCAAAGAAATCCATAGTTTTTAGCACTGCTCTTTTGAGAAAAGAAAATTGCCTGTAAGTTCTCTGGCCCTTCTTCTTTAATTTCCTTTCTTACTCCATGCCCTCAGGTGGCCAGCCTAGTGCTACATGGCCTAGGCTACATACAAAGTTCACAGCTCTTT